>JAUIMM010000300.1:0-600000 GCA_031769625.1 Taudactylus pleione
AGGTTGTTAATGTTAGCAACATAATAGCAGTTACTTTACATAGGGCCTGATTCAGACCCACTCGCGAGCGGCTGTCCGCTCGCAAGTGGGTCGATGTTCTGCACTGAGCATGCGCACGACGGAGGGAGCCCCGTCGTGCGCATGCGCCAGACGCGACGAGCGAAGGACTTTCCTTCGCTCGTTGTGTCTGATCAAAGGGGGCGTGCTGTCGATGTTGATTGACAGCACGCCCCCTTTGGTGGGTGTGCCGGGGGCGTGCCTCCCTGACGGGGGCGTTCCTAAGGGAACGCCTACCGTCAGAAGCCGGCCCACTGACATCACTAGTGATGTCAGTGGGAGTGATTTTGGCTCTGATAGAGCCAAAATCACTCCGGGCCTTGCAGTTGAAAACCTCAACCGCAGGCTCCGGCTCGCAGTTTCGATGGTCGCGATGGTCAAGACCATCACGGCCATCAAACTGCACGCTCGTATAGGCTGTGGGTGGTGACCCACAGCTATACGAGCGTCCAGGAGGACGCTCCATAGTTATGGAGGACGGCCCTCATTCAGAGCGTACGGCTCTGAATGAGGGCCATAGTTCCCCTATACATGTTTTATCTGGTTGGGTATGAAATCCTAGCTGTCCCGACACCCATAGGAACGCATGCAAGTATTTTCCTAACCCTCCCTCTCCGGTGCCTAACCCCCCCCCCCACCAGTGCCTAAGCCTAACCTCCCTGTACCCTAAACCTAAGACCCCGGTGCCTAAACCTAACCTCCCTCCCTAGTGCCCAAACCTCCCCCTCGCGCACCCTAATCCTAACACTCCCTCCCCGGTACCTAACCCTAACCTCCCCCTAACAACCCGATACTTACCTGTGGGCTGCCGGCAGTCGGGATACTGGAGTCAGGATTTCGTCGCCGATATACAGACTGTCGGCATCCCGCACACCTGGATGCCAACTACATCCCATTTTATCAGTGTGATGCTGTATTGTGTAGATGTTCTACTCCTAATTCACTCCTATTAAGTTGGTTTTAGCAGTGTAGTAATATGTTGCACCAGTTTCTCTTAAGAATGTATGTGAATGGGGGCTTGGCATGGCGTAGGCAGCAGACCAGGGCCGGCTCCAGGGGGCATCCAGAAATTGGGACGTTACCTGATTACCATAGGGTATGCCCCCTAAAGTACGTTATTTGGGGGTGTGCCCGTATGGCACACCTCCCGTTAACGTCAGGCTGGGGGCAAGCCCAGCACTACGTCCGTAGCTGGGCTGCCCCCAGCCCTGTTCCTGCACTGACTGCGCGGCATCCATTCCTCTTCTCCGGAGCTGGCACAGCTGTGGAGGTGCACGACCATCCTCGGGACACTTCGACTCGTGGGCAGTGCCCGAAAAATGGGACTGTCCTACTGATATCGGGAATGGTCGGGAGGGGTGTGCCCTCAATGGGGTGGCATCCCTGTTTGACCACACTGGTCGAATGTTCCTCGAGCCAGACCTGCAGCACACTGCCAGAGCTCTCACATTTATCTTGCTCAAGCTCTGGTTTACCTAGTGGTCCTGTGCTGAAACTTGTTCATAGTGTGCAGTACCAGCTCCTGTTGCCTTGCTGTGCTTATCGGGTCTCTCAGGTGCCGTCCTATTACTTTCCTGGTCGTGCGTACCTGCGGACGGGTCTTGCTGCACTCTCTGTCCTGGGCTCTGCTGGTGGTCCTGTGTTGGCTTCTGCAGGAGGTGCCTGGTGGTCTCCGATGCCTGCTCACGTTGGTGGTGCATTTCTCTCTGGGGCCTGTGTTGGTGGAGTGATGCAGCCACCATCTTGTCCTGATACCTGCTGGCGGCTGCTTCCCGCTCTTTTGTGGTGCCTCTCTGGTCTTTGAGAGAGTGCCTGGGACTGCTGCTTGTGAATTATTGTGGCTGGACTTTATTTGTATTGATGGTGGCCATTCTGGATATACCGTTTGAGGCCCAGCCAAAAGAGAGGCAGCTTTCTCCTCACATTGCTGTGGAAGTTACCTGCTGTGCAGCATATGCTTACCTTCACACAAGTGTAAACTTCTCTAAGTGGCACATCACTCACGGTCTGAGTCAGCGCATCTCAAGGGAGGCCCTCCTTATTTTAGACATGGGTAAATCCAGGAACGCTGTGGCCAAGCTGGAACGATTTACCCACTCTTCTCTGGCCCCTCCACCTTTGGATGCTCCTGCTGAAACCCAGGTCTCTCAGTTAAGGTCCCTGGCTGGGAATACTCCAGACGAATCGCCGCCTTACATGCAGCAGGTCCTGCAGTCTATCACATCCTCTGAGCAACTGGTTACTGATCAGATTGGTCAGTTGCATATTGACATTTCTTTGCTCCGCCATGATATATGGGAAAGAGTTGGTGACGGTGAGCACAGAATATCTAACCTGGACAATATTACGAAGCCAATGCAGGATAACATTTCTGATCTCTCTTAGATGGCTGCTGTCAAGTCCAAGTTATCCGATATGGAGGGCAGGCTTAGACATAATAATCTGCACTTTGTAGGCCTACCTGAGTGAGCGGAGGGTTCTGCTCCAGAGAAATTTCTTGAGGATTGGCTGGTTCAACAATTTTATTAAAGAAGCTTTCACACCTCAGTTCGCTGTGGAACTTGCTCACCCCCTCCCCTCACAACCTCCTCCTCCTTGAGCTCCTTCCAGCACTTCTATTGCTCGTCTCCTCCATTTCAAGGACCGTAACACAGTGTTGTGTTTGGCTCTCCTCCATGGTCCCCTGAAGTATGAGAATCATTCTGTTTCTGTCTATCTGGATTTTGCCTTGGAAGTTCAAAAAGCACGGTCACAATTCTTGCAGGTAAAAAGAAACTTTGGGACATGCAAATACAGTACTCCATGCTCTTCCCTACTCCTTTCTTTAACAACCTACAGGATGGAAAGACTTGGCTTGTCTGTCACCCGCACCCACAATGCTGACTGCGTAGTATTAAAGTATATTGTTTGCTTTACTTCTGCAGTGATTATTATTGAGGTTTCTGTTTTTTTTATATGCTTTTTTTTAATTTTTATACTGTGTACTGATTTATATAGTGTTATTATTCCACTGGGAAACCTATTGTACTTATTACTTATGGGAGTGCTCTGCAAGAAATAGCTTTCAGTTTTCCTAAAGTCCCTGTTTTTAGGGTTTAGTAGTTAGGTTAGGGATCCAGGTATACCATAGGTGTAGATGGTCATACAGGGTGGGTTTGGGTTGGGACAGTTAGTTCTTCTTCTTTGTTTTAGTTTGTGGGGGGGAGGAGAGTTTTGGTTAGGGGATCAAAGTATGTCATTAGTTTAGGGGAATGGCCATACAGGGTGGGGTCTTAGGGGCGGATGTTTTTTTTTTTTGTGTAACAGTAGTCCATGTTTTGGGGGCTTTTTCTTTTGGGCTGACATCGCAGATCTCCCAGGCGGTACAAGTGGACCGGTCCCCCTGTGTACCTCTCCCCAGTGTACACAGCGCTATAGCCATCCCAGACACTGAATCTGGGCGGTTGAATGTAGCGGAAGGTGCAGTGAGTATATTTTCTCTGCATGGTATGTGACTTTTGCTAGTGCTGCTGTCTGTAACTTATTTCTACTTACTGTGAGCTTATACCTATCCTTTTCCTTCTCCTACGGCCCGGCAGGTGTGTGGGGGAAGGGCATTTTTCTGTGGACCTCACTTATATAAAACAAGTATTAGTGAGGTCAGTCACATACAGTTGTGTGCTACTCAGTACCATATTGTGGGCTGTTTGTGTTGCATACTGGTGGTTGCGCAGGTGTTGACACCATAATTCCTCTGGTGATACGTATTCATTGAGTATTTACTGTATCATGTCTGATGAGGAGATTGAGCGCTCCGGGGATCCTGTGTTGTTTTCCTGCAGGCGCTGTTCTGCGAGAGTGGATAGTGAAGACTTACCTACGGATGGTCTGTGCGGGCGGTGCCAGCTGGTACCTCTAAACTCCCTATATCGCAGGACTCTCCTTGGGCAATGTTTTCACAGGTGCTGGCGTCTATTATCGGTCCCAACAACGCTCCCTTCTCAGGCGTTGCCCCAGACAAACACCCCCCCCCCCCATTCCCCAGGTATCCCGCAGTTTTTGCAGTCTCCCCCCGGGTCCCGAACTGTGGGTCCCTATACGGGGCTGCCTGTGTATGTTCAGTCTCCACCTGTGACGCAGCAGTCTGTGGTGCCTGTTCAGAGTTTTCCTCAGTCGGCTCCTCCGCCTTGGGTAGATGTTCTCTCCAGCTTTGTACTGAGTCTGGCGGCCTCATCTTCAGCTTTTCAGTCGATGTTGCAAAGTGATGTGCCACCAAAGGCGTCTAAGCGTCCTGTTGTGTGTTCACTGACGGCGCAATTGTCGGACTCGGACGTGTCGTCAGATGATGGAGATTCATACGGACTCTGACTCTGATGCCGTGGGCCAGGAGGTAGAGACTAAGTCCTCCATTAATGTGCCAACATTAGTTAGGGCGGTGCGGGCTATCCTCCATATAGAGGATGATGCGCCGGCTCCTAGGTCGAAGTTTCCTAATTTTAAAAAGGCTAAGGTAACTTCGAATATTTTTTCCCCTGTCTGACCAATTGACTGATCATATGGCGGTGGCCTGGCAGTTGCCCAGTAAGAGATACCAACCGCAGAAAAGGTTGGCGTCTAATTATTCTTTTCCTGAAGCACATTGCAGGAAATGGGAAACCCCACCGGCGGTGGATTCCCATGTCACCCGCGCAATTGAGAGCGATACATTGCCATTGCCGTCTATCTCTTCTCTGAAGGATCCCACGGACAGGAAAGTGGAGACTTGTTTAAAGTCTATCTATTCCCTCTCTGGAGCTGTGGCCCGTCCGTCCATGGCCATCTCTTGGGTGGCTAAGGCCATTGAGAGCTGGGCCAACGCGTTGGAAGATACCTTTCCGGACGATGCTCCGGATATCTAGAGGGCGTTGGTGGGACAAATGAGAGATGCGGCTTCATATATTGGGGAAGCGTCGTTAGATGCTAGCCTGCTGACCTCTAGGGTGTCGGCTGCAGCTGTGTCGGCTCGTCGGTCCTTGTGGCTACGGTCCTGGAGGGCGGACGCGGATTCTAAAAAGGGCCTGGAGGCCTTACCTTTTAATGGGGAGTTGTTGTTCGGTCCGGACTTGGACAAAATAGTGGATACTCTGGCTAAATCCAAGTCTGCCTTCCTCCCTTCGGCTTCAGCGCCTACTAAGGTGAGGAGCTCTGCTTTTCGGTCCTTTCGGGTTCAGGGAAAGGCCAAAGGTCAGTCTTTCTCGAGGCAGTCGGCGTCCAAGTCTGCCTCTAAACCCAAGAAGTAGGCCTGGAGTGCCAGGCGCCCTGCTTCCAAACAGGAAGATAAACCCTCTGCCTGATGGGACGGGCCTCCAGAGTGGGAGGCCAACTTCTTCAATTTTTCCAGTGCTGGCACAATACCACCACGGATGCCTGGGTTCGAGAAATGGTCTCCCAGGGGTACGCCCTGTCTTTTCGGCACAGACCACCCCACCAGTTTTTCTGCACGAGTCCTTCTCAGGACAAAACCAAGGCTTTGCAGATTCAGGAGGCTATAGAGTCCTTGCTGAAAGCTGGGGTCATTGTTCCCATTCCTCAATCACAACGAGGGCTGCGATGTCGGAGGTGTCTTGAATCCTTGCTTGGGCGGAATGCCACATTCCAGCGATCTCGGCGCTCTTCATCCCCGGAGTCCTCAATTGGGAGGTGGACTTCCTCAGCCGTCACAACGTGCATCTCTGGGAATGGTCGTTTCACCCAGAGGTGTTTCAGGTACTCGTGGACAGATGGGGGCTGCCGGAGCTGGACTTGATGGCCTCCCGTCACAATCACAAGTTGCCCGTTTACGGGTCAAGGACAAGAGACGCAGGCGCATGTCTGGTAGACGCGCTGTCGGTGAAATGGGCGTTTCACCTGGCGTATCTGTTTCCTCCGAAATCCCTGCTACCTCGGGTCCTGCGGAAATTCAAGCAGGACGGCGGCACGCTGGTGGCTCCAGCGTGGCCCAGACGTCCTTGGTACTCCGTTCTGAGGAGCCTCTCCATCGACGCTCCGTACCTTCTTCCTCAGCATCAGGACCTATTGTCTCAAGGGCCCTGCCTTTACCCAGATCTGGGTCGGCTGTCTTTGACGGCGTGGCCCTTGAGACAGCAGTCTTAAGGTCTCGGGGCTTCTCTGGTTCGGTTATTAGTACCATGCACAGGGCACGCAAGTCTGCTTTTGCACAGATTTACCACAGGGGTGTGGCGCACTTATTTTCAGTGGTGTGAGTCCAGAAACTATGATCCTCAGGTGTTCCGAGTTTCTAGGATCTTGGACTTTCATCAATCAGGTTTGGACCTAGGCCTTCGCCTTGCCTCCCTGAAGGTGCATGTGTTCGTGTGGTTCCAGCGAAGGATCGCTACGCTGCCTGATGTTCACACTTTTTCCCAAGGTGTTCTCCAAATCCAGCCTCCCTTCGTGGCTCCTTGGGACAGCGGTGGTTCTTCGTGTCCTGCAGGGTCCTCCTTTTGAGCCTCTTGAGTCGGTGGAACTCAAGTGGTTGATGTTTAAGACCGTTTTTCACCTGGCAATTGCTTCTGCCAGGAGGGTGTCAGAGTTGGGGGCGCTTTCCTGTCGCCCCCCTTTTCTGATTTTTCACCAGGACAGAACGGTGCTTCGCACTCGTCCTGATTTTTTTGTCTCAAGTGGTTTCGAAGTTCCACATCAATCAGGAACTTGTGGTGTCAGCTTTT
Organism: Taudactylus pleione; assembly: GCA_031769625.1. NCBI lineage: Eukaryota > Metazoa > Chordata > Amphibia > Anura > Myobatrachidae > Taudactylus > Taudactylus pleione. The sequence goes on from JAUIMM010000300.1 coordinate 6,744, forward strand.
CAGTCACCTATCGCTCAGCTGGTGAGGCTTCCTTGGATGTAGTCTGTGCGCTTAGAATCTATGTGGACCGGACTGCTTCTGTTAGGAAGCCTGATTCATTGTTTGTCCTCTTTGGTTTTCACAGGAGGGGTTGGCCTGCCAACAAACAAACGTTAGCCCGTTGGCTCTGTTCCGTTATTTGTGAGGTTTATACACAGGAGGGTTTACCTGTGCCAGCCTCTGTTAAGGCTCATTCCACTCGTTCTGTGGGTCCCTCTCGGGCTGCTAGACGTGGTCCCTCTGCTGTTCAGCTATGTAAGGCGGCTACCTGGTTTTTGAGGTTTTATGCGTTTGACACCTTTGCCTCTCAGGATGCATCCTTCGGGCGCCGGGTTCAACTTTCTGCACAAGAGCGTCCCCGCCCTTAGTTGAACTGCTTTGGAACATCCCCAAGGTCAACCCTGTGGACCCTGAAGTAGAAAGCAAGAAATATGGTAAGAACTTACCTTTGTTATCTCTGTTTCTACGAAGTCCATAGGTCCACAGGGCGCCCACCCTGACGCACCTGGTTTCATATGGGCTGTGTGGCTGGTCACCGGTTTTCCGTCTCCCATTTCTGTGAGTATGGTTCCTTGTGTGTTCCAGTCTTCCTTCTCTCTGTTTAGTCTCCTCCTCCGGCCTTGGCTGCTTACCAACTGAGGTGCCTGTGGCTCGGGGGCGGGCTTTAGGGGAGGATGGACCCAAGTGCATCCTGGGAGCAGCAAAAGCTTTAACTGCGTGGTGCCTGTGGATCCAGATCCAGCTGTACCCCAAGGTCAACCCTGTGGACCCTATGGACTTCGTAGAAACAGAGATAACAAAGGTAAGTTCTTACCATATCTCTTGTTTTTCGTCACTCTTGGGGGCGCGCCCGGCACTTATGTATATGTCGGGCTGCCCCCAAGCACAGCTGTCAGTGTGAATGGATGCTGGGCGCATGCGCCCAGCATCCATTCCACGGTGGTGACCGCTACACCGCAGTTCTCCCCACTTGCGGGACACTGAGAACCGCAGGTGGGGACAGCACCTGCAGGCTTTTTCAGCAGAGCGCTCCGCCAAAACAGCCTAAGGGGAACGCTAAAATATATATATATATTTTAGAATAATTTATTTTATGTATGTATATGTCAGGTGCATAAATATTGGGACATTGACAGAATTTTCATATTGTGGCCTCTATTCACCACCACAATGGCTTTGAAATTAAACAAACAAGATGTGCTTTTACTGCAGACTTTCAGATTTAGTTTGAGGATAATTACATCCAAATCAGGTGAACGGTGTAGGAATTACAATGGTTTCTATATGTGCCTCCCACTTTTTAAGGGGCCAAAAGTAATGGGACAAACTAAACAATCCTAAATCTAACTTTCACTTTTTAATACTTTGTTTCAAATCCTATGCAGGTAATTACAGCCTGAAGTCTGGAACGCATAGACATCACCAGACGCTGGGTTTCATCCCTGGTGATGCTCTGCCAGGCCTCTACTGCAAATGTCTTCAGTTCCTGCTTGTCCTTGGGGCATTTTCCCTTCAATTTTGTCTTCATCAAGTGAAATGCATGCTCAATCGGATTCAGGTCAGGGGTTTGACTTGGCCATTGCATAACATTCCACTTTTTAGCCTTAAAAAACTCTTTGGTTGCTTTTGCAGTATGCTTCGGGTCATTGTCCATCTGCACTGTGAAGCGCCGTCCAATGAGTTCTGAAGCATTTGACTGAATAAGAGCATATAATATTGCCCGAAACACTTCAGAATTCATTCTGCTGCTTTTGTCAGCAGTCACATCATCAATAAATACAAGGGAACCAGTTCCATTGGCAGCCATACATGCCCACACCATGACACTACCACCACCATGCTTCACTGATGAGGTGGTATGTTTTAGATCATGAGCAGTTCCTTTCCTTCTCCATACTCTTCTCTTCCCATCAATCTGGTACAAGTTGATCTTTGTCTCATCTGTCCATAGGATGTTGTTCCAGAACTGTAATGGCTTTTTTAGATATTGTTTGGCAAACTCTAATCTGGTCTTCCTTTTTTTGAGGCTCACCAATGGTTTACATCTTGTGGTGAACCCACTATATTCACTCTTGTGAAGTCTTCTCTTGATTGTTGACTTTGACACATATACACCTATCTCCTGGAGAGTGTTCTTGATTTGGCCAACTGTTGTGAAGGGGTTTTTCTTCACCAGGGAAATAATTCTTCTGTCATCCACCACAGTTGTTTTCCGTGGTCTTCCGGGTCTTTTGGTGTTACTGAGCTCTCCGTTGCGTTCTTTCTTTTTAAGAATGTTCCAAACAGTTGATTTGGCCACACCTAATGTTTTTGCTATCTCTCTGATGGGTTTGTTTTGATTTTTCAGCCTAATGATGGCTTGCTTCACTGATAGTGACAGCTCTTTGGATCTCATATTGAGAGTCGACAGCAACTGATTCCAAATGCAAATGTCACACGTAGAGTCAACTCCAGACCTTTTACCTGCTTAATTGATAATGAAATAATGAGTGAATAGCCCATACCTGTCCATGAAATAGCTTTTGAGTTTATAGTCCCATTACTTTTGGCCCCTTAAAAAGTGGGAGGCACATATAGAAACCGTTGTAATTCCTACACAGTTCACCTGATTTGGATGTAATTACCCTCAAATTAAATCTGAAAGTCTGCAGTTAAAGCACATCTTGTTTGTTTCATTTCAAAGCCATTGTGGTGGTGAATAGAGGCCAAAATATGAAAATACTGTCAATGTCCCAATATTTATGCACCTGACTGTAACATCTGCAGATGTATTTTTAGGTATAAAAGATTTTGAGTTATTTTTTATTTTAAAATAACCTATTTTCTCACAAGTTTTTCAGGTCCACTCGCGAATGCTCAAGTCACTTTCACTGGACACTATAGATGGGGCAGATGACTGAGTGTCACTGAAATGTGGGGAAAAGATTCTGCCCATTCACATCATCCCTTCCCAAGTGGAGCTTACAATCTACTGTATTATTACAGTTCATTTTTATCAGGAGTAAATTAACCTACCAGTATATTTTTGGAAAGTGGGAGGAAACCGGAGCATCCGGAAGAAACCCATGTAAGCACAGGGAGAATATACAAATATTTTTTCATAATCTCCATAAATAAATAATTCAGTGGCGTGGGATCACATTCCCCAACAAAAATAACACATCCTCTGCTGGCACTAGCACTATAAAAGGTCCCCTGTCATAGTGGGAAACCAGTCTGGTCAGCATGTGGCCATTAAATCCATGGGAGGTTCACCCCTTACCAAGACCCTCCACATGTCTATGGGTACCCCTGAGTGATCCTGGGCACCACAGCTACTACTCACAGATATGACGTGCACAGTGATGACAGTAGCCTGGCCTATGTAAGCAGGAGGGAGAGAGCAGAGAGCTGGGGATTGGTCACCTGTGGTTGCAAAGTCAGAGCGAGGTAGAAACCAGGAAACTTGATCCAGGGGGAGGTCTATGGAAGGGGGAGGGGGGCAGGACGCACCTGCACCTCAATCTGGTTCCGAATCCGATGGACTGGTCACAAACTGGTTTCTGATTCACAGAATAAAAAGTACTGTGGTCAGGATCCTTGCTCAGCTGGAGCAGTTTGCTCTAGAAAAGTGGCCCAAGTGACCTGTTGACAGGTGCAGAAGTCTCATTGAGAGCTACAGAAATTGCAGTGATTGCCTCTATAGCTTGTGCAACAGAATATTAGGTTATCCATCATTTTCGTCCATGCCATTTTCATTTCTTTAATTATTTACAATAACTCTGTTGAATTAAAAATCACATGCAAAGTCTCATTTCTATTAACCTTGGAATAAACAATGATGGAGGCCAATTACTTTCACTAATTACTGTCAGTTTCAAGTTATTTCAGAGAAAAATATGGGTTCTTTTTCCGTAGAAGGGTACCAACATATTTGACCACTTCTGTATATTAAACACAGACATGGATTTTAAAATAAAGCTCTCTGTTACTAATTTTTCATAACGGTAAATCCTTCTTTGTGCTTGATCCTTCGTAATCCAATTGGAATATTTGAACCTAATGGTAAGACTAAAACCTATATGCAGCAGCTCACTATGAGACACTGGTGCTGAGTGACTGTGACACAAGGTCAAAACTTGCCAGACAAGCTCTTCCCTTCTGCCAGCGTGCCACAATGGAAAAAAACTGCTGTGATGAAACCCAATGCAAGTGTGATTCTGTCTAATGTGGGCATTGCTTTAATAGCCAATTACATATATTAATACAGTTGTAAAAGAGCTACAAATACAACACAATCCCATCTGACTAGTATTCAATACAGTTTGTCCTAGTGACCTCAATACAGGGAGCAATCAAGTGACCAGTATACAATACGTAGAGCTTTCTAGGGACCAACATGAAAGGCAGAAAGCATTCTACTGACCGATATACAATATAGGTAGCATCCTAGTGACCCACATACAATACTGAGAGCATCATGGTGACCAATACACAATATAAAGAGCATATTATTATTATTATTATTATTATTATTATTAATAATAATAATATACATTCTAGTAAACACTACACAAAACACAATGCATATTAGTCATTAATATTCAATGCCAATCCTGGGGACTATTATAAAGTTTCCTAAAGCTCTGATTGTACAATGCAGGACTCCCATATCTCCAATGCTTTACAATGCAGGTCTCCTAAAATCACTGGTAGCTTTCTGGTGGCTCTATAATGCGCATCACCCCAAATGTCAGATGGCTTTACTATGGAAACTGCAATGGCGGATTACTATGCATATACCAAATCTATGTTGGATTTACTAAACAGAACTCATTGTCAATTTAATTACATGTGATGTAAGACGGATCGCATGTATCAGCACGAGGTATAGGTGATGTGAGTGTGGTAACCTAACATTAAGCATTTTTTTGCATGTAGTAAAATGTAGAGGCAATGTAGCATGGTGTTGCTAGTGTTCATTCCGCCCCAACGGCATATCACTTGCATTACCACTACATAGCATTTAATTGTTCTCTACTATACAGAACCCATATCTCTAGTGGATTTATACCCCAGATCTCTGGTAATGATCCATAAGAATTACTAGCTGATGTACCTGGTTTCACCCAGGTAGACCTTAGATATTTACTCTTTCCATTTCCATCTCACCAATCCAGTAACACATTCATCTTTCACCTGTATAGTTATGCATCCCCTCCCTCACTGCTATAGTAAGACATTATCCTCCCTCACCTGTGTAGTAACACATTCCCTTCTCTCACCTGTGTACTAACACATTCCACTCCCTAACCTCTATAGAATGCATCTTCTACCTCTATGTTATAGTAAGACATTATCCTCCCTCACCTGTGTAGTAACACATTCCCTTCTCTCACCTGTGTACTAACACATTCCCTTCCCTCACTATTCAAGTAGTGGAGCCACACCAACTGCCAGTGATGTTTGGCAGCACATGGACTGACAGTTGGTTTTCCAATATGAACTATGCTGCATCAGCATCAGCATAAAGACTCAGTCGTGGCTGCAACTGCTTCCACCTCTGAATCAGGCTCTCTGTGTAATAGTGAGACTACTGTAATGATATAACATGGTGAAGAGGGGGTATTTCTAAGGGTGGTGTTAGAGGCACCCCGATAATTAAGTAATGGTCTCCCTGCGAGGGATACTTAAGTATCCAACTCGCAGCGGGGGAAACTTGACACCGAAGCAATTAATCATTGCTCCGGTGCTGGGACAGCTGCTCCAAAAAGCAGTGTAACAGCTACAGCAGTATCTGCATTACTTACCTGCTCCCCGTCATCCCGGCTATAGATGTGTGACCTGAAGTCATGCATACGCAGAGCCACCAGGGAGTCCGTGAGAAGACGGTGGAGAGATCCGCTCGGATCCCTCTTAACATCTCCGGAACTCCTTCCCATAGGGGCTATGAGAGCAAACGCCGTCTGAAGATGGCGCTTGTTCTCGGAAGCAAACTCCAAAAACTTTCATTTTTCGGAGTTTGCTGAATATCAGGAGATAATATCGGACCCCTGATGATGAATGGCCAGATAACCTAAATATGCGGAAACTAGCGTTTCCACATGGTTACCGGGCCATTTAGCGTTTGATGAATAGGCCCCTCGGCCTGTATACATGATTGGCTAATGAAGAGTTAAATGGAAGTCTGCCATAGTGTCTCCTGCATTGTGAGCCCGATTCAGAGGCGGACGCAGAAGTGATTGGTGCTATGACACTGGTGTTGTCTATTGAATTGATATGCTCACCTGTGCCTTCTCAGATCCGCTGCATGCGCCCAAAGATGCAGCATCAGGTCACCATCGGGAACATCCCGCTGACCATCGAGCATCTGAGCAACGGCATCGCTGCACATGCGCATTGCGGCTCCGGTGCATGCGCAAAATAAAAACCACTGGTCAATAGCGACCGTCACCTCTGAATCTGTGTCTGTGTGTGCAGAGAAATATTTGGATGTTTGCCCATATACAGAGTTGTACACCGCACTTTGTGACCGCACCCCCTATCCATACGCACGCTTTTTTTATCAGCCCTATCCCTGGTGCAGAAGATCTGTCTGTAAACAGGCATATCAGCACCCCCTTACTACCCAGGTATGCCCATACTGCCACCAGTGGAGATACGACTGAGTTGTATACGACCTTCATCCATATATATTGTGCATTCAGGGCCTAATTCACTACAGATCGCTATTGCAATCGCAGCTGCGATTACGCACGAAGACCCGCTGCGAAAATATACTAATGAATGCTATCGCAATGCCGTCACACAGCCAGCATAGAGACGCCCACTGCCGCCTCCACTACCGCTATCTCACATCCGTAATACCTTGCGGTCCTGCGTATATACAGCGAGTAACATCAGCCCTTCACGCACAATTACAGCAGGTCTGACCTTACTCAGAAATGTCTAACCTCGTCGCACACAGTGAGTACGCAAACTGCGTATGCCGTCTCAGGGGCATATACAATTAGACGCGAAAAAAGTCCCCGACATCGCTGGTTTTCCATGCAAAAAAAGTATCGCGCGCGTCCCCGCTTATCCCCGTATTCAATTAGAAATCGTCAAAAAAACGCCATCCGGCGAAACGCAAACAGGCGAAAAGTGCTGTCAGATTTGGGGAAATCAGCCTGACACCGCCGAAAAGATGCACTAACACTGGGGATCATGGTAGATGCCCCCGAGTAGCCCTGCTTGAAGCTATTTGGAGTACTTAAATACTCTCATTAGCTGCTAAATAGCGTCTTTGCACAAGTGGTGAAGAATAGCAATTTACAAGGTTTTTTTGATGAAAATAACTAGTCCCAGAAAATTTGGGGTACATGAAAATGGTTGTAAGCATGGTTACAAATCGCAAAAGTGAGGTTTTAAAAAACGTGAAAAACGCACCTTCAGCAAGCACCTCCAATTAAAAAAAACCCTTCACCATACTTGCAGACCCCCCCAAAGTCTATTTCGCTAGTTTTTAAGTTTTTACCCCAACTTTGAACTTTTTTGCCCCCTTTTTCAAAGTAAATTTTTGGGGTGTTCTTTTAATTTTTCTTTAGGATTTTTTTGACGCAGTTCACCTTTGGGGACCTGTCCTAAGGGTGCAGGGTGGTTTCGCCACCTTTGCACCCCAATACCGCAATTCTGCACTTTTTTTCGATAGCTTTCCATAGGTGAAACTTTACCGCCGGGTACACTGCATTGGTTTTTCGCACCGGCGAAAAGTCGCAACAATTGAATGTGGGTTTGAATTTCCGCTAGCAAAATGACGTCACCGGCGAAACTTTTTCACCAAAAAAGGCTTTTCGCCGCTAATTGAATACGGCCCTCAGTAGCTAATTTATGCACGCCCTTGCAACTGCGTTTAAACAGACAGGCACGCCTGCTTTCTCCAACCACTTCCCTGTCACCACCCCCAAACGCTGACTACCTGTCAATCACTCTGCGATGGCTTACCGTGCTCAGGGCCTGATTCAGAGCCGCTCGTAAGTGGCCGCTCGTTCGCTCCGAGCGATGTTCGCACAACTGCGCATGCGTATGGGTTGTAATACGCATGCGCGAACCAGTCATTGCGGTCGGAAATTGTGTGCTCGCAAAATAGCAAATGCCTGCTAATTTGAGTGACAGAATGAGGCGTTTGTGGGTGGTAACAGGGGAAGGTGCTTGAAAACGGAGAGTGGAGATCCGAACGCAGGCGTGCCAAACGGTCAAACACGGGCGTTTTAAGGGTGTGCATAATTAACAAAGCAGCGTCATCGACCACGTCACTTGGTTGTCTTTTAGCCTGAACTGCTCGCATGATTGCGGTAGGAAAATGCTACCACAAGCACTGCGAGCAGTTCATACGCCTTTCGATGTACTCGATTAATCTAATAAATAGCAGAGATGACGTAAGATGCGAGCGGCCAGGGGGCATTTCTTAAAAAATAGCGAGTGCATGTTTCGTTCGCTTGTTCAGACATAGAGGCGTCAACAGACCACAAAGAGCGAGCGTTCAATTTAAATATCCGGCCCCTTTTTCTGAACGAGCGAGCGCAAATAGCGTCCGGCTCTGAATCAGGCCCTCTGTGTTATCGCAGTTGTGATCCGTAATGAATCTGGCCCTCAGTGAGGAAACAAACAAGATCCACCCCCATAGCGGCTCCTACTGCTACACCAGAGATGGGACAAGTTTATGCCTGGGGCATAGGGGGGACCCTGCAGCAGCAGCAAGTATAACAACAGTTCAAATGGAGAGGGGAGAGATACTGTGGTGATCCGACATATACTACGATAACAAAGTTTAACACACCTACAACTGCCAAAAGGTAATACAGACAGTTCTGATCTACCTGATGTTCGAATGGTCAATATAAAGAATAAATTAGCCTAAACAGGAGAAAAAAATAGAAACTAAGGTGCACCTCGAGGTTGCAGAAGAGTCCTGTGAGCAGAGAGTAGAGAAACACTATGTGAGCTGGGCATGACCATCCCGACATGCCAAAGTGAGACCAAGGTGCTCTGTACATTACGTTCTCTCCCCCTCTATTAGTAACAACTTGTTTCCTTTTCTTGTCAGTCGTTCTTTATTTTGCCTGCTCTAGTAGACATTTCAGTTGCTGTGCTACAGATATTGGTAATTGCATTTTATTATTGTAACACACACACCAAAGGCACATTACTCTGCAGATAGCATAATATATCTCCTCTGTGATTACTCTACAGAATACTATTTAGGATTGCTCTATAGATTTGTTGCATTCATGAGCATAATGCAATATGAACAGAACTTAATCCAATAGTTACATACCCTTCACAGAAATGTCCTATGGAGTTAATAGCTTCTGAGGCATGTAATTACATTTTTACATATCTATTTTGCTGTTATTATTCTTATTCTGAAGATGATCACTCACCACAGTTATGGTTTCATGACTATATTGACAATTTGATATGCAGTCTAGTGATAACAAACAGGGAGAAAATCCAGAGCATTCTACAGTTCACACTACATTCCAAAACATATTTTATTTTTAGATTGTAAGCTCTTGGGACCCATGCCTGTCCTAGTACACATCTGCTTTTCTCCTTGCTGTATAGTTGTACAGAATAGGATGCCAAAAAAAAATGAATATAGCTCTGAGAAACATAAAAATATATTACATCACACTACTATATTTGCAGAGCACTATAGTATTCCGCAGCAGCTTAGCAGGGCTGATGGACAGTTTGTTTAGTTAGTCCATGCCTTTTACTAACTTCTGCACAACTCAAGGTCTTTCCAGCTGGATCTTGGTCTGTGTTTATGGTACAGTGGACAGTGACTTACCCATGAAATAGAAGGCAGCTCTGCAAACCGTGCTACCAAATATAAAGTCCTTCAGCAAATTGGGGATCAGAGTGAAGGGCATGCAGAACAGGCACAGCATGAGGTCGCTGACGGCCAGGGACAGGAGGAAGATGTTAGTGACTGTCCTCATCCTCTTATTCCTTATCAGGACCACTATAACCAGACTGTTCCCCAGGACCCCCAACAGGAAGATCAATGAGTACAGAAAGATCCTCACTGCCTGGTGCAAATCTGCAAAACACAGGACATTTCACACTTCAGATTTGTTACGTTGTAAGAGTATTAATTAGTATTAATTAGTGGTGTCTACAGCCCAGACTTCTAATCATCCTTTCTCTGTTACTAATTGCTGTAGAGCTTACCTGTAACCTGTACCAAGGACCAATACATGCCATGTACAGTACAAATACATATATTGCCCATAATTAATATTACATTTTATAATAAATATGTAAACATTTGTTTCAAATGTATTTTATGTTAAATTATACTTTGTAGAGTAAATAGATAAATACATTTGAATTATGGTTTACAAAAACCCTAGGAGTACTGTTATGCATTATACAGCTAAAGCCCCGTTCTCCAGCTGAGGGACTGCAAGTCTCAGCATGTTCTGTCTTGGAATTGCACACAATGCCTGGAGAACTGCAAGTCTCAGCATGCTCACTTCTGGAGAAATACAAGCTACTCAGTCTTGTCTACGTTTTATCAAACAAATCACGTTTCATTAATTTTTAATATGTATTAAGTTTAACATCTAGTGATTTGTATCAGAGAGCTATGTGGATGCTTTAAAAGCGCAGAATGAGGACGTACCTGCGCCAGGGAGAGACGTATTGTGCGAGAAGTCCTCTAGGCACCCGATGATAGCACCATTGTCTGCGATCTCACACAGGACCCCGTTGCTGTAATTTGTAGCATTGTCACTTATGATCTCCATGTCTGACCGGTGGGGTCTGGCTGAGGTTGTGGGAGCGCTAAGCCCTGTCCATGGCTCAGGTTGCTGGAGAGATGCTGTACTAATCCCAGTCAGAGAAACTGCTGCCCACTCTCCACCTCTGTGCACACTGACTGCAACACTGAATGTATCTGGGAGAGAGTGGGCAGCCTCCAACACACCATCGTCCCACCCTCTGATATTACTGGCCAGGACCCTGATATCCCAAGTCAGGAGAAAGCCGCACATGCTCCTTGTACAGATAAGTGCTAGGGGACGTTACACTACTGACTGAAATAGCTTCTGAAACAACTACACACTGGGGCTTGTTTGTTACATTCTGCAAAGGTGCAAATCTGCAGTAAGGGCCTGATTCATCACGGATCGCTACTGCAACAGTGCACACAGATGTTGCATACAGCGCATGCGTGTGCAACACAATGCGTGTGCGTGAGTTAGCATTGCGATCACTCACGCAGAAAGAAAGCCATCACAGAGTGAGTGACGGGTGGTCAGCGTTTGGGGGGTGGTGACGGGGGATTGGTGGGTGAAACGCAGTCGTGCCTGTCCGTTTGTATGCCATTGCATGGGCATGCATAAATTAGCCACTGCGACGGCATGTGCAGTTTGAGTAGTCACTGCATGCGACAAGGTTAGCAATTTCTGAGTAAGGTCAGACCTGCTGTAATTGTGCGTGAGTGGCCGATGTTACCCCATGTTCCTGATGTATACACAGGACTGAAAGGTATTAAGGATGTGAGATAGCGGTAGTCGGCGTCTCTATGCTGGCTGTGCGGCGGTTTTACAATTGCAGTCATTAGCATATTTTTGCAGCAGACCTCCGTGCGTAATCACAGCTGCAATCGCAATAGCGATCCATAGTGAATCGGGTCCTAAGACTGTTGTTACCTGACAGATGTTTGTTGGTACTAGTTGAACATAAGGGGTCACTTTCGGTGAATGGGGGCAATTCTGAAATGAACTTCTCCTATCTGTCATTGTAGGAATTTCAGTTATTGGCCAGTGTTTCACAACTCCATCCACAAGGTACCCTAACAGTCCAGGTTGTAGGGATATCTATGCATGAGCACAGGTGACTTAATAAGTACCTCAGTCACTTTGTTTTAACCATCTGCGCTCAAGCATGTATATCCTAAAAACCTGGACTGTTAGGTGCATGAGTTTCGAGTTTGGAAACCCTCAATTAGCTACAAGAGTGAACTATGGGGCCGGGTGCCCAATTAACAGCTGGCACTGCTGACTAAGTGCCTCTAACTCCCTAGACCAGTGTTTCCCAACTACGTTCTTAAGACACACTAATAGTCAAGGTTTTGAGGATGCCCATGCTTGAGCACAGATAGTTAAATCAAAATAACTGAGGTACTGTACTACTCAAGTCACCTGTGCTAAAGTATAGCCATTCTTAAAACCTGGGCCGTTAGTGTGCCCTGAGGACAGAGATTGGGAAACACTGCCCTAGACAGTCCAGAGCTGCTAGAGCTAGCTTGGGGACCAATGGGGCCACTGCTTGCCTACAACACCAAATAGTGATGCTGCCTGGTAATGCATGAAATTACAATGGGATATAGTTGACATCCCGTCAGTCGGAATGCCGGCGGTCTGAATACCGTCGCTGGAATCCCGATAACATTCGGAATCCTGGCTCCAAAATCCCAATGGAAAATATTTGGGTTAGATTTAGGGTTAGGCATTAGGGGGAGAATTAGGATTAGGCTACAGCGGCGGATGGTTGGGTTGTGGGGGGGGAAGGGTTAGGCTGCGGGTGGGAGGGTTAGGGTTAGACTGTGGGAAAGGTGGGGTAGGGTTAGGGTAGGGATACTTACCTAATACTGTTAGGATGCCACTGTCAGTATCCTGACCATCGGCATCCCGACCGACGGGATGTAGTCAGGATGCCAGCGGACGGGATGCCGACCGCCAGAATCCCAAAACTGAAAGCCCGACATGGGACTAAAGATAGGCGTCTAAATACCGACACCTATCATTAGCCCCACAGTTGGGGGGGATGGTTAGGTTTAGGCACCCTGGGGGGGGACTTAGGGTTAGGCACCCTGCCGGGAGGGTTATTGTTAGGCTAGGGGAAGGGGGTTTTGGGGTTAGGCACCACCAGGGGGTAGGTTAAGATTAGGCACCCCCTGGGAGGGTTAGGTTTAGGGTGACGGGAGGGGGGGTTACGGTTAGGCACCACGGAGGGGATTTAGGGTTAGGCGCCAATCCGGAGTCTTAGGGTTAGGCACCCCCAAGGAGGGTTAGGAGGGGTAGAGGTGAGGGTTAACTATACTTAGCAGCCGGCGTCTGGCTTTTCTGCTGTCTGGGTTCCAGCGTCGGGATTTGAACCGGCAGCTTTTAAGACGTCGGTATTTCATACCCAACCCCATTAGCCATACAGTACATTATCTCATCATCACAATTGAGCCGTGGCCCCCCCCTCCCCCAACCACTGCTCGGTGCCACAGCCCAACCTAGTGTTGCCTGGCATCTGTTTAATAAGAAGCTATTGTCCCACACAGTTAATTTCCCCTGTTCACAATATGAATCATATGGGTCAATAAATCACCTGACGGCCACAGCAGGACCTTAGCACCCAGTTCCATCTTGGTGCCACTGCTCACCGTGCCAACACCTGCCAGCTATGTAGGATATCGTGAACAAGATGGCTGTCCCTCATCCCTGCGCAGGAGAATGGGGTCAAATAAATGCATGTGTGTCTTCAGGAGAAAAAAATAAATAACAGAGAGCAGCATAGGATACAAGGAATGATCCTGCACAGCTACAAATCTCATCCTCCGTGAGTAGTTGCTCTAGTGTCAAGTGCTGTGCTGTGCCAATCTAATTATCAAGTACTGTTTGTTAATATCTGTTGAGTACAACTTAGACCATGGGAGACACGTATGAATAATGCCCTCTATCTTTGTAGTTATGATTTTCACCCTCAGCAATATTAGTACATACTGTAGTTGTTCTGCAGGTATTATGTCTGCAGTGTAATCTTCTTAATAAAAAAATTACTGACCACATTGTTCAGTGTGTTTGAAAAATAGCAGTATGTCGCTGATTGGTTCGCACTGTATATCTCTCCAAGGCTTAGTATATCTACCCCATTATCTGGCACACACACAATAAATCAGGCCTGTGCATAGGGGCCAATGACCTGGACTTATTGGCAGGGGTGGCTAGTGGGATCTTTTTTGTGGATAAGGGATTCCTTGTGTTGCCACTAAAGATCTGGGGGTATATTTACTAAATGTCGATTTTGGTCAATTTTATGGTTGATGTTGGGTCGAGTGTGTGTTTCAGGGTCTAAATCACACAATTACTAACAGATGATTTTTGACATCTTTTTTTTAAACAATGTCGAAAAATCATCTCTAAGTGAATGTTGCTTTAAACTCTGAAACACAAAATCAACCAAAAATTGACCCAACATCGACCAAAAGTTGAACAAAAGTCGACCCAAATTCGACCTTTAGTAAATATACCCCCTGCGATCTGTAGTGTAACACCACTTCAGATTTAAGGACTGCATTGTGTAAGCACCAGTACTCTTGGCTCTGCATCGTATCGCCATCTGTGATTTTGGCTCTGCATTGTATGGCCACCTAGATTTGGAAACCCAGACATTCGGGGTCTTCCCTCTCATTGGCCAGAACACACCCATGGAACTTAGGTGTATCCTGTCTGCCTGCAGATTATTTTGCCATATTAATTATTTAAATCAGCAGTTGGTTCAGTCTGAAAAGGGTGTGTAGGAAGAATTGTGGGCTTTTGTAGTCGTCAGCTTATGTAGAGATTCATCTGAAATCTTGCACCAAGGACAGGGCTGGTGCAATTGCCCGCTGACAGTGGCTTTTCACAAGCATATGGATAAGCATATGGATACGGCATGAGTAGCACGTCTGACTTGTGTGAATCAGGTTCTTAAGGGTCTATTTAAAAATAACTAGAAGCTAGAAGGGTTAATGTACTAAGCCTTGGAGAGAGATAAAGTGGATGGAGATAAAGTACCAACCAATCAGCTCCTGTCATTTCTCAAACATAGCCTGTAATATGGCAGTTAGGAGCTGATTGGTTGGTAATTTATCTCCATCCATTTTATCTCTCTCCAAGGCTTAGTACATAGATCCCTTAGTGTCTCTGGGTTAACAATGAGATTGACTATTTCAGCCAGGAGGTTCCAACTCCTTTAAATGCACATAGAATACAATCTTCTTGTTGCCACAATGAGTATCGTAACTTTAGGATATATAATTCCACCCTTTTTTGGCCGGCCAGTTAATGCCATGATATTTAATCAGTTAAATATGCTACTGTTTCTATACATTATCTAGGTCTTCACAGGGTTTCTGGAAAACACTGTCCGCCAGGTTTGTATGGATTTACCTGAGAGAAAAAGTTTTCCTGGAGCTCAGGTAAGAAAAGAAATAGGAATGAATGCACTGTTTGGAGCATGAGAGAGAGAGATATGATTATGTATAACCACTTATTCCTTCAATCACTGCCTCGCTCCACTCTATTTCTCACTAAACGTAATTCAGACCCTCCCAACCTCATTTAAATCTGCTTCTCTCCCCTTTTCCTGTGCATGCAGGAAGGCTAGAATGGTCTGCAAACTGACATCCATCCATGATCTATTCCATTGCTCTCTTTTCCACTATAAAAACTTGGTTCTACCCCTCTGACCCTACTTCCCACTGCAGCCCCTTCCTAGGGGAGTCTCTCTTTACACACAGGTCTTGACTAAATGGCCATCAAGATGGTTTAGTATTGCCCCTATGTTTTACTTGACAACTTTGCAGCTTGGATTAATCACTTTCTGTCCCCTGCCCACCACACTCTCAATTTGGAGATCTCAACAACCCTACTGACACTACTATGTCTAAATGTCTCTCAATACTTCATCCTTTGGTCTCTCCCAATGGATGTCATCTCACACCATCACAACAGGAACTCCTTAACATTATGTGTTTGTGATCCAAACCCCAAGGTACTTTAAACAGACAGGCTACCTGCTAAATTTCCCCTTACAGCTAAGTGCCAAAGGAGAAATTCTTCCACTTGAAGTTCAGATTTTACTGCAGTGAACTCTCTTGCCAACTAAACCTACTTTATGTTCCTACAATCCCCCAAACTGCTGACCCTTGTCTTCTCGTTCCCTCATTCAACTCCCATATCTAGCTCACCTCTTCAGTCTGAAGTGACTGTCTACTCAAAATGAAGTTGAAAGGTCACTTCTTCATGTTTTGTGTTACCTTATAAATAATGAGATGATTTCATAATTCAGAAAATATTAGGTAATACTGTAGATTTTAACTTTTGGATGAAAACCCATATATGAGCCTCCATGTATAATGGTTTGCTATATTCCCTTGTCTTCTGTATTGCAGCAAGAGTTTTGTTGCTTTGTTCAAAAATCAAGCACTTGGTAGTAACCCTTCTAAAAGTCTTGTGTTCACCCTAGTCCAGAGATGTCCAGATAAGTGTCTACATTGTATTATGATTGCTAATATACATGGTGTATAGAATGCTGACTAGAATGCTTTCTGCAATATATACTGTGTATAAATTGTTCTGCTTTCTTACCTTAGTAGGCGGGAGGTGGGGGCAGCATAATCATGCTCCTCAGTCTAAAATAGTAGGGCATGCGGACTCTTAAAGATAATGAGTTCACCCAAATGTCAATAAAACCTTAGTCACTGGGAAAATAAACATTCCATATACAATAATTTGAACAGATAAACATATATTCTGTTCTATCTAGTTAATCATCGGCGAAGTTTAATTCAGCGTTATATACAAGAGTATATGTATTAACACTGGAGAGAAATTCTTGCATATAAACACCTAGGGGTAAATTTGCTAAGAATCGAGATTGGTTGAGATGTCAATCTCGGGTGATTTTAGGGCTGATTTTCATCCCGCACTACAAGTGCCAGCAGACGGTTGGCACCTGTACCTCCACTGTAAAATAAATAGTTAAATAAAGACATAACACACACACATTAGATAGTACACACATACCTCAATCACACATACTTACCTGCACCAGCCGGTCTGTCCACTTGTCCCAAGTAGAAATCCGTGTGCATGGACCTGCAAAAAAGATCCTATACTCACCTCCATCCTGGCACTGCTCTCCGTAGCAACCACGATCTTGTTAAAACAAAAAAACGATTTACCCGACCCAAGCCGAACAGATGTAAGTATATGCTGTTACCCTGTTTTGTTCCCCGTAACCTTAGGTACCAGGACAGGCTGATAAGTCCGGGGCTGGTTATGATTTTTTTTTTTTGGGGGGGGGGACGCTACGTCATTTTTTTTACATAATTCAACCTGTTTTTTACAGGTAAAATACACAAGCAGCTTACACATACCTCACTGATATGTGCAGGCTGCTTGCTCGGGAGAGCTAGGCAGAGAGAAATCTTTGCCTCAAATCACCTGTTGGTAAATTTGAGAGATAAAAAGTGATTAAATCACCCTAGTTTTGACGAGTTCCAGCGAGATTAATCTCATTGAAAATCGGGACCATCTTCAATCTTAGTAAATTTACCTCCTATAATTTAAGGCAGAGAAATCCCATATATACCTAATTATCACATATGGTTAAAGGGGAACAAATTCTTGAAGATACTTTTTAATGCTACTGCATATTAGTGAGTAAATTAACATCAGTCACACCAATGTTCCAATATGTCTCAAGTATATACCATTTATAATCCAGCTTAGTTAAAAAAATCATAGCACATAATTAATAGCTCCTTTAATGGTAATATATGAAAATAGTGACTTTTCTTTAAGGAGAAAGTTGCTGCCCTTTGTCATAATTTCCAAAACAAATAAATGTAAACCATATCACTTATACAAGTAGAGGCAATATGTCATATGTACAAAAAAAGGGCAGTAATCTTTATGAGCAATTGAGCATGATAAAAAATGATAGCAAGAGTAGTGAATAGTACAGCACACAAATGCCCTGACAACTTCTGCTTTCCAGCGTCTTCCAAGGAGAGGATGCTGGATGAGAGAAGTGCCAATGGCTGTGCTGATAGAAACAACAGTAAAGTGGAAGCAGTCAACTCACATGCTAGGAGTTAGATGGTCTGATATCTCTAGGGACATTGCAGAAGCCAAATTCGCAGTGTGAAGACTGCCTGCACAGAAATTAAATACCTGAGGGTAAGTGCCAAGTAAGTTCTCCTATTGCTCCAAGTCAACGCTATTCCCGCATGGAAGGCATAGATAGTGGGGGAGAGAAGCAGGACACGCATTTCGCTAGGTAGCCTTGTTCACCTGTAATCCTTAGAGGCAACCATCGGTCGCACCATCAGAACTTGCACCAGCCCCATGCCGGGTGCAGAGTCTCCGTCAGCGTATGGCCCTCCAATGTGAGCGATTAAGCGCCTGAGTTTGCAACCAGTTCAATGACTCACCTGCCACACTCCCATAACACACCCATAAGACGGACCATTTTGTACGTCTGAATACTCACCTCCCAGTTACTGCCCAGGCATGCCCAGCACATTTCCTATACACTACAGATACAGTGCATCCTAATCACTACTGCGCCTCTGTGTGTACACACCGTGGGATGCATGCACTGTGCAACGTTTTAGTGACTTAGGCGCAGTTAAAAAAACATTGACCACTTGCACAAACATCGGCATTGCATGCATGCTACTCAGATTCAACCCATATGACTGGGCTATGTAGCCCTAAATCTCCAATCTATCTATTTTCCAAAACATTTATTTTGTGGGAAACAATATAGTGGAACTGATTTGTCACAGGGTGTTTGAATATCATTAGTCCAGCCCTGAACTCAGGGAATGAACTAAAACGCCTTCAAAGCATATAGAAATTTTCATTGCACTGATATGAGGGTCAGTAAACAATTTGTCTTCATACACCTAGAGCTATGGGTGGCACAGACGATGTAATGGTTAGCATTACTGCCTCACAGTACTGGGATCATGGCTTTATTTCCCATCACGGCCCTATCTGTGTGGAGTTTGTATATTCTCCCTGTGCTTGCGTAGGATTTCTCCGGGTACTCTGTTTCCACTCAACCTCCAAAAATATACTGGTAGGTTAATTGGTTCCCAACAAAAAAATAACCCCAGTGTGACTGTGTATGTGTGTGAGCATGTGATAGAGAACATAGGGCCTGATTCATTACGGATCGCAACTGCGATTACACACGCAGACGGCCGATTGTTGTGTATTGCGCATGCGTATGCATTGCAGTCAGGGCCGGTGCTACCATTAGGCAGCTGCCTAGGGGCACCGGCCACTGGAGGGCTCCGCTGAGTCCACACAAAAAAAGGATGTCTCTTTCAGTGCCAGACAAGTTGGTGTTTAGTGCAGGCTTGCCTACCCTCCCAATTTAGTCGGGAGCCTCCCAAATATCGGGTGCTGCTCCCGACCCCCCGGAAAGACAGGCAAGCCTCCCAGCTGCCACCTGCCCCCCTACGACTACTACAAGAAACGCCCACAGCGGAGGGCCTGATGGCGCAATTTGTGCTGAATCGCGTCATCGTGGTTCCGCCCCCTGCTTCACAATGCCAATATTTTCAGCATTGTGAAGAGGGGGCGGAGCCACGATGACGTGATCATGTGGCCCCACCCCCAGCTCCGCCCCAAAACCATGTCATTACCTAGCCACGCCCCCCGCTGTGCATAGACATTCAGCTCCCTCCCGGAAGGAGGGAGCTGAATGTCGGCAAGTATGGTTTAGTGTGTGTGGGGGTGGTTTTATTTAATGCTGACAGGGTTAGTGTATGTGTGTGTAGGTTTAATGAATGCTGGCAGGGTGAGTGTGTGTGTGTATGTGGGAGGGGTGGGATAATGGGTACTGACATATATTGGAGCAGATATATGTGTCATAAATATACTGGGGATTGGATGTGTGGCATAATGTATTGGGGGCACAGCTTTATGGCATATAAGAATTTAGGGCACATGTGTGGCATATGTACTAGGGGCATTGTTTGGCATAATTCATGGCTATGTGGCAAACAATAATGTTGGTACACAGCTGTGTGGCATATGTATTGGGGGCACAAATGTGTTATTATTAATTGGGGATACAGCTGTGTGGCATACTGTATAAAATATTGTGAAACATAACATATTATGAGTTTGGGGCAGTGTTATGTGGCATAGTATGATTTTGGGGCTCTGCTGCTCGACATATTATAAATTAGCATCACTAATATGTGGCATAGTATGAATTGGAGGGAGCAGGGGCGGTGGGTGAAATGTTGCCTAGGGCGCCCTGACCGCAGTCCGCGTGCGCGAAGGCTAAACTGCAATCACACTGTGGTCACAGTGTCCACGCAGACTCATCGCAGAGTGATTGACAGGTAGTGACTATTTGGCGGTGGTGACGGGGAGTAGTCGGCAAAACACTGGCGTGTCAGTGCGTTTAAACGCCGTTACAGGGGCGTGCATAAATTAGCCACTGTGATGGCTTATGCAGCTTGAGCTTTCATTGCGTGTGATGAGGTTAGCAAATTCTTAGTAAGGTCAGACCTGTTGTAATTATGCGTGAGGCTCCGATGGTACTTGATGTTACCGATGGTTTCACTGACTTGCAATGTATTACAGATGTGAGCAAGGGGAAGTGGGCGTCCTTATGTTAGGCTGCCATGGTATTGCGACTGCAAACATTAGCATATTTTCGAAGTGGGTCTGCGTGCGTAATCTCAGCTCCAATCGCAATGTATCAGGTCCATAGATAGTAAGCTCCACTGGGGCAAGGACTGATGTGAATGGCCAAATATTCTCTGTAAAGTGCTGCAGAATATGTGTGCGCTATAGAAGTAACTGGTAATAATAACTATGAACATGATTTTTAGTAAAGCCTCTGGCATCCAAATTTCTAGTCTTACAGTATATTCAATATTTAGTTAAAACTTTGAGGGTAGATTTTGGACTTTGAGTCATCACGGCGGCTCGGTTAATTGGTTTCACTGTCAACTAGACAATACTGGAAACAGGCCCCAGAGTTTTGCAAGAAAAAAACTCATATAATTGTATGTATGTATTAATACAAAGACTAATTTCCTTTAGGGCATCACATAGAAAAAGCTGCTAGTGTGAATTCAGCACCGTTCCCTTTTTATATGAAACGGAGAACCTTTATTACACAAAGGTATTGAGATATCTTGTTTATGGCGCAGATGATTCACAAACAATTGCAAAACGGTAACATCAAAATGTTTTCAGTCCGGTTCTGTCAGATGTTTGAAAGCTGCATTTAAATTACAAACTAATTAACTGAAGAAAAAAAGACTACATACAGTAACTTGTGTTTAATGGCTGCATACATCTCATTGGGACCAATAAAATGTAATTGGCTTTAGACGTGGTTATAAATGCTTACTGTTTGTCACATTCTATTTTACTTTGCATTTCATAAGCAAATATGTCAAATGTTGTATCATCACCAATAACGATATCTTCAAAACAAAGACAATTTGTGATCCGGACCGCTCTATAGGTCTCATTCAGACCCGCTCGCAAGCGCTAAGCACTCACAAGCGGGTCGATGTTGAGGCCCTGCGCACGTGCAGCGGCCGCACTGCAAGTGCGCAAGCCCTGGAGCGAGAGTGAAATTCTTTTGCTCCGGGGATCACTACTAAAGGGGCGGCTCTCGATGGTGATCGACAGCACGCACCGTTTTGTAGGCGGAGTGGCTGGCCAAACAGAGGCTTTCCTGAAGGAACTTCTGCCGTTTGGGGGCGGCCCCACTGATATCACTTGTGATGTCAATGGTGAGCTTCCGGCTGTATTAGAGCCGAAAGCTCACTGGGGCTTGCGGCAGACGAGACCCTACCACAAGGGTCTTGTCACAAGCCCCGATGGTCGCGATGGTCTTTACCATCGCGATCATCAACCTGGCCGCTCGCTAAAGCTGTGGGTGGTCACCCACAGCTTAGCGAGCGGCCAGGAGGCTGGCTCATTACAGAGAGGCGCCTCCCTCATTCAGAGCGAGCGGTCGCATTTTGCGAGCGGCTTTGAATGAGGTCCCATGTCAGAAAGTTTGTGACCGGCCTGTGCGATTGCAGAGATAGAATGAGCTGTAGGTGCATGCCCCTCTCTCTCACATAGGCCCCCTTCCGGATTAAGGGCCTAATTCAGTAAGGATCGCAGTAGTAAAGACGCACACAATTGGTTGATTAATTTGAATAGCGCATGCATCGCAGTGCGTGTGCACGAACTAGCAATTGCGATGGGAACTGCATTTGCAGAGGCTACACAGACCCAGCGCTCATTGCTTGACAGAAAGTGCCATTTGTGGGTGGTGACGTGGGGTGGTCGGGCGAACGCAGGCGTGCCAGTGCGTAGCAACGTTGTTGTAGGGGCGTGCATAAATTATCCACTGCAATACCATACACAGCCTGAGGCCTCATAGCGTGCGCTGAAGTTAGCAATTCCTGAGTGAGGTCTGACCTGCCTTAACTGTGCGTATGGGTCCGATGTTACCGATTGTTTTGCTATATTGCCCAAGTATACGGATGTGTGTAAGGGGAAGTGGGCGTACTTATATTAAGCTGTGATTGCAATGTGATTGCACACATTTGCATTTCACCGCTGATATTAGCAACTGCGGTGCGTGCGTTCTAGCAGAATAGCAATCCTTGCTGAAACAGGCCCTAAGTTTCCTTGTTTCTACCTCTAAAGTGGAGTAGTTGCTCAAAGCAACCAATCAATCAGCTTCTGTCATTTATCTAACCCAGTCTATGTGATATGGCAGCGTGGAGACAAGATGGCGGCTGAATGAAACCATTGCTCATGGTGTTTTGTAAAACTATGCCTTTAATGAATTTGCTTATATGTGCACATATTTTATTCTTAATGCAACCTTTGCTTAATTTGCAAGGCTATAAGGAAGTACACCCAGCTGCAGGCTTAAAATATCAGGTTGTGGTAGGCCATTTATCGGATTCATGGGGAATTGATAAGTATGTATAAAGGTTAGACGTCCTGTTTGATGTCTGGGTCATAAACTCATGATTAGTGCTACGTAACTATAATGATGAGATTGGATTTCTTCCAATTAGGAGGTAAAATAATTATGTGATTGGCCTTAAGTCTGAAGGTGCCCATCCACTAGCCGATTTACGTGAGCGATTGAACGTTAACGATATCGTTATCGTTCAATCATTCATAAATCGTTTGCAAATTGCTTGCAAATCGTTTGAAAAAATGTCATAAACGATCAGCGATGTGCGTGCCCACTGGTCGTTTAGACATCTATCATCGGGCAAACATGCTGGACAACCCTACGATAACGTCAGGTTCAGCGTGTTTCCAGATGATTGATGGGCCTGCACTGAACGAGCAGTCGTTCAGTGCAGGCTCATCACAGACTGACAATCGACAACATGATTACAATGTCCTAATCGTGCAGTCGTTTTCATGTCTGCTAGTGGATGGGCACCTTTAGGGGAGTGAAACAATGACTCTTGTTTGACTTTGAATCATTTGATTGGTTTATGTGTAAAGTAATTTTTGGTATATAATTTCTGTATAATCAATGTATGGGCAGCTTGCAATGATATTTCTGCCAGCTCTGTACGGACGTACATAAAAATAAAATCTTCAAGGAGACTTCATCGGTTTTCTGATCATTTCTCTATCACTATGAAATGACAGAAACAGGTTGCTTTGGCAGCTTCTCCATGGCTTGATACATCTCCCCTACAGTCTGTAACTACAGGTGACACCTCCAGCTCTCCCCTCTCTTATCCTCCTCCTTAGTGCTTATGTGATACCGTGCCATTGCAGGGTATGACACCGCAATCTCTCTGCTAGCCGGACAGGCTTGGCAGAAGTGTTGCGGCTGCAGGCAGTTCACAGCCCAGCGCGAGGCCTGACCGTGAGACACCACAAGGGTGCAGAGGAGAGTATCGACGCATGCCTCGAGTGGGAGAGAGGCAGCACGCACCGGCGAATAAAAGGTGAGAGCCATTGGTGGTGAGGGGACAGTTCTGGAGGTGCTGCTGTGGGGGAACTGACATGTGCTGGTGGGAGCTCCTGTCACTGCTGAAAAGAGGAGACAGATTGCTCCTATCGGAGAGGAAATTGCTGGGCGTACTTATTTATTACCAGTTATACTGTAAAAATAGAAATTTGGATGCCAGATGCTTTACTAAAAATCATGGAATGTGCATAGTTATTTATTACCAGGTTTATATAGTGCCTGCCCAAGTGGAGCTTACAATCTATATTCCCTACCACATGTACATGCACACTAGGGTAATTTTTTTAGTTGGGTACCAATTATCCTATCAGTATATTTTTGGAATGTGGGAGGAAACCAGAGCATCCGGAAACCCACGTAAGCACAGGGAGAATATACAAACTCCACACAGGTAGAGCCGTAGTGGGAATCGAACCCATGACCTCAGTGCTGTGAGGCAGTAAATGCTAACCATTACACCATCTGTTCTGCCCTACACCATCTACCCTTTTGCCTACCCCTGGAGCAGGGATGGCTTAAGAAAGGAAAGGGCCAGTGTGCAGGCTCCTAATAAGGAGATAAAGCTAGCTACACACTGTCACATTTTTTCTGATCTGCATAATGTGTAGACCAAATATCTGTGCTACACACTATGCAATTTTTTCATAGAAGCTAACGATTTCTCCTTCATCCACTAGGGGACACTGGAGTTCAAGACAGTGGGATATAGACGGTGGTAGAGTAGAGCCTGGCACCTTAAATAATTTAGAAGTGTGACTGGCTCCTCCCCCTCTATGCCCCATCAGCCCCAGTTTTTAGAATGTGCCCGAGAGAGCCGGTCGCACATCAGGCTGTCTCCAGCCTTTTTCATATTTTTTTAATTTTTATAATACTGAGGACAGGCAGGCTGCTTGCTGTGGCAGTCTGCCTGCTACGTGGGAGCCGCCGGGAAGGGCACCACACGGCTACTGCAGCCTGTGTCCGGTGACCCTGAGGAGGGGGCACACACAAAGGAGTCATCGGACCCAGAGAAGACCCGCCACTGCTGACACCGGCATGTATCCGGGTTCCTCTCCGCCCCCTCAGCCCAGCATCCCGGCCGCAGCAGCTGTAAGTATGCACTGCTCCTGATTAGCAGGAGCAGTGGAAGTATAGCTGGGCTCAGTGACACTGTCACTGTTAGGAGGGCCCGACTTTCCCCTGCCCCCGCACCACCCTCTCCCCGACTTCGGATACCAGGTCAAGGGGGTCACCAGGTGCTGTAGTCACGAGGGCGCAAATTACAGCCCCGGTCGTCGCTGGGGCTGCTGGAGGCGCGTCATGCAATCTAGCGGCGCCTATTATAGTCGGGCTCCCTCCTCACTGCCGCGCTGTGTGCACCTCGTTAGCAGCGCCGATCGCGCTTGCCCTCCTCACACAAGGCGGGCTGCTGTGGCTAATAAGTCCCGCTGTCTTAATAAGGCACGGACCCGGCGTCGAGACCCGCCCTAAACAAACACTTATGGCGCGTCCTGCAACAGCGGCGCCATTTGTAAGGGTTCTCCCCATTATTGCTCCGCAGCAGCATTAGCCGGCAAGCACAGCGCTGAGTCATTTCACTGGAGCAGTGGACATCAGCTGACAGCAGGAGAGGTGTCCTTTTAAGAGTATGCAGTGCGGACCAGCGCCTGCAAGGGAGCGCGCTTCCCTCTTAAGGAGAGGGGACAGCTTACAATATAAACAACTCCCCCTTTTATTAAGAGTGGTCCGTTGTGTAGCACAGCGCTGACTCACTCCTGCTCGGGGAAGAAAAGGGTCCCACCGCCGGCTGAGTCCGGGTCTCCTGCCCCTCCCCCTACAAGGGGGAGATGTGTATTGAAGCTCCGTTAACTGTAGGTCAGGTAAGTGACAGACGGCTGACTGCGCTATCACTTACAAAAAGTGCTGGAACTGGAACATCATCATTCCTGGTCTTTTGTCCAGGAATGATGATGTTCGTCCATGTAAGATGACGTTTTGCCTCGTTCTGAGTTCCGTTTTTTTGGAGGGAAAAATCCGAACTCCACGTGCAAACTCGAACCTATCCGAGCCTGCACATCCCTAATATATATATATATATATTAAATGGTGGCTCTGTAGACTAGAGTCATGTTCTGCAGCTTACATAGTGATAGACATTGCTTCTATTATGAACCCTATACATGACTGGGGCCTTCTTGTATATAAAGATATGTACTTACATCCTCCTGGGGTTATAGTTCCTTCTTGTTAGTCCCTATCTATGGCGCCCCCCTTTAGGGTGATCTATGATTATTTTAACTTTGCACTTGGTAGCAAACTTATAAGACACTGAGAATGCAGGATATAGCAGGACATATATAAATATAGCATGCTGATCTCCCGATGCAGGAGTCTGACAAGTTAACTTGCTATGTTGGCACTACTCTTCCTTTCAAAGAGATGGCCTTCTTATGCAACTATGTTTGTCTGTATGTACGGGTGTATATATACTGATATATTCCCATTCCTTGTATGCATATTTTGTAATAATTGGCAAAACCTGGTTTTTAACCCTATTGGTTATCACTACAGATATGTCCCTTCCTTTCTCGGGATAACTAATGCACTCTGTCTATGTACAGGTACCCTTCTCAGTATAGATTCCGGTACTCCATATTATTGTCTTGTCACATATCTCAATAACATGAGTCTCTAAAGGGCCCCTAGGTACATTCTATCTGTATATAGAGAATCCAGGTTCTATTCTGTAATCAGGGATTCATTTGTTAAATTACATGAAGGCCTAGGGCCCCCGCCGATATAGGCAGGGTCAGGCCTGGATTTTATTAGATTGATGGGCGTAATACACACTTCTCCATTATAAGTGTTAATGTACTGATACTTAAACTAGTAGACCGTTTTGTGGTATAGGTATAATGTCTATATGGATACACATCCCTAATATAACAAGCTCAGGTATAGAGTCCTGTTGAACGACCTTCCTGCCTCCACTAACATTTTGCTAGTTTATACAGTGTTCTCTACTGCAACATCTCCAGACTGAAGTCCGTGCTGTAGAGCATTGGGTCTTAGCCCACTGAAGCTATTCCCTATACCTGACGGGGCAGGTTGCTGTGAGATGAAAAAGGTCAGTGACATTCTACATAGCGTCCAGAGGGCTTTTGGCCGCTCACAGGTAAGCGGGCTTACCCCACTAATGCTCAACCTGTCATTGCATAGCCGCTTTCTCCCTTATGCACCCTAGCTGCGGTCCTAGCAGCCATCTGCTCTTTTAATCAGTTGGCTCTACACTTTAGAGCTTCCCTGGTGCATAGTTTCAACATTGAGATTAGTGACACTCTTCTACTAGATCTGTTGGGATTATGGACTGAAGCGCTTTGAGGGTCTAGTGCACATCTTTACATTAAAGTGTGACAGTCAATATGTCCTACGCAGGGGGCCTGGTGGATTTCCTGTTCAGTCTCTGTGGATGTTTTCATCACATTGACGGGTACCTGACTGGTACCTTCAGGGTTGTCCTAGTGCTCTAGCCTTGTGGTATGGAATGCTTCCCTATATTGGTAGCTTCCTGCGTGGCTGTTGCATCCGTGCTCTATAACTACTAGGGTATCCTGGTTGTTCACCCTATGTTCAGGCCAGCGGTTGGTACTGCCTACGCACTTCCATCATGTTGGAAGTTGTCTGTTGTTTTGGAGTTTGTGGCTGTGATTTGCTTTTCGACTGCAGGTGTTCAGTCGCTGTTTTCTACTCTGTTTTCAGAATGGGTTGTTCTGCTGTCTGACCCTCTGACAGGTATTGTAATCTCAATCCTCTCGAAGCTGCCTCGGCCTCATTCCCAGTGTGATCTCCACTCGTTGGAGACTTCTATGGTCTCTCCCTTCCGCTGGTTTACAACTTTGTAGTAGTTGGACTTCCAGAATGGTTCATGGTGACTGTTCGGCCTTGTCTTTTACCTCTCTGCATACTCTGTTAGGAGTCTGTGGACAGGATCAGCTCTGTTTCTGTAGATTGGTATCGTTATACTTGTATCTTTATGACTATGTCCAACAGTGCTGGTATTCTGCTATCTGCGACTGTTGCAGCTTTCTGTTTCTGAATCTGGTACGGTTTTCTCGAGTTTTGTTCTCGGGTTACTGCCCTTCTCATATGGATTCGGGTTGGAGTTCTCTGCTCCCAACAGTCCGGCTTGGTCTGTTTTCAGCAGAGCTTACAGCGTTAGGATGCTTCTCACCTGAGGGTGTTTTCTCGCTAGCCGCTTATTCCATTCTATTTACGCTGTAAGTTGTGGTATTTCTGTGTCTGTTCCGCAGGGAGTTTTGATTGTCTCCTGGCTCACGACATTTGATCCTCAGCTCTTGCCTTTCCGTTGAACCTCTGGTTCTTGGCGGTCCCTGTTCGGTTGGCCAAAGGGTTGGCATGTTCTCAGCGCTTCCCACCCAGGAGGTTGGCTTTGGGACGTCCCCACTGTCTTGAACTCCAGTGTCCCCTAGTGGATGAAGGAGAAAACAGGATTTTGGTACTTACCGATAAATCCCTTTCTCCGATTCCACAGGGGACACTGGACGCCCGCCCAGCGCTGCATACCTGCCAGTTGTTTCGTTCCTTCTATGGTTGTGTGACTGCATGATTCCCTGCAGTGGTTTCCTCTGTTCTCCTTCAGTCGGTCTTGTTCCGTTCTGTGGTCTTCTCCTTCTCGTTTTCCTGTTGTCCTCCGTCTCTTCTCGGGCTCAGTTCTTAAACTGGGGCTGATGGGGCATAGAGGGGGAGGAGCCAGTCACACTTCTAAATTATTTAAGGTGCCAGGCTCTACTCTACCACCATCTATACCCCACTGTCTTGAACTCCAGTGTCCCCTGTGGAATCGGAGAAAGGGATTTATCGGTAAGTACCAAAATCCTGTTTTTTCACCACATCACACTGATTTTGCATATGTCCACCCACAAGGATGATGACATGGGGGCAGGAGATTCATGGGCAGATTACTGAGAATGCACACACACTGCTCGTTATCGGGAAATTGAAGCCGAGATTTTCGCTCTTGACCAACAGATCGGATAATGGATGGACTGTGTTTGTGGATGTTTTCTATCTGATTTATTGGTGGAACGCTGAACGATCGTTCATACACACAATGCACAATCGGCCCAATCATTTTATAGAGTGTAGGTAGCTTAAGGCCGTGCTGTGCTAAAACTGCCCAGATTACTGAAGAGCTGTCCGGTGCTGAAGTGGCACAATTGAAAAAGAAAGCAGGAAAAAGGTTAGTGAAGTGACTGAGATTTACAACAGTCGAACATTCGAACCATCGGAATGCCAATGGCCGGGAAACATCCTTAGTAGGTATGATGATAACTGGAAAAAAAAAATGTTTAATGGGGAATGAAACATAAAAGCAATATGTACAAAATACAGTTCATAAATTATAAATGAGAGCAAATCTTAACAATAAAAAAACATACTTGTAGTGGCAATAGGTATTAAACTGTTACGCTAGGGGTACAGATGTGCACATCGCCTACTAATGTTCTTCTTGATGCCCTGCATGGGTCGGTCTCGGAAATCGACAGTATCTAGAGGTGGTTGCCCCGTGGTTCCTTGCAGGCGCTAGACCCCGCCGGATGCTGAGGTAAGTGCACTTGTTTCCTGGTATCATCTTAGCGGGTAGGGGGGAGTGCCACCATACTGTACAGGTGCTCCTTGACAATCCCTGTTGTTGAGCCTCGGAGCAGATGTGCGGATGTCGTCAGTGACTGCTTTACTTCAGCAGTCACTGACGACAAAGCTCTTGCCGCGGGAAGGGCTGCAAGCTTCCCTCTAGTCCAGGGGATCTGGTGACAGTGATGGCTTTAGGTTGTATGTAGAGGGTGGAGAGAAGAAGCTGGGCATACCACTAGTGTAACATGCAATGCAACAGGCGCCCGGCAGTACGGATTGTAGCGTCGGGTGAGCATGGTGGCTTCTGCCCTTCATGGGGAATCCCACGCACAGGGGAGATGTATCAAGCCTTGGAGAGAGATAAAGAGATGTTGCCCAACGCAACCAATCAGCTTCTGTCATTTCATAGACTTTGCTAGATGAACGACAGAAGCTGATTGGTTGTTTTGAGGTTTTCCTGCATAGAGAATAGTGAATTGTGTTACTGTTTCTGAGATTATCGCTGCTGGTGGTTCAATGACTCCTACCTATTTTTGTTATGTTGACAATTTATTCATCACTGTAATGTATTTCTTTCGGTTTACCTTATTTTGATTATATTATTATCAAATTATTTTTTTTGGTGATCATATTGCACTTGTAAATTGACCTAATAATGGTATATATATTACCAATCTTTCAGGGGTGCAACCAAACTCATAAACATGAAAAATATGGTGGGGGGGGGGGAGAGATGAGTATATATGGAGCAATGAAGGAGTGGATACTAAACTATATTTCCAATAGTAAACATGCCTCTAAGTATTGTGTACAATTTTCCTCAAGATGTCCTCAAACGTAAAACAAAACATTTATTGAAATTGTATGAGAAGAGTAAATGAAAAAGTAAAGAAATAGCCAGTGAGTCTGTCTTGCTTGCTGGGGTGGGATGGGCATTGATTTAATTTAGCGGAAACTTTTTTCTTGTCTTTAGAATTGATATTGGATGACAGCCTGTTCTCAGCTCCTTAAATTTAGTCCCTCAGGTAGCTTCTATTTCCATTATCTTTCTATCGTGGAATATGGCTGGGCTGGATACTGCAATTAAGCCATGTTGAGTCTTGTCACACCTTAAACAATTAGCCCCAGATATAATTTCATAGCAGGAAACACATTGGTTGCATGGCTCCCAAGCTACACTAAAAAGTGCATGGATCCAGGAATGTGTTTCTGCCTCCTTTGACAAAAAGAAACGTGGAGTGGCTATTTTATTCAACAAGCATCTTCAATATACTATAGGTAATGTGGTGTCAGATAAAGAGGGTCGGTTTCTTTTGGTTCATCTTTCGAATCATGGTGAGAGTTTTACTATTCTTAATATTTATGCCCCTAATGCTCCAAACGTAGCTTTCTATAAAAAAATATATCCAATCTCTTGATGAAATATGACACACCAAATTTGATAATTAGAGATTTTAATTGTCTTCTTGACCCCTGTTTAGATCACTCGGACAATCCTTCTAATGCCTTTCAGGGCCGTACAAATGGAATAGACTTCTTGTGCTCACATCATGATATAGTTGATCCGTGGAGACTGCATAATCCTTCTTGTAGGGATTTCTCATTTCATTCCCGGGTTCATGATGTGATTACAAGAATTAATTATCCTCTGGTAGCTGATGCTCTGTTTTCGCAGGTTCATAATACTGTGATAGATTCTATCTACTTTTTGATTTCCCTCTAATTGATCCTTGGTGCACGTCCCGCCTCTGGTGCTTCCCTTCGTTTCTATCTCAAAATGTTGACTTTCAGACATATCTAAAGAATAAATGTAGAGAATATGTTGATGATAAACCTTGCACACTGGGATGACCTATTTCTTTTTTGAGAGGCTTCCAAGGCGGTGATGAGGGGCCATGTGATCTCATACATATCTAACTGTAATCGTACCCGCAAAGCGCATTTGCACTCTCTCCAAAGTCGGTTGAAGGAGGCTTACCCTCACTATCTTATATTTTCAATCATAGATAACTAGAACATTTATCTTCATCATAAGTAAATTCCAGAAACCTTTCTTTTGGAAGAAGCCCAGCTTAGACTAGACTATACCCAGGCGTGTAACTACCGTGGGTGCAGGGGGAGCGGCCAGCAGCACCTCCAGGGCCTGCCTCCCCCTGCACCCAGCTCACCTCAGCAGCACTACCAGAAGAGAAGCCACTGATGATCCCTGCAGCAAACTGCTTTTTAGTCACAAGCACACTGCAGCATGGATCATCAGTGCTGCGGGTCCCCCGACTCTTTTACATCTCTCACTTACAGATGCTGGGAAGAGGCGTGGCTCTCTGGACCACAGCCATGCTTCCTCCCAGCTTCAATGAGGAGAGATGGAGCAGTAAGGAGTGCGGGGCTGAACAGCAGGCGGGAGGGGGGGGCATAGCTAGACCTATAGGGGCCCCACAGAAATTTTGCTATGGGGCCCCCATACCTCTGGTTATGCCCCTGACTATACCAAAAACACTTATTATCGGTGGGGTGGCAGGTCCAGCAAGGTTTTGGCCTATATGGTTAAAAGACAGAAGAAGAAACAGTTTATAACAAAATTGCTTGATCCTATTTCATTCATACTTTACCTCGCTTTACACTGATTCTCTTATAGATCAAGTGCTGTCTAATTCTTTTCTCAGGGAGGTGAATCTACCCGAGTTGTCAGCCCAGGGAATTTCTTAATAGTGATATAACAGAGGAGGACGTTTGCCATTGATAGTTTGCGGCTTAACAAATCACCAGGTCCTGATGGGTTCAATGGCAACTATTATAGAATATTGAGATTACTTGATTCATTCCCTCACTCATGTTTTTAAACAGATCCAAGAAGGAACCCTTTCTTATCCTATGTTCAATGATGCTTATAGAATTTTGTTATTGAAGCCTAATAAAGATCCAGAATCTATTACATCTTACAGACCCATTACCCTTCTTAATCAAAATTATAACATTTTATCTCCAATTTTTGCCACCCGCCTACAGTCTATACTGCCCTCTCTTTTATCTCCACATCTATCTGGGTTTACCCATGAAAGACACATAGGAGCTGATTCAGGCCGCTCGCAAGCGCTGTGCGCTCGCAAGCAGCCCAATGTTTGCGCACTGCGCATGCACTGGGTCCGGCGTGCGCGAGCCCTGCTGAGCAACTGAAGTTCAGTCGTTATGGGTCTCGAAACAAGATGGGGCGGCTGTCATGTTGATTGACAGCTCGCCCCTTTTTGTGGGCGGGTAGGGGGGGTGGCTGCACAAACGCAGGCGTTCCCTTAGTAATGCCTGGCGTTTGTTGGGCGGTCCAACTGACATCACTAATGATGTCAGTAGTTGACTTCCTGCTCTATTAGAGCAGGAAGTCCACTCGGCCTTGCGGCAGCTAGACCCTACCGCAGGGTTTCGGCACAAGGCCGATGGTCGCGATTATCGCGACGGTCTCCACCCCGCATGCACAAGCTGTGGGTGGTCACCCACAGATTTGCGAGCGGCCGGAGACCCAAAAAAAAAAAACCACGCCCACATTCAGAGCGAGCGGCCGCCAGCAGCGAGCAGCTCTGAATGAGCTCCATAGTTCGTAAAGTTCGCCTAGCAGTGGCAGCTTTATATTCCTCTTCCATCCAGCGCCATTCTCCCAATATGTTATTAAGCCTAGATGCCGAAAAGGCGTTCAATAAAATCTTATGGCCTCACTTATAAGCAGTATTACAATTGCAGGATTTTGGCTGATCTTTTATTAATGTGATTAAATATTCCTATAATTCCCCTCATATGAAATGATTAATAAATGGTATTTTAAGTGACTCCATTCACATGTTTAGAGGCACTAGACAAGGGTGTCCTTTGTCCCCTTTGTTGTTTCATTTGGCTTTAGACCCTTTAGACTCTTTATTACGTGTCTTGCAATCCTGGTCCCTTTTTAAAGGTATTTCTTTTAGTTCTACCGAAGTCAAAGTTTCAGCATTTGCTGATGATCTTCTTTTCATTTCCATTCCACAAATTAGTTTATGTCCCTTCCTCTCTAAATTAGTTGATTTTGACAAGATCTTGGGTTTTACTATAAACTATTCTAAATCTATTGCAATGGCCTTTAATACCTCTCTTAATAAGAATAGTTTGGAAATCTGAAATGAGCAGAAACGGATATTCCCCATTTAGGGATTCGCCTTCCAAAAAATGTTGATAATCTATATACCATTAATGTTAAAAATGTTATAGGTACAGTTCTTAAGGAATTTTATGATTGGCAACACTTACAATTATCCTATTTAGGCAGAGCAATTCTTATAGAAATGATAACCTCTCCAAAGTTATTATACCCCTTGCAGGTTCTGCCAGTAGTTCTCGCCAAAACAGATATTAACGAATCGACGCTGCCTTCAGACAATTTATTTGGAGGAAAAAGAGACCTCATCCTAGCCTACAATTGTTGCAGTGAAATAGATAGATTAGAAGGGGGGATTAGTTTTCCAAATATGGAAATATATAACTATGCAGCTGTTTGTAGATATATTAAAGACTGGGGGTATATTTACTAAAGTGAGAGTTTTTAGAATTGGAGATGTTGCCCATAGCAACCAATCAGAGTCTACATACTTAACATTTAACTAGCACTTTCTAGAAGATACTAGCTAGAATCTAATTGGTTGCTATGGGAAACATCTCCACTTCTAATAACTCTCACTTTAGTAAATATACCCCTGGATCTTGCACTCAGACCTATATTCTAATTACTCAATAGAGAAGTCCTTTCTGAACAATTCAGATTTGGGGACAAATTTAATAGGGTGTGAGTTTAGAAAATGTGAGAGTTTAGCAGTAAACTCTCACATTGGTTGAGTTTAATCTTCAAAATGGAAAAATCTGAATGAGAGTTTAAACCGTGAGTTTTTTGAGTCTAACAACATGCGAGTTTGCATGTTTTCGGACTCTGGCCTTCATTCAAACTTGATGTTTGTCAAGTGCGCATGCGCACGAGGGAGCCGGCTCCTTCGTGCGCATGCGTGAGACCTGCTACGGCCGACAGCGCCGGTCGTAGCGGGTCTCTTTCAAAAGAGGGCGTACTGTCAATGTTGATTGACAGCTCGCCCCGTTTGGAAGGCGGGCCGGGGGGTGGCAGCCCAAACGGAGGCATTCCCATGGGAACGCCTACCGTTTGGGGGAACCAGAAGCTCTCCAGGGCTTACGACAAGTGAGACCCTACCCTAGGGTCTCGTCGTAAGCCCCGATGGTCGCGATGGTCTCTGACCATCGCGACCATCACCCTAGCGGTCGTTAGAGCTGTGGGTGTAAACCCACAGCCTAACGACCGAAACAGAGGCGGGCGGTCAGGATGCAAGCGGCTGCCCAGTTTCTGAGCGACCGCTTGCATCCTCCGACCGCCTCTGAATGAGGCCCACTATTACATTGGCACAGTTTAAAAAGTGTGAGAGTTTTTTGCCCATTGGTCTGTTTTTACACCTTAATAAATTTGAAATTCCTGCAGAGATATTGGATAACCATTTTTTAATGTCTGCATGGTCAGTTTGGCATACTGTCTGCAATAAATGGAATATCAATACCTCCTACATTTCTCCCTTTAGTGGGTAATACACAATTTCAACATGGATTGGCCTCCTCTCCATTCACACTTTGGGCCTCGAATGGCCTAAGGGCCTGATTCAGACCCGCTCGCATGTTGCGGCCGCTCGCATCCTGCGTATGCTAATTTTTAAAACTGACGTCATGGGATGCGAGCGCTCGCCAAGACAAAAGCACACCCACTTTGGCTGTGCGGGCGATCGCTCTGCATATGCAGCCGCCCATCAGAGTATGCAGAGCCGCCCACTCCCGCACGTCATCTCCTGGAAGTGTCTTAAAACATTGGTACATCGAGCAGCATCGGTAGCTAATGCAGCACTTGCGGTTGCCTTACCCTACCGCAATCACTGCGAGGACTTCAGTGTAAAAAATAGCCAAGTGACGTGAACTATGATGCTGCCTGTTAATTATGCACGCCTTAAAAATGGCGTTGAAACACTCAGGCATTGCTGTGTTTGCACCTCCACTCCCCCATTTTTAATGGACTGCCCATGTTACCACCCACAAACAGCCTCTCCTGTCACTCACTCTGCTGGGCTGTCTTTGCTGGGTGAGCAGGCAGTATGCGATCACAATGTGTAGTTTGCGCATGCGCACTGCGATTCATGCGCATGCGTGTACGCAGAGCACTGGGCCGTTTGCGAGAGCAAGCATATAGCGACCGGGTCTGAATCAGGCCCTAAATACGATTCGCCAACTTACAGATTCATACACACATTGTACACTATCTTTTTCTCAGGCTCATTCTTAAGTCTCCCTTTTACAAACCCACAATCTGTCATTTTTACAGACACTGCGTTATATCTCAAAGGTGATCTCATTTCTCTCTTCTGTGGACTGGATGAACCAATTGGATATAGCCCTTCAGTCCTCTGTTGCTTAGAGAGGAGCTATTTCTTTATTTTACTAAATATTACAGACCTCATATTATAGCGGTCATTATGTACTGGTATTGTTCGCTGGCAGAAACACGTTATCTTAGTGAATCATCAATTCTAAAAGCATTGTTATACTCCACTCTAATTATCTCGGTCATAACATACCAATAAATGTTTTATAGCATTTTTTATAGGGGTCATTTGTCACTCTCGCGCTGTCATTTAATTGGGCTCGCTCCCTCATCAACTTGTCCAAAATGTGCTAGATCCAATGCTTCTCTTTACCACTGTTTGTGGGATTGTACTCTCATTAAAAAATTCTGGTCTCAAATCAAGCACTTTGCAATCTCGGAGTTAGTAAACTTTTTACCGTTGACCCCAGAATGGGCCATTTTTGGCATATTGACTACCACCTCCAATATTTATTGCGGGAGACTCATGATTTTGTTGAAGTGGGCAGGATGGGGAGAGAATACAGGGATTTTCATGTCTGTGTGGAGAGGTGGAGCTAAAATTAAGCAAATCGCAGAGAGCCTCTACAAATGTTAGGAGAGCACCCACCCCACTGCACAACAGCTGAATGAATACCATATACAGATATATACCTAGGGTGATATTTACTAAAGTGCAGATTTCTCTGCGTCTGCGATGTGAATAAGGCAAAAAATTGAAAGAAAAAGTTGGTGCTCTACATCTCTCGGAGCAACTCAGTTGCGCTGGGCTTCTTGCACCTTATGGCATCTTGAGGCTAAGGGGTATATTTACTAAAGTGCAGGTTTTTGGAAGTGGAGATGTTGCCCATAGCAACCAATCAGATTCTAGCTATTATCTTCTAGAAGATAGTAGATACATGATAAGCAGAATCTCATTGGTCGCTATGGGCAAGAGTTTTGTTCAAGAGTTTCTCAGCTTGTATTATATATTTTTGTGCTGGAAACTTGCTTAAATGCAAATAGCATGACCAGTAACAATAATGTATTTCCTTAATGATAGTTTTTACAAGGGGTTGGGTATGGGAGACCGGCAGTCAAGATGCCGGCCGTCAAAACACAAACAGCAGCATCCCAATGCTCAGAATCCCAACAGGAGCTCCTTAAGTATACTAACCCTACCCCCTTCACCCCCTAACCCTCCCTGCCTGCATCCTAATCCTCTCCCTAACGCTAACCCTCCCAGCTAGTGCCTAAACCTAACCCTCCTCTCTTAGTGCCTAACCCTAACCCTCCCCCGATGGTGCCTAAACTTAACCCCTTCTGTCCGCAGCCCACCCCTAACCTCCCGCCCCCGTGGTCCCTAAACCTAGCCCTCTCTCCCTCACGGCTAAAAGCTAACCCGGTCCGCTATACTCATGTTTGGGATGCCGGCTGACTGGATTCCGGTGTCGGCATCTCAACTGATGTTGGGATTCCAGCGCCGGGTGTTCTGGCTACAGGTCGGGTTGGTATTTCGACAGCCGGCATCCTGTGTGCCGGCCAATTCACTACATCCCGTTACAAGATACCCTCAGCGGAGATACTGCCAGTGCCCCTGTAAGTAGGGATATCCATCGACGGTAAACAACCACTGATAGTTTGCCAATGATGGTGGATGGTTTTGGAATCAATGGCAGAGAACGATGATGTTTTTTTGTATCCCCTGGCATCAGGGGCACGGAGCCTTGCTCCGCCCCTCCCCTTCCCTGATTAGTTTACTGCCCACTGAGCCTCACCTACAGCTGCTGCACTGATGGCAGTCTATGGTGTAAATCATCAATGGTATCCTGTGGAAGGTTGCCTACCGTCAATGTAGACAACCTTCATCACTAGTATATACTTCAGATAAGGCTTGCAATGCAAACAGAGCCACCAAGACTTTGGGGAGCCTGGGTGCTGGGTGTCATGTTTGCTAGGGCATGGCTATGTCCTCACATTATATACATTACTATGGCGCCTTGACTGTGGCATTGCAGGGGAGCATGGCTATTCCAGAAAAATCTGTACTTCCTCCCCTTTCCAACCGCTTGGTGTCCCTAGCTGCAGACTACTCACCGAACAGACTCAACTCTATATTCAGGCCCTCAGGCTGAGGTTCTACATTGTACATCGGACAGATGGGGGCTGAAATTTCATGGTGCTCACGTGAATGTGTTGTACAGAATACATTGATTCTTGCTTTTGCCATCCACTTCAGCCACTCTAAGAAAATGGAAAAAACCCGGGTAAAATCAGTCGGATGTTATAATGGCACACTTTTCCTGTAATTTTCAGCAGACAAATAAATATTAGTAACAATAGAATAAAATGACTGCGACCTTCGGTGGCTTGTGCAATTCCATATGCGTCGCTGAGTTCACCGCAAACGTTGAACTGTATTACTATCATCATTATGCACAGTGGAACAATGTAATCTCAGCAACGAGAGTCTCAACAATCCTCCACATTTACAATTACGGAGCGCCCCGTAAGGGAGGTCAATGGACAAGCACATTAAACCAATGAATGAGTTTTATGAATACATTACAAGTAATACATGCATCCAGTCTCTCAGGCAGCAGATAGAATATGCAGAGATAATAGAAAATAGAGCACTCCAGCCTCTCCCAGTGGGGGAGGAAAAAGGTGTCATAGGGAAAGAGTTAACAAAGTATTTCATTTCTGAACTCAAGATAGCTGCTGTGAGACTATACAATTACTATTACAGCCATCTATAGGAAAACCATCAATCTGTATTCATAGTCATGATTGCTAGGGACCTTTTCATTTATATAAAATAA
This sequence comes from Taudactylus pleione, assembly GCA_031769625.1. NCBI lineage: Eukaryota > Metazoa > Chordata > Amphibia > Anura > Myobatrachidae > Taudactylus > Taudactylus pleione. The sequence continues at coordinate 45,420 of JAUIMM010000300.1, forward strand.
ATATATGCCAGCCAAACTACAAATAAGCAACTCGCATGTATATTATTAAAGACTTGGAAGTGACAAAGTTATTTCTTGGTGGTGATGGAACCGTTGGCTGTTTGTGAGTTTTCTTGTTGATATTTAGATTATTTTGATTAATACATTCTGTCTGGTATATGCATATACATGGGGAAAAGGTGGATATTAAAAATGTATGCTGACGTGCATATGTTGAGTCAGCTGCCTCTCACGGTGCTACCAGATAAAGAATACGTGCGTTTGCAGCAGACGTAAGCAGTTATAACAAGAGCGTCATCAAGGCAACGTCGTGCCCACTTCACAGGAAAGAGGAGTGGGATTCAGGAGGAAGGTCTAGTCTCCTGGGAGTACAGGAGGACTCTCTAATATTCCGGCAGAGACAAGAATGCTTAAGATTTTCTGCATTCTGCCAATGCTATATACTGTATAACAATCAATAAATGTTTTTTTATTATTAATATTATTAGATTTTATTTATAAAACACCAATATACGAGTATTACTTAGCGTTCTCCATTGAAGGGATTATGACACAATGGGCCTTATTCAAAGAAGTACGCTATGCTGATATTTATGCAGTTGAGCGATGATTGGTCAACTGCGCATGTGACAAGGTACCTTTGCGATGACGCTCGCAGTGAGGGTTACCTTGTAAAGTGATTGACAGTCAGGGGCCGTTGTGGGAGGTAACGGGGAGTGGCAGCAAGGAATGCAGGCATGTCCTGGACGTTTTTGGGGCGTGTCGTGGCCTGCATCTGCGATCCAGTACGCTGATAAAGTGGTTCTGATGTCTCAGTTCAGGCGGCCATTCTGCGTGACCAAGGGGCTACTCAGATGGCCAATTATTGAATGATCTGCAATGGCGGCTGCATATTTGAATGCACTTGGATCTGCGAAGCCACCGATGGACATCTCAATTAATTTCCATCGGCTTCAGCAGTAACATTTGTTTGCACAGCAGCTGCGTACGGGATTGCAGTTGCGAGTGCATTAGCGTACAGTACATCTCTGAATCAGGCCTAATGTAATGAATCAGATGCGGATGCTGGGTGCCGCTTATCAGATCCGATGTCCGGAGCACTCCCTTGATCCTGGGGGTCGCAGCCCACGTGCCCCAGGAAGTCCCTATTCAGTCAGGGTGTTCTCTCGCTGGGTAACGGTCTCCATGCTCCAGCTGGTGTCTTCTTCTGGCAGACAGGATCCCTCTAGTGTCGATCTGTGGAACTGCAGATTCCTTTCAAAATGTTTGTCATGTGATCTTTGATATTGGACTGCCTGCCCAAACTAATTACCTTTCTTTATTATGAAACCTGATCTGGTCTACTATTGTCTCATGCCTCAGAAAGAATTGTAAGCTACATTACCTTCCATTCAGCTGTATTACCTCAAGTGCCTCATGCTCAGACCAATCAGCTATAATACCTGTCATTCAGCTGTGTTACCTATGGTGCCTTGTGCCACAGACTAGTCAGCTACAATCAGGGGTAAAGCTAGGAATGCTGTCACCCAGGTCAAAGACTCAGCTTAGCACCCTCATCCTTCTCAGTAGAACATAGTCATCATTGGCTTGCTTGAATACAAATGTCAACATTGTAAAAAGACTGAAATGTTGTAGGGTGAGTGCAAAACCCATTAAGGTTCAAGCACCTGCTGTATTTATTCTGTGGTTCTGGGGTGTCTTTACTTTTAAATTGAACATGCAGACACCAATGTATCAAGGCTCAGAGGTAAGTATTTATGCCTGTACTATACTATTTCACCTATAGAGTTGTCACACATCGGGGTCCAGATCCCCACTAACATGTCTGCCACCTGTGTCCTCGCTGGCTGTCCGGCAGAATCTGAGAACCTGCGGTCACCTATCTTTAATTGTGGCTGGTAGTCCACTCCCGGCAGTTCCTGCTGTCCTGCATCATGTTCACCATCATCTTGGACTGTATCATATGATCCATCCTGTCTAAAGTGCTCCCAGTACTCTAAATACAAGTCTCACCCGGAACAGTGGACAGCACATTAACAGTATAATATCTCTCTCTCTGAGGATCAGCACCCTGGCTCCTGGTTCAGTATTTGCTCCAGTATTGCTTCACAGCATTCTGCTCTAGTGCTATCCAGAATACATGCTCCAGTATTTGCATCACAAGCATTCTGCCTCAGTGTTCTAGCACACCTGCTATAGTAATTATGCTCACAGACATCGGTGGTACACACCCGTCGAAGCGCTCGAAAGGCCGATATATTGCCAAGTGTGTACCCAACTTTACAGTCTAGGGGACAGTAAGCATATCTTGAAGCACTTAAACTTATCTTTATGGAGATGTATTTGACATACTATTTTAAGTTGCACAAATCTTATATGCAACTCAAATAACATGTAACTAAAGCATTTTTGCATCAAACATTCAGGGGTAAATGTATTAATTCTTGGAGAGCGATAGTGGAGAGAGATAAACCAACCAATCAGCTCCTGTAATTTTTTTAGATACAGCCTGTAAATTAACAGTTAGGATCTGAATGGTTGGTACTTTATCTCTCTCCACGTTATCTCTCGCCACGGCTTAGTACATCTAAACCTCAAAATGTTCAGTATGTGTCAAATTGTCCCAGAAGGCCTCATAGGACAGTTGTCACCTTGGCAGAAGCTGTCTTTTCAGATTAAGAGTCTGTGATTTTTTTATATGCCTTAGATTAAATGTAATTATCTCACATCTTTCTTCTCAACAGCAATTGAGAAGAATAATTGCAATAATAACTTGCTCTTCTCAATTCAAATCCGATTATAGTAATTACATTTCCACTCCAGCAATGGTGGATTCTGGGGCGAATTAAAAATGTTATCGACATTACGTCTACTTTGAAAAACCGTTTTGAGACAAGTTAACTACATTATGTAAACTATAGATTCTTTACCTTTGATTTCCTGTCAATATCACTAACAAACTGTACCCTGGAACAGGATGCGGTCACATTGTCAATAGTTCACAAAGTGGACATGTGAAATGTCGACATTCTGCAAAATGCCGACATTAGAGTTAGGCTGCGAGAAAGACACTATGGGGAGGGATAGGGTTTGGTTGTTGGATGGGAGGCTTAGGATTAGGGATAGGGTCAGAGCTGAGGTAGTCCATAGCACTTTACAGAGGGCAAAATAATAAGACAGTACAGGGTAAAACAGTGCAGTACAATAGACAAGTAACAACTAGCACTACTAATCTCAACATAGCCACTGATGCAAGGGGTGCAATGGAAATAGTCAGCATAAGCTGAAACCTGTAAAATAAAACAATAAAGTGGGCGCTAATCAATGTCTAATCACCAATTGTGTGGTTCTGATGAATAAAATCTGCCGTTGGAGCTGCCCCCACACAGGTAAATCTGGAAATTTACCCAAAAATGTTGTAATACTAGATATAAAAATAATGGGAGCGCTGGTAACTGGCTACTGGTTTAAAAAATAGATTTATTCTAAATAATATATACTATAATATACTAAAGGCAGACTCAGCTATAGTTCCCATTATTGGTGATGATATAAAGATTGTTTATAGGAAATCCGACAATTTGAAACAGAAATTAGCTCCCAGTATGTACAAGAAAAATCGTGATACTAATGAAAGGAGAAATAATAATGTGAGTATTAGATATAATGTAGATGACCATCTAAATTGGTTACCTGACAAACCAAAAGGTTTTTTTAGATGTGGAAGGGAGAAATGTATGACATGTAAAAATGCAGGACATAGGGACATTACCTTTCAATCTAAAGTCTCATCGGAAGTATTTTGCATAGAATCCTTTCTTAACTGTAACTCTAATTACGTTATATATATCATTGAGTGTGGATGCGGCCTCCAGTACATGGGACATACCACACGTACACTTAACACCAGATTTCTAGAACATCGGAGAAATATCATGAGGAATAATTCTACACACAGTTTGTCCAAACATGTATCAGTCTGTATAAAAGGTGATATGAGTAAAATTAAAGCTATTGAACAAATAAAAAGAGAGGTGGTAATAGGTTCAATATATTGTGTAAAAGGGAGGCGTACTGGATCTTCAGGTTACAAACCTTGGAACCAGTTGGTCTCAATGAAACAATCGAATTGAATAATATATAATTTTTGGGTCATTGTCAAGTCCTTTCTCCCTCCTCCATATTCTCCTATATATTAATAACATGAATGAGTTCTATATGTGGTGTAGTTACCTATCATAATTAGCATTTCATGTGTTCTTGTTTTTATGTGGGTTTTTCCCCTAATTATAGTAACTATTTCTATAGAATCATATGCTGGTGGTTTATATAAATTTTGTATATCTAGTTTTGAATTACATAATGGAAGAGGCCTAACGGTCCTCTTATTTAGGATCACCCTCTATTTTATTGTTATAAGATTCCTAACTGAGCCCTATATCAGATCTTTATAAATTATATATTATATCTGCCATTTATATTACTTATTATTATTAATTATGACATGATTATGAAGTTATTTTCTGCTTTCCCCCCCTTTCTAAGGAATAGGTTGTACAGGTTGAGTCTCCCATATCCAAATATTCCTAAATACGGAATATTCCGAATTACGGAATATTTTCAGTATGACTGAGAATGTGAAACCTTTGCTTTCTGATGGTTCAATGTACACAAACTTTCTTTAAAGCACAAAATCATTAAAATACAGTATACGATAACCTTCAGGCTGTGTGTATAAGGTCTATATGAAACATAAATGAATTTCATGTATGTACACAAACTTTTTTTGATGCTCAAAATTATTAAAAATATTGTATAAAATGACCTGCAGGCTGTGTGTATAAGGTGTATATAGAACATAAATGCATTCTGTGTTTAGTTTTGGGTCCTATAGCCAAGATATTTCATTATGGTATGCAAATGTTCCAAAATACGGAATATTCCGATATCCAAAATACCCCTGGTCCCAAGCATTTTGGATATGGGAGACTCAACCTGGTTGCAAGCAGGGATTTAATAACATATAAGCAACTACTGACCATATGATCAATTGTAAGATATAAACTTTGAAATATAGATTGACACTTAAGGTGAAAGGTACTCTAATGTTTAATGTTGACTTTATATAGGCACCTCAAAGTATGACAAGATAGAGATTACTGAATTGTACAAGTTGTATTTACTATTTTTTACTATAATATGTGTGTTTTGATGATCTATTCTTTTGAAAAGCATCAATGTAATACATTATTAGTTGTAATCGTATTTCCCTAATTAGGATTGAAAGTGAACCAATGAGTGTATACAGCACCAATGGGTAGTGAACTATCTTCTGATGAAACCGCCGTGTCATAGGGCAGAGAAACGCGTCAGCTGACTTGTGGAACGCAGGTGGAACGCAAACTGGAAGCTACAAGCCCGATACCAGAAGTAGCGGAGCGCGAGGGAGCCAGCGTGTCTCAGCGAGTCTCAGTGACTCACATACAGCCAGCGGTAAGGAGTGCCGTGAATCAGTAATAGAGGTCCCTCTGTCTGAGGATACAAGTACCTCTGGACCGCTTGACATACAGCGCTGTTACCATTGACACACTGTGTCCAACACTGACTTCTACAGGTGGCCAGCATTGTCCAACTTTATCCCCCTGCATTGGGGTAGAGGTCAGCTCTATTCCGTTACACCTGTACAATATTGGACGGATGGTAATGTATGAAATATACAGCAGCAGGAATACCTTGCAAACTGCATAATATAAGCTGCTCTCTATCATCTGCTAAACTGTGACTGTACGTGACTGTTAATTTACATTTTAATTGTCAGTGAATGGATATCTATACTAACAACTACTAATATATATCTGCTGACCATTATTAACCTCTGACTCCATACTCCGCTACCATAATCGGACCGAATCGATGCCTAATGATTTATGATAAAAGTGTTTGATATCTTCAGATTGATTCTAATATACATTGATGTTTTACATGTCGTATGTTATATATTGTTTTAAATAGATAAAGCCGGATCCGTGCCTTAAATTGTGGCAATTTAGCCTTATTAATGACTCCACTTGCGTTGGAAAGATTGGATTGATGCAATGTACAATTGATTGTTTTTTATGGAATAAATCTATTTTTTAAACCAGTAGCCAGTTACCAGCGCTCCCATTATTTTTATATCTAAGCTGAAACCTGTAGCTATTACTAGCATGGGCACAGATAACGGGTCTAAGAGACTTGTACTACAGAGAATAGATAAACAAGACCCATTATACCCATCCTAAATTATTGGCACAGTTTCCTCTACAATATAAATAATTTTCTGATGTCTATAACAAAAGCAATGCCGAAAAATTACAGCCTCATAGACCTTATGATTGCCCCGTGGATTTACTATCGGGAAAAAGCATGATCTCTGGACACAGTTATCCACTAGCTGAACCTGAAGGTTCCTGAGGAATATCTGGGTGAAAATTTAGCAAAAAGTTGTTTTATTTTGTACCCCTACATGTCCAGCAGGTACACTTATTTTATTGTGTGAAGAAAATGGATGGTTAATTGCAACCATTTATTGATTTATAAAGAACGTATTAAGATTACTAATAAGAACCCTTGTCCTCTCACACTTATCTCAGAATTGCTGGAGATGCTTCCCTCAGCTGACATTTTCCACAAATTAGATTTATGAGGTCTGTACAACTTAGGCCCTGATTCAGAGGCGCTCGCTATATGCGAGCGCTCACTCTGAATCAGGGCGGGCCGTTTTTTTTCCCCCCGGCCTCCAGGCTGCTCGCTAAGCTGTGGGTGACCACACACAGCTTTAGCGGGCGGCCTGGTGATGGTCGCGATTATCGCGACCATCGGGCTTGTGACGAGACCCTTGTGGGTCTCGTCACAAGCCCCAGTGAACTTCCTGCTCTAATAGAGCAGGAAGTTCACTACTGACATCACTGATGATGTCAAACGTCAGGCGTTCGCCACCCCTCCTGCACGCCTACAAAATGGGGCGAGCTGTCAAACACAATCGACAGCTGCCCCGTCTTGTAGTGAGTCCCGCAGCGAGTGAAAATTCACTCGCCACGGGGCTCCCGCATTCGGCGTGCGCACTGCCCGGCCATCGACCCGCTTGCGAGCGCTATGCGGGTCTGAATCAGGCCCTTAATCCGCATGTAACCTGGTGATGAATGGACACTTGCTTTTCAAATGAAATATAGACATTATGCATATGCATAACCCATTCGAATAACATATTGAAGGTACTGAATGAATATCATTTGCATGTACCAGCAGCGGTATGCTTAAAACTACAGCAATTTGTTCATGACTGTAAACAAGGGCATTTATAAAAGACTTATTAATTATTATTTCAGAGGGAGAAGACTTGTATAGTCCTGCAGTATTTGTGCATAGTTAAAGGCTCCACACTTCTTTACTTGGACCTTTACAGCCTTTACCTTTCTCATTTTGTCCATGGGGTTCAATTTACATGAACTTCACTATGGACTGACCACCATCTACAAGCATGCCTACATTTCTGGTGGTTGCTAATCAAATCAAACAGAGGACCTGCACTGTGCCAATCACAGGCTTTCACCTGAGAAAGAAACATTATAAATATTAATCAGGGAAATGTATCGGTTGTGTAGAACATCTGATGATGTGGTTTCTGAGCAGGGAGTAGAATTTACTTCACACTTTTGAAAGCAAATTTGTACGGCTCTTGTTATTGATATTAAATGGCCAACTGCTTTCCCTCCTCAATACAGTGCTCAGATACAACACACCAAACAGCCATGGGCACAATATCTATGGGGTTCTATTCACCATCTGCACAGTGACTAGCAATGATCATCCGAAAGCAGAGTTTTCATACAGTAACTACCAACACTCATCCACTAGTCATAATTTGTGTCTGTCATTCAACCCTTTTCCCTAATTTCCCACAGGATTCTAGCATTCCTGCTGTTACTGCTAGACTACCACTGCTACACAATCACCTTGTAGTAGAAAAGACATTGCACCATAGCCAGGACAGTTATAAAAGAACTGCTGTCATGCATTGTAAAGTTACATCAGGTTTAAAGATTGTTGACAAAGTTTATCTCTCTACCCAAGATTTAAAGTACCGCTAACTAAAGTTCAATATGTATAAGATCATTTATAATTTTGGCTTTTCATTTGAGTTCCCAGACTCCCCATATTTATTCAGTGTTTTTATATTTCTTTACTGAAACCAGCGATTTCAAATCCATTACTTGGTCATATCTGGTCTTCAGCAAATCCTGTTTCAAGCTGATGAACATGAAAAGTTCTTGTAGAAAGGATTCTGCATTCAAGCATTGTTTTTTTATTTAAAAGACAGACTTCAATATTTAATACAATGGCAGAAAACAAATTATGGAGACCATGGGAAAATAATGTCTATGCTAATCCTGACTCAGTTGATATGTATACTACAAACAGAAAATCCAGTGGAGACACTCTAATACCTCTTTTCCACCAAAAACCCAGGTCCGACCTGGGTTTTTGGACATGGTTCCAACCCTGGTCAGACCCAGGTCAGACCCATTTACACTGCACCTTTGATCTGGGTTACTCCCAGGTCAGCCCTGTTCACACTGAACTCAGGTCTGCCCTGCTAAACCTGTGAGGTCATAAAAAGTGGGAGGTGAATGCTCCACAACCACCAATCAGCTCATTTTAGGCATGACCAAGGTCGGATAACCCGTGTTGCACCGTTTACACTGCATCATTACCTGGGTCCATCCTGGGTCCAACCCTGGTAGCTACCTGGGTTGGATTGCAGGGTCACTTGACCCAGGTTATTTTTCAGGGACCCTTTTACACTGAGCTGCGACCCGGGTAGACCCAGCAAAAACCCAGGTTTTTGCTCTGGTGTAAAAGGGGTATAAGTGTACTGCCTCTGACCTTGAGGAGAATACTTCAAGCCTTGGCGCAGACATCTTACCCATGTAATTACCCATGTCATTGTACAGTATCAACCAAACAGCAAAGAGAGTCTCCAATCATAGCATCCACCAGTTATTTAGGGCTGCTCTCCCTGAAGATAAAGTGCAAAAAAAAATAAAAATTGAAAAAGCTAAATTCCTAATATTAGCAGAAACTCTGTTAAAAACTGACCCAGATAAGCTCACAGAACATTTAGCGGTCAATCTAATTAGGTGCGAGTTAGGTCCTGCTAGCCGTTTTCACTGCAAACTCACACTGCATATTGCAGTTGCAATCCAATTCCAAACTTGCATTTTTTTCAGAGGCAAATTGCGTTTTTTGTGGGCATCCCCTGTGGGGGGAAGGTAAAAATGTCAGGACACAGTGCAGTACCCCTTAGACAGCACCCTAAAGACTAATTAGGTATTTAGATGTTTTCAATTAACTTAATTGGCCCAATAATTACATGTCATTTTTGGGTGTTTAAAGAAAATGGCTTCGAATTACCCCCAAATTAACTTTTTTGTTAGTTTAGGCACCCCAAATGTAATTACAGTATATTTTTAAAATGAGAAATAATTGCTTTTAACCAGTTTTTTTTTTTTTTAAATTAAAGTGGCCTTAAATTAACACAAAATCACCTTTGTTTTATCAGCAGTTTTAGTTTCATTCATCTGAGAAAAGTTTGATTTTTATTATATTTCTAATTTAAAAAAAAATAATTCACAAATCAGCCAATTGACACCATTTACAAAACCTCAAGTACTTTCCTTATGCCCACTTACAACCTTCTGTATGATTCTGCTAATGAAATTGTTATTTTTTTGGGGTCCCCACTTTTTCATTCCCTTCTCCCAAGTCACATGCTATAGAAAACTTGCCCACCCTCCCCGCGAGTAGAGCGAGTTGGCATTTCTAATTGGATTGCGAGATTCTCAGGAGCGAGCATTCATGCGAAGTGTGAGTTTCATGTAACAAACTGACACTTGCAAACTCGCACCTGATTGGATTGACCCCTTAGATAGAATATGAAAACCCACAAACATATAATAGCCTGTGATTTGCAGGCACCAGCACAACCTGGTTTGTTGCTAGTTGCTACTTTAAATATATTCGGCTACGTCCTTGAAATCACAGGCTATTACAGCACATTTGGGCCATTGTCACAAACTTTCCTTGAAAGTTGACCTGGACAAAGATCCATGCAAACAAGATAATGAAAGACTATGAAAGCCCTCACACATTATGGAACAATACTCTTCTTTACTGATGTTTTAAAATAAGTCCCGCAAACCATTGTGGAAGCTTTAGTGAATGGATTACTGCCCTAATTACATTCATAAGAATATAATCTAACGCAGGGGTTGCCAACCACGGTCCTCAAGGCACACTAACAGTCCAGGTTTTAAGGATAGCCATACTGGAGCACAGGTGACTTAATTAGTACCTCAGTTATTTTGATTAAACCATCTGTGCTCAAGCCTGGATATCACTAAAACCAGGCCTATTAGTGTGCCTTGAGGACTGATGTTGGGAATCACTGATCTAACGTATTCAAATTTGCCACTGTAGCAATAACATTCTGATTTTTTTTTTTTTTTTAAATAGGCGGAGACTGCTGAGATATTAATGGCATTACAGATATAAGCCCTGCTACGGAATGATTGTCATATATGGTGTAATAAGCCCCTTACAAGCTACAGTGTGAACTGATTTAATAGGTGGAAATATCGTAGAAAAGGGAGACCCAAATGAAGACATATTCTTCCCCTATAAGGAGTTAGGACAGTATGACAGTATAGATGTCAGTAGCATCCAGAAATGGTGGACTGCAACTAAGGGAAATTTCACAGTCGTACCAGTGACATAGATCAAGAACCAGTTCTGATATGTACCATTAATCATAAATAAATTCCTTTTCTAACTGATACAGGCGCAACAGAGGAATTGAGCAGAGCAGAGGGTATGCAGTCGGGAAGCCGGCGGACCTAATCCCGACAGCCGGCTTCCCGACTGCTTAATCCCGGCGAGGGTTAAATGACAGGCATCTAAATCTGGACGCCCGTCATTTTACCGACGCCGGGAGGTTGGCGCCCGGCATTCCGATCGAAGGGAAGCCGGGCGCTGAGCTCGGACAGCCGCGCGTTTATGTTTAGGGCTCCCGGGTGGGACTTAGGGTTAGGCACCTCCCCTGGAGGTTAGGGTTAGGCTAGGGGAAGGGGGGGTTAGGGTTAGGCACCCCCGGGGGGAGGTCAGGTTTAGGCACCCCCCGGGGGACTTAGGTTTAGGTGGCGGGGGAGGGGGGGTTATTTTTAGGCACTGGGTGGAAAGGTTAGGGTTAGGTACCCCTAAGGGAGGGTTAGGGTTAGGGGGTAGAATAGGTTAGTGAATACTTACCTTAGGGACCATCGGGATTTTCATCCTTGTCGGGCTGCTGCTGTCGGGATTTGATTCATACCGATTCCGAGCAGAGCGGATGGCAGTATTTGTTTGCATAGAATTTTGTGGCATGTCCCTTTTGGTCATATTTTATTGCTACATTGAGTAAGAGAAACTAATGGCCACATACTAAACAACTACTGTAAAGACTAATTGCCATGTAGATATTCCCAAACATGGTGGCTTTCAGAGTGTAGGCATGGTGCAGGTCAGAGCAAGGTAAGGAGGTTTGGGATGTGTGAAGGAGTGATGTTGACGGATTTGTAGGTTAGGGTGAGTATTTTGAATTGGATCTTGCAGTGTATGGAGAGCCAGTGTAAGGGCTGCAGAGTGGTGCCGTGAAATTAAAGCGTTAAGGAAGATCACTCATGCTGCAGCATTTAGACCCCTATCTAATAACATAAGCAGAGTACAATAAGGGCATGTTTATGCAAATATATAAAACATACATACCAAATCCTGAAGGATAAGCAAAAGGCCAACACTCATGTCAGCAGATAAAGCAAATGTGCTGGTCTTTTCCTTATCTTGCAGGATTTAATTATCACGAGTACCAATTGAATGACATTATCTTCAGGGTCACTACAGATTCTGCAAACCCTAAGGAGGTAATGAGATTCAAGAAAGTATTATCAATTGCTGAAGATACTGTGATTCAATTGGATCACATGATAAACAATATCTGGCCTAACATGTCCAATGTAGGTAGCGCTAAAGCTGGATACACAATGACAGATATGTCTGTCCAATCTGTCTGGTGGGAAGGAAAATCTGGTAATGTATGGGAGCAAATACCAATAGAAATTTGCTCCAAAACCCTGGAAGACAGACCACATTTTCCTTTCCACCAGACAGATTGGACAGATGTATCTGTCAGTGTGTACCCAGCTTAAGGCAGTGGTTCTCAAACTCGGTCCTCAGGACCCCACACAGGTCACGTTTTCCAGGTCACCCGGCAGGTGCACAGGTGTACTCATTACTCACTGACACATCTTAAAAGATCCACAGGTGCAGCTAATTGTTTATCTTGTAATTCTGTGATGAGACCTGGACAACATGCACTCTGTGGGGTCCTGAGGATCGAGTTTGAGAACCTGTGCTCTAAGACATGCAAGGCAGTTAAAAAATACTGGTGCCTAATACAAACAGATTCTGAATTACCTTCATTAAAACACAAACACATATTGCATAGCTATTCTAGGGCCAGAAACAGAAAAAACATGTTAGTGCACCACGACATTTCAAATTTTGCAAAATCAAGTGCAAGTAACTTTTTGGGTTCAACCAAACATGGCTGCTTAGATGTTTGGGGTGCGTGACTCGCAGCTACATGAAAATAGGAAAGTACATTTAACACCCCCACAGGGCCCAAAAATTCAACAACTTCCACCTTCGCACATGTAGTAGCAAATATATAATTTACAGTATGTCCTTATATGTCCCTGTGGCCTTTATTATATAGGAAAAACTGAACCTCAGGTTAAGGAGAGGATGGTAACACATAGATTCTGAATTAGAGCACCCATCCTCTCGTGTAGTGGTGAACTACAGTTTGAGAAGCATTTTGTACAGTTCTCCCATCCCCTAGCTACTCTACGTTATCAAATCATTGATCATGCGCCTCCCCTGAAATTGGGAGGTGGTGGGGGGGGGGGGTTGACAGATGTAATAAACTATTACAATTAGAGTCCAGATGGATTTTCTTTTGGGCCCTTAGGTCTCCAATGCTTTCTTTCATACATCTTTTTCTATACCTGGTTGACTTTTGGACACATAAGGGTAAATTTACTAACAATCGTGTTGGTCCAAGATTGCAATCACTGGAGTATTTTGTCATTTTTCCAAATACGGGAATTTACAAAGAAAAAAACTGGGGTATTTTCTGTATCTTTAGAGGTGATCACGGACGATTTTGAAGTTAAATGTACCCAAAAATACAACTAGAAATGAATACACCATCGTCTGAACACGGCAATACTTTCCATAGACAGGAATACAACACGTGTATGTTTCTGCCTTTTATTGTTAAATAAATGGTTCATTTAAAAAAATAAAATAAATTAGACATGGCAAAACAAGAAAAATGAGGTACCCCATCCATTTCGGACTGTAGAGATGTATATGATAGCACATACATCTCTACCGCGGTGAATGACAGAGACCAGCAGGCTACTGTCATTCTCCAGGCTCACCAGCCAATCAGAGGCCGCTCTACAGTTAGCAGCCACCGATTGGCTGTGACCCACGTGCTGTTGACTATCAGCCACGTGGGTCACAGCTAATTAGCGTCTGCTAACTGTAGAGCGGCCTCTGATTGGCTTGCGGGCCCGGAGAATGACAGAAACCACGCGGCACCTGTCATTCACCTGGGTAGAGATGTATGTGTTATCACATACATCTCTACAGTCTGAAATGGATCGGGTACCTCGTGTGTTTGTTTCAAGAAGACTCGTGGAGCCTACAGGAGAAGGGAACTGAAGCTATGCCAGGAGGTAGGTGAGAATTGGATGTTTTCACAGGAAAAGCATTGGAATCCTACTGGAGAAGGGCACGGGAACATCTGGCAGAAGGTAAGTATGTGTGTTAGGTTTGTAATAAAGTTTTAAATTCTACGATGTGTGTGTACTGTCTTTTAACTTTTTTTTTTACAGTGGTGGTACAGGTGCTGTCCGCCTGCTGGCACTTGTAGCCCCAAGCTTCAGCATTAGCCTGGGGTGCTTGGGAGAGGGGGGACTCCTTTATTGGGGGGTTTCCACCTTCCCTCAGATCCCCGGCTTGTGTTGACTAGCTTGGGGTGTAAATGCTTTGGCTGGGAAGACCTGGTGAAAGGGTCCTCTGGCTGTGGCATTACATCCCGGCTAGATTTGAGTCCGGTTGTCAGGATTCAGCCTAGGATCGGCTATCTCTCACTTCTGTGCTGATTTCCCCTGACTTCTCATTCGGTCAGACGTCTGGTGCAGTGATGGGCGAGGTGTTGAGCATTCTGTCTTAGGTGCTTGCGAACTTCCATGGTCGGCTCTGTGTGTTGGGGATCGGAGTTCCTAGCATGGGCGCCGCCATGACAGTTCCTATCATGTGACAGTATCCCAACCAATGGTATCATGATCTCGGTCTGCTGACGCTGTGCTCCAATCATCTGCTACCCCTGGGTATATATGCAGTTCTAGAACTCCAGGAAGTTGCCTGATCAACAATTGTCACTCCTAGTGTGCTCATTTGTTTCCAGAGTCTCCAGTGTTCCCTTTGAGCAACAGTGCTATTACATCCCTGCCTGTGTATTGTTACTAGTGTCTCCCGAAGCAGCAGTGCTAATTACATCTTTGCCTGAGTGCTTTACTTCCAGTGACAGTGCTATTACATCCCTGCCTGCATGCCTCAAAGCTGCACCACTGTGCATGCTGATCCTGTATTTACAAGCTACAAGATTTTCCTGAGTCTCAAAGCTGCACCACCGTGCATGCTGTTCCTGTGATTACAAGCTTATCCTGTGTCTCAAAGCTGCACCACTGTGCATGCTGTTCCTGTGATTACAAGCTTATCCTGTGTCTCAAAGCTGCACCACTGTGCATGCTGTTCCTGTGATTACAAGCTTATCCTGTGTCTCAAAGCTGCACCACTGTGCATGCTGATCCTGTGTTTACAAGCTACAAGGTTTTCTTGAGTGTCTCAAAGCTGCACCACTGTGCATGCTGTTCCTGTGATTACAAGCTACAAGTTTCTCCTGTGTGCCTCAAAGCTGCACCATTGTGCATGCTGATCCTGTGTTTAGAAACTACAAGTTTATCCTGTGTGTCTCTAAGTCACGCCACTCAGTGTATTTCTCTCGAGTGCCACCCCGTGGTGCAAAAGTGCATCTGCACGCCATTACCTGTGATTCCCTCGAGTGCCACCCCGTGGTGCAAAAGTGCATCCACATGCCACTACCTGTGATTTCCTTGAGTGTCACCCCGTAGAGCAAAGGTGCATCAGCACGCTATTTCCTGAGTCTCTTTCAAGTGCCGATTCTAGCGTACCTCTAAAGTGTCCATTCTAGTGTACCTTTCAAGTGCCAATTCCAAGTACCTCTCAAGTACCATCCTCAGGTGAAACTCCTTGTGTAATAGTGCCTTTGCTAGGCACTTCCCCAGGGCCACTGATATTTGATTCTCTATTCCCACAGGGCTTAGATATCTGGTCAAAGGACCGCGACCTGCCTGCAGGGTGCAGCTAAGCCCATATCCTGCTTGGAGGGGTCACTGGCGAACAGCTCCCTGCAGGTTAGACTCCTCACCTTTGACCAGGTCTTGTCAACTTCCAAGACCTGTGGACAAGGAGTTCTGATATCCAGGCCTCCCCCCTGACTTGTTCCCTAACTCAAGGCCACCAACGGCAAATCTGACACCGGTGCTGGTTTTAAAAATAGGGAGAACTCCATGAGCCCAGTGTTGGTTCTTAAAATACGGGAGGAACCATACCCCTTATTTTTAGAACCAGGACTGGCTCAGGAGCCCCGGACTGGTTATGTTTTTGTTTATTGTGGGGGGGAGCACATCAAATTTTTTTTAACCCTTTATTGCATAACACACACAAGCAGCCTGCACGTATTTCACTGATATGTGAAGGCTGCTTGTTCGGAAGGGAAACACAGGCAGGAACAATCACATACATCATCGGGAAACATGATTCTGACAAACATGGGAGCTTGGTAAATTCCTGAATGTATTTAAAGAAAACCTCCCAATTCTGATCATTCCTACCCGTGTTAAATATGGACAGACACGGGCAGGACACGAATCTTAGTAAGACCAAGTCAAGACCATCGTGACCATTGGGGCATGCGACGAGACCCTAAGGTTAGGTCTCGGCAACCGCAAGCCCCAGGGAGCTTCCTGCTCTGATCGAGCAGGAAGCTCCCCACTGACATCACTGCTGATGTCAGTGCGGCCGCCCACAAAACGGCAGGCGTTCCTTAAGGAATGCCTCCATTTGTGAAACCACCCCCCACCACGCCTACAAAACGGGCTGAGCTGTCGATCAACATCGACAGCCGGCCCTTTTGTAGTGAGCTCCGGAGCGAGAGAATTTCTCTCTCGCTCCGAGCTTGCACACGAGCAGTGTGGCCGCTGCACGTGCGCAGGGCCTAAACATTGACCCGGTTGCGAGCGCTCAGCGCTTGCGACCGGGCCTGAATAAGGGCCCAAGTGTGGCAGATTGAGCACTTACATGTGATGGTGGGTTTGAATATATAGAGTTAAGCTTTTATTGTATCTTTTGTATCCTGATAAAAATGCACTATGCATTGAAATGATGATATTTCTTTACTCTTCCTGCAGCTCACCCTTCTGTACATATTGCTGCCTCTTTAATCTACTCTCCACTTATGAACACACATGAGCTTTTAACTTATCTACACACACTGAAAATAACATTTACAACCTGTCACCATAAAAATCTTTCGGACAAATCCAACAATTATATTTATATCTCTCTCCTGCTGCTTCTATTAGCTGGTGACATATCACCAAATCCAGGCCCAACCCACATGCCACATCCACAACGAACTATAAATCCAGCTAACCTTATAAACATTGCGTGCCTCCCTTCACCATCCAAGTCACTAAAATGTGCCTTATGGAATGCACGCTCTGTCTGCAATAAGCTAACATCCATCCACGACCTCTTTATTTCAACCAACCTCAACCTTCTGGCAATAACAGAAACATGGCTTACACAATCAGACACTGTCTCCCCTGCTGCACTTTCACATGGTAACCTACACTTCTCACACACCTCCAGGCCTGGTAATTGTAAAGGAGGTGGGGTAGGAATATTACTCTCCAAATCTTTCACATACACAGTTCTCCCACAGGTACCTTCACTCACATTTACATCATTTTAAGTGCATTCTATCAGGACTTTCACCCCTTTCTCTCTGCGAGTTGCTGTTATCTACCGTGCACCTGGGCCACCTCAACAATTTCTGGAACAGTTTTCTGCCTGGCTCCCTCACTTTCTATCCTCAGACATCTCCACCATCATTATGGGTGTTTTCAATATCCCCATTGACAGTACACAATCTCCTCCTGCCTCCAAACTACTCTCTTTAACATCCTCTCTTGGCCTCTCCCAATGGACTGACTCCTCTACTCATCAGGAGGGCCACTGTCTTGATCTTGTATTCACCAGACTATGCTCAGTTTCTGATTTCACTAATGCTCCTTTCCCTCTCTCAGATCACAACCTTATCACCTGCACACTCTCCGCCATTACATCAACATAATTGAAATCAACCAAACCTAAACCCAAAACCCGTAGAAATATTAATGCCATTAACCTTCAACAACTATCTACCTCTCTACAACAACAACTTTTACCAATTTCTACATTCACTTCTCCTGAGACTGCTGCATCACACCTAAACCAGATTCTAGAAAAAGCTCTCGATGAAGTAGCTCCAGCTACCCATTACACACCACGTAGAGTTAGACATCAACCGTGGCATTCTAGCTTAACAAGGCATCTACAAAAACTCTCGCGTAAAGTTGAACGTCAGTGGCGAAAGTCTCATACTCCAAGTGACTTCCTCACATATAAGACTATCTACAACTCTTATCGTACTGCTCTGGACACTGCCAAACAAACATATTTCCAATCTCTAATCTCTGCTCAAGCTTCTAACCCAATGCGACTTTTTAATACATTTAAACTGCTTCTTACCCCTCTATCACCCAAACCACCTGCTACTATCTGTGCACAAGATCTTGCTTCCTATTTTAGGGACAAGATTGATAAGATCCAAAATGAAATAGTAGGCTCTTCCTCAGCTAGTGACCTGCTCAATTCCCTACCTGAACCCTCTGGCACATTCTCCTCATTTGATCTCACAAACGAAGATGAAGTATCTACACTCTTCTCATCCTCCTACTCTATTACCTCTCCTCTAGATCCAATGCCTTCACAAATAAGTAAAGCTTTGTCTCCTGTGCTTATCCCAACCCTAACTAAAATCTGTAATCTCTCTCTCTCTACTGGCAACTTTCCATCACTGTTCAAGCACGCAGTGATTATTCCCATTGTGAAAAAACAAAATTCTGACCCTAGTACTCTCTCAAATTACCATCCTATCTCCCAGCTCCCATGCCCCTCCAAGCTACTTGAGAGACTTGTCTACACCCACCTCACACACTTTCTTAACTCACACAACTTATTGGACCCACTTCAATCTGGCTTTCGTTCCCAACATTCCACAGAGACAGCACTGACTAAGGTAGTAAATGATCTTGTCACTGCCAAGGCTAAAGGCCATTACTCACTCCTAATAATTCTAGATCTCTGTGCTGCTTTTGGCACTGTTGACCACTCTCTTCTCATACAAACACTACAATCCATAGGTCTTAAGGGCACAGCTCTTTCTTGGTTTTCTTCCTACCTATCTGATCGCTCTTTTACTGTACGTTTTTCTGATTCTGCCTCCTCTTCGCTACCTCTATCAGTTGGAGTACCGCTAGGCTCTGTCTTAGGTCCTCTGCTATTCTCAATCTATACCACCTCTCTTGGCAAACTAATCAGCTCTTTTGGATTTCAGTACCATCTGTATGCGGATGATACTCAAATCTACCTATCCTCTCCAGATTTATCTCCATCTGTATTGGTCCGTGTCACTGAATGTCTTTCTGCCATTTCATCTTGGATGTCATCTCGCCACCTGAAACTTAATATTTCTAAAACAGAATTAATTATATTTCCACCGGCCAATAACAGTTACCAACCTGATCTCTCTATCATTGTTGATACCTCGACCATCCACCCCGCCCCACAAGCTCGCTGCCTTGGTGTCATCCTTGACTCTGAACTGTCCTTTGTTCCCCACATTCAATCTGTCTCAAAATCATGTTACATACACTTAAAAAACATATTCAAAATTCGACCATATCTCACACAAGACACTGCAAAAACTCTAATCCATGCACTTATTATTTCCCACAATGACTATAGCCTCCTTACTGGTCTTCCCAAAAACAGGCTATCACCATTACAATCCATTATGAATGCAGATGCAAGGCTTATCTTCCTTGCGAAACCTTCTTCTGCTGCCCCGCTCTGTCAGTCCCTCCATTGGTTGCCGGTTTTCTACCGTATTCAATACAAAATACTTTCACTTACACATAAGGCTATTAACCAAACCACACCAACATACATCTCTTCACTCATCTCAAAATATCTCCCAACCCGACCTCTCGGCTCAGCACAAGATCTGCGTCTCTCATCCCCATGCATTACTTGCTCCCATTCACGGTTACAGGACTTTCTTTGCGCTGCACCCACTCTATGGAATGAACTACCTCGCACAATAAGACTTTCATCTAGTCTCCAATCCTTCAAGCGATCCCTGAAAACTCACCTCTTCAGGCAAGCTTATCAAATTCCAGAACCTCCCACATAACCTTCATAGCTTCCATATCTAATTACATCCCCTTTTTACAGTCCACACACAATCTCACACATTGTCTTTCTCTCACATCCTCATGACATTTGGTCGACATTCCAGTGTGACTGGATCATGCAGCCAACCAAGAAACTGTGCATTCTGGCTGGACCAAATGCAATATATAGCACCTATCCTTGTGTATCAATGCCTATTTCGCTATAGATTGTAAGCTTGCGAGCAGGGCCTTCCTACCTATATATCTGTCTGTTATTACCCAGTTTTGTTCTATTAATGTTTACAATTGTAAAGCGCAACGGAATATGCTGCACTATATAAGAAACTGTTAATAAATAATAAATATTTCAGCAACTTCTGTCTCTGAGTGTTTTTGTTCCATGAGTGCCACTGTCTCTCACCTGCATATATTTATTCTCGCCATACGAAGGTCAATGGGGAGAAGTAATAAGACTATTTCACTAAGTGCTCCCATTGAAAAAAGTATATATCTCAATGGAAAAACAGACAGCACTCAGAGGGCTTGTATATGTATAACACAGCACACAGTCACAGGTAAGTGTGTCCAACATTTCAGTTTTAATAACCTTCGTCAAATGCAGGTATATAAAAAAGCAATAAAACACCTAAATAAGAGAGAACACCAATCATGCAGGAAAAGGCAGCTCATACACAGCAGCGGCACATGTCGGTGACATCAGTGTCCAAAGCAGAGACACCTATGACACACCCACTCCCTGCTGCTCACTGGGCTTGGTTGCCTAGGAAACAAGTGTACATAACTATGAGCACAGAATACCCCCCTCCCCACAGACAGATCATCATTTTCCCCTCCCCCAGACAGATCATCATCTCCCCTGCCCCTAGTATAGCAGACCCCTCCCCTCCACAGACAGATCATCTCCCCAGTATAGCAGACCCCCCTCCCCACAGATCATCTCCCCCGCCCCTAGTATAGCACTCTCCCTCCCCCACAGACAGATCTCCCCCACCCCTAGTATAGCACTCCCCCTCACATCATCTCCCCCACCCCTAGTATAGCAGACTCCCCCTTCCCCACACACAGATCATCGGCTCCCCCGCCCCTATTATAGAAAACCCTCCCCACTACCCCACAGGCTGATCTTCTCCCCCTGGACTGCAGCCAGACCGATTGTCTCCTCTCCACTCTGCCCCCTCCCCAGGCTGTGAAATGAAACTTAATACTTCACAGCCTGGGGAGGGGAGAAAAGACAATCAAGCTGACAGACTTGCCTGAACGGCCCCCCAGCCCCACCACAACTTACCCCCACCATGGCCACACCAACCGCCGATGTCACCCGCAGTCCCGTGCCACTTCACCTCCTCATTCCTTGATGGTGCCATGGCGTGTGACACCGGCTGTACACTGGGTGGGGCTTTAATAGGCTGCCGGCCTCTATTCTCACGAGAGAGGCTCAGATGCGGCCAGGCAGTACTGACAGGCAGCCAGGCTGCCTGTGTAAAGCACACAGGAGCGGGTTGGGTGACGCGAATCGGGGGGCGGGACCTCAGTTCACAAGCGGCCCCACAACCAATCGGCCCACCGGGATTTTTTCCACAGAAGTAATGCATAATGTGCCCTTGGATGTGGGTGAAACAGATACAGAATAGAAGATAAAAATAGTTCAGAATAGGCTGTTACATGTTTATTCATTAAAAATAATGCAAATTAAACTGGATAACAGTGTAAGTGAATAAAACAGTTGAGCATTCAGAATAGGCTGTTTACACAGTTGAACATTAACAGTGAGGCAGTATTGTGTATGTCTGTCAGCGAGGCAGTGATGTGTATGTCTGTCAGTGAGGCAGTGAACAGTATTTCTGTCAGTGAGGCAGTGAAGTGTATTTCTGTCAGTGAGGCAGTGATGTGTATGTCTGTCAGTGAGGCAGTGAACAGTATTTCTGTCAGTGAGGCAGTGAAGTGTATTTCTGTCAGTGAGGCAGTGATGTGTATGTCTATCAGTGAGGCAGTGATGTGTATGTCTATCAGTGAGGCAGTGATGTGTATGTCTGTCAGTGAGGCAGTGATGTGTATGTCTGCCAGTGAGGCAGTGATGTGTATGTCTATCAGTGAGGCAGTAATGTGTATGTCTATCAGTGAGGCAGTGATGTGTATGTGTGTCAGTGAGGCAGTGATGTGTATTTCTGTCAGTGAGGCAGTGATGTGTATGTCTGTCAGTGAGGCAGTGATGTGTATGTCTGTCAGTGAGGCAGTAATGTGTATGTGTGTCAGTGTGTCAGTGATGTGTATGTCAGTGATGTGTATGTCTGTCAGTGAGGCAGTGATGTGTATGTCTATCAGTGAGGCTTTGATGTGTATGTCTGTCAGTGAAACAGTGATGTGTATGTCTGTCAGTGAGGCAGTGATCTGTATGTCTATCAGTGAGGCAGTGATCAGTATTTCTGTCAGTGAGGCAGTGATGTGTATGTCTATCAGTGAGGCAGTGATGTGTATGTCTATCAGTGAGGCAGTGATGTGTATGTCTATCAGTGAGGCAGTGATGTGTATGTCTGCCAGTGAGGCAGTGATGTGTATTTCTGTCAGTGAGGCAGTGATGTGTATTTCTGTCAGTGAGGCAGTGATGTGTATGTCTGCCAGTGAGGCAGTGATGTGTATGTCTGCCAGTGAGGCAGTGATGTGTATGTCTGCCAGTGAGGCAGTGATGTGTATGTCTGTCAGTGAGGCAGTGATGTGTATGTCTGCCAGTGAGGCAGTGATGTGTATGTCTGTCAGTGAGGCAGTGATGTGTATGTGTGTCAGTGAGGCAGTGATCTGTATGTCTGCCAGTGAGGCAGTGATGTGTATGTCTGCCAGTGAGGCAGTGATGTGTATGTCTGCCAGTGAGGCAGTGATGTGTATGTCTGCCAGTGAGGCAGTGATGTGTATGTCTGCCAGTGAGGCAGTGATGTGTATGTCTGTCAGTGAGGCAGTGATGTGTATGTGTGTCAGTGAGGCAGTGATCTGTATTTCTGTCAGTGAGGCAGTTGTGTATGTCTGTCAGTGAGGCAGTGATGTGTATGTCTGCCAGTGAGGCAGTTGTGTATGTCTGCCAGGGAGGCAGAGATCTGTATTTCTGTCAGTGAGGCAGTGATGCGTATGTCTGCCAGTGAGGCAGTTTTGCGTATGTCTGTCAGTGAGGCAGTGATGCGTATGTCTGCCAGTGAGGCAGTGATGCGTATGTCTGCCAGTGAGGCAGGGATGCGTATGTCTGCCAGTGAGGCAGTGATGCGTATGTCTATCAGTGAGGCAGTGATGCGTATGTCTATCAGTGAGGCAGTGATGTGTATGTGTGTCAGTGAGGCAGTGATGTGTATTTCTGTCAGTGAGGCAGTGATGTGTATGTCTGTCAGTGAGGCAGTGAAGTGTATGCTGTCAAGGAGGCAGTGATGTGTATGTCAGTGATGTGTATGTCTGCCAGTGAGGCAGTGATCAGTATTTCTGTCAGTGAGGCAGTGATGTGTATGTCTATCAGTGAGGCAGTGATGTGTATGTCTGTCAGGGAGGCAGTGATGTGTATGTCTGCCAGTGAGGCAGTGATGTGTATGTCTGTCAGTGAGGCAGTGATGTGTATGTCTGTCAGTGAGGCAGTGATGTGTATGTCTGTCAGTGAGGCAGTGATGTGAATGTCTGCCAGTGAGGCAGTGATGTGTATGTATGACAGTGAGGCAGTGATGTGTATGTCTATCAGTGAGGCAGTGATGTGCATGTCTGTCAGTGAGGCAGTGATGTGCATGTCTATCAGTGAGGCAGTGATGTGTATGTCTGTCAGTGAGGCAGTAATGTGTATGTCTGTCAGTGAGGCAGTAATGTGTATGTCTGTCAGTGAGGTAGTGATGTGTATGTCAGCCAGTGAGGCAGTGATGTGTATGTCTATCAGTGAGGCAGTGATGTGTATGTGTGTCAGTGATTTGTATTTCTGTCAGTGAGGCAGTGATGTGTATGTCTGTCAGTGAGGCAGTGATGTGTATGTCTGTCAGTGAGGCAGTGATGTGTATGTCTGCCAGTGAGGCAGTTGTGTATGTCTGCCAGTGAGGCAGTGATTTGTATTTCTGTCAGTGAGGCAGTGATGTGTATGTCTATCAGTGAGGCAGTGATGTGTATGTCTGTCAGTGAGGCAGTGATGTGTATGTCTGTCAGTGAGGCAGTGATGTGTATGTGTGTCAGTGAGGCAGTGATGTGTATTTCTGTCAGTGAGGCAGTGATGTGTATGTCTGTCAGTGAGGCAGTGATCAGTATTTCTGTCAGTGAGGCAGTGATGTGTATGTCAGTGATGTGTATGTCTGCCAGTGAGGCAGTTATCAGTATTTCTGTCAGAGAGGCAGTGATGTGTATGTCTGTCAGTGAGGCAGTGATGTGTATGTCTGTCAGTGAGGCAGTGATGTGTATGTCTATCAGTGAGGCAGTGATGTGTATGTCTGCCAGTGAGGCAGTGATGTGTATGTCTATCAGTGAGGCAGTGATGTGTATGTCTGTCAGTGAGGCAGTGATGTGTATGTCTGTCAGTGAGGCAGTGATGTGTATGTGTGTCAGTGAGGCAGTGATCTGTATTTCTGTCAGTGAGGCAGTGATGTGTATGTCAGTGATGTGTATGTCTGCCAGTGAGGCAGTTATCAGTATTTCTGTCAGTGAGGCAGTGATGTGTATGTCTGTCAGTGAGGCAGTGATGTGTATGTCTGTCACTGAGGCAGTGATGTGTATGTCTATCAGTGAGGCAGTGATGTGTATGTCTGTCAGTGAGGCAGTGATGTGTATGTCTATCAGTGAGGCAGTGATGTGTATGTGTGTCAGTGAGGCAGTGATGTGTATTTCTGTCAGTGAGGCAGTGATGTGTATGTCTGTCAGTGAGGCAGTGATGTGTATGTCTGTCAAGGAGGCAGTGATGTGTATGTCAGTGATGTGTATGTCTGCCAGTGAGGAAGTGATCAGTATTTCTGTCAGTGAGGCAGTGATGTGTATGTCTGCCAGTGAGGCAGTGATGTGTATGTCTGTCAGTGAGACAGTGATGTGTATGTCTGTCAGTGAGGCAGTGATGTGTATGTCTGTCAGTGAGGCAGTGATGTGAATGTCTGCCAGTGAGGCAGTGATGTGTATGTCTGACAGTGAGGCAGTGATGTGTATGTCTATCAGTGAGGCAGTGATGTGTATGTGTGTCAGTGAGGCAGTGATGTGTATTTCTGTCAGTGAGGCAGTGATGTGTATGTCTGCCAGTGAGGCAGTGATCAGTATGTCTGTCTGTGAGGCAGTGATGTGTATGTCTGTCAGTGAGGCAGTGATGTGTATGTCTATCAGTGAGGCAGTGATGTGTATGTCTGCCAGTGAGGCAGTGATGTGTATGTCTGCCAGTGAGGCAGTGATGTGTATGTATATCAGTGAGGCAGTGATGTGTATGTGTGTCAGTGAGGCAGTGATCTGTATTTCTGTCAGTGAGGCAGTGATGTGTATGTCTGTCAGTGAGGCAGTGATGTGTATGTCTGTCAGTGAGGCAGTTGTGTATGTCTGTCAGTGAGGCAGTGATGTGTATGTCTGCCAGTGAGGCAGTGATGTGTATGTCTATCAGTGAGGCAGTGATGTGTATGTGTGTCAGTGATCTGTATATCTGTCAGTGAGGCAGTGATGTGTATGTCTGTCAGTGAGGCAGTGATGTGTATGTCTGTCAGTGAGGCAGTGATGTGTATGTCAGTGATGTGTAAGTCTGCCAGTGAGGCAGTGATCAGTATTTCTGTCAGTGAGGCAGTGATGTGCATGTCTATCAGTGAGGCAGTGATGTGTATGTCTGTCAGTGAGGCAGTGAAGTGTATGTCTGTCACTGAGGCAGTGATGTGTATGTCTGTCAGTGAGGCAGTGATGTTTATGTCTGTCAGTGAGGCAGTAATGTGTATGTCTGTCAGTGAGGTAGTGATGTGTATGTCTGCCAGTGAGGCAGTGATGTGTATGTCTATCAGTGAGGCAGTGATGTGTATGTGTGTCAGTGATCTGTATTTCTGTCAGTGAGGCAGTGATGTGTATGTCTGTCAGTGAGGTAGTGATGTGTATGTCTGTCAGTGAGGCAGTGATGTGTATGTCTGCCAGTGAGGCAGTTGTGTATGTCTGCCAGTGAGGCAGTGATTTGTATTTCTGTCAGTGAGGCAGTGATGTGTATTTCTGTCAGTGAGGCAGTGATGTGTATGTCTGTCAGTGAGGCAGTGATGTGTATGTCTATCAGTGAGGCAGTGATGTGTATGTGTGTCAGTGAGGCAGTGATGTGTATTTCTGTCAGTGAGGCAGTGATGTGTATGTCTGTCAGTGAGGCAGTGATCAGTATTTCTGTCAGTGAGGCAGTGATGTGTATGTCAGTGATGTGTATGTCTGCCAGTGAGGCAGTTATCAGTATTTCTGTCAGTGAGGCAGTGATGTGTATGTCTGTCAGTGAGGCAGTGATGTGTATGTCTGTCAGTGAGGCAGTGATGTGTATGTCTATCAGTGAGGCAGTGATGTGTATGTCTGTCAGTGAGGCAGTGATGTGTATGTCTATCAGTGAGGCAGTGATGTGTATGTCTGCCAGTGAGGCAGTGATGTGTATGTCTATCAGTGAGGCAGTGATGTGTATGTCTGTCAGTGAGGCAGTGATGTGTATGTCTATCAGTGAGGCAGTGATGTGTATGTGTGTCAGTGAGGCAGTGATCTGTATTTCTGTCAGTGAGGCAGTGATGTGTATGTCAGTGATGTGTATGTCTGCCAGTGAGGCAGTTATCAGTATTTCTGTCAGTGAGGCAGTGATGTGTATGTCTGTCAGTGAGGCAGTGATGTGTATGTCTGTCAGTGAGGCAGTGATGTGTATGTCTATCAGTGAGGCAGTGATGTGTATGTCTGTCAGTGAGGCAGTGATGTGTATGTCTATCAGTGAGGCAGTGATGTGTATGTCTGTCAGTGAGGCAGTGATGTGTATGTCTATCAGTGAGGCAGTGATGTGTATGTCTGTCAGTGAGGCAGTGATGTGTATGTCTGTCAGTGAGGCAGTGATGTGTATGTGTGTCAGTGAGGCAGTGATCTGTATTTCTGTCAGTGAGGCAGTGATGTGTATGTCAGTGATGTGTATGTCTGCCAGTGAGGCAGTTATCAGTATGTCTGTCAGTGAGGCAGTGATGTGTATGTCTGTCAGTGAGGCAGTGATGTGTATGTCTGTCACTGAGGCAGTGATGTGTATGTCTATCAGTGAGGCAGTGATGTGTATGTCTGTCAGTGAGGCAGTGATGTGTATGTCTATCAGTGAGGCAGTGATGTGTATGTGTGTCAGTGAGGCAGTGATGTGTATTTCTGTCAGTGAGGCAGTGATGTGTATGTCTGTCAGTGAGGCAGTGATGTGTATGTCTGTCAAGGAGGCAGTGATGTGTATGTCAGTGATGTGTATGTCTGCCAGTGAGGAAGTGATCAGTATTTCTGTCAGTGAGGCAGTGATGTGTATGTCTATCAGTGAGGTAGTGATGTGTATGTCTGTCAGGGAGGCAGTGATGTGTATGTCTGTCAGGGAGGCAGTGATGTGTATGTCTGCCAGGGAGGCAGTGATGTGTATATGTCTGTCAGTGAGGCAGTGATGTGTATGTCTGTCAGTGAGGCAGTGATGTGAATGTCTGCCAGTGAGGCAGTGATGTGTATGTCTGACAGTGAGGCAGTGATGTGTATGTCTATCAGTGAGGCAGTGATGTGTATGTCTATCAGTGAGGCAGTGATGTGTATGTGTGTCAGTGAGGCAGTGATGTGTATTTCTGTCAGTGAGGCAGTGATGTGTATGTCTGCCAGTGAGGCAGTGATGTGTATGTCTGTCAGTGAGGCAGTGATGTGTATGTCTGCCAGTGAGGCAGTGATCAGTATGTCTGTCTGTGAGGCAGTGATGTGTATGTCTGTCAGTGAGGCAGTGATGTGTATGTCTGTCAGTGAGGCAGTGATGTGTATGTCTGCCAGTGAGGCAGTGATGTGTATGTCTGCCAGTGAGGCAGTGATGTGTATGTCTATCAGTGAGGCAGTGATGTGTATGTGTGTATGTGTGTCAGTGATGTGTATGTATGTCAGTGAGGCAGTGATGTGTATGTCTGTCAGTGAGGCAGTGATGTGTATGTCTGTCAGTGAGGCAGTGATGTGTATGTCAGTGATGTGTATGTCTGCCAGTGAGGCAGTGATCAGTATTTCTGTCAGTGAGGCAGTGATGTGCATGTCTATCAGTGAGGCAGTGATGTGTATGTCTGTCAGTGAGGCAGTGATGTGTATGTCTGTCAGTGAGGCAGTGATGTTTATGTCTGTCAGTGAGGCAGTAATGTGTATGTCTGTCAGTGAGGTAGTGATGTGTATGTCTGCCAGTGAGGCAGTGATGTGTATGTCTATCAGTGAGGCAGTGATGTGTATGTGTGTCAGTGATCTGTATTTCTGTCAGTGAGGCAGAGATGTGTATGTCTGTCAGTGAGGCAGTGATGTGTATGTCTGTTAGTGAGGCAGTGATGTGTATGTCTGCCAGTGAGGCAGTTGTGTATGTCTGCCAGTGATTTGTATTTCTGTCAGTGAGGCAGTGATGTGTATTTCTGTCAGTGAGGCAGTGATGTGTATGTCTGTCAGTGAGGCAGTGATGTGTATGTCTATCAGTGAGGCAGTGATGTGTATGTGTGTCAGTGAGGCAGTGATGTGTATTTCTGTCAGTGAGGCAGTGATGTGTATGTCTGTCAGTGAGGCAGTGATCAGTATTTCTGTCAGTGAGGCAGTGATGTGTATGTCAGTGATATGTATGTCTGCCAGTGAGGCAGTTATCAGTATTTCTGTCAGTGAGGCAGTGATGTGTATGTCTGTCAGTGAGGCAGTGATGTGTATGTCTATCAGTGAGGCAGTGATGTGTATGTCTGTCAGTGAGGCAGTGATGTGTATGTCTGTCAGTGAGGCAGTGATGTGTATGTCTGCCAGTGAGGCAGTGATGTGTATGTCTATCAGTGAGGCAGTGATGTGTATGTCTGTCAGTGAGGCAGTGATGTGTATGTCTATCAGTGAGGCAGTGATGTGTATGTGTGTCAGTGAGGCAGTGATCTGTATTTCTGTCAGTGAGGCAGTGATGTGTATGTCAGTGATATGTATGTCTGCCAGTGAGGCAGTTATCAGTATTTCTGTCAGTGAGGCAGTGATGTGTATGTCTGTCAGTGAGGCAGTGATGTGTATGTTTGTCAGTGAGGCAGTGATGTGTATGTCTGTCAGTGAGGCAGTGATGTGTATGTCTGTCAGTGAGGCAGTGATGTGTATGTCTGTCAGTGAGGCAGTGATGTGTATGTGTGTCAGTGAGGCAGTGATCTGTATTTCTGTCAGTGAGGCAGTGATGTGTATGTCAGTGATGTGTATGTCTGCCAGTGAGGCAGTTATCAGTATTTCTGTCAGTGAGGCAGTGATGTGTATGTCTGTCAGTGAGGCAGTGATGTGTATGTCTGTCACTGAGGAAGTGATGTGTATGTCTATCAGTGAGGAAGTGATGTGTATGTCTGTCAGTGAGGCAGTGATGTGTATGTCTATCAGTGAGGCAGTGATGTGTATGTGTGTCAGTGAGGCTGTGATGTGTATTTCTGTCAGTGAGGCAGTGATGTGTATGTCTGTCAGTGAGGCAGTGATGTGTATGTCTGTCAAGGAGGCAGTGATGTGTATGTCAGTGATGTGTATGTCTGCCAGTGAGGAAGTGATCAGTATTTCTGTCAGTGAGGCAGTGATGTGTATGTCTATCAGTGAGGCAGTGATGTGTATGTCTGTCAGGGAGGCAGTGATGTGTATGTCTGTCAGGGAGGCAGTGATGTGTATGTCTGCCAGTGAGGCAGTGATGTGTATGTCTGTCAGTGAGACAGTGATGTGTATGTCTGCCAGTGAGGCAGTGATGTGTATGTCTGCCAGTGAGGCAGTGATGTGAATGTCTGCCAGTGAGGCAGTGATGTGTATGTCTGACAGTGAGGCAGTGATGTGTATGTCTATCAGTGAGGCAGTGATGTGTATGTGTGTCAGTGAGGCAGTGATGTGTATTTCTGTCAGTGAGGCAGTGATGTGTATGTCTGCCAGTGAGGCAGTGATCAGTATGTCTGCCTGTGAGGCAGTGATGTGTATGTCTGCCAGTGAGGCAGTGATGTGTATGTCTGCCAGTGAGGCAGTGATGTGTATTTCTGCCAGTGAGGCAGTGATGTGTATGTCTATCAGTGAGGCAGTGATGTGTATGTGTGTCAGTGAGGCAGTGATCTGTATTTCTGTCAGTGAGGCAGTGATGTGTATGTCTGTCAGTGAGGCAGTGATGTGTATGTCTGTCAGTGAGGCAGTTGTGTATGTCTGTCAGTGAGGCAGTGATGTGTATGTCTGTCAGTGAGGCAGTGATGTGTATGTGTGTCAGTGATCTGTATTTCTGTCAGTGAGGCAGTGATGTGTATGTCTGTCAGTGAGGCAGTGATGTGTATGTCTGTCAGTGAGGCAGTGATGTGTATGTCAGTGATGTGTATGTCTGCCAGTGAGGCAGTGATCAGTATTTCTGTCAGTGAGGCAGTGATGTGCATGTCTATCAGTGAGGCAGTGATGTGTATGTCTGTCAGTGAGGCAGTGATGTGTATGTCTGTCAGTGAGGCAGTGATGTGTATGTCTATCAGTGAGGCAGTGATGTGTATGTCTGTCAGTGAGGCAGTGATGTTTATGTCTGTCAGTGAGGCAGTAATGTGTATGTCTGTCAGTGAGGCAGTGATGTGTATGTCTATCAGTGAGGCAGTGATGTGTATGTCTGCCAGTGAGGCAGTGATGTGTATGTCTATCAGTGAGGCAGTGATGTGTATGTCTGTCAGTGAGGCAGTGATGTGTATGTCTATCAGTGAGGCAGTGATGTGTATGTGTGTCAGTGAGGCAGTGATCTGTATTTCTGTCAGTGAGGCAGTGATGTGTATGTCAGTGATGTGTATGTCTGCCAGTGAGGCAGTTATCAGTATTTCTGTCAGTGAGGCAGTGATGTGTATGTCTGTCAGTGAGGCAGTGATGTGTACGTCTGTCAGTGAGGCAGTTGTGTATGTCTGCCAGTGAGGCAGTGATCTGTATTTCTGTCAGTGAGGCAGTGATGTGTATGTCTATCAGTGAGGCAGTGATGTGTATTTCTGTCAGTGAGGCAGTGATGTGTATGTCTATCAGTGAGGCAGTGATGTGTATGTCTGTCGGTGAGGCAGTGATGTGTATGTCTGTCACTGAGGCAGTGATGTGTATGTCTATCAGTGAGGCAGTGATGTGTATGTCTGTCAGTGAGGCAGTGATGTGTATGTCTATCAGTGAGGCAGTGATGTGTATGTGTGTCAGTGAGGCAGTGATGTGTATTTCTGTCAGTGAGGCAGTGATGTGTATGTCTGTCAAGGAGGCAGTGATGTGTATGTCAGTGATGTGTATGTCTGCCAGTGAGGAAGTGATCAGTATTTCTGTCAGTGAGGCAGTGATGTGTATGTCTATCAGTGAGGCAGTGATGTGTATGTCTGTCAGGGAGGCAGTGATGTGTATGTCTGCCAGGGAGGCAGTGATGTGTATGTCTGCCAGTGAGGCAGTGATGTGTATGTCTGTCAGTGAGACAGTGATGTGTATGTCTGTCAGTGAGGCAGTGATGTGAATGTCTGCCAGTGAGGCAGTGATGTGTATGTCTGACAGTGAGGCAGTGATGTGTATGTCTATCAGTGAGGCAGTGATGTGTATGTGTGTCAGTGAGGCAGTGATGTGTATGTCTGCCAGTGAGGCAGTGATCAGTATGTCTGTCTGTGAGGCAGTGATGTGTATGTCTGTCAGTGAGTCAGTGATGTGTATGTCTATCAGTGAGGCAGTGATGTGTATGTCTGCCAGTGAGGCAGTGATGTGTATGTCTGCCAGTGAGGCAGTGATGTGTATGTCTTTCAGTGAGGCAGTGATGTGTATGTGTGTCAGTGAGGCAGTGATCTGTATTTCTGTCAGTGAGGCAGTGATGTGTATGTCTGTCAGTGATGTGTATGTCTGTCAGTGAGGCAGTTGTGTATGTCTGTCAGTGAGGCAGTGATCTGTATTTCTGTCAGTGAGGCAGTGATGTGTATGTCTGTCAGTGAAGCAGTAATGTGTATGTCTGCCAGTGAGGCAGTGATGTGTATGTCTATCAGTGAGGCAGTGATGTGTATGTGTGTCAGTGATCTGTATTTCTGTCAGTGAGGCAGTGATGTGTATGTCTGTCAGTGAGGCAGTGATGTGTATGTCAGTGATGTGTATGTCTGCCAGTGAGGCAGTGATCAGTATTTCTGCCAGTGAGGCAGTGATGTGCATGTCTATCAGTGAGGCAGTGATGTGTATGTCTGTCAGTGAGGCAGTGATGTGTATGTCTGTCAGTGAGGCAGTGATGTGTATGTCTATCAGTGAGGCAGTGATGTGTATGTCTGTCAGTGAGGCAGTAATGTTTATGTCTGTCAGTGAGGCAGTAATGTGTATGTCTGTCAGTGAGGCAGTGATGTGTATGTCTGCCAGTGAGGCAGTGATGTGTATGTCTATCAGTGAGGCAGTGATGTGTATGTGTGTCAGTGATCTGTATTTCTGTCAGTGAGGCAGTGATGTGTATGTCTGTCAGTGAGGCAGTGATGTGTATGTCTGTCAGTGAGGCAGTGATGTGTATGTCTGCCAGTGAGGCAGTTGTGTATGTCTGCCAGTGAGGCAGTGATGTGTATTTCTGTCAGTGAGGCAGTGATGTGTATTTCTGTCAGTGAGGCAGTGATGTGTATGTCTGTCAGTGAGGCAGTGATGTGTATGTCTATCAGTGAGGCAGTGATGTGTATGTGTGTCAGTGAGGCAGTGATGTGTATTTCTGTCAGTGAGGCAGTGATGTGTATGTCTGTCAGTGAGGCAGTGATCAGTATTTCTGTCAGTGAGGCAGTGATGTGTATGTCAGTGATGTGTATGTCTGCCAGTGAGACAGTTATCAGTATTTCTGTCAGTGAGGCAGTGATGTGTATGTCTGTCAGTGAGGCAGTGATGTGTATGTCTGTCAGTGAGGCAGTGATGTGTATGTCTATCAGTGAGGCAGTGATGTGTATGTCTGTCAGTGAGGCAGTGATGTGTATGTCTATCAGTGAGGCAGTGATGTGTATGTCTGCCAGTGAGGCAGTGATGTGTATGTCTATCAGTGAGGCAGTGATGTGTATGTCTGTCAGTGAGGCAGTGATGTGTATGTCTGTCAGTGAGGCAGTGATGTGTATGTGTGTCAGTGAGGCAGTGATCTGTATTTCTGTCAGTGAGGCAGTGATGTGTATGTCAGTGATGTGTATGTCTGCCAGTGAGGCAGTTATCAGTATTTCTGTCAGTGAGGCAGTGATGTGTATGTCTGTCAGTGAGGCAGTGATGTGTACGTCTGTCAGTGAGGCAGTTGTGTATGTCTGCCAGTGAGGCAGTGATCTGTATTTCTGTCAGTGAGGCAGTG
Source organism: Taudactylus pleione (assembly GCA_031769625.1). NCBI lineage: Eukaryota > Metazoa > Chordata > Amphibia > Anura > Myobatrachidae > Taudactylus > Taudactylus pleione. The sequence goes on from JAUIMM010000300.1 coordinate 78,675, forward strand.
ATGTGTATGTCTATCAGTGAGGCAGTGATGTGTATTTCTGTCAGTGAGGCAGTGATGTGTATGTCTATCAGTGAGGCAGTGATGTGTATGTCTGTCGGTGAGGCAGTGATGTGTATGTCTGTCGGTGAGGCAGTGATGTGTATGTCTGTCAGTGAGGCAGTGATGTGTATGTCTGTCAGTGAGGCAGTGATGTGCATGTGTCAGTGAGGCAGTGATGTGTATTTCTGTCAGTGAGGCAGTGATGTGTATGTCTGTCAGTGAGGCAGTGATGTGTATGTGTCAGTGAGGCAGTGATGTGTATGTCAGTGATGTGTATGTCTGCCAGTGAGGCAGTGATCAGTATTTCTGTCAGTGAGGCAGTGATGTGTATGTCTGTCAGTGAGGCAGTGATGTGTATGTGTCTGTCAGTGAGGCAGTGATGTGTATGTCTGTCAGTGAGGCAGTGATGTGAATGTCTGCCAGTGAGGCAGTGATGTGTATGTCTGACAGTGAGGCAGTGATGTGTATGTCTATCAGTGAGGCAGTGATGTGTATGTCTATCAGTGAGGCAGTGATGTGTATGTCTGTCAGTGAGGCAGTGATGTGTATGTCTATCAGTGAGGCAGTGATGTGTATGTCTGCCAGTGAGGCAGTGATGTGTATGTCTATCAGTGAGGCAGTGATGTGTATGTGTGTCAGTGATCTGTATTTCTTTCAGTGAGGCAGTGATGTGTATGTCTGTCAGTGATGCAGTGATGTGTATGTCTGTCAGTGAGGCAGATGTGTATGTCTGCCAGTGAGGCAGTGATCTGTATTTCTGTCAGTGACGCAGTGATGTGTATGTCTATCAGTGAAGCAGTGATGTGTATTTCTTTCAGTGAGATAGTGATGTGTATATTTGTCAGTGATGTGTATGTCTGGCAGTGGACCAGTGATGTGATATATCTGGCAGTGATGTGTATGTCTGCCAGTGATGTGTATGTCTGCCAGTGAGGCAGTGATGTGTATCAGTGAGGCAGTGATGTGTATGTCTGTCAGTGAGGCAGTGATGTGTATGTCTATCAGTGAGGCAGTGATGTGTATGTCTGTCAGTGAGGCAGTGATGTGTATGTGTCAGTGAGGCAGTGATTTGTATGTCTATCAGTGAGGCAGTGATGTGTATGTCTATCAGTGAGGCAGTGATGTGTATGTCTATTAGTGAGGCAGTGATTTGTATTTCTTTCAGTTAGATAGTGATGTGTATATTTGTCAGTGATATGTATGTCTGGCAGTGAAGCAGTGATGTGATATATCTGGCAGTGATGTGTATGTCTGCCAGTGAGGCAGTGATGTGTATGTCTATCAGTGAGGCAGTGATGTATATGTCTATCAGTGATGTGTATGTATATCAGTGAGGCAGTGATGTGTATGTATATCAGTGAGGCCGTGATGTGTATGTCAGTGTGGCTGTGATGTGTAGGTCTATCAGTGATACAGTGATGTGTATTTCTGCCAGTGAGACAGTGATGTGTATGTCTATTAGTGATGCAGTGATGTGTATTTCTGCCAGTGAGACAGTGATGTGTATGTATGTCAGTGAGGCAGTGATGTGTATGTATATCAGTGAGGCAGTGATGTGTATTTCTGTCAGTGAGGCAGTGATGTGTATGCATATCAGTGAGGCAGTGATGTGTATTTCTTTCAGTGAGACAGTGATGTGTATATTTGTCAGTGATATGTATGTCCGGCAGTGAAGCAGTGATATATCTGGCAGTGATGTGTATGTCTGGCAGTGATGTGTATGTCTGGCAGTAAGGCAGTGATGTGTTTATTTGTGAGATAGTGATATGTCTGTCATTGAGGCAGTGATGTGTCTCAGTGAGGCAGTGATGTGCTACTTTTCTGTGAGCAGTGTCTCTGTGAGAGTTGTTATTGTTTACACTTCTGGAGTGCTACAGCTGTGACTTTGTAATGAGGTTTTGGTCACAGTTCGAAGTAGATCAGGCATGAGGTCTGCGGTCATTGGGAAATAATGCATGTATGTGACCTAGTGTATCCAATCAAAGTGGGATTTGTCTCAATATACCACACCATTTTAGAAAATATATGTCTGAGAAAACCATATAATGTACAGGTGGACTGGGACAATTGCAATTGCACTGATGACGGTCACCAGCACTAGCAAACCATTTGTGATGGCTTATTAATGACACTGAGTGCTTACTTGCTTGGGCATATATTGTGCTTTTACAAAATAAGAACAGTCTCACTTGCGCAATACATGGCTCCAGTAATACATGTAAAAAATCCCAGATGTTTTCAGTGGTAAAGTCCATAAATGAAAATACATAAAACACACAATGGTGTAATATTGAAAGGCAGTTACACACCATGTGTAGATCAGCAAAGGAGGGTGTGAGAATGTCGTTCAGAATTTCTTAGTCACCGGCTCCCGTGATGTACGGTGAGGTTAATGGCTGGGGAGGCACACATGTATTAAAACACGGTTTTATATCAAAACTCTGGAGCATGACAGGGAATATGATAGGGGAGGGAGTATGACAGGGGAGGCTCTGCCTACCCTGACTGCACGTCCCTGTGCTGCACCTAAAACCATGAAGAATGTGTCAAACTGTGAAGACTCTTACATGTATGCTTACTTGCATGAATCTGTTACATGCACATAAGGGATTCTTTGCATCCTCGTCTCATCTACATAAATTAAGACATAAGACGATATTCAGGTGAGTGTATATAAGCAAGAAAAAGGGCCGTCGTGCAATAGAATAAAATAGCAAAAATGAATTTATTTATAAAACATGAAGTTGTAAATTACATCATCCACTGTAGAAGATGGAACCCGGTTACGTCAATACCGTGGCAATGTGTATATGGACTAGTGTGCCAACCCCAAAATAAAAATAGACACCCTGCCAATGCATTTCGACAGACTGCGGCATCTTTTTCAAGATGGTGTCTATAACAAGGCATATAGAAGAAACGCGTTTAAATGGCCGCCATTTTGTGGCTGTTGAATAAAGTGTGTTCAAAGCTGACTTTTTATGGCAAGTTTACTATGTCAAGAGTGCCCACAAAAGGAGTCTTCTTTCTTCCTTCTCTACATATCATGGTAACAGTTTATTTATTGTGTTCTTTTGATATATGATGAAACTTAAACCTACTGTATATATACTATAGACGAGCGGTCCAGTTTTACTTGGTTACGTTCGGATCTGAAACACGGCATCTTATTGGCTATGCGACTCATGTATTTCGGATAGCCAATAAGATAAATCAGAAATTGCGTTAACTTGACGAAAAGAACCGAGTAAAACCAAACTGCTTATGTCTAATATATACAGTACATATAGCAAATTAGTAAATGGACTTGGCATCTGCTCAGTCACTTCAGGCATCACTGCTCCGCCCCCTCCCCATCCCCTCATACTTACCCTGTTTCCAGTCCTCTTCTCTGGGTAGTCTGTACCTACCACTGCACACGCCGGGAATCTTAGGTGTGCACAAACTTGAATACATATGTTTTTGTCAAGCTTCAGTATTATAGAATAGCTGATGTAAATGGGGCCTGATTCAGATATATACGCTAATGCATTTGCAGCTGTGATCCTGTAAGCAGCTGCTGTGTGAAATTATGCTAATGCCAAAGCCTGCTGGAAATCTATAGAAATGCCCACTGGCGGCTTCGCAGATCCAAGCAAATGCGTACAAATATGCAGTGATGGTTGCAGACCCTTCCATCTGAGTAGCCCTATGGTCTCACAGAATGGCCGCATGTATTGAGTCATTGGACCACTTTATATGTGTACAGATTCGTAGACGCAGGTTAAATAACTGGGACACGCCTGCATTTTTTTTTGGCGCCACTCTGCGTTGCCTCCCCCTAGTGGTCCCTAACTGTCAATCACTTTGCAAAGTAATCTCCATTGCAAGCGGCATCACAAAGGTACCTTGGCGCGTGTCCAGTGCGACCGTCACGCAATCGCTCAAATGTGAAGATATCGGAATTGCGTATATCTCTGAATCAGGCCCTTTGTCATTGACACTGGCACTTGGTGTGGCTTCTCTACTTGAATAGTGAGGGAAGAGTTGGGGGTGAAGATACAATATTGGGTGCAGGGTTATGGGGCTAGGGTACAGTGTTGGGTTAAGTGTTGAGGAATAAGGACACAGTATTGGGTGCATGGTTAGGGGGGTAAGCATATGGTAGTGGGTTCAGAGTTAGGGGGCCAGTGTACAGTATGGAGTGTAGTGTTAGAGACACTCTGTGTTCTACAGAGGTGAGAGAGGAAAATGTGTTACTACACAGGGGAAGGAGGGGAATGTCAAATGTGTTAAGGCCCCTACACAAGGAACGATATTGCTAACTATCTGACGGATCGGAACGATAAATCAGCATATCGTTCCGTGTGTATGCACTATGTTGCGCGCTCCCGTCAGTCGCTTCGCCTGATCTTTTGAACATGCAGAAAGATCAGGCGATGCAGGTGACGATCCCATGCAGCGCTCCGTCCTTCCTACCATACTTACCTTGTCCCTATTCCTCTTCTGCGGCGTTAGGTCTGCCCTGTCTCTCTCGCATTGGGAACCATTGCAGGGGCGGCATGTGCTCTGGCTTCCACTGCGCCAGTAGACAGGACAGACCTTCTGAAACTATTATATAGATAAGTCTATAGGACCCAACCTCCACCCCCTGTCCCACCCTTATCTCTGTCCAGCCCCATTATTTCTGCTGTACTGACCCCCCCCATCCCCACTCCATCCCGTTGCTCCATCCCAGGCTTCCACTGGATGCACATTAAGGAAACAGGACAGACCTTCTACATTTATTATATATATATATATATATATATTAAACAATGCTTATATTACTATAAGCATCAACAAGGGGGTTTATACTGTGTACTGTTCTGTTGCTTTATGTTCTGCTTTGATTATATTGTAAGTTTATGTACATCACATCCTGTTATATATACACTCTGGACCTCATTCAGAGCCGGACGCTATTTGCGGTCGTTCGTTGAGAAAAAAGGGGTGGCTATTCAAATGAACCGTTCGCTCTTTGCGGTCTGTTCACGCCTCTAGGTCTGAACGAGCAAACAAAACTTGCGGTCGTTTTTTGGATAATTACGCCCCCTGGCCGCTCGCATCCGCTATTTATTAGATTAATCGAGTACATCGACCAGCGTATGAACTGCTCGCTATTCTTGTGGTTGTTTTTTCCTCCCACAATCTTGCGAGCAGTTCTGACTATAAAATAACCCAGTGACGTGGTCAATGACGCTGCTGTATTAATTATGCACACCCATAAAATGCCCGTTTTGACCTTTAAGCACGCCTGCGTTCGAATCTCCACTCCCCGTTTTCAAGCACCTTCCCCTGTTACCACCCACATACGCCTCCTCCTGTCACTCAAAATAGCAGGCATTCGCTATTTAGCGAACAAACGATTTTCGGCCGCACTGACTGGTTCGCGCATGCGTATTACGATCCGTACGCATGCGCAGTTGGGCAAACATCGCTCGGAACGAACGAGCGGAAGCTTACGAGCGGCTCTGAATCAGGCCCTCTATCCGTATATGTACTTTTTAATGCCGTGCAGACTCCTTGTGGCGCCCTACAAATTTAAGGATAACAATAGTAATTATAATAATGCGTCTGAAATCACAGTTCACATGAAACAAAAAAGGAATCCAGAATTATAAGTATTACTGTGTCAAGCTGAATGTAATATAGAGGGACTGATGATTTATTATTCCAAATATTTTTTCATCGTGACATAAAGGTAGAGGAAATTATGCTTAATTAGTATAAATGGACAGATAATTTCTACTGGAAAAAATGTGACACGTACAGACTACTCATTTTCCCGTGGTGTGGACATCTGCTTGTTATTTTATAACTACTCAATTATACACTGGAATAGAATTGCTGTGACTCATTAAATAGCTTTTCAAAAATGTATAATGCTTTCTCTTTGGGATTATATTGTGATCGTGGCGCAAAATGGGGCTTGTAGATACAGTGGTGGCCAAAATTGCGGACACTTTTTGAAATCTTAATGTTTTTCAACTTCGAATGCTTATAAAAACGGTTACACTTCATGCAGTGCAATGATTCATATATCAAATGAAAGGAAATGTAATGCTGAATTCAACACAGTTAACAGAGGTCAAATATTTGCATTACAAGGGAAGTTATGCAGTGAAAACAACACATAGGGTGAAAATCCATGTGTACTTATGATGTTACTGTCCTATCAGTATTTCGTTGGGTATCCTTTATTTTCAAGACAGCAGCACAGCGATGTGGCATTGAGCCAACCAATGTTTGGAGCTCTTCCTTCTTTATTATGTGATGCCATGAGACAATTACAACCTCAATTGATTGTCTTTTATTGGACGGACGTCTCAGATCTACCAGTTTTTTCAAACAGAACCACAAATGTTCTATGGGGTCAGGTCTGGGCTGTTTCCTGGCCATCCCAGCACCTGTATGTCAGGGAGCTAAATCCTGCTGGGAAAAAAATGGGGCATTATCTGGAAAAATATCCTGATAGAAGGTTGTAGGATGGTGTCAATGTACTTTCTGCTGTTCAGTGTGCCATCTATGACATAAAGGTAGCCTACAGCATCTGCTGTCATACATGCCCAGATCATAACATGTAGAATTCTTTGTTGTTGCTTGAATGCAGTCTGGATGTACCTCTTCCCCGATGCGACGTCTCACATATTTTCTCCCATCACTACCAAATATCGATATCTTAGTTTCGTCACTCCATATCACTTGTTTCCACTGACCTTCTGTCCAAGTAATGTGTTCTTTTGCCCACTGTATTCGTTTCTGCCGCTGCTTTTTACCCAGCAATGGTTTTGTTCGGAGAATCCTACCTTTTTTGGCCAACCTCCGTTATTCTTCTTCGTACCGTTCTTGCACTGACAAAAACACCATCTATCCCTGACACAAATTCGTTTTATTCTCCTATCATCAACAGCTGTTATGCACTTTTTCTTCTTTGTTTTGTATAGATAGTTTCCTGATAGCGGAAACAAAACTTTCGTACTCCTAATGTTGTCACATTCCCACTAACTTCTCCCGCAATTGCTGCATATGAAAGACCATTTACACGTAACACGACAATCCTGGATCTCTTCCTGGCTGACCAGTCACCACTGCCTGGACGACATTGTTGTATTTAATTTTTACACCGTCAATAGCACTAAACAATACACACAAACATCCAACCATAATTACACTTCAGTAACCAACTTTATTTTGCAAAATGAAACAGCCAAACTGACCTTTCCCCAATTTTAAACATGACCTTGCACCTGCTAATAAACAACAGCTGATTGGTCCTCAGAACGACGATTCCAATTGGCTGGTAGTAGCTGTTACTACAATCCGCTTCTTGAATCTCACTCATCTGTGCTTCTTTGTTTGACTGAAAGTAGCATAACTTCCCTTGTTATGCAAATATTTGACCTCTGTTTATTGTGTTGAATTCCGCATCAAATTTCCTTTCATTTGATATATGAATCATTGCACTGCGTGAAGTGAAACAGTTTTTATAAGCATTCGAAGTTGAAAAACATTAAAATTTAAAAATGTGTCCGCAATTTTGGCCACCAGTGTAGTCCATTCCCCCATGCCATTTCCTGTATGGACAAAGCGCACTGCATAGGCACCATGTGGGGTTTCTGTCCGTGTGCACCCCATGCAGAAAGCAATAAATGAAACGTTTGGGAAACATGTCCAGGTGGATGAACACTTCAAAGGAAAAAATACTTTATTTCACTCCCAAAAACACATGTATATAATATATTATTCTTTGTGTCATTTTTTCAGAACAATTCCATACTGACAATATGAGATAAGGTAAGTTCTTACCATATCTCATATTTTCTACATCAGGGTCCATAGGGTATCCACAGGATACCTTGGGGATGTCCCAAAGCAGTATCCTTTAAGGGTGGGGACGCTCCTGTGCTGAAAGGAGAATCCGCCACCCGAAGGAAGCATCCTGAGAGGCAAAGGTGTCAACCGCGTAATACCTCACAAAGGTATGGACCGAGGACCAAGTGGCAGCCTTGCAGATCTGGACTGCAGAGGCACCATGCCGAGCAGCCCACGAAGGACCCACAGACCTAGTGGAATGAGCCCTCACAGAGGAAGGAACCGGAAGGTCTTGAAGCAGGCCAACCCTTTTTACGGAAGCCATAGAGGACAAACAAGGCGTCCGACTTCCTAAACAAAGAAGTGCGGTCAACATAAATCCTTAAGGCCCGCACAACGTCCAAAGTGGCCTCACCCACTGAAAGATCAGGTGAGTTGAAAGCCGGCACAACAATTTCCTCGTTGATGTGAAAACTGGAAACAACTTTAGGAAGGAAACCAGGATGAGTGCACAGCACCGCCCTGTTCCTATGAAAAATCAGAAAAGGTGGTCTACAGGAGAGAGCCCCTAAGTCAGAAACACGTCTGGCCGAAGCAATGGCCAGCAGGAAAATTGTTTTAGCTGTCAGCCATTTGAGGTCCACTGAGCCCAGTGGTTCAAATGGCGGTCCCTGGAGAGCCCTCAGGACCACAGCTAAATCCCAAGGCGCCACCGGTGGAACAAAAGGTGGCTGAATTCTGAGAACACCTTGCATAAAGGTGCGCACATCAGGGATTGCAGCAATCCTACGATGGAACCAGACGGACAGGGCAGACACCTGCACCTTCAGAGATGCAAGGCGAAGCCCATGGTTCAGTCCCGCCTGTAGGAAAGCTAACACTCTAGACAGACGGAACTCCCGAGGAGCATAACCTCTCGGCCGACACCACAGGAAGAAAGTATGCCACACACGATGGTATAGCCTTGCAGAGGATGGCTTCCGAGCTCTTAGCATGGTTTGCACCACAGAGCTGGAAAACCCCCTGGACCTTAACATGGCCGTCTCAACAGCCACGCCGTCAAAGACAGCCGAGCCAGGTCCGGGTGAAGACAAGGACCCTGTGATAGCAGGTCCGGTCAAGCGGCAACCGCAGAGGAATGTCCACGGACAGACTCTGGAGGTCCGAGAACCAGTGCCGTCTGGGCCACTCGGTAGCTATCAACAGGAGTGTATCCCCTTCCTGTTTGAATTTCTGGACTACCCATGGAAGAAGGGAAAATGGAGGAAAGAGATAGGCAAACTGGAACATCCACTGGACGGACAGAGCATCCACCAGAGATGCCTTTTTGTCTCTTGTTCGAGACCCGTACACCGGCAATTTGTTGTTGTGCCGTGACGCCATGAGGTCTATCTCTGGAAGACCCCACCTGTCCACCAGAAGTTGAAAGACGTCCTGGTGCAAAGACCATTCTCCCGGATGTACGTCCTGCCGACTGAGAAAATCCGCTTCCCAGTTGAGGACTCCCGGGATGAATACTGCTGATATAGCCGGGAGATTGCGCTCCGCCCAGACCAGGATGCGGGACACCTCTGAGAGTGCCGCCCGACTTCGGGTTCCTCCTTGTTGATTTATGTAGGCCACGGTGGTGGTGTTGTCTGACTGGACCTGCACGGGGTGACCTTGGAGAACCCGATGTGCCTGCTGGAGAGCATTGAAAACCACACAGAGTTCCAAGATGTTTATTGGAAGCTCCTTTTCTGCCTGAGTCCACCTGCCCTGGAACAAGTGTGAACCCGTGACAGCTCCCCAGCCCCGAAGACTGGCGTCCATTGTTAACAGGACCCAGTTCGCCACCCAAAATGGGCGACCCTTGTTGAGGTGGGTCGTCTGCAACCACCAGGCTAGAGACAGGCGACCCTTCGGAGTGAGCACCATCGTCTGGGACTTTAGACTCTGAGGCAGTCCATTCCATTTGGACAGGATCAATTGCTGCAGAGGTCTGGAGTGAAACTGGGCATATTCCACCATGTCGAATACTGACACCATGGAGCCCAGCAACCTCATCGCCGAGTGCAGAGACACTCGGCAACACTGTAGACAACTGCGCATCCTCAACTGCAAAGCAGAGATCTTTTCCACCATCACAAAGATCCGCTGCTGCCTGGAGTCCAACAAGGCCCCGAGGTGCAGAATCCTCTGAGACGGGATCAGGGTGGACTTTTGCCAGTTTATCAACCAGCCGTGACGTTGCAGCATTGCAATCGTCAGGTCCAATTGGCGTAGAAGGAGCTCTGGAAATCCTGCCACCAACAGAAGGTCGTCCAGATACGGTAACATGCGGACTCCCTGCAGCCGCAGGTGAACCGCCATGACCTTGGTGAACACTCGTGGTGCTGACACCAGGCCAAAAGGTAGCGCCCGGAACTGGAAGTGATCGTTGCGGATTGCAAACCTAAGGAACTGCTGATGGCGCAAAAGAATAGGGACATGCAGGTAAGCGTCCTGGATGTCCAATGACACCATGTAATCCCCAGGTTTACATCCCCAGAATGATGGACCGTAGGGTCTCCATCCGAAACCGAGGCACCCTCAAGGATTTGTTGAGGGCCTTGAGGTTGAGTATAGGACGGTACGAGCCATTGGGTTTCTGCACCAAAAATAGATTGGAATAGAAACCCTGCCCCTCTGGGAGAATGGAACAGGCACTATAACTCCAGCCTGGAGCAAAGTGTGCAAAACCTTCCACAGTTCCAAGGCTTTGTTCCGGTCTAATGGAAGGCCTGTGGTGAAGAACCGGGATGGGGGCCTGTGCCGAAAGGAGAGGGCATACCCGTGAGAAACCATCTCGTGAACCCAACTGTCTGTCGTGGTTATCGACCAACACTGGGCGAATTGAAGCAGGCGGCCTCCCACTTTGGATCCCCCAAAGGGAGGCCCGGACCGTCAGGCCGCAGGTTTGTCATCTGACTTAGGGGCCGGACGTCTGGTACTCCAGGGCTGTTTCCTGGGTTTGGCCGATTTCTTGGGCCCAGCCTGACCGGGAAAAGACTGTGCTTCAAGCCTACCCTGGGCCATGTAAGGCTGAAAGGACGACGTACCAGAACTTGAAGGGACCGCAGCAGACGGGAGACATGCAGATTTGGCTGCTGCCAGCGTAGCTACAATTTTGTCCAGATTCGGACCAAATAGGACTTCTCCATTAAAAGGCAAAGCTTCTAAGCCCTTTTGGAATCAGCGTCCGCTTTCCAAGATCGCAACCATAAGGTGCGACAAGCAGCAACAGCTGCAGAAGAAATCCTAGAGATGTAAGTGGCCGAATACCGTAGATTGCCCACCAACTCGGCCTGTTCAGCCGAACAGTCAGAGTCCAAAGACGCCTCCAAACTATCAGCCCAGCGCTCCATAGCTCTGGCTACCCAACACACGGCCATAGCCGGTCTGGACGCCCCCCGCAAGGGAATAAATGGACTTTAGGCAGATTTCCACCTTGCGGTACGTAGCATCCTTCAAGGAGGACATGGAAGGCATGGGCAAAGTGGTACTTCGGACTAGGCGTGTCACATGAGAATCCACCTGTGGAGGGGATTCCCACTTAGAAAAATAATTGTCAGCAAACGGATAAGCCACGGCTAAGCGCCTCTGAGGCTGATACCGTATTCCGGGGTGTTTCCACACCTCCTCTAAATGGTCTTCTAACCGACCCGAAAGAGGAAACACTGTGGCGTCACCCTTAATATTCTTGCAAAAAGGCATATTTGGACTTGGACACCGGAGGATCATCATCCTCAATAACTAAGCAGTGCGGACTGCCCGAATAAGGCCAGGAATATAAACCTTTGACTTAGCATCCGACTCTTTAGTACGGAGAGGTTCTTAGTCAGATAGATCCAGAATCTCCCCATCATCGGACGTCACGTCGTCATCCTCATAAGAAGCAGACAGAGACGCCACAGGCTGCTTATGTGGCCACAACACGGACTCCCCTTGTAACACTTCCGACAAATGCTGTACTGAATTTGTCAGTGAATTAACCCACGCAGGCTCCTGTGAAACCTGGGGAGGGGAAATAGGGAGACTGTGGGGTACCATCAGTTGTCTCGGGAAACCCTGCATGGGTGACAACACCATTGACTGCTGGGACAATCCCATCTGGGAAAACGCAGGTGGCGGAGCTAACTGGCCCACTAAGGTTGTAAGCACCTTAGCGAAACAAGCCCAGGGAGGTTCCTGTACCGGAGCCGTGACAGTAATTGGTCGCGGCAATAAATAACACTGCCGACATCCGCGTTACCCTCCCCCTCCACTATTGGTACATTGCACTTAGTACACATAAGCTGGAGAGGAAATTCACTCTCAGACATGATGGTAAGTATGTGACCCCTCTCACTGATACTCGTTAGTATAGTGGGAGAACCACCCTGCAATCACTGCACCGCAAGGGCTTTAGCAGAGTAAGAGCAGGGACAGTAAAATGACTGACAGTAGAAAGTGAAAGTACAGGCAGCAGACGCTAGCAGAAGTCACATACAATGCAGAAGAAATCAATCCCTGCACTATCAGCGCTGTTTCTCAACTACACAGACACAGAGTCTGGTAGGACACAGCGTTGCATACACTGACCTTAAGCCAACGGAGGAGAGGTATGCTGGGGGATCCAGACCGCGATGCCACCGATCAGCAGCTCCAGCAGCGTTCACCATGCAAATATGGCCACCGAGGAGCAGAGAGGAGGCCGGCCTGGGGGAGGAGCGCTGCCACAGGACCAATCGGTGCAGAGAGGGCTGTGTGCAGCGGGGGAGGCGCCGGTTGTATACAGGGAAGGCGTGCTCCCCTGGCATGCAATTAACCCCTGGGACGCCACGCTTGCAGCTCAGCTGTGGCCTGCTGTCCCAGGGGGATAGTGGAAGCGCAGGTTAGTACCTGGCTCCATGCTGTAGCCAGTCCCCAGGGAGCCCCCTGCCTGGGGACTGAGGACCATGTTCTCAGCAGGGACCCACCGCGGGACCCCCGCTGCTTACCTGCTCCCCTTGAATCCGGCCATGGTTCGAAACATCTGGGGTCACTGCTAGCCGTGACCCCAGATGCTTACCAGCATCCCTGGATCAGTACCGGCTCTCTGATAACGCCGGGGTGTAGGGGAGACAGCATGGACATCAGCAGTGACTGTCCATGCTGTACTCCCAGATGTGCAGCCACAGCTGCCTTGATAAAAACTTCAGGGGCTATTCATAGCCCCCCTCTAAACATGTGCTCTGATTCCGAGCCAGGCACCAACGAAAACTGGGATGCCTTGGCTCGGGGGCGGGGTATAGGAGGGGGACCCTAGTGCATCCTGGGAGGCTGAAAACTTAACTCTAAGGTGCCCGATGCCTGACGTCATCACCTATACCCCAAGGTATCCTGTGGATACCCTATGGACCCTGATGTAGAAATCAGATATTGCAAAAGATTTACCTCCCCTTGAGAACTGTGTAATCTTGGAACAAGGTTTGGGAACATTAATGCACATATTGCATGAACCACAATGGTGAAAGCCTTTAGTGCGTATAGGGCTGTCAGATTGAAAGTCGAAGGCACTGCGTACAAGTTTACTCTTTAAATTGTCTGCCCTACAGTAATTAAAGAAGGCTTCTCTGGTAGAGTATTTTTGAAAACGGGATCCTTCTTTAAAACATGCCAATGACGCTTAGAAACTCGTTCAACCTCTTTAAAATGAGTCCCATATTTGGTAATAAAAGACCATTCGCCCCTTTCTTTACGTCTTTGGTTTCTTTAGGCTTTCAAAATTGGTCTCTCTCCATTCCCTGGACTTCCTCTTTGATTCGGTTAATTTGATTCTTCTCATAACCACGTGGGGTTATGAGAAAAGTTTTTCCCATTGTGTTCATTTGTTCCTTACAAACCAATGGGTCACTGCAGTTCCTCTTGAATAAATTGGTTTTTTGGGACTCCATCCAGCCACCTTTTCAGATGTTTACTGTCTCTGTTGATGTAGCTACTGACAAGAGAGAGAAAATAATGCTAATAATGGTGTATTACAGTGGTCCCAAACTGGGTGCAGTGGCACCCTGGGGTGCCACAGGGCACCTACTGTGGTGCCATGGTATGGTAAAATAATTTTTTGATCAATGTGATTGGCAGCCATCAGCACTGGGTTTGCCAATCACAAAATATGTGGACAAACAGAAACGCAAACTGCATCCACCACCACATAACTCTATGGGCCGAATTCAATTTGAGGTAATTTTCGCCTGTTTCAATTATCCCCATATTCAATTTCAAAGACTTTTCGCCGGTGCGAAAAGTCTTTCTTAAAAAACGGGGATAAGTTTTCACCATGTTTTACATGGCAAAAAAAAGTGCAGAATTGGGGATTAGAGGCGCAGGCTTAAAAAAATAGCCTGCAGCCCTGGGAGTGTCCTATAAAAGTAATCTATGTTAAAAAATATTTAAAAAATCCTCAGGACACCCCAAAAAAGGTACTTGAATTTTGGGGTTAAAAAAAAAAATATTGGGGGACAAACTTCTAAACTAGAGAAATTGATTCCTGAGGGCTTCCCTAGTATGCGGCAGGTGTTTTATAGAATGCGGGTGGTAGCTGCAGGTGCATTTTTGAAGAATTTTAAAAAATCATTTTAGGGACTTCAAAATATGCTTGCACCCATTTTCATGTACCCCAAATTTGATGGCCATAGTTTAAAAGAAAAAAAAAAAAAAGCTAAGTGCTATTCTTCACAGGCACATTTATGCACCTGCCACGGCTATTTAAAAACCCTGATTAGCTTCAGCAGGCAAAAACAAAGGTACCCATAGTGATCCCCCATGTCTGGACATCTTTAGGGGGGTCCCAGGAACATTTCCCGAAAATTCCCTGGATTTTTCAATACTTACCTTTCTGCCGGGTCCTGTTTTCGCCGGATCCTAATTGAATATGGGAATAAAGCGAGCACGCGCCCGATACTTTACCCCTGACACACCTGCGATGATGGCGAAAAGTCCGACCTCTGACTTTTTGCCTGTAATTGAATACCCCCCTAAGGATGTGCGGTTGACACAATTTACTTAATTTATAAATATTTCCTGAATTTCCCAATATGGAACATTTGGCCTCGGGGTGCCGTGAAAAAAAAAAATGCCGATGCCATGATTCCAAAGAGTTTAGGTACCACTGGTGTATGAATGAATGAATTATAATAATTATTAATAACAAATATATAAATGGTGTAAAAGAGAAAAAGGTTTCTCCATCTTTAACAACATCGCCGAACATCGATAAGTAGTACAGTTTTGATGTCAACATAAGAACATAAGGTCATAGTCACCAGTAGTAGAGTTGGACATTTATAGGGGAATTCAATATGGAGCGAAAACTCTGTTTTTGCGTTAATATCGCACCTATGACGTCATTATCGCAGGTTTTAGTTTTACACTGTATTCAATTTCAAACTTTTCGCAGGTTCGAAAAGTCTTTGAAAAAAAACGGGGATAACTTTTCACCACTGAATAGGTGGTGAAAGAAAGTGCAGAATTGGGGTTTAGGGGTGCAGGCTTAAAAAAAATAGCCTGCACCCCTGGGAATTACATTTTAAAAAGAACTGTGTCAAAAAAAAAAAAAAATAGGGACACCCCAAAAAATTAATTAAAAAATTGGGGTAAAAAAAAAAATGGGAAAAAAGTGTTTAAAAATAGGGAAATAGGTTCAGGGCTATTCTGCAAGTATGCGGCAGGTGTACTCTAGAATATGCTATTAGCGGCAGATGCATAGTTGCAGAATTTAAAAAAAACTTATTTTAGGGACATAAAAATATGCTAGTACCCATTTTCATGTACCCCAAATTTGATGGGACCACTTAAAAAAACGAAAAAAAAAACCTAAGTGCTCTTCTGCAACACTTCTTCAATGTCGGGAAAAAAACACCTACTGCGGCTATTTAAATCCCAGACTTTCATTTGCAGGCCATGTTTTTACAACTTTAGGGGGGTCCTACAATTTTTTCAAATTTCGTAGTTTATCGCAAATCCCACTTCGCCAGGTCCCGTTTTCGTAGATTTTATATTGAATACAGGGATAAAGCGGGCGCACGCCCCTGAAAAATCTCAGATGTGGAGCGAAAAGTCCAGCACGGACTTTTCGCTCCCATATTGAATACCCCTTTTAGACAAGCCAGGTCAAAAATGGGGTGCCATATAACATGCTAATCCTAATATGGGCAACACTACTTCCACTATTGAGCTACCTAAACCTTATACTACTTTGCTAAGTCTTTCCAAATGTCTATCTCATACAATTGCACGGTTAACGTAAAGGATACACTGCAGATCTGATCAGTAATGGAAACCACAGTGTAATCAGCCAGTGTCCTAGGACGATATTCGGAACCAATAGCGTCAGTTACTATTCCCTGCCGGACGTGTATTTGTGACGCACACACCCAGTTGCTAGGATACGGCCGGTCCTTCTCGGGCCTGAGCTGGCTCCCGGGAAGCTGCGGTGCACACAATGCAGGGAGAGGAGGAGGAACTGTCCGTGAGCATCGCACACATCGTACGGAAGCTGAAAGGCACCAGGCTGCACTGCCAACTGGAGAGGGAGGCTCGGGTGAGTCAGGCAGCGTACACACCGCTAGCTGTCAGTGGTAATCTTCGTGTAGTGTCACATCTGAGCCGCTAGGGGCGCGATGTACGCGCAGTACAATGGGTCTATTACAGTATACCCAGTATAATACAGAGCTGCCTGGCCCTGTCATGTGTCATTGTTAACTGACTTGCTTAGTATCTAGAACCTGATTCAGACCAGCTCGCTGTGAGCGATTTTTGCTCTTCTGCGCTTGCGTATAATTTGCAGTGCGCGTGCGCAAGCCATTCTCTGCAAACTGATTTTGGTTGCTCCTAAACCATTATCAGGTCGCTACTTTGAGTGGCAGATAGCGCCGTTTGTGGGAGGTAACAGGGGAAGGTGCTTGTGAACAGGGGGAGTGGATGTGTGAACGCAGGTGTGTCAGTCCGCCAAAAAGGGCGTGCATAATTAGCAAAGTAGCGTCATTGAACACGTCACCTGCATGTATTTCAGCCCGCACTGATCGCAGTGCTTGCGGCGGGGAAAGGCAACCCAAGGGCTGCGAGCAGCTCCGATGGCTCACGATGGTCCCGATTAATCATACATTGCCGGAGATGACGTGTGTTGCGAAAGGCAAGGGAGCATCTTTAGACACTTACGAGCGCACTTTGCTGTAGCTCGCTAACACACAGTGGGCATCCTAACGCGACGCAGTGCGAACGCTTTATTTAAATATCTGGCCCCTTTTTGCCAGTGAGCGATCGCATTTTTCGAGCAGGTCTGAATGAGCTCCTTAGTGTGCCACTGTCTTTGGGCATCTTATAATTTTTACGTGTGAGTAATACAGATGTGTTCACATTCACCTACTGTTTTTGCACCGTTTTGCGGAAGACACATGCATGCTGCAGCTTAGATGCCGCGTCACGGGTAGCGAGATTTGTAATTTCAAATTTTAGCGTCTTTTTCGCACTGCAGCCGCATATCAGCAGACTTGTAGTGGTACTTGGGACTTACGGTGCCCACACACTGGACGATTTTAGGCACGATTTTCACGAAAATAACGAATCGGAACGATACATTCTTTAAAGACGTGCAAATCGTGCAGCTTCCAGGAACGATAACAATCCGATGTGAGGTCCCGCGGGTCATTTTTTCGTATCTTCAGGTCTTACCTACATCAGGTAAGATCTGGCAATCTCCTTAACGATGCACTGGAAATAGTTAAGGACCCACGATAGGTTGTTAGTCACATTACACAGTTTAGCAAGATATTGTCTGCCCAGGAGTGCTGGTGAGTTGCCTGGGGAGTTCAAGGGAAATCATTGACGACAACGCATCTATTGCAAGTCGTCCAGTGTGTGGGCATCTTTAGTATTCACACTTCTTTTGCAATGATATGTAAATTCATAAAATACTGTATGGGGTGTGCGTGGTGCGGCTTAGTCATATCTGTCCTTGGTCTCTGACCTTTTTTTCTCAGATTAACGTCTTCTTTTGCACAGCTATAGCACGCAGATACACTGATAGTGGACACGGTACGCGTACATTGTGCTTTTGTTGCATTAGCTGTGTGAGAAAGACGCCAACTGAGTAAATTGCTGAGTGAAAACAACGCATGGCACTACTTTGTCATAGGTGCTATTTGGCGCAATTTGCGGATTGGTGTATGTGGACACATCTGTACATTTCCAAGCAAAATAGGTGGCGCTATCACACTGGGGCATTCACAGAAATGTTCCTGTATTTCAAACCATTTATTAAAAAGCATACAGATGTGTCTTCCTACATCTAGCCTCCTTGCGCGTTAAACAGCCCTTCTAGTCGTGCCATGCTGTGGCGTGACTTGGTAGCACCGAGCGTCTTTTCATGCAACTTTTTACCTTCATATGCGTTTTGTTCACCCAGCGGCTGTCAACTGTAACGTAACTTTTTGCATGCAGATACACACGCAGTTGCACACAGAAAATAGGCATGCCACATATCATTTTAATCAGCAGAAGATGCCTGTGCGTCGTATTCGCATCGCTGTGCGAATAAGACGCATTTGAAGGTAAAAAGTTGCAGGAAAAGACGCTTGGCGCTACCGACAAACGGCTGTCACGCCATGTGTAATGCGACTTGTAGCGCACGGAGGATAGGTGTATGTGGACACTTCTGTTTATAACATAAACACTGTAACAGTCAGTTTATATAAAAGGATATTTATTATACAGTGTATTGTTAACTCCCGGGAGTAAAATAAATAGTAATAAATATTTATAAAATACTCTTCAAAAATACAGTAGTAAACATAAATAAATACTAGTAAAAATCAATAAGCCAATTTAAATGATTAAACTACCCAAGAGTAAAACAACCAAAAATGGCTATTAGAGGAAGCATTCAGCTGTCAGAAAATTCATAAGTGTCTTATGGTGTTTAAGTTATTGCTCATTTTTGCTGGAGTAGTGAAAATACAATCACGGCTATGGTAGTGGCTATTGGCATAAGCCTAACTCCCGACCAATAAATCTGTTGTGATAACATCCTGTGCCAACAATGTCCCAATGCCAGAAAGTAGATTTGTAAGTAGCTGCTATAGTTGGCAGACAGTTTACTTTGGTCCTGGTCTCCCGGTAATCGCCTGGCGTTGTCACAGCCAGTGAGCAAATGCCGTGAAAGAGACCAGCTGCAGGCTCCAGGTTGGTGGTTAAAGCTGGGTACACATTATGCAATTGGTCTTACACTATATCTTCCCACGCGGTTTGGAACAATATATCGTGTGGATCGTATAGTGTGTACACCCAATCGCATGTGCATCATTCCATCTGCCGTGCTGCACATTAGAAGGGACGATTCAATGAACGACACTATGCTGCTAAATGCAGCATGGAATGATATATTGCGCGGTCGTAAACAAGACTGTGTAGTGTGTGTACGGCCAGCACGATATATCGTTCCATGACATCGTGCCATCACTGGTTGCACATAATGTATACTGTGAACCCAGCTTGAGTCTCATTTTAGCACTTTAAAATTGGGCAGGCCGCACGCCCAGCTGAAACAGCCTAGCAGGAAAGCTATTTGCTCTTATTACTTTTCACCATCCTACAAGCCAGGCATTGTTCACTTCTATGAAATCTAGTAGTTTTAATGCATTTTCTTTCTATTCTATCTGGATGCTCACATTTTCTAAGCTACTTTTATGTCATTTGGTGCCCTGCAATAAATTAATTTTTTTAGCTCGGATGATCCTTTTTTAATTTCCTTTTATGGTATCCACAGTTACTAATAAAGGTCCATTCATACTTATTTTTCTAATTTTTTTTTTATTATTCGGAGTACATTTTTGTTTACAGATTTTATTCGTTTCGTTCACAGCATCATCTGTTAATTTCCTTTTTATAGCCCTTATTTAAGCACTGTCTCTCCATTTCATTTATGTGTCTAGACAGGACCTCTACAGTGCAGTTACGTTGTAGTCATTAAAATTGATCCATGGGAATCTATTCAACCAATTATTGGCTTTTTAAATATTTTTTAAAAAGTTTTTTGTGTATTATTCCCTCTTCAAAAAGTTCCCTAAGATTACTGTTTCTTTGTGATTCTTCTCAAAATAATTTAGTTAATTAAATTCCCTTTATATTCAATTATAGTATAAAGGGAATTAATATCCGCAGTTACTAAAAACTAATCTTCTTTCCATTGCAATAAAGTCAGGGTTATATTTTTTAGAATAATTTGCTGACTGTAGCTAAGAGAAGAACATGCATTTAACAAAAAAAAAAACATTCTAATAAACAAAAAAGATTGTTATTCGGCTATGGCACAAAAAGGGAACCCCATAAAGTTTGCCTGGGGGGTGGAGTGCAAAAGTAATTCCTGACAAAGCTTATGTAGTGAAAATAGTAAGGCCCAAATTTGTCATGGACCAGTGACAGTTAAAAACCAAGCAGGTTCCCTGTTGCTTCTTTATCTGACACCCTGGACTCTTGTTCACCTCCATGCCCCTTCCTCTTTCCCACTGTCTAGTCACAGTCAAGGAGCCTGGTCATTTTCACTATCCGCAATCGTCCCTTTGCACATTTTGCCTGTTCCTTTCCCAAATACAAATTCAGCTTTCACCTTACCTAGAGCCAGACACACCGTAAATTATTAATTGCAATCTCAGCTTCCAACATCCTCTCCTCCATTGTTTTTAATGTTACAAATTGGGTTACAAAGAAAAAAAAAGGAGATTTGTCACTTAAAATAAATGGCCAAATGTAAGAGTATAGCAGTAAACTCTCACACTGCCAATGTAAGAGTCCGGGAACATGCAACTTGTATGGTTTTCAGACTCAAAACAACTCTCACAAACTCTTATCCAGATGTTTTCCCATTTTGAAGATGCAACTTGACCAATGTAATAGTGTGAGAGCTTACTGCTATACTCTCACATTTTCTAAACTCTCACCCTATAACATTTGGCCCAAAATCTCTATGCTGCAACCTGAACAGTACTTCCATATACATGTGTGCAGTTAATCTATTTCAGGCTTGCAGACATTTACTTGCTCTTCATTTTATATATAAAGAAGAACAAAAGAGCCTAGCAGGTTGGGACTTCACAGCTTTTACTAAGCTGGCCATGTCACTTACATTAGAGATTAAATATATACCTTTTAGGATCTGCGGTTAGTAGATCATCTTGGTTGCAGTTCCCAGTCTTTGGGCCTGATCCAGACCCACTCGCGAGCGGCTGTCCGCTCGCAAGTGGGTCGATGTTCTGCACTGAGCATGCGCACGATGGAGGGAGCTCTGTCGTGCGCATGTGCCAGACGCGACGAGCGAAGGACTTTCCTTCGCTCGTTGTGTCTGATCAAAGGGGGCGTGCTGTCGATGTTGATTGACAGCATGCCCCCTTTGGTGGGCGTGCCGGGGGCGTGCCTCCCTGACGGGGGCGTTCCTAAGGGAACGCCTACCGTCAGAAGCCGGCCCACTGACATCACTAGTGATGTCAGTGGGAGTGATTTTGGCTCTGATAGAGCCAAAATCACTCCGGGCCTTGCGGTTGAAAACCTCAACCGCAGGCTCCGGCTCGCAGTTTCGATGGTCGCGATGGTCAAGACCATCGCGGCCATCAAACTGCACGCTCGTATAGGCTGTGGGTGGTGACCCACAGCTATACGAGCGTCCAGGAGGACGCTCCACAGTTATGGAGGACGGCCCTCATTCAGAGCGTGCGCTCTGCTCAGAGCGTGCGCTCTTCTCAGAGCGTACGGCTCTGAATGAGGGCCTTTGTTGTTACTGGGAAACTGCATTTAATCCTGTCTTGTCTGTGGTTAGCTTTTAAGGTGCGTACACACGGGATGATTTGCTCCATGAACGAAATCATCCTGGAAGGGGTGTGGTCAGTGTTGTTAACAACACTGAGCGCAAACACAGAACAAAATCAAGAACTATTTCTTTCAGCGCTGTGTTCCCTCCATCATCCCTGAACATGTTCAGGTTGGACGGGAGGTTCGGGCAATGAACGGAAACTACCAACTGCAAACGGGAGCGCGCATTGGTAGTTTTCGTTCATCGTTTTGGGGCAGAAACTGAACGTTTTTTTTGACGACTGAATGATAACTACATCATTATCGTTCAATCGTCCAAAAAATCGCTACGTGTGTAGGCACCTTTAGCCTGTCATTCCTGTCTGTCTGTGTGCTGATCTCATGTGTTCATTAATCACTGTCTGTCTGTGTGCAGTATCAGCTGCACACTAATTAAATGTCTTGTCTGTGTGCACACTAGTCTATCATTAGGGAGGCTTGCAGGGTTGCTCTGATTGGGCCCTGTATCTGTTAATTGCAGCCATCCCTTCACACCATGCTGGTGATAGAGTATTCGTGTTTCTGGTTCTGGTTTAGTCTCCTGTCACCCAGTTGAGCTCCAGTTCTCCTGTCGTTTGTATTGTGTTATTCTACCGTTTGTGTCATCCAGGCGGCACGGTTCGCTTATCATCTACCTGCCGTTGGTGTCATCTTGGAGGCATAGTTCGCATACCTGTCCTCTGCCGCTCGTGTCATCCAGGTGGCACGGACAGTACTCTGTGTCCAGAGTACACAGCACAGCATCAGCTGCTTGTGTCAACCCAGCGGCACAGGCCACACTACAGCATCAGCTGCTTGTGTCAACCCGGCGACACAGGCTGCACTACTGCATCAGCTGCTTGTGTCAACCCGGCGGCACAGGCCACACTGCAGCTTATTCAGTGCGCCATCTGGAGTACCAACGCCGGTGACTTTATTATTGCACAGATCTTCATCTGCCACATCTTGCCAAGCTTATTCAGCCCTCAAGGCTGCTACCAGCCCACAGGCTGCTACACGGCCCAAAGGCCGCAACCTGCCAAGTTACTCCAGCCCTCATGGCTGCTACACAGCCCAGAGGCTGCTACCCAAGCCCACAGGCTGCTACTGGCCGAAAGGCCACATCTCATCTTCTGGCCCACTGGCTACAGCCAGCCAAGTCATTTCCAGCCCTCAGGGATGCTACCGGCCCAAAGGCCGCATCTCATCTACTGGCTCACAGGCCACAGCCACTCTTCATATCAGCTGTTCAAGCTGTTACACGGCCGCATCTAGCAAAAGGTGATACCAGCCCTCAAGGCGTTATCCTACAAATCATACCTCAGGCATAGCATTATCAACGACCAGATATATTTTGTTAGGGTATTATTCTGATCCTCTACTATGGAGCCTGGTCAGAATCCGGCTCAGATTCTGCCAGCCCAGATCCAGGTTCTGATACACAAAGTGCAGAAACTCTCCCTCAGAGTGGAGGAGACTCGTGGTGCTACTGCTCCCACTATAGTAGAACCTAAGTTAAATTTGCCAGATTGGTTCTCTGGGAACCGTAAGGATTTTTTAAACTTTAGAGAAGGCTGTAAGCTTTACTTCAGACTCCGGCCTAGGTCCTTGGGTTCTGATACCCAACAAGTATGGATAATAATCTCATTATTACAGGGTGACCCACAAACCTGGGCCTTTGTTCTTCCGTCAACCAGTCCGGCTTTACAGGCAGTCATTTTTTGCTGCACTAGGCTTGCTTTGTGATGACCCGGATAAGCGGCTATGGCCGAAGCTAGTCTTAGGTCACTTAAGCAAGAGAATAGAGCCGCAGAAGACTATTGTACCGAGTTCCGTAAATGGGCAGTCGACGCAGACTGGAACGATCCAGCTTTACGAAGTCAATTTTGTTGGGGTTTATCAGATGAAATAAAGGATATCTTAGTCCAGTATTCTGCTCTGAGTTCCCTGGATGAACTCATGAACCGCGTTGACCGACTGCTCCGGGAACGTCGAGTCAAGAAGAAGTTGCCTTCTCAACCCCCTCGATATCCGTTATGGATGACTCCGTCCGAGTCTGAAGAAGCCAAGCAGCTGGAAGCGTTTCGTCTTCCGGCCAAAGAGAAACATAGGAGACGCTCGTTGGGTTTATGCCTTTACTGCGGCGGTGGAGGTCATGTTGCCCAGCTCTGCCCTCAAAAGCCAGGAAAAGGCAAGGTCTAGGTGAACTAGGAGAGGTACATCTAGGCCTTGCATCCGTCTCCCCAGAAAATTATATCCTTATAACCGCAGTTGTCCATCTATCCAACAAGCAAGTTTCCGTTCCTGCATTTGTCGACCGTGACACAGCGGATAATTTCATGGACATGTCCTTTTTCAAAACTTTGGGTCTGACCCCACTGCCATTATCCACTCCTGTGTCGGTGATTGGACTGGCGTGACCAATCTCTCTAAGGCTCCAGTGCTCAACCGGACTCCTCCTTTGCAGCTGTTGATTGGTGCCCTTCACCGAGAGGATTTGTTGTTTCTTCTCCTGCAGTGTCCATTGGCCCCAGTGGTGCTGGGTTTATGCTGGCTGAAGAAGCATAACCCAGTAATCCAGTGGCAGACTGGTGAAATTCTAAAATTGGGTTCATCTTGCTTCTCTCAATGTCTGTCCCGACCTATTTGTCTGGCTGCTGCTGTCGCTTCATCAGTTCCGGCTCCCTATCATGACCTAGATGAGGTGTTTTCTAAGAAAAATGCTGATGTCCTGCCACCGCACCGTCCCTTCGACTGCGCCATCGATTTGCTGCCTGGTGCTAGGCTTCCCAAGGGCAGGTTATACGCTTTGTCCATTCTGGATGATAAAGACATGCAGGACTACGTTCAGGAGGCTCTGGATAAAGGCTTCATTCGTCCGTCCAAATCCCCAGTGGGAGCGGGATTTTTCTTTGTCCAGAAGAAGGATAGATCCCTCCGACTCTGCATCGACTTCCATGGACTGAACACAATCACAGTCAAAAATGCATATCCCTTGCCACTCATTTCTGTGCTCTTTGACCAAGTGCGTGAGGCATCCATCTTCTCTAAAATTGATCTCAGAGGCGCATATAACATCATTCGCATCAGAGAAGAGGATGAGTGGAAGATGGCCTTTAACACCCATTCAGGATATTTTGAATATCTAGTTATGCCGTTTGGCCTTTCCAACGCCCCAGCCATGTTTCAAGATTTTATTAACGAGGTGTTAAGGGATTTTTTGGGAGTCTTTACGGTGCAGTGGTTTATTTAGATGACATCCTAATCTATTCTAAATCTGTGGAGGAACATCGGAGACATGTCAGGAAGATCTTGCAAAGATTACTGGATAACAATCTTTATGCCAAACTGGAAAAGTGTGAGTTTGATGTTAAGGAGGTGTCATTCTTGGGCTACTTCGCAAGGTTTTTCCATGGACCCTGGCAAGGTGAAGGCCATCCTGGACTGGGAGCAACCCAAGACGTTGAAGGCCATCCAACGGTTTTTGGATTTTGCAAGTTATTACCACCGCTTCATCAAGTCCTTTTCCTCCATAGTCTCCCCTATCGTGGAACTCGCCAAAAAAGGAGCTGAGGTCGCAAATTGGTCACGCCTTTGAGACTTTGAAAGTGGCTTTTGTGTCCGCTCCTGTCCTCCTATATCCAAATCAAGAGCTTCCATTCATCGTCGAGGTCAACGTATCTGAGATTGGAGTGGTCGCTATCCTATCTCAGAAAGATCTCAAGGATGGTAAGCTGCACCCATGTGCTCTTTTTCTCCAGGAAATTCGGTTCGACGAAGAACTACTACAGTGTTCTCCCCAGGCTGTTTTTGGCGGGTGCACCACCCGGCAAGGAACAGCCTACCACCCGGCACTTTAGAAGCCTCCAAGTGGGGACAGTATCTGGGAGCTGTATAAAAAGGACCAGATCCTACAGACCTTGCAGCTTTTTCATAATCAGACGACTGAGCCTCTAATAAGAAGAGGAGAATTAATATATAAAATGTTATTTCAAATCATTAGAAGGTCAAGGTTTAAAACATTTTATTATTGCGATGGCCCCACCCAGCTACTTCTTGATGCCACCCGGCTGGAAACTTTTTCTGGGGAGAACACTAAACTATGATGTGGGTAATCGAGAACTGTTGGCCATTAAGTGGGCCTTTGAGGACTGGAGGCATTCGTTAGAGGGGGCTAACCATGTAGTGACAGTTCTCACTGATCACAAGAATCTGACCTACATCGTGACGGCAAAAAGGTTGAGTGCAAAACATGCACGGTGAGCTTTATTCTTCACACGCTTCATTTCAGCCTGGGTCCAAGAATATTAAAGCGGACGCCCTGTCCCGAAGCTTCTCTGTCGGTCAACCGCCCAGGGTTTTGGAAGAGACCATCATTCCGACTTCCAGGATCCATTGTGCTGTCACAAGACCTCTGGCAGATTCTCTCAGGACTTGTAAAGCTGAAGCCCCTCTTGGTAAGCCATCAGGTATGCTTTTTGTTCCCAAGAGACTCAGAAAAGCTGTTTTGAAGGACTTCCATTCTTCTAAGGCAGGGGGTCATCCTGGCATTTCTAGGACTTTTGAAAATTTTGTTTCAAAATTTCTGTCTGTCTGTGTGTTGATCTCATGAGTTCATTAATCACTGTCTGTCTGTGTGCAGTATCAGTTGCACGCTAATTAAATGTCTTGTCTGTGTGTACACTAGTCTATCATTAGGGAGGCTTGCAGGGTTGCTCTGATTGGGCCCTGTATCTGTTAAATTGCAGCCAGCCCTTCACTCCATGCCAGTGAAAGAATATTTGTGTTCTGGTTCTGGTTTAGTCTCCTGTCACCCAGTCAAGCTCCAGTTCTCCTGTCATTTGTATTGTGTTATTCTGCTGTTTGTGTCATCCAAGCGGCACAGTTCGCTTATCTACCTGCCGTTAGTGTCATCTTGGCACAGTTCGCATACCTGTCCTCTGCTGTTCGTGTCATCCACGTGGCATGGATAGTATTCTGTGTCCAGAGTATGCAGCACAGCATCAGCTGCTTGTGTCAACCCAGCGGCAAAGGTCACACTACAGCATCAGCTGCTTGTGTCAACCCAGCGGCACAGGCCACACTCCAGCTTATTCAATGCGCAATCTGGTGGCGTACCAACGCCAGTGACTTTATTATTGCACAGATCTTCGTCTGCCACATCTTGCAAAGCTTATTCAGCCCTCAAGGCTGCTACCAACCCAGAGGCTGCTACCAGCCCACAGGCTGCTGCATGGCTCAAAGGCCGCAACCTGCCAAGTTACTTCAGCCCTCAAGGCTGCTACACAGCCCAGAGGCTGCTACTGGCCGAAAGGCCGCTACTCATCTACTGGCCCACAGGCTACAGCCAGCCAAGTCATTTCCAGCCCTCAAGGCTGCTACCGGCCCAAAGGTCGCATCTCATCTACTGGCCCACAGGCCACAGCCACTCTTCATATCAGCTGTTCAAGCTGTTACACGGCCGCATCTAGCCAAGGTGATACGAGCCCTCAAGGCGGTTGCGGCACAATATCCTACAAATCATACCTCAGGCATAACAATACCAAGCGCTAAATGAGCAAGAGGATCAAGAAATAATGCAGCAGTAAAGAAAGAGGTTATTTGCCAACCTCACTTATAAGACAAAAAATACAAAAATATACTGTGCGCTGGGCCTGATTCAGAGCCGGACGCTCTGACCAGAGCGCTCGCTCTGAATCAGGGCCCTCCTGCCTCAACTTGGAGCGGCCTCTTGGACGCTCGCATAGCTGTGGGTGGTAACTTATGCGAGCGTCCATGATGATGGTCGCGATGGTCAAGACCATCGCGACCATTGGGCTTGCAACGAGACCCTGCGGTAGGGTCTCGCTGCCTCAAGCCCTGGAGTGATTTTGGCTCTATCAGAGCCAAAATCACTCCCACTGACATCACTAGTGATGTCAGTGGGGCCGGACCCAGACGGTAGGCGTTCCCATGGGAACGCCTCCGTCTGGCAGCCACGCCCCCGGCACGCCCACCAAAGGGGGCGTGCTGTCACTCACCATCGACAGCACGCCCCCTTTGGTGCGAGACCCCGAGCGACAGCTACCCCTACCCCGTCGCTCGCCGGGTCTCGCGCATGCGCACGACGGAGCTCCCTCCGTCGTGCGCATGCGCATTTGGGTACCATCGACCCGCTTGCGAGCGTCCTGCGCTCGCGAGCGGGTCTGAATGAGACCCTCTGTCTCTAATGCTGAGATATATTTTATAACCATGTTTTGCCTTGGGTTTTACACGTTTTAATATGAAAAAACCTTATATCACAAAATAAATTAACACATACATTTAACATGTAATCAGAAGGGACATGAAATAGTAAGATAATACATACACATTATACATAACCTATAATCTCTTTACATAAAAATTATATTCAAACATTTAATAAAGAGCAGTTGATCAGACTCATAAAAAGTAAAATAAAATGTATCCAAAAGTGACAGCTTGGCAATGTAAAAATCAAATGTTGCTGTTATAAATATCAGATTCCGGATTGTGGTTTATTGTATCCACATAACTGATACTTTATAATCAGTATCTAGATGGTGATTTCCTGTGGATACTACCTCACAGATATGTGCAATTGACAGTTTAAAACACCAGTTCTCCCTTAGATGTTTATATGGAGGGGGAGTAAAATATAATTAGCCCGTCAAGATGGATATTTTGGTAGCTGTTCAAGTAACCAGGCCTATTCAGTATGTAACATTTCTGCCGTTTATCAGCCCAAAATAATATCCAGCGTCACCCCAAAAACGTCTGCCATAGAAGTCTTGTGAATATGCTGACGAATATAAGGGGACTTGTCGATGCTTACCGCTAGCTGCCATACCCGGCGCTGTACCTGTGTAATGGCTTTGACCACAGCGCTGGAGGGCGACTTAATATACCGGGACTCCGTTGTCACAGGCAGCGCCCGTCTCAGTGTTGTCCTTGCAGCGCGAGGGATACAGCAGGTATCAGTTAGCAGTCCATAACCTCGTGTACCTATGTAGTTAACGTAGTCAGCTCACGTCTCAGTAATAGCCTGGCGCCGGGTATGGGCAGCTAGCGGTAAGCATTGACAAGTCTCCTTATATTCATCAGTTCTCAGTTTGAAAAAGACTACAGTGGTAGCCGAAATGCGTTGCTCTCTTATAGGATTACTAGGGATCCGTTCCAACTCCAGCCGCCCGCTAACCGTTCACTCTGTGACTATTACCAAGTGTCTACCTTCCGTCACGTACTCCACAGAACCAGGCTATTACTGAGACGTGAGTTGACTACGTTTACTACATAGGTACACAAGGTTATGGACTACTAACTGATACTTGCTGTGTCCCTTACGCCGCAAGGACAACACGGAGACGGGCGCTGCCTGTGACCACGAAGTCCCGATATATTAAGTCGCCCTCCAGCGCTGTGGTCAAAGCCATTATACAGGTACAGTGCCGGGTACAGGCAGCTAGTGGTAAGCATCAACAAGTCCCCTTATATTCGTCAGCATATTCATGAGACTCTTTTTTTGTGGCAGACGGTTTTGGAGTGACGCTGGATATTATTTTGGGGTGACGCTGGATATTATTTTGGGCTGATAAACGGCAGAACTGTTAAATACTGAATAGGCCTGATTACAGCTACCATAATATCCATCTTGACGGGTTAATTATCTTTTTCTCCACCTCCATATAAATATCTAAGGGAGAACTGGTGTTTTAAACTGCCAATTGCACATATCTGTGAGGGAGTATCCCCAGGAAATCACCATCTAGATACTGATAACAAAGTATCAGTTATGTGGACACAATAAACCACAATCCGGAATCTGATATTTATAACATCAACATTTGATTTTTACTGTCACTTTTGGATACATTTTATTTTATTTTACTTTTTATGAATCTGATCAACTCCTCTTTATTAAATGTTTGAATATAATTTTTATGTAAAGAGATTATAGATTGTGTATGTATTATCTTACTATTTCATGTCCCTTCCGATTACATGTTAAACGTATGTGTTCATTTATTTTGTGATATAAGGTTTTTTCATATTAAAACATATTTTATAACTATACTTTGCCTTTGGTTTTACACATAACCCAGCATTAGAGACAGAGCACAGTATATTTTGAATTTCATGTTACTTACATACATCACAAAAAGACTTTGATGACACTCAGCTTGCGTACAGAAGACACTGCTTGGTTTAAAACATTGTCAGAAAGCTGCATGTGACAAGATATAATGTATATATTAGAGATGAGCGGGTCCGGCTACGAGAACCGGACCCACCCGAACATTGCAATTCCCAGTCGGATCCAAGAACGGCTAGGGTGTTCCCGTCTTACTCAGATCCGAAAACTAGGCAAAACGTCATCCTACTGCTGTCGGATTCTTACGGGTTTTGGATTCTATAAAGGTCCCGTTGATCGGCGCCATTTTCACTCCGGCTGTAGAGAGTGTGCAGAACAGACATGCTCTGTCTGTGCTGCTGTTGTTCAAGGGTGCAGGGTTGTCGGACTGGGGGTCTGTGCTGCTGTTGTTCAAGGGTGCAGTGTTGTCGAGCTGGGGATGCAGTACATACAGGGGGGCTGCAGTACATAAAGGGGTGCTGCTGTGTTGTCCATAAAGGGGGGGGCTGCAGTACATAAAGGGGTGCTGCTGTGTTCTCGTGTCCATCAAGGGTCTAGGGCTGCAGTACATAAAGGGGTGCTCTGTCAATCCAGGGGTGCTCTTCTCCACTGTTAAAAAAATTAAAGTTAAATAAAATTATTCCACAAAAAAACAAAAAAAAGTTCTGTTTTGATTTTTTTTGTGTGTGTGTGCTACTGTAGCTAGTAGCTGTGCTATTATTGTTTGGTGACACTGCCGGCCAGACCGCAGTTTATCATCCACATATTTGTGACTCTGCAGGTGGTCTGTCTGCTGCTTTGCAGGGGTGCTTTGTGGTCCATAAAGGGGTGCTGTGTTCATCAAGGGGCTGCTGCCAGGTTGGGAATTGCTTTTCTATTGAAGTGGAATCTAGATGGGATTTGGTAGTGGGGACACAGGACCTCAATTAACTGTCTAAAACCCACTGCATTATTGGCTGATATTGAATGCACATCTAATACCAGCATAGATGTTATGGCGTCAGTGATCCGCTGTGCAACTGGGTGACTGCTGTCATACTTGCTCCCCCTTGGAAAGGATTGTTTAACAGTCAATTGTTTTTTAAAGTACTACTAGTAGTCTTCCTGGCCCCATTCTGGGATGAAAATCCACTCGCAGCAGCAGGCATAGTGCTCAAGGATTCTTCTGGGGCAAGGACTAATGTGAATGATTTAAATATTTTTTGTAAATGTCTCCCCTCCTCCCTCATAAATTTGCTTCAGAATCAGAAAAATTAATTTACATTTATTACTAATCAAATCTTCCTTTCCCCGTCTTCAACTACATACATACTCAACTCCTTCAGGCCTCTTGAATAATAAAAACATTTGTTTCCTGATGTGCCATGTTGGAAGTTGATCTGCCACAGCTGCTGCAATCTTTGACATGTGGTTGCTGAATACCAAAAATGTCCAGAAATGTTTATGGCCACAGACAGCATCTCCTATATGCCCCTTTAATTTTAAAAAATATTCTGAACCACCAAGTTGATTTTGTAAGCAAAACATGGGACATATTGTTCACCCATGCTCTCCCCTCCTCCCTCATAAATTTGCTTTGTTATCACAAAATTTTATTAAATGTACTACCAATCAACCCTTCATTTCCCTGCCTTCAACTACATACATACTCCATCTTCCTCAGGCCTCTTGATTAATGAAAACATATATTTCCTTATGTGCCATGTTGGAAGTTGAACTGCCATCATGTGTTTGTGCCGCCCACTGCTGCCACTTAGCTTAGTCAGCCAGCTAGCTTGATTCAAAATTTGGGCCTAAACAGGATGAAAACAATATTGTGAGCTGTAAGGTGGTCAAAATTTACCTGAAACGAGTGGAAATTAATGTTAGTGAGGTTAATGATACTGTAGGGACAAAAAAAAAATCCAAATTATGTGATTTTAGCAGTTTTTTTTTTTTTTATCAATTTAAAAAAAAAAAAAATACATATCCAAAACAGGCAAGGGTGGTTTCGGAAAAACCAAATCCAGATCCAAAACACGAAGGAGATAGAGATCCAAAACACGGGGTCGGCGCACATCCCTAGTATATATTCACTGTGATATGACATTATTTAAGGCAGGGGTGGGCAATAAGCGTCCCTCCAGCTGTTGAACTGCAAATCCCAGGATGTATTGCAACAGTTTTAGCATGGCCAAATAGAAAAACTGTGGCAGGGCATGTTGTGATGTGTAGTTCTACAACAGCTAGGGAGACGCTTATTGCCCACCCCTAATGTAGGGATAGCTTATTTTATGTTTTACAAACATGATACATTCTAACAAGTAAAGGTGCGTACACACTGGGCGATAAAGTGGACGACTGAACGATAACGATATCGTTATCGTTCAGTCGTCCACTTTATTGTCCATTTTTAAGCCCAAAAAGATGAACGATAACGACGACGCGCGTTCCCGCGGGTCGTTCGTCATCATCGTTCATCGGGCTGACATGCAGGCCAACCTGACGATGTCGTCAGGTTGCTGCATGTCAGGGAATGGGGGAGAGAGCCCGGCGCTGAACGATATCGTTAATGATATCGTTCAGCAGCTGTGCTCAATGTCATGAACGACATTGAGCACACCCTGCCGCGGACACACTAGACAATATCGCTCCGGGAGCATATCGTCTAGTGTGTATGCACCTTAACTTTGAAAAATTGTATGAAAATCATTTTAAAAATAGATCAGTGTTTCTCAACTGGCTCCTAGAACCCTCAGAGATACTTACTGTGGCGTTCAGGGGGACTTGGGAAATTTCATGTACTGTCAAGGAGGGTGGGACATTCAGGTGATAATTAGACACATAGGGAAAGCAGTGTTATAGGGATCTCTTGCCCTGTGCAACACAGTAGGACTCTAAGAACAAAAAGAAAGTCTATCCCTGTATCCAGAGCCGCATTAAGGTTCCTGGGGCTGAAAATGTTCAAGGGCCTATACTGAAAAGGGGAGGAGCTGTATCCAGTGCTGTGTGGGTGTGTACACCCCATACACTATCAGCCCCACTGTCTCCCTAATACATAAAAATGGAAAAAAAATAACATTTTGTGAGAAAACTAGAAAATCGATTTAATACTTATAATGTATGGCTAACTGTGTGACTAGCTAGAGCACGGAAGGACCGGACCAGCAAATACCCCAAAAGAACACCTGTCGGGAGTCGGCTGGGTAACTATACTGGGACATAACTAGTTTGCCCTACCGAGTTTAGAAACTTGGCTATATCAACACACTTTTAAACTTTTCGGCTGGATGGGGGTATTTATACTCTCAGTACAAATGAAATAGACTTTGCAAATATAAGCTTGTTCCTTCACCTAGAGAACTGCTACACATATGAATGGATCAAATATATTATGTATACAATTGGAGACAATCCGGCAATTATTTTTAACCTTATGAGTAATTTACTTGATTAACCACTTAACGGACTAATTCTTTTTCCAAAAACTGCTCCAAAATTGTCGGTTTCTTTTATGATTGAATTAGGTCAAGAACATAATTTTAAACCTATCCATCACTATTTTATTTGAAAAAAAATATTTTTTTAAAACACAGTATAGCATAAAAATAGCAATGTTATACTGTAGTGATGGCCATTGACTACTGTACCATCAATGGTTCAACCATCATTAGAATCCATCAATTGTTTAGCGATTGGTCGAGATCTGTGTAGCCCAAAACTGCCGATGTTTTCTAAACATTGATTGATGGTTGCCATCAATGGTGCAACATTGATGGCCACCAGCAATGGCAAACCACTTGTTTTTCAGTCAGACCATCGATGGTTTGCAAACCATCGATGGTCGGTTGCCATCCCTAATCAGAGGCTCTGCAATATCAATCGAGATATATATATGTATATATATATATATATATATATATAATTTATTTTCTGCTCCTGCTTACACACACACACACACGTGTTATATATATCTATTATGGCCCTTATAAGAACGGCCATCATGGGGGAGGAGGAGGAGCAGAGGCCGAAGGGAGTGTGCGGGGTGCCGCTAGGCTGCCTGGGTACATAGAAGCAGCAGCCAGAGCCGTGGCTGCGGCTTCCTGTACATAATAGTGATCACTGGTGTGATCACTGTAGTTTCAGAGCCGCAGTGGGAGGGTGTCCCGCTGGCGGTCTGGATACATAGCAGCAGCGGCGGCTACCAGAGCCGCCGCTGCTGCTTCTTACTGAAGGGGGTGGGGCCGGCTGCCCGATCAATGCTGGCCACAGTGATCGGGTCACAGCAACAGCTGCAGCTACATGAGCCGTGGCTGCCGCTCCTATGGCAGTGCGCCAGGTGGGGGTTGCCGACGGTGCCCGATCACTGTGGCCAGCAGTGATCGGGACATGCTGGAGGGGCAGCCATGCTTGCAGAGGGACCAGAAGGTCCCTCTGATGTAGGCGGCTGCTGGAAGATTAGCTTCCCACAGCCACCTAGTGGGCATTTCTGACTGGTCATATCAGATACGACCATGTCAGGGAAAGCCCAGCCTGGTGTGGTCGTATCTGATATGACCGTGCCAGGCAAGTGGTTAAGGCTATATATATTATAATATAATATATGAGGGGATTATGGTCTTTTTGTAAATGTATATTGTTTTTTTAGTCGTTGGTTTTAGGACCTTTTTATATAATAAATTGTTCACTCTCCACTGTATTACTTCCTAGAGCTTCATACATCTGCCCCATTAGGTATGCTTACTTTATCCTAAATGTTATTTATGAAAATAATGATAATGAAAAACCAGAAAAGACTGGAAGGCCAACACACCTTTTAAATGCCAAATATTTTTATATTAACCATCACATATAGACACCGAAAACATATGTCTCAAAAAAAAGACATCAGTTCACATTTAAAGTGCAGTTGTGCATTTGTGCAAAAAAAGTAAATACATGGTTATACTCATTTAAAAGTTGTAGAACGTGAACCAGCATTATGGCGTCAGTATAGTGATAATAATAATAGCTGAATGGAGTGAAATGTAGACTGATTATGTGACTTGTAATAAAACTTTTAACTATCTACTGTATTTGTTAATATGTCTACTGACCTTTATAGTGTAAGCTTATTTGAACCTAAAAGATAGATAAGATAGATAGATATATTATAAACAGAGTTGCCGACTTGTAGCTCCCTCCTTCCGGTAGGGAGCTGTCGGGCATCCTCAGCAGGGGGGAGTGTCCCATCAGAAGGGGGCGTGACCCGGACTATGACTAGTCAATGGGGGCGGAGCATGGGCGTGACAACGCGATTACGGCCCCGCCCCCTCTTCACAATGCCAAGATAAATGGCAGTGTGAAGCAGGGGGCGGGGCCATGATGACGCGAATCGCGTCATCGGGCCCCCCGCTGACGGGGATAATACTGTATTCGCTGGGGGAGCGGCGGCGCGCCAGATGGATCGCCGGGGACCGGGAGACTTACCTACCTTTCCGGGGGGGCCGGGAGCGGCACCCAATTTTCGGGAGGCTCCCGACCAAATTGGGAGGGTAGGTAAGTATGATTATAAATAGATAGTGATGGCGAAATGCATGCATGATGTGATTTTTCACCTCAGTATTCTGACCATGTGACTTGCTTACATCATAAACAGCCTTTGTTTTGTCACTCAGCTTTGGTAGAAAGGTCACCATTTTGTAGAGAACTGTCAGTTATCAACTGATTCTGCTCTTCTGACATGTCATAATGTAAGGTATGCTTATTTTAACCTGAATGTTATGAAAATAATGATTGATAGATAGCAATGGTGAAATGCAGGTATGGATGTAATTTATAACATTAATAGGCTGATCATGGGACTTGCTTTAGAAATGTTATCTAATGTATCTTCATATGTGTACTGACCTTGTAATGTAACCTTTTTTAACCTAAATGAGAGATAGATAAATAGTTTATAAATAGATAGTAATTGGATAATGCATGCAGGAGGTGATTTTTCACTGCCGTATTTTGACTGTTACATCATAAACAGTCATTGTGATATCACTCAGCTTTGGTAGAAGAGTCACTATTTTGTACAGAACTGTCAGTTATCAACTATATCTGTTGATGTGACATGTCACAATGTAAGGTATGCTTATTTTAACCTAAATGTTATTTTTCAAAAATAATGTTTGATAGATGGATATGGTAAAATGCAGGAAGGATGTAATTTATAAACCTCAATAGGCTGATCGTGTGACTTGCAATAGAACTGCAATTATCAACTATATATGTTAATATGTCTACTGACCTTATAGTGTATTTTTAGCTTAAATGATAGATGGCAAAATACATGCCTGGTTTTTCACCTCAGTATGCTGACAATGTGACTTGCTTACATCATAAACAGCCTTTGTGATGTCACTCAGCTTTGGTTACCATTTTGTAGAGTAGGTCAAATATCAATTGCATCTGCTGATATGACATTTCACAATGTAAGGTATGCTTATTTTGACCTAAAAGTGATATATGAAAATAATGTTAGATACTGTAGCTAGGTAGCAATGGTGAAATGCAGGTATGGATGTGATTTATAACCTGAATAGGCTGATTGTGAGTTGCAATAGCACTATCAGTTATCAACTGTATTTGTTAAAATGCCTATTGACTTTGTAATGTCGCTTATTTTAACCTAAACCATATATAGGTTGGTAGATAGATAATGGTGAAATGCAGGTAGGATGTGATTTACAACCTCAATTGGCTGATCATGTGACTTGAAATAGAACTGTCAGTTATCTATTAATCTATTAAGATGTCTACTGACCTTGTAATGTAAGCTCATTTGAACCTAAATCATAGATAGATACATTATATATAGAAATGGTAAAATGCATGCAGGAGGTGATTTTTCACCTCGGTATACTGACCATGTGACTTCTTACATCATAAACAGCCTTTGTGATGTAACTCAGCTTTGATAGAAAGCCGGATTAATAGCCACATGGTCCTGGGGCTGAATATGTTCAAGGGCCTATACTGACATGGTGAGTTGCTCTAACCAGTGCTGTGTGGGTGTGACCAGAGCCAAGTGCAGGTTTACACCCCATACACTATTAGCCCCACTGTCTCCTAAATACATGAAAACAGAACAAATGCATCATTTTGTGAGAAAACTAGAAAATCTATTTTAATACTTTATAATTTATGGCTGACTGTGTGACCAGCTAGGCAGCTGGTCATCATCATGATGTTGATAGGTCTATTTTTATGTGGAGGCCTGGAGCTGAAGCTCCATATACCCCACTTTTAATCTGGCCCTGTTTATTTTTTAGAGAACTATCAGTTATCAACTGTATCTGCTGATATGACATTTCATGATGTAAGGTATACTTACTATATCTTAAATGTTCTATATGAAAATAATGATTGATAGACAGATCGCACACACGATATGTCAGCTGTTTAATTGAATGGCCGATATGTCGACCATTGTGTACCCAGCATTACAACAGCAGTGAGAGGGAAAATGTGTTACTATAGAGGTGGGGGAAGGGAATGTGTTACTACACAGGTATGGGAGGGGAATGTGTTACCGCACAGGTGAGGGAGAGGGAAGTGTTACTAGACAGATGAGGGAGGTGAATGTCAAATGTGTTACTGGGTGGGGTGAGGGAAGGGAATGTGTCACAACACGGATGAGGGAGGGGAATGTGTTATTACAGGGGTGAGGGGGGTAATGTGTTACTCCAGAGATGAGGGAGGGGAATAAGTTACTACAGGTGTGAGTGAGGGTAATTTGGTATTACAGGTTTGAGGAAGGGACTGTATTGTAATGGAGGGGACTGTCGAATGTGTTACAACACGAGCGATTGAGGGAAGTGTGTTACTAATGAGTTGAGGGAGTGGAATGTGTTAGTGCACAGTTGAGGATGGGTAATGTCTTATTATAGCAGTGAAGGAGGGGATGCATTACTACAGAGGTGAAAGATGAATGTGTTACTGTAGTGGTGAGATGGAAATGGACACAGTAACTTTCTAAGGTCTACACCAGCTAGTGTATGTGTACAGGTTGAGTCTCCCATTTCCAAAATGCTTGGGACCAGGGATATTTTGGATATCGGAATATTCCGTATTTTGGAATATTTGCATACCATAATGTAATATTTTGGGAATGGGACCCAAATCTAAACACAGAATGCATTTATGTTTTATATACACCTTATACACACAGCCTGCAGGTCATTTTATACAATATTTTCAATAATTTTGTGGCTCAAACAAAGTTTGTGTGCATACATGAAATTCATTTGTTTCATATACACCTTATACACAAAGGCTTAAACAGTTTGTGTACACTGAACCATCGAAAAGCAAATGTTTTACTATATCAGTCATGCTAAAAAGATTCCGAATTTCCGTATATACACAGTACCAGTCAAACGTTTGGACACACCTTCTCTTTCAATGGTTTTTATTTTAATTATTTTCAACATAGTAGATTAATACTGAAGACATCAAAACTTTGAAAGAACACATATGGAATTATGTTGTAAACAAAAAAGTGTTAAACAAATCAAAATATGTTTTATATTTTAGATTCCTCAACGTAACCCCCTTTTGCTTTGATGACTGCTTTGCACACTCTTGGCATTCTCTCAATCCGCTTCATGAGGAAGTCTCCTGGAATGGTTTTCCAACAGTCTTGAAGGAGTTCCCAGAGGTGCTGAGCACTTGTTGGCTGCTTTTCCTTCACTCTGTGGTCCAACTCATCCCAAACCAGCTCAATTGGGTTTAGGTCGGGTGATTGTGAAGGCCAGGTCATCTGACGCAGCACTCCATCACTTTCCTTCTTGGTCAAGTAGCCCTTACATAGCCTGGAGGTGTGTTTGGGGTCATTGCCTTGTTGAAAATGATGGTCCCAGTTTGCGCAAACCAGATGGGATGGCATGGCGCTGCAGAATGCTGTGGTAGCCATGGTGGTTAAGTGTGCCTTGAATTTTGAATAAATCACCAACAGTGTCACCAGCAAAGCACCCCACACCATCACACCTCCTCCTCCACGCTTCACAGTGGGAACCACACATGCAGAAACCATCCGCTCACCTTCTCTGCGTTCCACAAAGACATGGCGGTTGGA
The DNA here is from genome assembly GCA_031769625.1 of Taudactylus pleione. Taxonomy (NCBI): domain Eukaryota; kingdom Metazoa; phylum Chordata; class Amphibia; order Anura; family Myobatrachidae; genus Taudactylus; species Taudactylus pleione. The sequence goes on from JAUIMM010000300.1 coordinate 117,620, forward strand.
ACCAAAGTACAGATTTCCACTGGTCTAATGACCATTCCTTGTGTTTCTTGGCCCAAACAATTATCTTCTTGTTGTACATCCTCAGTAGAGGCTGAAGACCATGAAGGCCTGATTCACACAGTCTCTTCTGAACAGTTGATGTTGACATTTGTCTGCTACTTGATCTCTGTGAAGACTTTATGTGGTCTCTAATCTGAGCTGCTGTTAAGTAGCGGTTTTTGAGGCTGGTAACTCTAATGAACTTATCCTCTGCAGCAAAGGTAACTCTTAGTCTTCTTCCTTTCCTGGGGCAGTCCTCATGAGAGCCAGTTTCATCATAGCATTTGATGGTTTTTGCAACTGCACTTGAGGATACTTTCAAAGTTCTTGAAATTTTCTGTATCGACTGACCTTCATGTCTTAAAGTAATGATGGACTGTTGTTTTTCTTTATTGAGTTGAGTGGTTGGTGCCATAATATGGATTACAACAGTAGTCAAATAGTGGTATCCACTGTGTACTAACCCTACCCCTGCACAACACAACTGATGGTCTCAAACACATTAAGAAGGCAAGTAATTTCACAGATTGACTCTTGACAAGGCACACCTGTTAATTCAAAACCATTCTAGGAGACTACCTCAGGAAGCTGATTGAGAGAATGCCAAGAGTGTGCAAAGCTTTCATCAAAGCAAAATGGGGCTACTTTGAGGAATCTAAAATATAAAACATATTTTGATTTGTTTAACACTTTTTTGTTTACAACATAATTCCATATGTGATCTTTCAAATTTTTGATGTCTTCAGTATTAATCCACTATGTTGAAAATAATTGAAATAAACAAAAACCATTGAATGAGAAGGTGTGTCCAAACTTTTGACTGGTACTGTGTATATATATATATATATATATATATATACGACAGGCTCAATCCACGGCACTCGACCATCTGGGGTGCCCTTGATATGTGACCACACCATCTACATAAAAAATATCATACAAACTCGGCACTCATATGCTTTTCAAACTGCAACTCCTTTGAACATAGGGAATGTTGGTTCCAAAATATTGCAATAATTTGTTAAGCTGGCCACCGCTTCACGGTCATTCCCATCTAGCCAGTCCTTACACTGATTCTCAGATAAATGAACTTGATCTGCCATCTTGGCCTCAAGCCTGCATACATTTTAAACATAAAACTGGGTCCTGCCTTAAAGAGACAGGACCACACCCAGGGCTATCAGTTAATAAGCACCTGGAAAAAGAAAAAAGTTTGTCTTACATTTGAAAAACAGGGTGCCCTAGCAAGTGTGACCACAAAATTTAAATAAACGACAGGCTCAATCCACGGCACTCGACCATCTGGGGTGCCCTTGGTATGTGACCACACCATCTACATAAAAAATATCATACAAACTCGGCACTCACATGCTTTTCAAACTGCAACTCCTTTGAACATAGGGAATGTTGGTTCCAAAATATTGTAATAATTTGTTAAGCTGGCCACCCCAGATGGTCGAGTGCCGTGGATTGAGCCTGTCGTTTATTTAAATTTTCAAAGGAGTTGCAGTTTGAAAAGCATGTGAGTGCCGAGTTTGTATGATATTTTTTATATATATATATATATATATATATATATATATGTGAGTGTGTGTATATATCTAGCCTGATGACTCATCAACACCCAACCCAAACCCCTGGCTCTAGAAACATGATATTCGTGGAGTACATGCCTTCCATGACATAATCACCGACTAACCAGGGATTTTTCAAAATTCGACTACTAAGAGGGTGAAAAGGGGTAATATGTTTACTCTCGACCAAGGAAATTGGATGACAAAGCACCATGGCCCATGTGCTGCGGGACTGTCATGCTCATTGTCTGGGACAAGTGGCAGCTCCAGAGATGGGGATGCAGCACAGTCCAATATTCAAATAGGGGAGACACACCAACTGCCAGTGATGTTTGGCAGCATTTGGGGTGGCAGTTGGTGTGGCTCCCCTATTGCAATCCTGACTGACTGACTCATCAACGCCCAGCCTAAACCCTTGGACCTAGAAACATGAAATTCAGGGAGTATAATCCTTCCATGACGTAAGCACCCACTAAGAAGGGATTTTTCAAAATTCGACTCCTAAGGGGGTGAAAAGGGGTATAATGTTTCCTCTCGACTGAGGCGATTGGTTGCAAAGCAACATACCCAAGTGCTGCAGGACTGTCAAGCTCATTATCTGGGATGAGTTGTGGCTTTAGAGGTGAGGCCACAATATTCCGGATGCATTTTATGTTTGCGTTCAACTTTGAACGAGGCCCTGATTTATCAGGCAGTGACTTCCATTTTGGCACCATAAGCACTGCACCACTGCCCACATTACTGGAGTTACCTTATATTGTATATATATTATTCTGCCTATATATGTGTGTATGTATATTTGTGTATATAATAGGGACGTTAGTGCAGTTTCTTTATGAGTTATTGTCCCTTTTTACCTCTTAAATTTTATGTAAAGCTCCCTCAATTCATGCACCTGGGCACCGTTTAGCAGAAGTTCGTAATTTATTCTTCACTACGGGGCTTATTCAGAGTTGCACACAAAGTGGCTGCAACGGCGATTTTTCGCGCTGCGCATTTATCCGTGGGACTAAACTCCTCGGTAATTCAGTTACCAGACATTGCTCTGGTGCCACAGCCGGCTGCAACAGCTATGAACAATGTGCAACCTGCATCAATTCCCCATGATGGTGCTGTAACACGAAGGTATGTAGCTGCATGGTTTGGGCACCCAGCCACATGGATGCAGCCAACTGTGACTACAGGCGAAAATCTGCATTTAGGGTCTGATTCAGGGATGTACGCTAATGCTGCCGCAGCTGCAACTTTGTATGCAGCGGCTGTGCATAAATATGCAAACGTCGCAGCCGCCGGGATTTTTATTGAGACGCCCACTATGCAAATCCAAGCGGCCGAGTACAAAGATACAGCATCGGATGCAGATCAGCCAATTATTGTACTTCTGAGTAACCCTGTGGTCGGGCAGAATGGCCTTGAGAACTGAGATGCCGGAGCCATTTTTAATGTATACAGTATAGCAGCCACAGGCAGAGACGCAACACGAAAATGGTCGCGACACCCCTGCGTTCGAGTCGCCTTCTCCCCCGTTCCCGTCCAGAAACGGTCCCTGCCTGTCAATCACTTTGTGAAAAAATCTTCACTGCAAGTGACAACTATGAAAATAAAGTTACCTATTAGTGTGTACACATTTTATATTAATTCATGGTTATGAGATTTACAAGTAAGATGGCAACCACTCCATGCAATTAAAATATCATCCTTTTAATGTTTTAGAAAACGTATGATTGTGTATGTTCTTTATTTTCTCAACTGCCCATAAGCAGCTTTAGTGAAGCTAAGGACAACAATTGTCCCCCATAACAGTCCTGTATATTTTAAGATAAAAAAAAATCTAAAATAGTTGTGTTGAAAGATAAAATAAATTGCAACTGTAATCCATATGATCATCATCAAGTATTGAGTCTAAAAATAAAAATTATAATACAAAACAAATACCCCAACAGTCTGCGTTCCAAGACTACAGCCCTGGACCACAGTAGGAAAAATGAGTAGTCCACAGGACGCTGTCTTTGTATGTAGTGTAGTAGTCTCCTCTGTCCCAGATATAGCAACATACATCCCTCTCAGAGAAAAGACAAAGAACAGATTGGATTAATCCAACGTATATGCAAATATTGTAATACGGGACCAAGAGACCTATAGTTAACTCACCTAATTAGGGTGAGATGCATTCATCAAAGTGTATATTTTCTTTTCTCAATCTTCATTAGTGTGTGCAGTAGGTAAGTAATATACACATGTTTCACCCTTAAGGAAATGAACTCACCTGGGTACAGGTATAGGCGTTCCCCAAAAGGTTTCTTTGTATAGCCCAACGGGACAAATGCAACCTTGAGAACTTCATATTCTTTAAAATAAATGTACAACATTAAGTCCAAAGTTCCCAATAATTTCCAAAAATAGGTATTTTATTCCACAAAGAAAGAAAGAAAATCCTCACAAAACCAGGATATCCTCACAATAGATAGGTAATAGAATATAGATTCTAAAAGGATTAGGTAAATGTTCATAAAAATAGAGGTATTTTATTATATTAAAACAATCCGCAAAAATAGAAACAATAATAAAATTTTTTAATAAAAATAGTAATGCCCGGATTGGGTCCTCCAAAAAGTATGGTCATGAGGGTCTAACCTGTCCTTCTCACCCAGAATGAGTTGGAATCAGAAAGTCCTGTCAGATGAAAAGACACCATGAGTCCACACAAATGGATGCTCCCTTTCCACCACCAACACGTTTCTGACCAATAGGGTTCTTCCTCAGGACCTCCCAGCAACTTGTCCCCCAGCTGCACCCCTATCTATGAGACACCTGAGTCCCTGGTATATAGTCTCAGAAACTTTGGCAGGACAGTCCCCACACCACTTGCCGCGAGGCCACATCCCCTTTTCTGGGCTTGTGCAAATTTCTTGGTAGATCCCAAAAGATTTTCAGCCTTTAGAATAGATCACCAAATCCAAAAGTGAACTGTGTAGAGGGGATGTAATTGGGTAGGATAGCTTATGGAGGTTATGTGGTAATGTTTAATGAATGTGGCCAGTGTAGGGGGTAATTGGTCCATCAGGGAGGTGGGGTGGGGAGTCCTGGGTACTCAGAAAAGGCCTCTGCGTGCGCCAGTGGACGTGTACAGTATGATATCTCTGCAAAGGTATATTCGTGTCCACACCATTAAGGGTATTATGTGTCAGTAAGGTACAGGTGAATCAATATGTGATCAATAAGAATTTATGTTCCCAAGGTCATGTTAGCCAAGGACCACAAAACTTGGTAAGAAATTCAGCCGGCCACTTACAGGAGTGCTGTGCATGACATCACTGCCAAGTGTTACCAAGTGGTTAAATGGCCTATTACAATTTGAATATAATCAGATCTTAAGGTACCTGATTTTGGAATGAGAGCTTACTGTATATTCCAGCTAATCCCAACACAGCTATAAAATCTTCTTGTTTATATTCTGAATTTATATACCTTTTTTTATTATTGATTTTTTAAATATTCTTTTGTAATTTCTGTACTTGTCATTTTTGTAAGCACTATATCATTTATATCAGTCTTTCTCAAACCCAGTCCTCATGGAACACTAACATGGCATGTTTTCCAGATTATCTAACTGGAACACAGTAGTGTTAATTGACTAACACAAGTGATGGTGGTACTAATTATTCCTGAGGATACCTTGAAAACACGCAATGTTAGGGTTCCATGAGGACCGAGTTTGAGATCACGTATTAAATTAAAAAATATAAAACATGTACCTTTTGACTGCTTTAAGTAAACCTACTAGAAGCCTCTGAATAGACCCTTAATTCTAAAGCTGGGAACACACTGTACAATGTATCGCACAATATATATTGTTTTGACGCAGATTAGAACAATATATCGTACACATGTATTGTATACTATGTACGCCTGATCTGTCATTCATTGCATCGTCCCATCTGCTGTTCTGCACGGCAGATGGCACAATGCAATGAACCACGCGATGCAGTACCATGCAGCATGTAACGACACATCTTGCTGTCATACGCTGTATTGTGTATTGTGTACAGCGCGCGCAATGTATTGTTACATCACATCGCACCGTCGCTATGGTGTGTACCCAGCTTAAATAAGAATGAATGTTAGACTGAAAGTATCTAACCATTTGACTCCTAGTGAGAAAGTTAACCCTTTACTACCAGGAAGCATAAGGTTTTATTGATTATGGGGCTGATTCAGCTTGGGACAAAATTGCAAAGCTGCACACAAGCAGATTTGCCATTCCATCCTTGTGAATGTGCAAATGCAGCAGGAGCTGTATGACACCCCCTGCTGCATTTGTGATCCCAACACTGCGACCGAGGTCGCAGGCTGGGGATAACCATCGTGACGGTCGGTGGATGGCACTGGCCCGCCAGCCAGCTGAGTAAGCCTGTCTGGCCGGTTTGTGAGGCCAGGAAGCTGCATCCGTGGACTCAGACCCTTGCCACTCCCGGAAAACGGGGCAGATGTGCCCTTGTTACTGACGCTTAAATGCTTGTTGTTACTGACGCTTAAATGCTTGTCAATGAGGCAATTAAAATCGACCTTTAGTAAATATACCCCCAGGTTTGAGAAATACTGGTCTGTAGGATCGGTCTCTAAACTTTTCTAAAAATATTTTACCATTCAACAGTTCCCTTATATTATCCATGGGTTCTTTGAGATCCTGTAGTCCCTGAAATGCCAAATTATTTATAGATTTAATCCTTGTGTCACATGGGTCTCTTTTTAACTTTTTACATAAAAAATATCTATATGGGTTATCTCTTTTTTTGATTCAGTAGAATATAGTTTAGAGCAGGGGTGGCCAGAGGTGTGTGGCCTGGGATCTACTTTATGTTCACTTACTTAGCGGTGATCTATCAGCGTCAATGGGCCTGATTCAAAGGTGGACTCTATGCCGATGTTTGTGCTGTTGAGCAATTTATTTTTGTTACTGCGAAGTCTCCTAACTGTACAGTGGCAATCGCAGTTGCTTATGGGATCGCTGGCATTAGAGACATTGACTGCATATTTTTGCAGATGTAAATCCGTAAGAAATCGCAGCCGCGCATACATAGAGCCCACCTCTAAATCAGGCTCACAGGCACTTAGCTGCACACAGGCGCGCTGATCTTGTTTTCCCAACAACTGTCGCATACATAAAATACAGAATTCAGAGCACATTGTCATACTTTTTCAGGGTAATTCTTTTCCCTAAAAGCCTCCACCAAGATAGTAGCCTGTTCCTCTTAGACCTTCTTAGTTGAACAATTGTGGCGAATATGTCGCAGTTGTCCAGAGGGCATATTTTCCAACCGTTTTCTATTGTGATTACTACAGTAGTCTATATAATTATACATGTCTACTTAATGGCGGAACGTACTGGTTTGTATGCAATTGCCCACAATCTCCAACTTGATATCCAGAAAGGTGATAGTGTTAAAGTGACAAGTGCTCGTAAATGTGAGATTGAATTCATTGGAATTCAAATAACTCAAAAACTCAACAACAGAAATCCTCATCACCATTCCAAATAAAAAATAATCTATAAATCGCCGATAGAGGACCAGGTTCGCACCGAATCTCCAACCCCAAATGAGCCGCTCCTCAAGGCGGCCCATATAGAGGTTCGCGAAACTCTGTGAGAACCGGGTCCCCATCGTCGTGCCGGTGCGCTGTAAATAAAAATGGTGATCAAACAAAAAATAATTGTGCTTAAGTATAAACAAAATAGATGATAATATGAACTCACACTGTCTCTCTGGGACTCCCCCCATCTGACTGCTTCTATACCCCCCTCATGGGGAATATTAGTATACAGTGCACTCACGTCACAAGTTAGAAATCTATAATTAGGTTGCAACTGTATACTTGACAAACAGTTAAAAAAATCAGTTGTGTCTCTGAGATGTGATCTCAGAAAGGCAGCATGAGGTTGCAAAAAGTGATCAACATAAAAAGATAAATTAGCAGTGAGTGACCCTACACCAGAAATTATGGGACGACCCGGTGGAAAACATAAATCTTTGTGCACTTTAGGAAGATGATAATAAGTGGAAATATTAGGGTGAACAGGAAATAAAAAATCCAATTCCTTTCTGGAAATCACCACATCTCTAAATGCCTCATAAAGTAAGGACTTAAGTTTTTTCTAAAAAACATATGGTTGGATCCGAAGGGAGGGTGTGGTAATAGGTCTCATCAGACAGGAGCCGCACAACCTCCTGTAAATAATACCCCACATCTTCTATCACCACCGCCCCTCCTTTATCTGCCATTTTGATTATGATCATCGGATCCGATGAAAGTTCTTTCATAGCTAATAATTCATGGTGGGAAAGATTCTGTTTATATTTGAAAGTGTCATGTTCCCTTTCACACATCCTTCTGAAATCCTCAAGGGTCTTTTTATAGAATCCATCTATGCATGAAATTTTATATTGTAACGGGAAGAATTTTGATTTCTTAGTAAATTTAGAAATCCCCTTGGAGCAATTTAGATCAAAGACAGGTATTTCCTTCAGAGAGGAATCCTGTTCCATTAGTAACTGTTCTAAATTAAAAACAGCGTCCTCATCCCCTTCATCAAGAACAATTGGGTTCCCCTCAGTTTTAGTTCTTTTTAATCTCTTCGTCGCAAAATACCGCTTGCGGCACAAACTCCGTATGTATCTATTGAGCTCAACGAAAAGTTTAAAAAAATGTGGTTTATATGATGGGGCAAAATTTAAACCTCTAGTCAATAAATTCATTTGTTTCTCGGATAATACCTTTGACGATAAATTAATTACATCTCTTGTGGATCCCCCTCCCTATGTCCCCTGAAATTTTTCCTTTCTTTTTGAAACCATTCGTTCTCCTCTGACTCCTCTAACTCTGACTTTCTTCTTCTTTTTGGTGTCCCTAATTGAAGAGGTTTGTATCTGTTTCTCGTTATTAATTTCAATGTTAATTGCTGGTTCTGATAATTCAGATCCCTCTCCCGATGGAGTTGAAAAACAAAGGTTCTATCCTTGTGGGCAAAATTGGTTTTAGGTCTCACCACTCTATTATCCCCCCATTTTGTTTCTCTAATTTTTGTGTTGTTCCACCCAGATCTAACTGGTGTCTCAGTTTTTTGGGGGATATTTTAAATGATTCCAATCTCTCCCTAGGTCCATAATTGATCTCCCGCCTACGTCCAGGGAAGGGATGTTTATTATAAGTTCTAACCATATTGTTTTGATAGTCTCTATCATCTTGTATGTATTCAGCATTTTTCTTATCAATAATTTCTATTTAAAAATATTCCAGCCTTTGATTCGTTCATATATCCCGTTCCTGAAAAAGGGGTGATCTTTCTGTGATTCTAAGCTAGTCCTCAGGTCATTTATTTCGATTCCTGTCTCTTTAATTTTATTACCTCTATATTCAACTAACAATTTCATCAAAGAAACGGAGCATGAACCCAAAATGCTATCCCATCTTTCACTAAACACAAGATCTCTTGAAGACTCTGAGACCTCTAGGTATAATTTAGTTCTTGATATATTTTTGTAACATACACATATCAAGCCAATGGCGGGTCTCAGTCTTAAGCAGATTCTCTAATTTAAAGAAAGATCTAATACAGTGTTTCATTATCCCAATTCTCTGTGTCCATTATTGGACTATTAAAATAATCCTGTCTCCTTTTATGTCTGTCATTACAACAATTAAGTGACATATTCAATATTATTTAAATTAACTGCAGTTGAAAAAATCTGCTGCACCAATGCAAAATCTAAATCAAAAAGAAATGAAAAATGGTGCTCTACAATTGAAATGCTGTCCAAATCTGTCTAAATCGTTTGTGATAGATTTAGGTTTAGGTACATTTAGATCCATTCTCTGAGTGTCTATTTTTATTATTTATTCATTTATTGAATTAGTTAATTTTAGATGTATTTGTATTTATCACTATATGGAGTTCATTCAGACCCGATCGCTAAGCAGCGGCCGCTCGCTGTTGCCAATAATCGCACAACTGCACATGCGTATGGTTCGCAATGTGCGTGCGCAAGCCAGTCTTGGCGATCGGGAATCGAGCGCTCGTTGCATACAGACTGGCCGCTACTTTGAGTGACAGCTCCGTTTGTGGGTGGTAACAGGGGAAGTTGCTTGTGAAGGGGGGTGTGGATGTGCGAACGCATGCGTGTCTGGCCGTCAGAACGGAGTTTAATGGGTGTGCATAATTAGCAAAGTAGCATTATTGAACACATCACTTGGTTATAAAGAGGTTTAAGGTAATGTTATCAGAGCGCTTTAAAACAAATTTCTTATTTTCTCCTTCATCCACTAGGGGACACTGGAGTCTCAGTACAATGGGGTATAGAAGTGTGTTAACCGGGAGCTGGCAATTTTGTGCCCTGGGAGATGGTTGCACTATGCAGAGTTCTCTGTTTTAATTAGATTCCTCGATCAGCATATGAGGACATGGACAGGCAGCTCCCTGCCCCTGCCTGTCTGCATCGTTTGAGCTGCTGAGAGACCCAACCGCAGCTGCTTGCGGTGTGCGCTGGGGTCTTCAGCTACAGAGACCACTGTCTCTGGGGGGTACCTAGACGCGCTGCATGCGGCGTACGTTGCGGTCCCCCACTAGCAGACCCGCCCTGGCAGCGGTAAGGTTAGTAACTCCCGGCACCCCGAATAGCAGGGTGGCCAGGAATACTATATGGTGGGCATCATTAATGCAGCCCGCTCAGCGCTGCAAACGGGCGCTATAGCGGGGGGGGCGGAGCCTAACACTGAGTTCTGCTCCTGCCTTTCCAGCATCCCCAGCATTTCCAAGGCTGGCGGCCATTTTAAAGATAGCATGCTGCTGCAAGATGCTGAAAACAGCAGAGAGACTGTCCTGTCCCAGGCTGTGATTACACAATGGGGTCAGGCTACTGAAGAGACATTAAAACTGTGTGTGCACAGCCATTAATAGCACATTTACATTGTGTTTACAGCGTGCTGGTCATTGTATCAGTGCTGGTTGGGCTGGGTTAAAACATATCCCTCTATGCCCTTATCTCTTCTTACTAACAGTCTCTATGTGTCTCACTGTCCCTTCACTCTGTACTGTGTGTGTGTGTGTGGCCAGTGATTGGGTACTGTAGCATGACTTAAAGCTGCACATAAGATTTTCTCCTGCAAATTGTGTAGAGATTTGACACAGGGACAGTTGGCTACTTCCCTGCTGTGTGCAAACATGTGCTTCAGTGCTGATTGCAGCAATACATGCCAGGTGTTACAGGTTTAGCAGAGTCTCCTGTAATCACCTCAGCAACCTTGGCTGATCAATTTATATCAGTCATGTCACAGCAGGAGTATGTAGCCTAATGAGCTAATGCCCAGCCCTGTCTACAGAGCTGGAAGCTTCTCACAGAGAAGAAAGGTTGCCAAAGCTCAGCAATGGGCTAGTGCACATGTTCTTAAGATTTGGAGTGGAATAAAATCTGAGATGGCTCAGTTGGTAGGCTTGTCCTCTATGGTGCTAGAGTCAGGGGTTCTAACCCCATTATGATCTAAGAGTCATAGGTTCTTATCCTATGACAGACAACGTCTGCCTTCTCTGAGCCAGATTGGGCGTGTTTAGGTCTGTAGAAGAGCTCACAATATGTCAGCCCAGGTCCCTCCTCGTGGCATATTCCTCTAATGTCCCTGTTAGGGGACTGATACCGAATTCCCTTATGTGGGATGATCCGGAAAACAGACGACATGCCTAATACAGAGGAGGGGGACAGGCGATAGAAGCCTGTGTTTCAGGGTGTAGAGAATATATGAGATGATCTCAGGGGTCAGGCCTGGTTAGTACTTGGAAACTGCCTGGGAATACCTGGTGCTATAGGCTTAAAAGCCTACAGCCACACCACTCTCAACGCACCCCATCTTGTGAATACACTTTCCTGAAGAGTGCAGGAAATTATGCAATGTTACATCTTTTAAAGAGACGGTGCTCCCTGTACAGCTAGGAGCAGTTCTCGTCACTGCCATATTTTAGTGTAGCAAAGAAATATTTTAGTGTACCTAGGGAATAGCTCAGGGCACATCTGTCTGGCACCCAGACAACCTGAGCTCAAGGATCTAGGTACACTGTAACTTGACCCGCACTAGTCAGCTGTTGGGTCAACAGGGCTGTGGAAGCTTGGGCTACACAGCTTGACGAGGGCCTTAAAACTGGTGTTCCGGTGGAGGATCTGGTTCCTTTAACGGAACAGGTTGTAGAGTCTGTTTCTTTTTCTCAGGGAGAATTCAAAAGATATTTGGAATCTTTTCCTCTAGATCCTCGGCTTTGGTTATCTCAGCTGCAGAGTCCTGTGGCTGAGGCAATGGCAGGCGGATGAGGAATCTAAAAGAGCTGTGTAAGCTCTTCCATTCACAGGGGAAGCTCTGTTTGCAACAAGTGGTTCTTTCAAGCCACAGGTGGTAAGTACACTTATCTCCCAGCTGCTGCTCCTTCTACTCGGACTGTCATCCCAGAGGAGCTCCCACTATCTCCCGTGGTTCCAGAGACAGTAGAGCCACTGCATCCTCTTCCCGGCATTTAAGCCTCCGGCATGACATGCGGGACTCCAAGGTGTGGGCTCGCTTTCGCAGTTTCAAGTGTCAGCAGACAGACTGTTTGTTATACAAGCAGGGTCAAAACTTCTATTCCAGCTTGGTGGTAGTTCCCAAGCCGGACGGTTCAATGAGACCCATTCTGAACCTGTAACATTTCAGTCTTATTTGCGGAACTTCAGGTTCAAGATAGAGTCCCTGCAGTCTGTCATTGCAGGTCTTGAGAGAGAGGCCGTGTTCGTACAGTAGTTAGTACTCTACATTGTGTTCGCAGTAACCTCGGTGCGCATCCGAGTCATGGCACCATGCCTATCTCCACATTCCTATTTGCTTTCCTACACGCAGTCAGGATTCTCAATTTCACCCTTTGGTCTTTCATCACCACCAAGTGTGTTCACGAGGCGCAGGGCTGTAATTATGGCCTCTCTTCGGATTCAGGGTGTTACTATCGTCCCGTACTTGGACCTACTTCTCAAGGTTCCATCAGTCACAATGGATCCTGAATTTCCAACAGCCTACTCAGCGTTTGCCTTTCCTAGGGATGTTTTTGGACACGGTGGAGCAAAGGGTGTTTCTTCCGCAGGGAAAAAGTCACCTCCATCCAACATAGGGTGGGTTTTGATACTGCGCCATCGCAGGGTACCAGTACTCCTGTGTATTCCTCCTCTGGGGAATATGTTTGCGACCTTAGAGTCCATCCAAGACGGGAGTTCCTTACCCGTCCATTCCAACTGGACCTCATCTTTAAGTGGTCAGGGTCACACCTTTTTCTTTACCAGCGAGTGCACTGTCACCCAAGGCTCAAACATCTCTCCTTTGGTGGCCGAATTCCTCACACCCACTGGCAGGCAAGAAGTTTGCAGTGTGGGAAGGATTCTCCTCACCACAGACGCCAGTCTTGAGAGGATGGGGGGCAGTGACTCAGGGAAGACACTTTTAGGGCCATTGGACTCGACCGGAGGCAGAACGGCCCATAAAGATTCTGAGTTAAAGACCATGTTATATGCTCTTCAGATCGCACAGCCCTGTTGAAGGGCCATGCAATCAGAGTGCAACCCGATATGGCCAAGCCGGTGGCGTACATAAACAGGCAAGGAGGCACCAAGAGATTGATCTGCCATGAGGGAGTTTAGCCGAATTCTGCTTTGGGCAGAGAATTTTACAGTGGCGATTTCAGCGATTTTCATCCCAGGAGTAGGAAATTGGGAGGCAGAGTACCTCAGTCGGCAGGACATTCATCCGGAAGAATGGTCACTCAATCCATAAGTATTTCTCCAACTGACTCTGCATTGGGGTCGACCTCAGGCCGACCTCATGGAGGCAAAATTGAACAACCAATTGCCAGTTTACTGCTCCCGAATAGAGGACCCGCAGGCTGCCGCAGTGGATGCACTGACAACACCGTGGCCGTTCACTAAGTGTATCTGTTCCCTCCTTTTCCGCTCATCCCTCGAGTGCTTCAGAGAATCAAGCGAAAGAAGAAGAAAAAAAAAAAAATGTCAGAGTGCTACTAGTAGCTCCAGATTGGCCCAGACGAGCGTGGTACTCCCACAGATGGAGTCTGTTGATAGATGAGCTGTGGCCGCTTCCTCTACAGGCAGACCCCCTTCTTCAGGGTCCGTTTATTTATCAGGACTTAAGGCGCTTTCGTTTGATGGCGTGGCTATTGAAAGGGCCATCCTCAGGAAGAAGGGTATCCCATCCATTGTGATTCATATCGGGATTCGGGCTCGGAAGGAGGTTACGTCTAAACATTACTACAGGATATGGAAAATGTATGTAGCTCGGTGTGAACGCCGCAGTTAATCTCTGTCAGAATTTAAGATGGCACGCCTCCTTCTTCTTCTTCAGGCCTCTTTATCAGCAGGCCTTTGTCTTGGTTCCTTAAAGGTACAGGTGTCTGCGCTGTCAATTTTCTTTCAAAGAAAATTAGCCTTATTGCCGGATATCCAGACCTTTTTACTGGGAGTAGTCCGAATTCAGCCTTTTGTGCCTCCTACGGCACCATGGGTCTTGGATTTGGTCCTGGTTTTTCTCCAGTCTGATACCTTTGAGCCGTTACAGAGGGTACAGATAAGGCATTTAACCTGGAAGGTTGTTCTTCTTTTGGTGCTCACTTCAGCGAGGCGCGTGTCGGAGTTGGGGGCTCTATCCTGTTGTCCACTTTATCTCATTTTCAATTTTATCCAGGGTCTGATTCGGATGTTATTGTTTCTTTTATAACACTATTTACTTCTTTGTACGTGAATGCTGTAGCTTTTTTTATCTCCTTTCTCCTTTTATTCCGGCTCCCCTCGGGCACAGTTTATTTAGACTGACCTGTAGGGGAGTATAGAGGGGGAGGAGCTAGCTACTATTCAAATTTACTAAAGTGCCAGCTCCTGGTTAACCCACTTCTATACCCCATTGTACTGAGACTCACTCCAGTGTCCCCTGTGGAATCGGAGAAAGGGATTTATCGGTAAGTACCAAAATCCTGATTTATACTCAAATAAATCCTTGTGGCTTGTCACTTTCTCAAGATGTATCTTCAAACCACACGCTTGTATGAAAGACAAAAAGGGAAAAAAGGACACACATATGTGTAGAAATGTTTCAAAAGAAAGTTCTTATATCTCATTCACGTATAGAAGATCTTGTAGGGGATAAATCCTTATTCTACATAAGATCTTGCAGGGGATAAATCCTTATATTGTAATGACGTACCACACTCACAAAAAGTTAGTGTGGTGGAAATCCTATAAAGTTATCTTTTCTATCAAAACACACAGTATCTCACAATCAGGGGGGTAAACGTACCCTACTCACTTAGAACAGAGCAGGGTAAAGTATGTAAAGGTGTCTTTTCCAATAGATAACCAACACATACCAAGACTCACATTCAGTAAGAGTAGATGAAGCACATCACGATTTCTTTATGTTGAGAAGATTCCCTCAGTATGTATCCAAAATTTAGTCAGCCCAAAAAATAATATTTCATATTTATTGGTATAAAGTCACATGAAACATACAGGATCCAAAAAAGTATCAATAAAGATCAAAATAAAAATTGAAATATATATGCACACAGTCCAAGTGGGGGAGGAAATCACAATCCCCAGGTACAGATGTTTCAAAAAGAGGGGGTTAAAGTCCCAATGGAGACCTTCTGGAATGATCTCCAAAGTTATATACCCGAGTACCTTAGTTGTAGTGTGACACTCCACTATCCCCAAATCCTCTCAGTAGCGCAGTATACCTCTCATAACCAATGCGTTTCGATTTGGAAATCTTTGTCAAGGTCTAATGAGAGGTGTACCATCCCTGTCTTTTATAGTGTAGGTTGTCTGCGTTACTCCGGTCACATGATCAAACCGGATGTGACCCCCTTTCATTCCAAAACTTATTAGGAATGCTCTAAAAACTCCCAAAACAGGCCCCAAATTGGAGATTCCATATATCGGAGCTCAAATGCCAAATCTGGGAACAGTAGTTTGGCGTGTAGCTCACAAGAATCCACTATGATCTCCGCATATTTGGCCGGAAGCGCGTCATTCACCGGAAATTCCGGTTTGCGTTCCACATCAGTGGAATGCAATAGCCGCCTGCATGACAAGCTGTGTTTATTAACCCGGAAGTTCCGGACTGCGCTCCATATTAATGGAACGTAAATTTGGCAATTACCAAGGTTCTAGCAGGAAATCCCGGATCGAGTTCCAATCCATTCAAACACATACCTATAAATTAAATGCACCTATATCCTAATCAGGCACTTAAATGATATGTGTGTATATAAATACACATATGTAATAATCATCAAAACAGTATAAAATATTAATATAAAATTCAGTATCAGAATGTCCCATATTAATGGAACTCAAAATTGGCTGTTACCAAGTTTACAGCCAGAAATATAAGCACATGAGTATACATTAAAATACATAATAAATTTGGAATAAAATTCAGAATGCATTAAAAAACACACATATATATATATATATATATATATATATATATATATATATATACTATAAAATCAATTTAAAAACCATTTCAACTCAAAATTGGCATTCAGCCGAACCCCCCCCCCCCCCCTGGTATTATTGTATCCAAATGAAAAATCCATCTCATCTCTGCTCTGGCAAGGTTACCTTCTAAATCCCTATCCTTCCAATTACACTTTATATTCTGTATTCCAATAAATCTTATTAATTCTTTGTTTGAGCATTTAAGAGATGTTTTAAAATGACTCAATAAAGTATGTGTATCCAGGCCCTTTGTGATATTCCGCAAATGTTCAGAGAGTCTGGTTTTTAGAGCTCTCGATGTTCGCCCCACATAGAACAGACCGCATCTACATTCAACCAAATATACCACATTAGTCGTGTGGCACGTAATAAAATCATTGATTTTGTACTCTTTTCCTTTTACTGTAAAATTTTGTTGTTTTCATATTAGATGACGGAATAGTTTTACAGGCCATGCACATTCCGCATCTATGGAACCCTTTTGTACGGATGGGATTAGAATTCTTAGATGGTAAAGTACTTCTTACTAGAGTATCTTTCAGATTTGGTGCTTTCCGATATATGAACATAGGATTAGGTGGAATCGTATCCTTCAATATCGAGTCTTTTAATAAGATCCCCCAATGTTTCTTAATTATTTTTTCTATATTCCTATATTCTGAATCGAAACCTGTAATAAATGCCCACTCTATATTCTTTTGTGGTTGTTGTTTTATATCTTTCCTCAACACAATCTCCCTATCCATTGATAACACTTCTTCTCTTGCTTCTTTAACTGATCTTAATTCATAACCCTTTTTGATAAATCTCTCACTCATATTTGAAATCTGTGTCTTTAGATGTCCTTCCTCACTACAATTCCTTTTCAATCTTAAAAATTTACCTTTCGGTATACCTTTCAGCCAATTAGGATGATGGTTACTGGTATAAGGAATGTAGCCATTTGAGTCAGTGGGTTTTGTATAACCCTTCGTATGGATCTTCTTATCCTTCAAATATACAGTAAGGTCCAGGAAATTTACCTGGGACCTGCTAATATCAAACGTTAGGCGAATATTCCTATTGTTTTGGTTAAGTTTCTCACAAAAATCTTTTAAATCTGAAGCCATGCCTTTCCATACAAACAATGTCATCAATAAACCTAAACCAGGATACCAGGTCTGCACCTACCCCCCACACCACATCATGCTCCCAATGGGACATAAATAGGTTGGCATAGGTAGGCGCAAACCTGGTACCCATGGCCGTTCCTATACGTTGAAGGTAATAGTCTCCCCCAAAATAAAAATAATTATTATTAACAATAAATTCAATCTCTTCAATGATAAAATCAATTTTATCTGAAGATAAATTGGTTTGATTTAAATGCCATTTCACAGCCTCTATACCATCTTTGTGATTAATACTGGTATATAGCGATGTGACATCAGCCGTTACCAAATGCATATCATCAGAGATCTCCACATATTTTAATTTGTTTATAGTGTCTAGTGTGTCCCTCAAATAGGATCTACCTTTCTGTACTATAGACTGGAGATAATGATCGATCATCTCTGACAAATTAGTTGTCAGGCTTCCTGTCCCTGAAATGATAGGTCTTCCAGGGGGGACTGTGGGATTTTTATGTACTTTGGGTAACGTATAGATCCCAGGTGTCTTTGGGTTCGTAATGTTCAAATAATCAAACTCCCTCTTGTCAATAGTTCCTTTTTCCAAGAACTTAGTTAGAAATTTGTGGAAATTATTCTTAATTTTAATAGTTGGATCAGTTTTCTGTTTTTGGTACGTATTATCCTTTTTAAGTTGGTCTTCCATCTCTTTAATATCGTATTGTTTGTCGAGAATTGCCACTGCTCCCCCTTTATCACAGGGTTTTATGACAACTGATGTGTCCTCTTTTAGATTTTTTTAAAGCTTGTTTTTCTTTTTTAGTTAAATTCCCAGGATGCCTCTTATCATTCTTATTTCGGAATTCTTTTACGTCTTCCAAGACTAATTTCCTGAAGCAATCAATCATTCTCCCTTTTATATGAACTAGGTTAAAGGTAGATTTTTTCTTGAAAGGTGTTGGGGTGATTCCTACTTGTATTTCCCCCTCTTTTTCTTTCATTTTAAAGAATTTTTACACTGTCAATTTTCTAGAAAATTTATGTATGTCTACAAAGATATCAAATTGATTCACTCTATTACTAGCGGCAAATTTTAAACCTTTCTTGAGGATACTCTCCTCCTCTTTAGTTAAGACTTTTTTTTACTGAGAATAAAGATTTTAACATCATCTCCTTCTTTCTCTATAGTCTCTATTATTCTTTTCCTTTTTATTTTTGTTTTTCTTTGTTCTTTTCTTATTCTTTTTTCTACCCCCCCCCCTTGTACCTCTCTTTTTAATTATATTGTCTAACGTAATGGTCGAATGTTCATTCGGTTTCTGTTCCCTAAAAAAGATGTTTGACTGGGAGTACCACTCCCATATTCTTCTTCTCTGAGTACATCAAATCTATTGGGTTGATGAAAAAAACGGTCTAGACACTGCTTCTTGCCATCTACCCTCCCTTTTAAAGGTTCTCTTCGGATAAAACCAATCATATCTTTCTTTTTTATAATATCTATTACCCTGATAATTGGGATATGGTCTCCAATTATTATGATCTGATGAGCGATAATAGACAGATCCCTGATTTGAATAAACTCTCCCATCTCTAAATGGCTTCTCATTCTGATTACTACGTACTTTTTGGGGAGTTAATTCTAATTCACCCTCTTTTTCCTTATCCTGTATGTGTTTTTGTCTTATATTTTTGTTTGATTTTGTTTCTTTAACTCTTTCTAATCTCTCTCCTCCTTGTTTATAAAACTCTTGATCTCTTTTTGTCTTTTTCTGTTTCTTTTTGATCAACTCTAGTATTCTTTTCTATACGGATTTCAATTTCCTTCTCTAAAATAGTAAATTCTGGTGAATTTTTAAATGGTTATACTAATGTTTATAATACTAAAATTCTTTCATTTATAGTTCTCAATTTGTCCCTTCTTTCTTTTAAAATTAGATTAATTAAAGAGAAGGAGCATGTACTTAAAATGTCACTCCATTCTAATTTGAAGTTCTCACTCGAGTCCTGAAAGGTTGCAATTTTTTTAATTCTTAATCCCTTTGGAATAATATTGTCTGATACATACTTCTCAAGTTTTACCACCTCCCACCATAATTTTTTTTTGCTTAATTAATAAAGAACCCAAACTCTCCATGGCCGTTTCTAGGTCATCATCCGTGGTCTCAGATTGTACCGTACTCATGTTGATGTTAAATATCTCTTTCACACTCTCCTCTCTACTTCTTAAATGACTAAACATGCTGCTGCCTTCGTGTTCCAAAAATATTTTGGGAAAATATAGATATACAGAGAAATTATATGGAACAAGTGGGGCGCAATAGCTAGACACTCGCAGCTCAAAAGAACTTTACCTCGTCTTGCCCAAACACAAGAAATAATTTACAATTATAAAGAGGTTTAAGGTAATGTTGTCAGAGCGCTTTAAAACAAATTTCTTATTTTATACTCAAATAAATCCTTGTGGCTTGTCACTTTCTCAAGATATATCTTCTTCAAACCACACGCTTGTATGAAAGACAAATAGGGAAAAAAGGACACACATACTGTATGTGTAGAAATGTTTCAAAAGAAAGTTCATATATCTCATTCACGTATAGAAGATATTGTAATGGATAAATCCTTATTCTATAAAAGATCTTGCAGGGGATAAATCCTTATATTGTAATGACGTACCACACTCACATAAAGTTAGTGTGGTGGAAATATTATAAAGGTATCTTTTCTATCAAAACACACAGCATCTCACAATCAGGGGGGTAAACGTACCCTACTCACTTAGAACAGAGCAGGGTAAAGTATGTAAAGGTGTCTTTTCCAATAGATAACCAACACATACCAAAACTCACATTCAGTAAGAGTAGATGAAGCACATCACGATTTCTTTATGTTGAGAAGATTCCCTCAGTATGTATCCAAAATTTAGTCAGCCCCAAAAAATAATATTTAATATTTATTGGTATAAAGTCACATGAAACATACAGGATCCAAAAAAGTATCAATAAAGACCAAAATAAAAATTGAAATATATATGCACACAGTCCAAGTGGGGGAGGAAATCACAATCCCCAGGTACAGATGTTTCAAAAAGAGGGGGTTAAAGTCCCAATGGAGACCTTCCGGAATGATCTCCAAAGTTATATACCCGAGTACCTTAGTTGTAGTGTGACACTCCACTATCCCCAAATCCTCTCAGTAGTGCAGTATACCTCTCATAACCAACGCGTTTCGATTTGGAAATCTTTGTCAAGGTCTAATGAGAGGTGTACCATCCCTGTCTTTTATAGTGTAGGTTGTCTGCGTCACTCTGGTCACATGATCAAACCGGATGTGACCCCCTTTCATTCCAAAACTTATTAGGAGTGCTCTAAAAACTCCCAAAACAGGCCCCAAATTGGAGATTCCATATATCGGAGCTCAACGCCAACTCTGGAAACAGTAGTTTGGCGTGTAGCTCACAAGAATCCACTATGATCTCCGCATATTTGGCCGGAAGCGTATCATTCACCGGAAGTTCCGGTTTGCGTTCCACAATAGCCGCTTACATGACAAGCTGTGTTTATTAACCCGGAAGTTCCGGACTGCGCTCCATATTAATGGAACGTAAATTTGGCAATTATTAAGGTTCTAGCAGGAAATCCCGGATCGAGTTCCAATCCAATGGAACACATACCTATAAATTAAATGCACCTATATCCTAATCAGGCACTTAAATGATATGTGTGTATATAAATACACACATATGTAATAAACAGCCTGAACTGCTCGCAGTGCTTGCGGGAGGGTAGGGTCTATCACAAGCGCTGTGGGCCAACTCCGATGACCCTCAATGTTCCTGATTAAATACACACTTCCTGGAGATGACGTGTGCAGTGAGTGACAGGTGGGAGGTTTTATAGTCCTGCATACGTTCACTGCCAATTCTCTCTAGGAAATAGAGGGCATCCTAAACACTGCAAAGTGCGAACGCTTGACGCGGCCGCTGCTTAGCGATCGGGTCTGAATGAGCTCCTATATTCCCAAGGCTGTTTTAATCTTTCATCTGTTGTGGCATACTAATTAATGATGGATACACAGTTGTATCCTTTTATAATTGATTGGATACAGGAAAAATAGTCTAGTCTCTCTAAGGAGTGTTACTTCATTGCCTTTTGAAAAAAAAAAAACCCTGAGAGAGGGGAGAAACGCGTCAAGGGTACACAGTGGACTGCTCTCAACTTTTGTATACTTCCTATTATTGGGACATTACTTCTGTGGCTATCAGCGGCATTCCAGACTCTGGAGAACTGCCTATATCCATCAGGGGCAGAGCCGACTTTTTACCAGTGGAGAAGCGACAAAGCACATGGAGTCCCAATATACAGGTATCTATCCCCTCCACCTGCAACTATTTACACTGCTCCAGTTACTGCACACGGCAGACTGGACATTGCCATATTCACTCCTACGGCCTGGTTGTAAGTCGCTGGAGCGACGCTACCATAAGGGCACTGTCACATACACCCCCTTGGTCTGGTCGGGAGCCGCTGGAGCGGCGCCACAATAAGGAAACACCAGAGCGTGAATTTATCGAGAGCTGCTATACCTATACAAGCTGAAGTTTTGTGATCCCTACGGTGACGCAGGAGTGTGACTAAGTCAGGAGATTTCCTGGCTCTCTATTTGTTGCAGAGTTAAAGTTTTGTGGATACTTATAACCTACAGGAGCTTTCGCATCAGGCAAGCGGCCTATTCCTTTAAGGATCCCATATGGTAAGTATACATTAGATTATTGTTGTACACCTAAAGCCTCTCCTTTCTATATGCATATGCGATTAACACTGTACAGGACATACAGAGGGGACTGAATTTCTATACCTGTCTTAAACATTCTATTGAGACGTATTCGAGATACATTGTGTTTTTAGTCCAACAACAGCTATATTGTGTCAGCTAATTCGCCAAAGGATGTACAGGAATGTTTGGAGGCACATTTATATTGTGTATCAATGTTTAATGAATGTATATGTTTTAAAGTTTGAACTTAAGTTTATTTATATGTTTAATAAATTTTTATATTAATATTAATTCAGTCTTGGGTATTTTCATATGGGAACTAGCGCAGACACCTTACATGTATACACAGGTTTGCAAGGTATTACGGATGTGAGCTAGAGATAGTGTGCGTCTCTATGCTGGCAGTGCGATGGCATTGCGATAGCATTCATTAGAATATTTTAGCAGCAGAACTGTGTGCGCAATCGCAGCCGCAATAGTGATCTGTAATGAATCAGACCCAGAGTTGCCACAAATCTGCAATCTCTTACATTCCCTCACATACCATAAACTATAATTATCTCCATTGCTTAATAATATAAGGGGTTGTCTTATTTGAAAAATAAATAAATCAGTCAGTCAC
Organism: Taudactylus pleione; assembly: GCA_031769625.1. Classification (NCBI taxonomy): domain Eukaryota; kingdom Metazoa; phylum Chordata; class Amphibia; order Anura; family Myobatrachidae; genus Taudactylus; species Taudactylus pleione. The sequence continues at coordinate 140,310 of JAUIMM010000300.1, forward strand.
TCAGTGTTGGCGTGTGCGGCGGGGAGCCGGTGCTTGGGGTGGCATGGTCCTGCGCCCTGACAGCGTCACCCTGCAGCCCCTTTACCGCACATATAACACAATCACTCCCCACACCCTACCTCCGTGAGTGGCTCCGGCACTTGCAGAAAGTTTGTTGCTATCAGTCCAGGGATGTACTAGGCGCTGTGAGGAGCCTATGTGCTGGTGGGACAGCAGCTCCCCATAACACTCAGCACACTGTGTGGGGCCAGGCAGGCGGACAGCACCTGGGTGATTTCATGGCATCACCCGCTCACTGCACTACTGGAAGCTGGGCTTCTGAGGCTCCAGATCTACCGAAGGATGCCCCGTGAGCTACCGGTAGATCGTGATCGACCTTTTGGCCAGGTCTGGTTTAGAGGGATGTTGTAATCATAATTTGGATGATATTGATAAGGTGCTTAAATTAAAACATAGAGCTAAATCTTTCTTTTACAAATGTCGTTTTTAAATGCAAGTTGTCTTGCATTTGTAAACAGGGGCGTATTAAGAGAGGAGGGGGCCCGTGTTCATTCCCTATCCGTGGCCCCCTCCTCTCTCCCTGGCGTCCGGCAGCAGACTGATGCTTCTGACCGCCGATCGCAGCATCAGTAGACTCTGGGCACTAGAGTGTGCCAAGAGTCTACTGCGCATGCGCAGGTCGCCTGGGGAAATGGCACGGCCGCCGTTTTCCAGGAGATTTCCTCACTGCGCATGCGCTAATGCCGGAAAAATGGCTGCGTTGACTATTTTCCGGCGTTTTGTGCAGGGCTGAGACACCCGATTCTGGACCTCTGGGAGGTAAGTATTAGATAATATGTGTGCAGGGTGTGCTTTGCGGCCCCCCCCTGGACCCATTATAGATATGCCCCTGTATGTAATGTGTTCTTACGAATTTGTTTAGATAAAAAAAGAACTTGGAATTATTGTTTTTTGTTATGGTGCAGAGGGTAAAACTTTTTGCTAAGTAAATAGACTTCAGACTTTGATAAAGTCTTATATTTTAGCATGACTTGTGTATTTTATTTTAACTTATCTTCTCCAGTATATACTCCATTTTTGCAAGGCAATAGGAATTTAAATGTATTAAATAAATTGTTATATAATCTTATTTGTTGGAGATTTCTCTGCTTCATCATATCTGTGTTGAGCAAATTTATACGTAAACTAAAATATTTATGTCTCAAAATAAATGTTTATGTCTATCCAGACAAAGGTCTGCCACGTTGAACCATTGCTGTTTTTTTTTTTATAGAGCAGTGGTTCTCAATAATTTTGCACCTGCCTACCCCTTTGCAGCCCATTTGTGTTACTTTTACCCCCAACATTTGCAATGCAAAACATTTGTAATGAATAGAATTATTATTAGATCAAATGTTTATGTACAACTCTCAAAATTATGGAATGACAGTTGGTCTGAACTCTGGCCCTGATTCAGAGCTGGACGCTCTGACAGAGCGCTCGCTCTGAATCAGGGCCGGCCTTCTTGTTTTTCAGAGCGGCCTTCTGGCCGCTCGCATAGCTGTGGGTGACCAACCACAGCTATAGCGAGCGGCCAGGAAGATGGTCGCGATGGTCAAGACCATCGCGACCGTCGGGCTTGCGACGAGACCCTTGTGGTAGGGTCTCGTTGCCACAAGCCCCAGAGTAAGAGAGCAGAGAGGAGAAGAAAAAGGGTGGAGCTGCTGCTGAAGAGAGAGAGGAGGAAAGAGAGAAACAGGAGGACAGAGAGGGAGAAAAAAACTTTAAGGGATGCCGACGCTTACATTACCAGCGCCGGAATCCCGACGCCGGTCAGAATCTTCGGATAGCGAAGGTAAGTAGCAGGGATGTGGGAGGGTTAGGGTTAGGCACTAAGGGGAGGGTTAGATTTAGGCACTAAGGGGGGAGGTTTAGGTTGCAGGGAGGGGAAGGTTAGATTTAGACACTAGGGGGTGAGGTTAGGGTCAGGCACGGGGAAGAGATGGTTAGGGTAGGGAGAGGGTTAGCATACAGACCAACAAGTGTCGGTATGCTAACCCTATAGGGATTCTGACTGCCGGGATCCCGAGTGCCGACATCCCATACCCAACCCAACATTAATAGCAGTGGCACAGGAATGATCTAAATTTCCCTAAATCTAGGCAATCTCTCACTGCGTCCACCCTTGAATCAGTCACCACTTACTCTTAGGGGCCTATTTAGCAAATAGTAATGTTTTCGTGGGCTACCCGCAAATATTAAGTATCCCCTAGATCAGGGGTCAGGGAACTTTTTTACCTTTTACCCCAAAATATATTTAGATACGCCGACATTACCCCCATGATTTGAAAGGAAGGAAATCATATAGTAGTGCCCCCATATAATGTCCCTGTAGTAGTGCCCCCATATAGTGCTCCTGTAGTAGTGCCCCATATAATGCCCCTGTAGTGCCGCTTGTACAAAAAAACCCCCACAAATAAACACCTAATCCCCGCTCCTGCATCCGCCGTCGTCCTGTCCGCCCGGCTGCTCCTCGGAACTACGGGAGAGACGGTCATGACGTCTCTCCCATAGTGCGCATGGAGAGAGCCGGAAGCTGGAGTTCAGAAGAGAACTCCAGTCTCCGGCTAACGCGGTGCTGCAGGGAAGGAGCCGGGCGCCCGCTAGTAATATCTCAGCGGGCGTCCGGCTTAGAGTCTCCCTGCGGCACAGCCGGGCATGCATATGAAATTATGAAACATTATATATTATAGAATGATTCATATGCATGCCCGGCTGTCCGTCCATTTCCCCCAGGAATTTCATTTTTACCCTATGTGGGGTAATTTACCCCTGTTTCCTGACCACTGCCCTAGATGTACCATGGAGGGACCGCAGTAGATATCTCTGATATCTGCCATGGGCCCTCCATGTCCGGAAGCAGACCATAGGCTTCTGTGGTGGCTGCTAGGTGTTGGCTGTACAAAGCTCTGGAATGCGAAGCCATTTGTGTTCAACAAAACATAAGTACAATTTTGTATACATTTTTCTTTAAGCTTTTAATGAAATTCTAATGTTTTTTTTTTTATTACTTTGTTTTTATATTCCATTCAGAATGCCAGAGAATAAATAGCTTAATGTTTTTTTTATTTATCATATAAATCCATCCTAAAAATAACCTCTAATAATTTTCTAATCGTGGCACCATCTCTTACCTCATTAGCTAGTTTCCATTTTATTACACTATTTGTTTAGTGAGTACGCATTTCCCATGTCTCTTTTATCTTGGTGGTGGTGTAAGATAATGTAGAGTGCTTTGCTTTTTACGTACTGTAAGTGCATTAGAGTGTGTACTGTACATAAGATGGAATTGTAGAAATATTAATTTCAGTTTATAGTAACTTTATATTTAAGCAAAATTTGTTTACAGTTTTTTTTACTTGTAACGGTGATTCGCAAGACATTTTACTGCTGTATTATTGAGTGCTTTCAGATAGTAAACTTTTTGAGGTATCTTCAATTTTCAGTCCTAACAGCATGTTGCCCTCATCTGAACACTTTCACTTTCAGTGAATCCATTCAGTGAATCCATATCGCTTGGCGGTATTTATCAAAGCTTGGAGAGAGATAAAATTAACAGCCTGTAAAATGTAAGTTAGAAGCTGATTGCTTGGTACTTTATCTCTTACAGTTTTATGTCTCTCCAAGGTTTGATAAATAACCCCTTCATCATTAATACATTCTGACATTGCTGAGAGTTTGGAATATTTTGTGTTTTCTCTCTGTTTTATATCATATTTTAATGCCTGTCCTATCTTCTGATAAGATTCCTTGCTCTGTATCATGTTATAAGGGACCGCATAATATAATTTTCACAATTAATGGTTAGACGTTAAAGTTAATATAACCAGGAAGACTTTGTAAAATGTTAGCCTTACTTCAGTTAAACGACTGATACTAATGATCATAGCCACACATGCTGGCATTACTTGCCCACAGTTTGCTGTGCATGGCTATTTCTATATATACTGATCTGCTTTAGAAGCATCATCATCATATAAAGAGTTTTATTTTTATTCTAGACATACCTAATTATTTTTAATAGCACTTTTGTCTATTCTTAAACCTGACCCCCCCCCCCCACCCACACACACCCACACACACCCACACACACCCACCCACACACACCCACACACACCCACACACACCCACACCCACACCCACACCCACACACACACACACACACACACACACTGACTCCTTTGCATAAAAATGTTAAGTATAATCTTGATGCTGACATTCTGTGCATTTGTGCTAGGATTTTATGTGCTTTTGGTATAAGACCATACATGTTATGCTTAGGGCACCTGCGGCTTTCCATCTGTTATCGCTGGTTATCCATCTAGCTGTTGTTGTTTTATAATCTATAAATATTATCTTGCCCCTTTAAATTGTTCTAGTGCTGCCTGTTTCAGTTAAAAGCTGTTTTACAATCCATTTTATCCATGAATTGTAATTTGCAAGGGGACACGAAGAGGAAACTTCTGCATAGCAGTCGGGGATAGAAGTCTGAGTCAGTCATATTAAGTGCCAGCAGCCAGGGTCGTAGCTAGGGTAGTGCGGCCGGTGCGATCATACAGGGCACCACAGGTCAGGGGGCGCTGTTTGGTCCTGTCAAATTTCTGTTTATTATCATTCTCACTTGTAGCTTCCTCTTATTTCATCCCCAGCATCTCCTGGCCTCCCCTATCTCTTCCCTGGCCCTTCCCCATGAAGCCATGAACCTTTTTTGGGTGCATTATATCCCTTTGAAAAATGAGGGGGCGCCAATGCTCTTTCTGGCACAGGGCACCAAAAAGTCTAGTTATGGCTCTGCCATCAGCATATATATAATAAAACCCAAAGAATGAAAGAAGATGGCCAAAACCAATAGTATCAAAGGACCAACGAGGGTGTACAACAGTGACCTGAGGTACAGCAAGAGAGGACGATGAGAGAAGGTAGATCACAAAGGGAAATATGATTCTTAGCGAGTAAAGTGTACAAACTTGGACTCGTAGAGCCAAGCAACTTAAGAGAAGTAGAAAGTGATTAAATGCATCAAAGGCTGCATATAGGTCAAGAATAAGTATGGAGTACAGAACTTTTTGATACAGCAATAAGTAGTGGAGTCACTAGATGGGTGACACCATCTGTGGGTTTCACGCAAAAATAGCAGAGCTGCTCTGCTATGTTGTTGTCACCCCTTTGGATGGTGTCACCAAGCAGAGCTGGAGTAGTGATGGATGACGGACGAATGCCAGCTCATTCACACTGTGCTGTCAGAGACTGGGGGTTTCCCAGCAGCTCCCGGAGCACTGGGCAAGCCCCCAGCATGACTTAGATGGGGGTGTGACATGCGGTCATACCCTACAAAAGTGTGTAAATAGGGGGCGTGGCCTTGTTTAATCTTGGATATCACATTTATTAAAACAATGTTAAAAGGGAGAAAAAACAATATCATATGTCTTAGATACACTATAGAATAGCCACATATATAGGATCCTATACTAAGGAAATTCTTAGTTTAGGACAAAGGGCCGTATTCAATTAGAAGCGAAAAGTCAGTTTCGTTGATACTTTTTTGCCGATTATGTCATTTTCGACGATTTCATTTATCCCCATATTTAATTTCAGCGTATTTTCGCTGTTGCAAAAACGCAATGCAATTTTCCGCCCATGAATACCCGGCGGGAAAAAAAAAGCAGAATCGGGGTTTTGGGGTGCAAAATTGCAGCAACCTCCCTAAACCCTTTTTACACCCCCTCCCCCTTGACGCTAATTGCGGCAAAAACCAAAAACCCCCACAGAAGACAATCCAAAAAACCACTCTGAAAAAATGGGAGAAAAAAATCAAAGTGGGGGTACAAATTAAAAAACTAGTGAAATAGTGAGGTCTGGAAGTATGGGGGAGGTGTTTTTTGGATTGCAGGTGTTTGCTGAAAGTGTGTTTTTGGCGCTCTTTAATGCTTGACTTTAGCAACTTGAAAATATGCTTGCACCCATTTTTATGTAACCCAGATTTGATGGGAATACTTTTTTCCCCAAAAAAGTAGAAAAATGCTATTCTTCACCACTTGCTGAAAGACGCTAAATAGCGCCTATTGAGATCATTTAAAAACCCCAAATATCTTTAGCAGGGCTATTCGGGGGTGCCCATAGTGATCTCCCATGTCAGTGCATCTTTTGGGGGGTGTCAGGCTGATTTCCCCAAAACTGACAGATTTCAGTTTCGCCAGGTCCATTTTGTCGCCGATTTGGAATTGAATATGGGGATAAGCACGATACTTTTTCGCACCCAAAACCCGTGATGACAGTGAAAAGCCCGGCAATGGACTTTTCACTCAAAATTGAATACGGGCCTAAATCTGCAACAGTCAGTAATTGAATCAAATAAGCAACATGGTATTACCCAAATTTAGTGGATAGATGTCCAGACAAAATCCTTTTTAGCAGTACATTGCAGAAAAGATAGGATGTAGATGAGATCCACTAGGTGTCCATATGCAGGGCCACAAGGGCCTGGAGCTGAAAATGATCAAGGGCCTATTGTGAGAATTGGAGGTGTGACCAGTGCTGGCTCAGTGCCATGTGGGCTTGTACCCCCCTCTACCCTATCAGCCCCAACTGCCTCCCTAAATATATAACAATGGAATAATTGAATCATTTTGTGAGGAATTTTTCATACTTACATTATGTTGTCACAATGATGCGCCTATTTTTATGTGGAGGCCTGGAGTGGTAGTCCTATTCGGCCCTTCACGCCTGGCACCCATCTTCCGGCTCTCGTCACTTGTTCTGTGACATACTGACATTCATCTGTGCTGGGGGCAAGAGGTGCGAGGCAAGTCGTGCTGCCACTGTGCAGGTGCTGTTTATATACGTGGCTGGCACACAGACTGAAGAAAGGCATCCTAACATCAGCCGCACCCGTTGGCTCATTAAAACCATCCACAGCCGCTCTGTCAGTGCTAAACAGCCGGTGGACACCACCAGCAGCAGCTCTGACCGGTTTGGGTATTACACAAAGAAGTATTAAGGTATAGAAAAGTCACAGGTAGGAACATTCAGGACACAGGATCAGGAAAACGGGGGAGATAAAACGTAGGAGCAAGGAAATGTGCACATAGACTAAACAATTGAGAACAGAGGTCACCAGCATATTCAGTTGGCAAATACCATTACTTAAAAGTCTGCTTCATGAAGGGTGACCCCATGGACCAATAGGAAGCTGCAGTCTCTCAACATGCAGCTTCCTATTGGTCAGCTATCCCAATGGGCTGGATTTGGATAACCTACAAACATATAAGCAATCTATAGCAGATACTGGGTCTGTTCCATAAATATAATTTGTAATTTGCATGACGGCTCTTTAGAAACAATGCTAATATATCAAGCATATTTTCTAGTAGGCCGACTGACTTCTGATGTAATTAACCCTAGTGTGTTTCCATGTGGTAAGGGAATTAAGGGGTCTGTTTATAGGCAGAATAAAAAATATATTTTTTTTTATCCTTTTTTTATTTTAATTTCTAGTTCTGCAACAGGAAGCCCAAATCTAGGCTTCCAGTGCAGTGCGCATGAGTGATCTGGCAAAGCCGGGTCATGCATGCCCAAAGAGGACCAGGACTGACTGTCAATAAGAGCGGTGTATGGGTGCAGGGGGAAAGTACCACCATCTATTAAGCATTTGGGCACGTCATATGAACTCTCTTCGCCCCTGTGTACAGCTGACTAAATGCCAGGACCAGACTAACAATGGGGTGGATGGAGCTACAGTTCCAGGCCTCAGCATAATGATGACCAGCTGCCTAGCTGATCACAGTCAGCCATGAATTATAAGTATTAAAATGTTTTTCTAGTTTCTATTTTATGTATTTAGGGCAGGGTTGGGGAACCTTTTGTCTGCCAAGGGCCATTTTGATATATATAACATTATTTGTGGGCCTGGTGCAGGCCACGGCCCTTCCATGTGATGTCACACAGGGGCTGGGCCACAATCACCGGTGATTACAGCAATTCCCGAAGCATCCTGAGGATGCTCCGGAAGCTGTAAGGGCAGCGGTGTGACCGCCTCAAACGTCCTAAGGACTCTCCTGGCGGCACTGCTGCATAGATTCTGGCTGCAGGGTGCTATTCTAGGCACCCTGCAAGCCAAATGAGGCTAGCAGAAAAAAATCTCCCGAGGGCCAGACCAAATGATTCCGGGAGCCTTATACAGCCCCTGGGCCTGAGGTTCTCCATCCCTGATTTAGGGAGACAGTGAGGCTGATAGTGTATGGAGTGTACATACGCACTTGGCTCTGGCCACACCCACACCACTGGCCACACATGTTCTGCTTACACCCACACAGCACTGGTCACAGCTCCTCCCCTTCTCAGTATAGACCCTTGAACATTTCCAGCCCCAGGCCAATGTGGCCTTTAATTAGGCCATGAAAATGGTGACCTTTCTACAAAAGCTGAGTGACATCACATGGGTTTATGATGTAACAAGTCACATGGTCAGTATACCGAGGTGAATAATCACCTCCTGCATGCATTTTGCCATTGATATCTATCTATGTAATATATTTTTTCTTCAGTCTCCATGGCAGCCATAACAGTGGGTTAGTCCTCCAGCTCCCTAATGACAGACAGGAAGTTTTTTGTGTGCTTGCTTAACTGGGTTAATTGCCAATTGATCAATTATGGGTCACACCCTGGACTTGCTAATTTATATCTGCACCATTATATGTTCAGGACCAGTCCATAAAGTCAAAGATTCCAGTCTTGATCCTATGTATTTTACAAGTACTCTGAATAAGAATTTGTTCCAGCATTGCTCTATTTTAGCTAAATACCTACTATAGAACTATCCAGTTTTGTTCTATTAATGTTTCCATTTGTAGAGCGCAGTGGAATATGCTGCGCTATATATAAGAAACTGTTAATACAATGAATAAATAGGGGATGAGTATGCCCTCACTATCCCCTCCTGCATGTTCTGGTGTACATTATGCTCATATGGTGAATAACATAATTCTTCTGTAACACCTACCAGTCTCAGCGATTCCTGTAACTTGGTGAATACTCAGCATTTCATCTGTGATTCTGTTGGTGAATTAAGACTGTCAGTATTTGGATAAACAATAAAGGCCCCCATACATCAGCAACTGATTGCAGCAATCATGCAATTTGCAATCGATTGTGTATAAAACTCTTTCCCTTTTTCAGTCAATTGTGGCAATTCTGCAATCGATTGAAAAAGGGAAAGATTTTATACACAATCGATTGGAAATTGCACGATTGCTGCAATTAATTGCTGATGTATGGGGGCCTTTAGACCGTGTTGTCCGGGTTTAACACAGTCTGTGGAATAGGCACAGTTCTGGATTGATGTGCACATTCACAGGTGGAGGTTGCATGTGTAAAATTAAAGTCTACAGCAGCCAGTCCTTGGAGTAGAGTTTTTTTCTTTTTTGACAGGATAGGTAAATGATAAAGTTTCCTTTAAAGTTTCATCTCTGCAGCTACTTCTTATCTGGTTACCTACATTCCAGGGCTTGAGGTGTGGAGTTCATCTATGTATAACAATTTGGATGAAAATTAGTAGTAAAGAAAAAAAAAACCAATTGTGGCTGTGTTTTAGTCTGCAGGTGTATACTTAAAAATAAATAAAATAAAAATATAATAATGAGGATTTATTACTTTTGTGAAGTACACTTTACTCAATAATATAGAAGAGAGGGAAGTATACATGACTACCACAAGAGAGTCAGTTCAGGCACCCAGCCCTGTTTCCCAAACAACAGTTATGCTAGGCATACACTATACCAGAGGTTCCCAAATTCCGCCATTACAGTCCATATTTTAAGGATATCCATGCCTGAGCACAGGTGACTTAATTAGTACCTCAGTCAATTTGATGGACTCAAGCATGGATATCCTTCATACCTGGACTGTAATGGCGGAGTTTGGGAACCTCTGCACTATTCAATAATCTGGCTGGTGGAATGAAAATCTGGTAATGTATGGGAGCAAATGACAATCGACTATTTGCTCACAAACACTGGAAAACAGACAAAAATGGTCGTTCAGACAAATTGGTTAAAAGTTAAAACACACCAATTTAACCAATTTGAACAATTGTTTTGTCTGTTTTCCAGTGTTTAAGACCATATATTTGACTGTCATTTGCTCCCATTCATTACCAGGTTTTCATTCCAATCCCCAGATTGGACAGATATCTGACTGATAATTGTATAGTGTATGCCCAGGGAGGCCAGAAAATTAGGTCAAGTCAATACAGGTTGAGTCTCCCATATCCAAATATTCTGAAATATGGAATATTCCAAAATACGGAATATTTTTAGCATGACTGAGAAAGTGAAACCTTTGTTTTCTGATGGTTTAATGTACACAAACTTTGTTTAAAGCACAAATTATTAAAAATAGTGTATAACATAACCTTCAGGCTGTGTTTATAAGGTGTATATGAAACATAAATGAATTTCATGTATTTACGCACACTTTTTTTGATGCACAAAATTATTAAAAATATAGTATAAAATGACCTTCAGGCTATGTGTATAAGATGTATATAACACATAAATGCATTCTGTGTTTAGATGTGGGTCCCATTCCCAAGATATTTCATTATTTTATGCAAATATTCCAAAATACAGAATATTCCGTTATCCAAAATACCCCTGGTCCCAAGCATTTTGGATATGGGAGACTCAACCTGTAATACAATTTGAAGATAAATGTCAGTGATGACAGAATAGTCTTTTCATCAGTCCTATAGGAGATATAACCTAAAGCAGCAATGGTTATTACATCACTTGTGATTAAGGAGTACTGGATGTGGTATCCTGTGAATACCTGATAATCGAGGAAATGCCCAGGATAATTTATTTAATGATTTCAGACATTACAGCTACAGCAGTAAAAACTGTGTTTTAGAAGACAGTTTAAGAAAATTGATTTATTTAGAGGCAGTAAAATCTGTTTATCCATCACAAAGGAGGAAACTCTCAGATGATGCCAGGAAAATGTTCCATCTCAGGGAATGGAATAAATGTAAACAAAGTCTATCTACCAATTATTATTTTCATATACAATGTAGGTTAAAATAAGCATACCTTACATTGTGAGATGTCATATTAGCAGATACAGTTAATAACTGACAGTTCTCTACAAAATGGTGACCTTTCTACCAAAGCTGAGTGACATCACATAAGCTGTTTATGATGTAACAAGTCACATGGTCATTATACTAAGGTGAAAACACACTGCCTGAATGCATTTTGCCAATGTATTGATAATTTATCATTTAGGTCAAAATAAGCTTACAATACAAGGTCAGTAGACATATTAACAGATACAGTTGATAACTGACAGTTCTATAGCAAGGCACATGATCAGTCTAATGAGATTATAACTCACATTCTGCCTGCCTATCTATGATTATTTTCATAAAACATTTAGTGTAAAACGAGCATATAGTACATTGTGACATGTCATAGCAGCAGGTACAGTTGATAACTGACAGCAGTGGCGTAAGTTCATCCCAGACGCCCGGAGGCAAGTTATAATTTGGTGCCCCTCCCCTACAAAAAAAAAGGGAAAATAAATATAGTGCATATCTATCCATATGCACAAAACGCTAGTATAGAATATGTGAATTTGTTTCTATTAGGCTTATTTACTAAAGTAAATTTGCTGGATATCCCCCCCCCCTTTTCAGGTATATACAGCTATGTGTTAGTCACAGATAAGATAGTGACCTGTATAGTGCAATTAGCATGAGGCTCAGAGTCTTCCTGATGGAGGCGAAAGCCACCTGATGTGTGGTGGGGAGCCCTCCTGATTCACCTGATGGAGGCGAAGGCCACTTGATGTGTGGTGGGGAGTACTCCTGATACCCCTGATGGAGGCGAACACCAACTCATGTTGGTGAGTAGTCCTCCCGATACCCCACATAGAGGGGAAAACCACCTGATGTGAAGGCTTTGAGGACTGAGTTTGAGTCAAGATACTGTATGACTGCTACTGTGGTGGAACTCCAAATCATAAAATACCCAGTCTACTGCCGACTGTTTCACATGCCGGGAAGTTGCTCCACCAAAAGATCTGCCCCCAGACTCAGTCACTGGTGTCCCAGGATCCCGCGTCCCATGCCCTTTTACCCACAGCTCAGTTTGGAGCATCGTTGTTGACATCCAGCTACTGAAAGAGATCTGCAGCCACCATTATGCTGGGGCCCGCCACACAGGTCCACGGCTAGCTGCCACCAGGGAGGAGTGGGACTGGGAGTTGTGGGTGAGGGGGGGTGCCCGAGTCACACTGGTATGAGAAGCTGCTGAGAAGCAGCGACATTAATGAGCGGGAACAGGCTATAGATAGACGGAAGCGGCATCTGTTGGTGTGACACAGAGCCCTCCCCTAGTATATGGTTATGGGTGCTTCTCAGGTGCCGGGAAGAGGTGCTATGTATTGGGCGGCTGTGACGTTACACTCCAGGTACATATTTACAGCCCTAAGTGGGGTGAATATATGGGCAATGGAGAAGGTGCCCCTTCAGTGCTGGCGTCCGGCGGCAGGTGCCTCCATTGTCTCCCATAGTTCTGCCCCTGACTGACAGTTCTCTACAAAATGGACCTGACTACAACTATTAGAAGTCAGAGAGGGGTCCTGCATAAATAGCTCCCCATGTATTTTGGTAATTCCTGGTGACTCCTAATATAATTATTATTTAGAGTAAGTGGCACATTATCCCATATATACAGTACAGCACTGATCATCATACAACATTATGAACACATGAACATACTTAAACCGGATGAGTACTATTAAAAAAAAAAAGTAGGGACTAAGATGATTTTAGAGCCAATAAAGGTATATATTTATACAGATATTAGACCTAAAAAAGGGACAATCTTAAAGAAGAAGGGACAGTAGAATATGAGTATGCCTATTCCCACCATTTATGAGTATCTGGTTACATGTATAAGATCTACTGGATTTCAGGAAATTGGACGTGATGCACTATGTTGAAATATCAGACCTCAGAAAATGATATTTTCGGAGGTTTAAACGCACTTACAGTATGCATCAAGCTTCACTTTCTGGAACTTGTTCCCATTAGGCAACGCTTTCTTATCAGAGTTTTCCCTGATAGGGATCCAATAAGATGCCTCCCAGGATCCCCCACAGCTTGCGCATTCGCAGATGGATTCATGAGTCACAAACCCGGAAGTCCCCACACCGCATAGGACATTTATTTTTCGGAGAGCTGTCCTTTGCTAAAATTTTCATGCATACATGGTTCCTAAAACGTGATATGCATGCGATCATTGGTGGAGGCGGAGCTTCAGAGGGGGGATGGGGGGGTGCTAAGCTAAGGCAGGCCAGCGAGGGGGCGGAATGGGCAGTTCAATGCTTCTGGCGTCCAGAATGTGAATGGTCAGGGCTTCAGAATGCTGTTGGTGGCTGACAGGAAAAAAATAAGTTTTACCTGTCTGCACTGCAGTACAGATCCTGTGGGCCTATTTTCATGGGGCACTGGTGCTGCAGCTCCATCCACCCCATTGTTAATCCTGCCCTGTACATATGCTGTACGTATTTGTAGTTCAGGTGGAGAAAACACAGTCCGATATTAATAGAATTATGGCTTAGTCCATGGCAGGATTCAATAACATCTTAACACTTTTCCCTCTGCATGATCATCCAGCTGCGTAAGAAAACCTACTTCTGATGAAGCTAGGTGATCTTGACCAGGGAAACTCATTAAGACTCACCTAAACCTAATTATTTACTTGGACTTTGCCACCTAAATCTGGATGCTATGACTAAGCCATAATTCTATTAATATTGTACTGTGTATTCTCCACCTGAACCTGAATTACAAATATCTAAAACATATGGATACCTAGTGGATCACATCTACAGCCTAACTTTTCTGTAAATTACTGCTAAAAATGAATGTCTGTGTCTGGACCTCTAGCCACCAAATTTGTGTAATACCATGTTGCTTATTTGATTCAATGACTGACTGTTGGAGATTAATACCCCTTTTACACCGGAGCTAAAACCCGGGTTTTTGAAGGGTTAACCGGGGCAGCTCCCTGGTGTAAAAAGAGAGAGGGTTGGAATGCCGGGTCGAGTGACCCGGCAATCCAACCCAGGTAACCAGCTGGGTTTAACACGGGCGTAGCCCGTGAAACCCTGCTGTGAGAACAGCGCACTCCTAGTCACGATGACCTGGAGTGCGCTGCTAGCCGACTGATTGGTCCAGCTTCGGTGGTGCTTGGAGATGATGTCATCTCCAAGCGACCACTTTCACTCCGGAAAAGCCGGATCTATGCAGCCCTGACTCCGGTGTGAGCGATGCTGACTCAGGAATATCCCGAGTCGGTGACGGCAAAATTCCGGGTCTGATCCGGATAGGAACTTTGTTCCAACTCCGGGTCAGACCCGGAATTTAGGTGGAAAAGGGGTATTAGTCCTAAACTCAGAATTTCCTAAGTATAGGATCCTATATGTGGCTATTCTGTGGTGTGTCTAAGACATATCCCTTTTTAAATTGTTCTAATGAATGTAATACTTTTTTTTTTTGGAATCTTATCCGTCTATCTCAGAGGTTTTCAAACTTTTTTAAATGATGGAGCCCTAGAGTATCAGCATTATTTTCACGGCACCCCTAAGCCAAATGTTTTATTGAAAAATTCAGAAAAAAAATGTAGTGAAGTAAATTGTGCTACGCTCCTTAGGTTCAGTTATGTGGTGGTGGACATGTTTGAGCTTCTGTTTGTCTACATATTTACATTACATTGACCATAAATAATTTGATTTGGTGCTGGACCACCAACCTGAGGCTCCCCAGGGTCACATGGCGCACAGTTTGGGAACCACTGGTCTAACTATTTTATTGAGTAAAGGTAATAACGCAGCGCCAGTTCTTTACTGTAGTGAGAATGCCGGTTCAAGTAGGGAATTCAAGTTGAAATGACGTACATGCTTACAGAAAAGGAGGATCAAGAATGAATATAGATGGGCGAAGGGCCAAGTGATTGCATGTTAAAGATTGGTGGGAGGATAGCATGTTTAAAGAATGACCAGAAAATGTCAGTGACAAGAGAGAACAGTTGAAGAAGACAAGGTTGAAATACATGTCAAAGACAACGGGGATGCATATTAGAACCTTGTCTAGTTTTCTGAAGTGGTTAGAGGCAGGGGAAAGATTTAAACATGTTTGGGATTTCTGGACTGTGCATTGTTTTGCAGAAGAGAGAAAGAGAATCTCTAAAGTCTTCAGGGTATGTTTATAGAGTCAATTGTTATTGGCCCTAAAATAGTGTACTGCAAATCTGGGTGTATCTAGAAAATAAAAGCATGGAGATTTTGTTCATATTTTGATCAAAACATTTAAGTTTACAGCCTGTCGTCAAGGGACCCCAATTCTCTGCAAGTTCTTACACACCATTAAATTTCAGTTAAATGCGCTCGCCTGTCAGGTGCAGAGGTATTCCCGGTACACACATGACACCGTAGATTGAGGAACAACTTTGGAAATGAAATGTCCCATCCGAATGCCCTGTTTGAACTCTGATAATTCACGTCTCCTTGCCATGAGCAGCCGAGCCAGTGTTCACACTGACTCACGAAATGTCAGATTACAACTGATGCAGGTCTGGACATTTCCAAGACTTCATAGTACCGTGGCACCACCTATTATTACCTTTACATACTGCTGTCCCATTATTATTATCATTTATTTATTTGTTTATTAATTTATTTATTAAGTGCTAAAAATCCCTTGACTTTTAGCACTTCAGTGTAAGACCTAGTCAGGTGCGGCTCACGAGCTAGCCCTTGTATAGATGCTACCCTCTGTACCTGAGGGTATCGGTATGAATGACCGCCGAACCCATGTCCGGCGGTTCAAATCCCGATGCCGGAAATCCGGCAGCAGTGAAGATCCCGACAAGGTAAGTTACTAACTATCCCTAACCTTTTCCCCCCCGACCCACCTTTAGGGGTGCCTAACTCTAACCTCCCCCTCTAGTGCCTAACACTAACCCCCCTGTAAGTGCCTACACCTAACCCCCCCTCCCCGCAGCCTAAACCTAACCCTCCCGGGGGGGGTGCCTAGCCCTATCCTCCCCCCGGGGGTGCCTAACCCTAACCCCCCCTTCACCTAGCCTAACCCTAACCCTCCCGGGGGTTGCCTAACCCTAAGTCCCCCCCAGGAGCCCCTAACCTATCCCTCCCTCCCTGCGGCTGTCCGCGGCCGCCGCCCGGCTTACCTTTAATTGGTATACTAGGCGTCGGGCTCCCGACGTGGGGATAATGATAGATATCGGGATTTCGACGCCTATCGTTAGTCCCCATGTCGGGATTGCACAGTCGGGAAGCAGGCGTTCGGCATTTCGACCGTTGGCTTCCTGACTGCATCCCGTACCTGAAAGGTGAGTGCATTTAACTGTAATTTAATGATGTGTTAATTGTTTGTTAGGCATGTAGTTGCACTTACTCAAGCTGCGTGGGGACTCTGAGCTAATTGAATTGATCCCAATGATCCAATTTGCTGTAGCAAAGCTGCTAGTAGCTTTTGTTTTGTAGAATACATGTCCTTGAAGATTTTGTGAATCATGAATAATTCTGATATATAAGAAAAGGCCTGACAGTATTTTGGAAACGCTTATCTTTATCACAAAATACTAGTGGTAATGCAACTTTAGTTGGCGTTTCTATTTATTGTTCTCTCACTTTTACAGGGATGTCTGCTCAATCCAGATATTAAACTTGAGACACTTAAGGAAGATATCAAAGATTATTTGAAGACATCAGGTATGTTGTTGTTGTTGTGTTTACACCATAGCTAACAATGGTGACCGATTTGACATATTAGGTGGCCTGCATTATGTTCCATAACCATCTATTATCATTAGTATGTTTTTCTTCCAAGCTAACAAATCATAAATGTTAACCACAATCCTGATAAGATTTGATCACAACAGGCTGGCATCTCATGCAACCTATCACTAATGCCCACTGGCGGCTGCCAGAGCCGAGCTTCCTACAGCTGACAAACACTCTCCCCCAGCAACAGCAAAGAAGTGATCCTAGTAGGAACGTCCACCAGCTGCTGCTCTCTTCCCACAGGACCGTGAAGTCTATGGGAATTTATGTAGAAGAGTGATTATAATATTGACAAGTGAGCTTCATGTAAGTGATACAAAGTATCTCAAGGTTAGAAGTTACAAAGACTAAGGACCTGATTCAGAGCCACTCGCTCTGAATCAGGGCAGCTGCTTTTTAAAAATAATAAACGGCCTCCTGGCCGCTCGCTAAGCTGTGGGTGACCACCCACAGCTTTTGCGAGCGGCCAGATGATGATCGCGACCATCGGGCTTGCAACGAGACCCTTGTGGTAGGGTCTCGTCTGCCGCAAGCCCCAGTGAGCTTCCGGCTCTAATAGAGCCGGAAGCTCACTACTGACATCACTCGTGATGTCAGTAGGGCCGCCCTCAAACGGCAGGTGTTCCTGAAGGAATGCCTCCGTTTGACCAGCCACCCCCCCCTCCCCGCCTACAAAACAGGGCGAGCTGTTGATCAACATCGCCAGCCGCCCCATTTGTAGCGAGCCCCGGAGCGAGTGAATTTCTCACTCGCTCCGGGGCGAGCGCACACGCAGCCGCGTGCGCACTGCCTGGCCATTGACCCGCTTGCGAGCGCATAGTGCTTGCGAGCGGGTCTGATTCAGGCCCCAAATCTGTGTGCACATCTGAACGATACGATGTAACGATATATCGTACCCGCGTACACACTGCACAATATATTATTGTTGTAATAATGTTAGTGAGCTGCATCGTCCGTGGCATCGGCCCATCTCATGTGCAGCACATCAGATGGGAAGATACAACCACACAATATATCAAATGATGAATTGGGTGTACACACTAAACAATGGTCATTATGGTTCATTGCGGATTGCAAGATTGGCCAATATATCGTACGTGTGTACACCCAGCTTAAAATTACACTGAATATCGGTGCCATCTGTAATCACAGTCCACCGTGTGATCAAACACAAAAGACCTGTAGCCACAGTTCATTGGTGCAAAGTCTTATTAGAGTATACTTCATATATAACTTTATCCAATGGATCATTCCATGAAATATAGGACACAATACATGAAAATTGAATTGTATCACAGCAGATGCCAAGACATTTTCAACTGCATGTTTGCTGATGAACTTAATGTAACTGTCACAGTGACTTCAGATGATGTAGTTACCATTGGTGACTGGTTCTATGTTGAATATGATGGAAAGAGTTACCCAGGTGAGATAAAGGACATCAGAGATGGTGAATACTCAGTGAGCACAATGGAGCAAGCTGGCAACAACTGAAAATGGCCATCATCACCAGATGATATATAGGAAAATAAACAGACCTATATTGATTAATTCACGTGTACAGTATTCTACAGGTTTGAGTAATTTGTATCAGAGCCCTTTGGGGACAGAAATGTACCGTGTATCACATTCGTATGTAAAATGAGTCCTGTCCCAATTGATTTTATGTATAGTTTGTTTAACACTCAGCTTTTTTTTGTGTGTCAATCATATGTTTAGGGTCTTAAAGTACAGGTTTAAATAAATATATAAGTCCCCTCAGTTCCTATATCAATTTTGTTGTAACATTAGTCACGTGAGTTGGGTACGGGATGCCGGCACTCAGAATCCCGATGCCAGCATCCCGACTGGATTACAATACCGACACCTAGAGGTAAGTAGGCTAACCCTAACCCTCCCTCCCCACAACCTAAACATCCCCCCCGCAAGCTAAACCTAACCCTCCCCTACCCACAGCCTAACCCTCCTTCTAGTACCTAACCCTAACCTCAATACTTACCACGGGATGTCAGCGGTCGGAATGCTGGTGTTGGAATTCTGACTGGTGTCAGGATTCTGGCACTGGCATCCCAACCGCCAGCATCCCGACAGCTGGGATCGTAATGACATCCCCAGTAACGCATATAGACCTAAAGTTTAGCTAGTAAGAGTGTCAATTTTTTTTTCTGTTTCTAAGCGTTATGGACTACCTACCCCATACATTACTGTCATGTTTTTAAAATGTTGAATTTCAGCTTAATTTTTGTGCTTACTTCTAAAAAGTAACATGAAATGTAATGTGAATCACATGGAATGACCCCAATAATCTTCACAGCTCCATCCTAAATTAGTGCTGGTATGTCGTTCCTTAGCAACAGCGATTCTGGAAGCGGTTTCCATTTGCAGAACAGCCACGTGTGGCATCATTGGAAAGTGGAATTTTAGACTATGTCCAGTTTTGTTTTTGACCACCACTTGGTACAGCTAATAACGGAGCACACCAATAGGTATGCCAAGCAAAGCATACAGGGGACAACAACTCACCAGGAATGATCTGGCAATTAATTTTTTGGGGCAGTGATATCTGACAGATGATTTATTTCACTAAAAAGAGATTTACACTTTGCTATCCTAAAATCCTTAAAATACCTTAACAAACCTATTGCCAAAACTCTGACCCCAGAATGAGAAGTCCGTGTTGCAGAGCTGGAGTAAGGGTTTGGGGGAGGAGAGGGGGGGGGGGTGAACACTTGAAACAGGGAGGCCCCCATGGTCTATAATTAACAGCATAGTCATAATTCACAATATAGAGATAGTAAGAGAGAGTTACTAGTAGGTACTAAATATTAAAGCGCCTTATAGACGGATTACATCACATGTAGTCGCTCGGATAAGCAGTCACACATGCAGCGGGTTTACTGATGAAGAGTCACACATGCAGCAGCTCGGATAAACAGTCACACATGCATGTAGCTGAGCCACAGAGTCATTTATACAGGGGGTCACAGAAGCAGAATCACACATACAGAGGGTCACACATCCTGTACAGTTACACATGCAGCTGGTTACACATACAATGCACACACAGTTTTAGAAACATCATTACAGTTACACTCTCTCTTAAGCTGGCCACACATCTAAAGATTATCTGTCCAACCAGCCAAGTAGTTGATTGGTTGGAATGAAAATCTGGTAACGTATG
The DNA here is from genome assembly GCA_031769625.1 of Taudactylus pleione. Classification (NCBI taxonomy): domain Eukaryota; kingdom Metazoa; phylum Chordata; class Amphibia; order Anura; family Myobatrachidae; genus Taudactylus; species Taudactylus pleione. The sequence continues at coordinate 160,396 of JAUIMM010000300.1, forward strand.
GGAGTGAATGAAGATCAGCAATTTGCTCCTAAATGCCAGAAAACAGATGAAAATGGTCGTCAGACAAGTTTGTTAAATGTTTGATCTAAACAATTTGTTCAAACAGTTTTTGTCCATTTTCTGGCATTTGGGAGCAAATTGCTGATTGTAATTTGCTCCCATACCTTACCATATTTTCATTCTAACCAATCAACTAGTTGGCTGGTTGGACATATAATCTTTAGATGTGTGGCCAGCTTTACCTTGCAGGCCTGGTAGTACAAGTTGCCACTGGGATAGTTGAGACTGTAGCAGCTCCTCCCTCCTATCTCCCATGATGCCATCTACTCCGCCCCCTCATCCGAATATGCCCACTCCCTTTCCTTGCATGCTTACTGCCCAGGCAGTAGTATTTAATGTAAGAGCAGTGGCAAACGCAGGATTTCTAGAGGGAATTTCCAAATACTTGATTTTAGAGCGAGTGTGGGCAGTTCATGAAGAGGGCATAACTAGCACTTATCCAGCTTTAATATGCATCATACAAAGTGTATTTTGTGACATAATAATAATAATAATACAAGTCCAGCGATCACAGTAAGCCATTAAATGTGGCAGTAGGGCCATCCTGCCTGAGCTGAATCTTTTTAGTTGAGATGTTGGCACCATTCCAGAGCAGTGGAGCAGGTCCGGGAGTCTGGGGCAGCAGCACTGCCCTGGACATAAATGTACATATTGGTCTTGATATGCACTGGATAGTGTATTATTATATGGTATTAATAATTATCCCTATTGATGGTCTATAGCAGTGCACCCCTAACTGTGCATGTTTTCCAGATCTCCTAGTTAGAGCACAGGTGTATTTATTACTCACTGACACAGTAAAAGATCCAAAGGTGGTGCTAATTATTTCATTTGTGATACTGAGAAGAACATGCAGCACTAGTAACATTCTATTCTATTACTATTTCTATTGTTGTCATGTGTGGACTGGGAAGGGGGGTTTCCAGGCAACCGGAATGAGCGCAGGGGGCGCTTGCCTATGAAGAGGGGTATCCCCTGAGAGAGAGGGGCCCGGGGCAGGTACCCCCTGTGCCCCCCCCTCAATCCGAATCTGCTCTATAAACAAAGGCATACTAGGGTGGAAACAGTGTATACACATATACAGTATATACATTCAACCTGTCTCCAAATTGCGCCATTTTGCCCGTTTAGTACACCATGGACTTTGCAACGCAGCCTCGCCAAAACACTAAGCCGAAGTACCTAGTACACTACAAATGAACTACAGTAAGATGCCAAATAGAGGAAAAAGTACGCAATGTAGGGTAAAAAGGCAAAAGACAGGTGCGACAGGAGTGACCCGCTCCATGCATCGTTATGCTTAATCTGCAACTTCATACCAATTCCTTCGCTACAAAAATACTAATCCTAAGTACAAAGGGCTCGACTCAGACCCGGTCGCTAAGCTGCAGACATATGCTATGGGCGATTATCGCCCGTCTACGCATGCGTACGCTTCGCAAGTGCGCGAAAACCAGTCACTGCGATCGGGAATCGTGCGCTCATAGTACACAGACTGAATGCTAATTTGAGTAACAGCGCCATTTGTGGGTGGTAACAGGGGAAGGTGCTTGTGAACGCGGGAGTGGTGCTGTGAACGCAGACGTATCTGGGCGTCAAAACAGAGTTTATGGGTGTGCATAATTAGCAAAGATGCATCATTGTACACGTCACTTGGTTGTATTTCAGCCTGCAGTGATCGCAGTGCTTGCGGCAGGGTAATGTCTACCTCAAGCGCTGCGTGCAGCTCCGACAGCTTCCCGATGGTTCTGATTATTCATACACTTCCTGGAGATGTGTTAAGAGAGAAAAGTGGGCGTCTTTATACCGTCGTGCGTTCGCTATGCCGTCGCTCTCTAAGACATAGAGGGCGTCCTAACACCAGAGAGTGCGATCGCGGAATTTGCATACCCGGCCCCTTTTGGCTGCGAGAGAGCGCAGTTTAGCGACTGGGTCTGAATCGGGCCCCTAGTACACTATAAGCAAAGGAAGATTTAAAATTGAGGAAAAATTATGCAGCACAGGAATTGCTGTGTGTGGGTTGCACCAGGCTTCTCGTGCCATAGGCACAAAAAAAGATAGGTGTATGAGGGCACATCTGTATCTTACAAAATATCTACAATTGGAATCAAAATCTATTAAAACATTAAAATGTATAATTGTCTGTTATTAGTTTGAGCTGACTGTTTATGCCCAATTTATGCATAAATCCAGTTTATTCCAAAGGGTTCACATACATTTTCATGCCACTGTATACTGGCAATGGAACTAAACTGGCAGAAGAATACAGAGAAGTACTGTTATTTTAGCAAATTATCATAACCCTCCTAAAACCCTTGCTCAGTATTGGGCTAGATTTACTAAGCGGCGGTTTTAACCTCACAAATTAAAATGTCAGTAATATTAAATGCAAATCCTGCCTTGTTTTACATTTACTATTATTGCCATTTTAAATTTTGGGATCAAAACTGCAGAGAATCTAACCCATTATCTCCAGGGTTGCCAATATTCTGACTGCCCCTTCCAGGAGCGAGCAGCCAGATCGACATTGCAGGGGGACATGGCCGGACAGGTTTGTGGGCGGAGCGGGGAGACGAGGTCGTGGCCATGCGTTTGCATAATTTTGGCCCCGCCAAGATTACCGGCATGGTGTAGCAGGGGGCGGGACCAAAATGAAGTCGCGTCATCGGCCTCCCCTCGCTGCGGGAGTTTCTCCTAAAACTTCCTGGGGGGAAGTACGGAGGGTCGGCAGCAGCCGGGAGGCTTGGCTGCCTTTCCGGGGGGCCGGGAGCGGCACCTGATTTTCGGGAGGCTCCTGGCCGAATCGGTAGGGTAGGCAAGTATGATCATCTCACAGCAGACAAATTTGACATCTCCACTGGACTACATTTTATTGACCCATTGAACTGTAGATAGCAGCGCCGATAGTGACAGGGGCGCATGTCATTTACTGCCCAGCCCACCAAGAATACATGAGGGAGAAGCGGTATCAACGCACATAATGTACACTGATGCCGAATCGGCGGTTAATTCATCTGCCCCTCTGTTCTTTCCCTCACTCTATTCTCTCTGTCTCTGTTCTCTCACACACCTTCCCTAACTATTTTCTATCTCTCTTTCTCTCTCTTCTTTTCTACATAAATATTTATGTAACTCTGGGCCTCATTTATCAATGAGTTTTATCATTCACAACGAGTGATAAAACTCCCTGTGTATGATAAATGGTGCTCCAGCCAATCAACACCCAACTGTCATTTTTCAAACAGATGGCAGTTGGGAGCTGAGTGACTGGAGCACCATTATCACACACAGGGAGTTTTATCACACGTTGTAAGTGATAACACTCGTTGATAAATGAGGCCCTGTGTATCTCTCCTTTCTCTTGCTGTTTCTCTCCTACCTCTCTTTCTCTCCCACATTCTCTCTGTCTCTCTCCTTCTTTCTCTGTCTCTTTACCTCTTCATCTTCTCTCTCTCCCATTCCTCTTTTTTTTTCTCTGTCGTTTTCGTTATGTATTTGTTTCATATTTATTTATGTTTTCTTTCTTTGTTTTAGGTTGGGAGAAAAAAATTCAAAATGCTGTGTATCGAGAACTTAGTGTGTAAGTGCTTTGTGAATAATCAGTGTAGAAATGTATTAAGGTTGAATCACACTCCTTATTATGAAGAGATGCGCACATTTTATTCACATTGCCTTCATGAGTCAGAGGATGTACTATACAATAAAATCCCAGGTGTCATTGTGTTTATTAATTTACATCATCATTTTCTTTTCTTTATTGTGGTGAGAACACCGTGACTTAGTATTGCTTCACTTTTGATAATCGATAAAGCTAAATACTCAATACTGAAATATGGAATGTTTTGCAATTGTAATGTGACTGTGTGTTCCTAGTCCTACCCCAGCCACCACATACATAACTAAATTGACCATCCTCATCCAAGCTCTATTTATTAACTACACAGTGCGGAATAGTGAAACATAAGCGAAACGCAACTGGCTACGTATATGAGGTTCTCTAGTTGCGTTTGACAGTCGTCCAGAAAATGTAAACTTGCTCAGGCTGTTTCAGGTACTGTTTGTAGAGAAGATGTTAGCTTTGGGGAAATACTATATTAAGATTTATTGAACTGTTGAACAGAATATAAAAGTACTATGATCATTGTGTAACCATATTAATTTATATATATTTTTATCAGGCTTCCAGCACCTTGTCACCCAGCAGCACCTGCTGAGAACATTAAAGAACCTCTGTCATACATGAGAAGGGCTCAGGTAGGTAGTCAGCACCTCAACAGCTATAGCAATAACAAAATATCCCTAATACTGTACAATTTTCTGTAGTGTCTTTAATGATAATGCATCTGGGCCTCCTGGCACATTCACTTCCACCACATCTCACTGCAATTTCTATTGGAAGGTAAACTAGGCCAGAAATGAATGCATTATTATCATGGAAAACTAGTTTTATGTTCTATAATGCTCCCCATTACTTTGCTGAGTAATCTGCTCAATTAAAATGCTTTTTTCTGGTTATTCTGGACATACATTACTTCTAGTTACCGACTTGTACTACTTCTAGGTTGTATAGTAATCTGTATAGGATTGTCTTTGATGTTCATAATAAAACTATTGAGGTATGAATGCCGTTCAGTCGCTTTAGAAGGAATTGCTTTCCAGTCTAATCGTGTGGTTCCAAAGCACAAAAGTTATTTTATGTAAAAAGGGGTAACATGATATAAGATTAACAATTAGAGTAAAAAGCAAGAAAATGAACAATAGGTACAGCCGATACATACGCATGCGCACTGGTCCCAGTATACAGTCATTCAGTCCAGAAGTCTGCGGTCACAAAGAAGATTTCTGTATACTGCAGCCAGTACACAAGCCTATATACGGTACAGGTTACAGAGATAACAAAGGACACAGTTAGCAGGTTTTCATTGGTTCTTGCTTCTGGTCAACCTGGTCATTGGTCAGTTCATATGGTGTCATCAGGGGTATGGCTCAGTCTTCCAACGGTCACATTGTGTAGCTTCCTGCCGAAGAACTGGTTAAAACTGGCTACAACACTGCATACAAGAAATAGCATTATACTCAATAACTCCCTATCATCCATAACCAGCGGATGCATGATGCGACTTCTTTGTCTATATAAACGGATGTCTGCAAATAAACAGGGATTTAGGGATCTATTTACTAAGCCGTGTTAAGAGACAGAGTGAAAAGTGATAAGGTGCCAGCCAATCAGCTCCCAACTGTCATTTTTCAAACACAGCCTGTGAGATGGCAGTTAGGAGCTGATTGGCTGGCACCTTATCACTTTTCACTCTGTCTCCTAACACTGCTTAGTAAATAGACCCCTTAGTATGATACCAAACATGACATGTCCACTGTATTCTGAACCTTAGATCTCTTTTAAGTACATCTTACATCTTAATTATTAGCTAACAAATACCTTTAAATAACTCTGATTATTATCTATAGTATGTGGGAACCATTTTATATGTATGCGTTCGCATATGTGCGTCTGTGTATGTGTGTGTATGTGAATACATGTGTGCGTTCGCATTTGTGCACATTGGATTGCACCGACGCAAAGTAGCGTCCTAATAACACGCCATCAGACTATAGATGACTATGGCCCTCATTCAGAGCCGGACGCTCTGAGCAGAGCGCACGCTCTGAATGAGGGCCGGCCTCCATAATTATGGAGCGTCCTCCTGGACACTCGTATAGCTGTGGGTCACCACCCACAGCCTATACGAGCGTGCAGGGTGATGGTCGCGATGGTCTTGACCATCGCGACCATCGCCACTGCGAGCCGGAGCCTGCGGTTGAGTTTCTCAACCGCAAGGCCCGGAGTGATTTTGGCTCTATCAGAGCCAAAATCACTCCCACTGACATCACTAGTGATGTCAGTGGGCCGGCTTCTGACGGTAGGCGTTCCTTATGGAACGCCCCCGTCTGGGAGGCACGCCCCCGGCACGCCCACCAAAGGGGGCGTGCTGTCAATCAACATCGACAGCACGCCCCCTTTGATCAGACACAACGAGCGAAGGAAAGTCCTTCGCTCGTCGCGTCTGGCGCATGCCCACGACGGAGCTCCCTCCGTCGTGCGCATGCGCAGTGCACACCATCGACCCACTTGCGAGCGGACAGCCGCTCGCGAGTGGGTCTGAATCAGGCCCAATATCGTCAGATAATAATTGTAAAGCGATCATACCCAATTATTTGACTTTGACAGAGGATATAACTGATCCTTGGCCATCGGGTAAAGTAAAAACATATCACATCTATACTAATATTATAAGAACGTTGTGTATGTCTGTTTGTTTCAAGTTGGTGCAAAAACTACCGAATCGATTTTCATCATGCTTCATGCATCATTTTGTAATGGAACATCTTGGTTAAAGCTGAGCAATAACTAAAACAAACTTTATTGACCCCATCAATACAAGAGATAGGTGTGGCACCATGCACGCTCACTGTAAGTGGTGGGGGGATGAGGTGCTTTGGGCCCGCGTTCACTTGAATAGTATCGGCTACACAAGTCACACAGTGACATTGGTGTGAGTGGTGGGTGAATAGGATAGGCTACATAGCAGTCTGTGCACAGGGCACACAGTGACATTGGTGTGAGTGGTGGGTGAATAGGATAGGCTACATAGCAGTCTGTGCACAGGGCACACAGTGACATTGGTGCAAGTGGTGGGTGAATAGGATAGGCTAGATAGCAGTCTGTGCACTGGGCACACAGTGACATTGGTGTGAGTGGTGGGTGAATAGGATAGGCTACATAGCAGTCTGTGCACAGGGCACACAGTGACATTGGTGCGAGTGGTGGGTGAATAGTATAGGCTACATAGCAGTCTGTGCACAGGACACACAGTGACATTGGTGTGAGTGGTGGGTGAATAGTACAGGTTACATAGCAGTCTGTGCACAGGGCACACAGTGACATTGGTGTGAGTGGTGGGTGAATAGCAGAGGCTACATAACAGTCTGTGCACTGGGCACACAGTGACATTGGTGCGAGTGGTGGGTGAAGGTGATGCTGCCACCAGTCTGTACAGCACTGCTGGTCACTTGGGCCAGTCCCACGACAGGAACCCTAAGCAAAGCAATACAACTAGAACACCTCAAATAAAATAAAATAAAATGTTGGCAGAAGCAATTTCATCGTGGGTGAAGCCGCGGTCACTAACAATCAGATATGATCATATGGAAAATAAACTCAAGTTGTACAGGTTAAGAAGTTGGTCACACCATGGTAAGTGTGGTGTCCTTTAAATATATATATATTTTTAAGCATAATTACATTTTACAACAATTGTTAAAATCCCAATCATTTAGTTATTAACCTAAACTTGCTGCCTGAAACAGTTGCCTCAGGTCGCCAAATAATAGATACACCTTTGGGCAGTGGTCCCATACTCTGTCCTCAGGGCACCCTAACAGGCCAAGGTTTCAGGATAACCATACTTAAGCACATGTGACTTAATTAGTACCTCAGTCAGTTTGATTGTATCATCTATGCACAAGAATGGATATCCTTAAAAGCTGGACTGTTAGAGTGCTTTTAGGACCGAGTTTTGGAACCCCTGCCTTTGGGGATGGGATGGGGTTGGGACAAAACAGATAAAATGCAGTTGTAATATTGGCGGGCAGGCATAAGTTGGTTGCATTCATCATGTGACCTAGATATACAGGTTTTATATAAAGAATAGTTTAAAAATATACTTTCATGGCATCAAACAATTACGTTTTGAAGCTGCTAAATCTCAATTATCATATAAAAGTATTGACAGTAATAAATTATTTCATAATATAGAAAATGAAAGATGTACATATGGTGTAGTAATATTACATCTTCATTATATACCAATGGTACCTTGAGTATAGAGTGTCCACATACCATAACAGCTGTCAGGCCTCATTGAAAGGTTACATTCATTTTATTGTTGAATATTTGCCTCTGTCTGAAAGGTTCATTGGTTTCTGAAGAAATGGATCACAACGTATGTTATGTAGTAGACAATTTACACTGTGAGTGCACTGGGGCAGGGACTGATGTCAATGATCATTCATTGCTAAGCGCTGTATAGAGTATAAATAAAAGATAGTAATAAAATGTAGTATAATAAGTTATCTTTAATTAAAGCCCTGAGTAAAAACTATATATATGAAAAATTGCTTAACTAGATGACATCTGTAGGAGCTCTCAATAAATATAATTAACCTCCCTGGCAGATATAGAGCTAAATCATGCTGCCACTGGGGGTGGGGTCACATTAGAATAACTGACCTCTTTATAATTGCAGGGTGAATGTTTTAGTATGCGTATATGGGTATAATACTTGGACTTATGGGTTCACCCCATAGTGACATTCTCCTCAATATCAGGCTAGAGGTCTCTGTTCTGCATAGATTGACTTTCATATTCCACCATTTCCTAGGAGAATTCACAGATTGCTTATTAGGTACATTTATAGGAAACTGCAGGTGGGGGTTCCAGTTGCCTGGAAACCCCTCCCTTAGCCTGGCCATCAGCTATAATCATGACCACAATAGCAGTAGTATATATTACAGTTTTACTAGAGTTGCATACATTATATGCCCAGTGGCAGCAACTTCTCCTTCCAAGTCTACTATGTGCGTGTGTGTATCTGAGCGATCAACCCAGTGGCGTAACTAGGGGACTCGTGCCCTGGGCGCCGTGGGACTGGCGGCACGGGGGGGCTCCCCCCACCGCCATCCATGGTACTGGCCCATCCTAGTTAGCCTGTGTTGTGCAGACCACAGTGAGTGCGGTCAGCACTACACATATACTCAGGACCGGCGCTAGGCTTCCCTGCGCCCATCGTTGTCCTGTGCTGCACAGCTGCGCCACTTCAATTCCCCTGAGCGCTTACCCAATAGCGCCAGATGAAGGGTTGGAGGCAGGCTTTTCCAGTGCAGCGTTCCTGGCAACGGCCCTGCTACCCCGTGCCTAGACCCGCCAGTGCATTTACACACACATCCCTGGCATAGCGGTGGCGATGTGTGTGTTTCAGCAGTCAATGAGAGTCAGACAGACTCTCATTGGCTGCTGCTGCGCCCACTGCAAGAGCCGGGCTGGAGCTCACTCATTAGCTCCGCCTTCCGGCTCCTGCAGTGGGTAATGGGAGAGATGTCATGACGTCTCTCCCATAATGCAGAGCGCGCCAGCCCGGGAGGACTGAGGTGCAGACGGTGGCAGGAGCAGGAACTGGAGCGTGGATTCAGGTAAGTGTTTTATCTACTCGTCGTGTGGGGGCACTGCATCAGGGGGGGACTTCTACTGGGGACACTGCATCAGAGGGGGACTACTACTGGGGGCACTGCATCAGGGGGGAACTACTACTGGGGGCACTGCACCAGGGGGGGGCCTCTACTGGGGGGACCTCTACTGGGGGGGGGGGATACTACTGGAGACACTATATAAGGGGCTTTCTACTGGGGGCACTTCATCCGGGGGGGACTACTACTGGAGGCACTGCATCAAGGGGGGACCTCTACTGAGGGGGGGACTACTACTTGGGGGGACTACTACTGGGGGGCACTGCATCGGGGGGGACCTCTACTGGGGGCACTATATAAGGGGCTTTCTACTGGGGGCACAAGTGGCACTGCACTGGGGGGACCACTACTGGGGGCACTGTATAAGGGGCACTGCATTGGGGGGAATACTGCATGGGGCACTGCATAAGGGGGACCACTGCACGGGGCACTGCATAAGGGGGACCACTGCATGGGGCACTGCATAAGGGGGACCACTACTGGGGGCACTACTGGGGGGCCGGAATAAGGGGGACCACTACTAGGGGAACTGCATAAGGGGCACTGCATTAAGGTGCATATGGAATGGAAAGGAGTGTTCAGAGTGACGAGAAAGGGGTATGTCATATCGACACGCCCCATATTAAGTGGCCATGCCCCTTGTGACCACGCCCATTTTTCGGCACATGCACAAAAGGGGGCGGCTCCATTTTTCAATTTGCCCTGGCAGGGGCGGATTGGGACGGAAAACCAGCCCGGGAAATTTATGGAAGCAGCCCTCATGGGGGCGGGGTCTGTCGAGGGGGGGGATCCCTTCTCATAGGGCCCGATTCTGAGGTGGACATAGTTGCAGCCGTCATTGCTTCTTTTGCTACAGTTTCGTTTGTGACTTTATATGCAAGGACTGAGAGGCCCACTTTCAATGTCTAAGGGGTCTATTTGCTAATGCATGGAGAGAGAGAAAGATAAGTCTCAGACAATCAGCTCCTTTCAGTTTACAGGCTGTGTTTCAAAAATGACAGTTGCTTGCTGATTGGTTGAGACTTATTTTTCTCCATTTATATCTCTAAGGATTAGTGAATAGACCCTGAAGACTTTAGACACCACCATCGGTCGCACCATTGGAACTTTCAACAGCCCTATGCTAGGTGCAGATCATCCGTCTAAGTATGGCCTCCAGTGTGAGCAATTCAGTGTCTCTGTAGCATACTTGCCTACCCTCCCGATTTGGTCGGGAGCCTCCCGAAAATCGGGTGCCGCTCCCGACCTCCTGGGATGGCAGGCAAGTCTCCCGGCTGCCGCTGACCCCTCCTGTCCCACCGCCGACCCCTCCTGTCCCACCGCAAGTCTCCCGGCAGTGAAGGGGGGCGGTGACGCGATTCACGTCATTTTGACACCGCCCCCCTCTTCACACTGCCTGTAATATCGGCAGTGTGTAGCGGCGGCGGGGCCAAAATGACGTGCTCACGTGACTCCGCCCCTGCCTTGCCCGCAAAAACTTAGCATCTTGCCGGCCCCGCCCCCGTTTGCTGGCCACGCCCCCCAGTAATGCCGATCTGGCTGCTCCCTCCCGGAAGGGGCAGCCAGATAGTCGGCATGTATGCTCTGTAGCCAAACCCCTGTAACCGCCTAGGAACACCCAACACATTTCTAATACACTACTTGGTGCACGCGTCTGAATCTGTACTGCCACTCAGACACGTGTGTAGATCAAAAACAACGTACAAGATGAAAATAAAACACATTGGTCCACACAAGAAAAAAATAAAAACACATTGGTCCACACATGAAAAAAATAAAAACACATTGTTCCACACATGAAAAATTAAAAAACACATTATCCCCCACAGGAAAAAAAAAAAAACATTATCCCCCACAGGGAAAAAAAAAACACATTGGTCCACACATGAAAAAAATAAAAACATATTATCCACCACAGGAAAAAAAAAAAAAACACATTGGTCAACACATGAAAAAAATAAAAACACATTATCTTCAACAAGAAGAAAATAAAACACATCGGCCCCAAACAAATACATTGGCCTCCACAGGTAAAAATACAAACCCATTGGACTCCACAAGAAGAAAAAACACATTGGCCACCGCAGGAAAAAAAAAATAGGGTGCGTCCCAACCAGAAATAGCACCTGGAGCACAAACTTCATAAACTCCACCACCGCTGGGGTCGGGATGGGAGTAGCAGTAGTGGGAAGCAGGATGGGAGTAATAATAGTAGTGGGACGCAAGGAGCAGGATGAAAATAGTAGTAGTGGGAAGCAGGGGGTTGAATGGGAGTAGTAGTGTGGATTTGAGGGTAGGATGGGAGTAGTAGTAATGGCAGAGCTGGTGCAGGCTTGGAGTAATAATGGTGTGGGGCAGGCGGAGTAGTAGTTCAGAACGGGGGCAGGATATGAGTTATAGTGGGAAGCAGGGGCAAGATAGGAGTAGTGGTGGGAAGCAGGGGCAGGATAGGAGTAGTGGTGGGAAGCAGGGGCAGGATAAGGAGTAATGGTGGGAAGCAGGGGCAGGATAAGGAGTAATGGTGGGAAGCAGGGGCAGGATAGGAGTAGTGGTGGGAAGCAGGGGCAGGATAGGAGTAGTGGTGGGAAGCAGGGGCAGGATAAGAGTAATGGTGGGAAGCAGGGGTAGGATAGGAGTAGTGGTGGGAAGCAGAGGCAGGATAGGAGTAGTAGTGGGAAGCAGGGGCAGGATAAGAGTAATGGTGAGAAGCAGGGGCAGGATAAGGAGTAATGGTGGGAAGCAGGGGCAGGATAGGAGTAGTGGTGGGAAGCAGGGGCAGGATAGGAATAATGGTGGGAAGCAGGGGCAGGATAGGAGTAGTGGTGGGAAGCAGAGGCAGGATAGGAGTAGTGGTGGGAAGAAGAGGCAGGATAGGAGTAGTGGTGGGAAGCAGGGGCAGGATAGGAGTAGTGGTGGGAAGCAGAGGCAGGATAGGAGTAGTGGTGGGAATAAGCGGGCTGGACAGGAGTGAAACTGAACATGAAATACCTCCTCTCCAGGGTCACCTCAGCTCACTTACGTCGTTTTCTCAGCGCTGACAGCCACAGTGTGTTGGGAGAGCCTGCCATCCGTGCCCGCTCCTCTCCGTCCGAGGCACAGCTGCACCTCACCCCCTGCGTAGTCCACTTCATCATCTCCTGCAGCCCCAGGGAACAGGACGGCATGGCACAAAAAATAAGAGGGGCTGATGGCAGGCGACGGAGAGTGAGGTAAGGAAGGGCCACCGCACATCGTGGATCCGGAACTTCCGGTTTGCGTCTGCTGTGCTGCGCTGCCTGTGTAGGAGGCTGAAGGCAAGCCGCGTAGGGGCTGGAGGCCGGGCCCGCGTGCTCCGCAAAAGCTTATGGGAGGAGCTGCAGCGGCTGAGCATGCGCAGCCAGCAGCTCCCCCGTCGCCCTTTTTTTTTTTTAAGTTGTGCACTGAGCTGCCCGATTGAAGTTAAGCTCCGATCGCGGCAGCAGGACTGGGGAGCGAAGGCCCGGGGGAGGGGGGTTAGACTATTGGGTTGGGCTGGGGGGGCCGCCGCCACTAAGCTCCTGCGCTGTGCAGCTGCCCGATTGAAGGATGCGGGCAGCAGGACAGGGGCCAGTCAATGAAGAGTGGGCTGGACGGCCGCCGGCCACCGGCCAGCAAGGGGACCGGCCCAGCGGGAACTGGCCCGGCTTCCCGGCGGCCCAATCCGCCGCTGTGCCCTGGGCTCCAAATAACCTAGTTACGCCACTGGCTCAACCAATGCCCCAGTCCATCTCTGTTCTTCTTCCTACTGGCTATACACTATGGGCCTGATTCAGACCCACTCGCGAGCGGCTGTCCGCTCGCAAGTGGGTCGATGTTATGGACTGAGCATGCGCACGACGGAGGGAGCTCCGTCGTGCGCATGCGCCAGACGCGACGAGCGAAGGAAAGTCCTTCGCTCGTTGTGTCCGATCAAAGGGGGCGTGCTGTCAATGTTGATTGACAGCACGCCCCCTTTGGTGGGCGTGCCGGGGGCGTGCCTCCCTGACGGGGGCGTTCCCACGGGAACGCCTCCCGTCAGAAGCCGGCCCACTGACATCACTAGTGATGTCAGTGGGAGTGATTTTGGCTCTGATAGAGCCAAAATCACTCCGGAGCTTGCGGTTGAAAACCTCAACCGCAGGCTCCGGCTCGCAAATTCGATGGTCGCGATGGTCTCGACCATCGCGACCATCACAATGCACGCTCGTATAGCCTGTGGGTGGTGACCCACAGCTATACGAGCGTCCAGGAGGACGCTCCATGAAAATGGAGCCCGGCCCTCATTCAGAGCGTGCGCTCTGCTCAGAGCGTACGGCTCTGAATGAGGGCCTATGTTTGTATATTTATTATGGGGTATTTAACCTTTTTCTGATCACTTATATTCTTTAAATGACATGCAAATATTTGATACAGAAAGTTTTTTTTTTTTTTTTATATGTTAGACTTTCTCCTCTACACCTTATACTATAGACCAGTGATCCCAAACTTGGGGGTTGATGTATCAAGTAGTGAAAAGAGTGCAAACGTTGACCAGTGGAGAAGTTACCCATAGCAACCAAACAGCTTCCATCTATGTAATTGATAAATGTTACTTCAGAGCTGGTTGGTTGCAATAAACAACTTCTCCACTCTTTTCACTGCTTAATACACCAACCCTTTTTTTTTCAGGGAACCTTAACAGTGCATGTTTTACAGATCTCTTTAGTAATACAAGTAAAATATTTAGCACCACCTGTGGAAATGTGTCAGCCTGTAATGAATACACATGTGCACCAACTAGGAGATCTGGAAAACATGCACTGTTAGGGGTCTCTGAGGACTGAGTTTGGGAAACATTGATATAGACCATCTACAGTATAGTGTTAATTATTAATACTGCACTACACACACTATCCAGAAGACAAATGCATACATATAAATTGCATACAAATAAATCCAGGTATGGTGTTGGTTTCTTCAGCTGCTCCTCTAGACTCCAATGCTCCATAGAGCAAGGGATTTGTATTATGGAACGGTATACACATCTGGAAAAAAATCCTTTCAGCTCAGGCAGGATGACCCTATTGCAGCATCTTTCAGTATACTGTAATCGCTGGCCCTGTATAGGTCTGAAGTGTTCTATGCTCTGCGCTTTGTATGAGGCAGACTATAGTTTGTTAAGTGGTAATTATGCCCTCTTCATGGGCTGGCCAGACTCACTCTAAAAATCAAGCATCACACCGCAGTACTATTTATGCCTATTACACTGGGGAACAGTCAATCTGTTGCCAGGAATTTAAGAGTGGATTTCGATTAATTTTGTGCTCCTGATCATGATTATGCCATGCTTATTTTTCAATTGGCTCTAGTTTTTGAGATATGTATATGTCTTTAATATTTATGAAAAATTAAACTAAACAATGTTAAAAATAGTTAAAAAGATATTTTTTTTATTCTGATTAAATTTGATTTGTAAAATGTTATAAAAAGACACAGGATAATTACATACATCAGTGTTAGGAAGCTATGAGAACCGTTTTTTTAAAGGGAAATGTATTTTGTTTTTCAGATGCGACCACACCAGGCTGGACTTTTCTTGACATGGTCGCATCTGATGCAACTAAGTCCCGTATTCATTTAGTGGCGAAAAGCTGATGCAATGTTTTTGCCACATTCCAAAGTATCGCCCTACTCAATTCCAGCACGTTTTCGCTTGTGCGAAAACTCCATAGGCAAAAACAGGCAAAAGAGTTTCTCCACCCAAAGGCAGGAGAAAAGATGTGCAAAATCCCTGTTTTTGCCTAAAAATATGGGGACTTGGTTCAGAACCCTTTGGAACCCCCCCCCGCCCCACATCCCTGACTAATTAGGCAACAAAAAAAAATATCTTAATTCACCATAAAAAACACATGTCATTTTTGGGGTACAAAATTTAAAAAGTGTTTGAAAATGGGACTTAAGTACTGGTATTTTGGGGTGCTGTATGGATGGGATAGGTGTTTTTAGGATTGCAGGTGGCTGCAGAAGGTGTATTTTTAAAAAAATGTAAATCTGCACTTTACAGACACAAAAATATACTAGTACCCATTTACATGTACCCTCAATTTAATTTTAATTTTTACAGCAATTATTGTTATGCTTTTCGCCGCTAATGAAATCCGGCCCTATGTCAGAAACGAACACTGGCAAACTGCTGGAAGATGATCTTCTTGCAGCCGCCAATCTCAGAGGGACTTCCCGGTCCCTCTGCACCCATGACTCCTCCCCCTAGTGTATCCCTATCACTGTGGCCAGTAGTGATTGGGCAGCCTGGCGGCTGCACAGAGCAGCAGCTGCCAGTAAATCCAGCTCTGCCTCCACTATACCCGGCAGCTGCAGCTATCTGCAGCCGCCGGGTATAGTGGGGGCAGAGCTGGATTTAGCGGCAGCTGTTCCTCTGCCCCCTTTTAAGTTAGCCAGCGGCTGCAGTGGGGGGCAGCTGCCGTTAGAACCAGCTCTGCTCCCAATATACCCAGCAACTGCAGAGAGAAGCAGCCACCTGGGAAGCCAGTGCTGCCTGCCCCCACTGATTTTACCTGTCGGCTACAGGGAGGAGCAGCCGCTGGTAGAACCAGTTTTGCCCCACTATACACGGCGGCAGCAGAGAGCAACAACCACCAGGGAAGTCTGTCCCCAGCCGCTGGTAGAATCAGCTCTGCCGCCCACTACACATGGCGTTTGCAGAGAGCAGCAGCCACTGGTGAAGCCAACGTTGCCCGCTTGTCTCCACTGATTTTGGAGCAGCCTTTAGCATACCGGTAACCAAGTTTTAAAAATATTGATATTCATTTTATTGTCTCTATTTTAAAAAAAAAATCAAATTGTGCTGGATAAGTTTTTAATAAATGTTCTTGACCTAATTCAATCATAAAAAAAACCCCGACAATTTCTGAGCGTTTTTTTTTTTTTTTAAATCTTAATAAATCTTAGCAAGTTAAGTAGTTAAGCTTGGGCCCCTACCACTGCATTCCCTGGTGGGCCCTTCATGTTCCAGTCTGACACTGGGTGATGTTATCATTTTATGGATAAAATAAATTTTACATTTTAATGCTATATAAATATTCCAATAGTGTGTCCCATGCCAAAATCTCTTCTCTTTCTCTGTATCTTGAATGATTAATCCACTTATGGGAGCACCTGCCACCAGTTTCTCATTGATATTAGCTATCAACGGTATTTAAATTAAACTGGTGTAGGCACATGAGTGCCGTATTAAGGAAATTACTTTGAATGGAGGACCGCACATTTTTTTCTCACAGTTTGCCTTCTTAGCAATTTGGTAAGGGTTCTTTGCTGAGTACATCTTATTCTAAGTAACACTAAACCTAATAAAATGATCTTGAAGTAAACATATTTTATTGGCTTTAAATTGCAGTTTTACTCTCCGTAAAGAGATGATGTATGAATGCAACAGTGAAGTTCTGACTTTGACTGCAGAGTCCCTGGTCTGTATTCTATTCAGATAATGACAGTGGTCTGTATTATCCTCAGGTTATGATATCCCTCCTCCTGGTTCCCGTTCCCCTCAGATAATGGTCTCACTCTCCCAATAAATAATGCTGCTTAGCCTCATCCTACAGGGTTCCTCCTCACATACAGTCCTATGTGCCCTCTGATAATAGCCTGGTCTCTATCAATAATAAAACATAGCAGACATCCATTCAGACAGAATACAATGTTGGTGAATTAAATTCATACAAATATGCTCAATAGCCACACTAGCTGCAAACAGTTAAAACAATGAAGTTCATTGCACAGTATGCTGTGTATTGTTAAAGGATATACGCATGGCAAATAACTGCAGTATGGAGGCTGACATCGCACAGTACCAAAACGCAGATTCTGCCCATCTATCTAATAAAATGAAAAGTGTTTACAGGTCTATGAACAGTGTTTACAGGTCTTCTCTGTCCTTTTAGTTGCTTCCCCATTTACATCACGTTGTGGTCAGCTCACCAAAGTATGGCATTACTTATATCTGTGTACAAATTCTGACAATTACTAACCATTTGACCGATAGTCAGTGGCTGATTCAGCATTGCATGCATCTCTATCTATTTTGGTTAAGTGGGTGTACATATGTGTCCACATACATCTATCCTCCATGTGCTACAAGCCGTGTTACACATAACGCGTCATCGCCGTGCAACTCTGTAGCGCCGAGCATCGTATTGTGCAACTTTTTCCCTTCAAATTTGACTTATTCGCATATCGTGGTAAATAGCTTCTGGTGATTTAAACGGCATACCTAAATTCTGTGTGCGGCTGTATTGGGAGGGCGGTATACAATATAGCGCATTCATTTCATTACACCACCCAAATCGACCATTTTTTTCAGAAGTAATGAACAAAAGAAGCTAGTTTATGATGAATATATATTTATTTTGGCAAGTAAACATGTTTTGTACTCATACACATTGTTTAGAAATAAATAGAGTTTTGATTTTCCATCCTTAGCGGCGATCACAGCAGTAGAAACGCAGAGCATTCTGTCTGTCAGCTTGTGTAAAGTTTCAGCTCCGATGGCGACCCACTTGTCTTGTAGCAAATCCAAAAGGCGATTTTGGCTCATTACTTGCACATTTCGAACACACCTGCCCAGATGATCCCAAAGTTCGATTGATTTGCAATCAGGACTCTGGGTTGGCCAAACCATGAGCCTGATTCATTACGGATCGCTACTGCGATTGCGGCTGCGATTACGCACGCAGTTCTGCTGCGAAAACATGCTAATGAATGCTATCGCAATGCCGTCGCACAGCCAGCATAGAGACGCCCACTTCTGCTATCTCACATCCGTAATACCTTGCTGTCCTGCGTATACATCGGGGACATCAAGTAACATCGGCCCCTCACGCACTATTACAACAGATCTGACCTTACTCAGAAATTGCTAACCTCATCGCACGCAGTGAGTACACATAACACGTGAGCGCCGTGCAACTCTGTAGTGCCGAGCATATTTTTGTGCAACTTTTTCCCTTCAAATGTGACTTATTCGCAAAGCGATGCGAATAGGACACCCAAGGAGGCTAGATGTATGTGGACACATCTGTAACTGAGCGTTCGCCAAGTCTTTTGAGGGCGTGTGGTGGGAGTATGAGCAAAACAGCGGGCTTCTCAGAGGTGCGTATATGCAGTGTTCTGTCTGATGTCAGATTGGTCTCTTGCACCAGGTATAGGGCTGGTGTATATGTACTCTGTGTGTACAGGCCGCATGCATTTCCGAGCACGCATCTGCGAGAGGCTTGCATGCAACTCTGAATCAGGCCATATTTGTGTTTGCAGCAGCGATTTTATCCTTGTTCTTTATTACAGGCAAGCTGGGAGAAGCGGGTGCTGAAAAGCTTGAACAGTATGTGCACAGAGCTCAACATTCCTCTTGCACGCAAGGTACCTCTTTATCTATCCTTCCCGCATAGCGTTGGTGTCAGGGTGCCGTGTCTGCATTGGTACTACAGTGTATAACATATTTATATAGTGACATTAATTGAATGTATATATTGCTAAATGTCATTCTGTCTAACACTATATGTCATTATAGCATCCCTTCACTGCCTTCAGCGTACAGTATGTGGAATATTTCATTATGCTTTTGTATGGTTACATTTATATTCATTGCCCTAAACAACTTGACAGCATATATTTGAAGTTTGAAATGTAAATTAATTTAAAGTGATTGACAATGAGATATTTCTGATATACATTATGCATTCTAAAACACATGGATTGTTGATGGAGGCTGTATAAAAATATAGTATACAATGTATACAAGTCCTTAAAGGAGAACTACCTTGCCTCTGGAAGTCTCCCCCTAGGTAGCAATCAGGTGGGGTGGTCCGACCCCTGGAGTGATGACCAGGGCAGGTACTGTTCTTTCCGAATGCTACAGATCATGCGGTTCTAGATCCAATAGATTCTGGGAATATGAAGTCTGGGTATGATTTAAAGTTTCAGCTCCGATGGCAGCCCACTTGTCTTGTAGCAAATACAAAAGGTGATTTTAGCTCATTACTTGCACATCTCGAACACACCTGCTCAGATGATGCCCAAAGGAGTTAAATTGGATTGCAATCAGGACTCTGGAGTGGCCAAACCATGTAAGTTAGCATCTGTTGTCGTTTTTACTGAACATAGACATAGTATAGACTGGAGCTATATTTTGGGTCGTTATTTTCCTGTAGTGTGAAACCACGATCAATAAGGTGGGTACCGGAAGGGATGGCATGGCGCACCAGGATGTTGTGGTAGCATTTGGAGTCCATAGTTCCTTCGATTTTTACAAAGTCACCAACCGCACCACCTCAGAAACATCCCCAGATGATAATTTGAACCTCCTCCATGCTTGACTGTTTGCCTGAATGCAAGCAGGAAGTATGTGCTCGCCTTCCTGCTATTGGTCTATGAAAAGAACCTTGTTCCACTGACTAGTGGTCCAGCTCCTGTGCTTTTTTGCCCACAATAGCCTCTTGTTTTTATTTATGGGCCTAAGCAATGGCTTTTAAGGCTGTAACACAGCCATTCAAGCCACTGGCTACAAGGCAGCGTTTGACTTTCTCAATTGGCATGCTTTTCATGCTTTTTTTTTTTTTTCCCCATCAAAGCAGCACATATCTGACAAGCTGTTTGGATTCTGTCCCAGTTGTCCTACTCTTTTGTGGTCATTCGAGGTTGTCCAGGTTGTGGGAAATCACTTACACTGTTTACGGTGTATTTCTTGTGAGTACACTGCACAACACCAAGAGGAACCTCTCCAGGCAAGCAATTTCACGCAAACTATGTCCTGGATTTCTCAAAGTGATAATGGCAGATCACTTTTTCGATTGATAACTCTTTCCTGGGAGCCATTTACAAGACCACTGTATACGTTTTAACAAGTGTATCACAATATAAGGCGAACACCAGAATTCTTCCACTGTGTATGTGTTGATGCATCTGTTTCAAAACCGCATTGGGCATGTATATATCATCACTACTAGCACCTCGTGACCTTACAGGTGTAATTTGTTTATTTTCAGGGCTCAGACATTATCCGGCTGTTAGCATACCTCCTAACTTTCTCACCTCAGGAAGTGGGAACTTTGCTCACGGTTAAGCCGTGCGCCAGGAACTAGGGGGTGTGATTTTGTGGTTAGGGGGCGTGGCTTTGCTGGGAATGCCACAGCCGCAAGTCACAGAGAAAAACGCATGTATCAAGTTAATCCTTTACAGAGAAATCGACAAATCTGGGGGTGTGTTTAAATGAATGACCTGTTGTGTAGGTGTCCACACCTATGGATTTATGGTCACGGGGGTGGCTGGGGGAGTCCATTTTTACAGGGGATTCTTTAAAAATGAATTAAAAAATACTAAAGGATTGGGGGGATAATGCTAAAAAGGTCTACTAGACACACACCCAGGATGGTGCCAGACACCGACTGTAGGTCATTTTTGCAAAAATATTATTAAATATGCTTTTAAATAGGTATTATTTACACAATTCATTAACAATCTACAATGTCCGAAACATTTAAAAAAAACATATTCACCCCTTTAGTGGTTAATCTGATGTCATTTGGGTATGTGCACTGTGAGTGGCTTGCAGTTGCGTACAACTATGAATCGGGCACATAAAACGTAAATGAGGTGTGGTATTGAAAGAGGAAAATGTTAATCAAATGGATGCATTTATAGTGTTTAATAAGTTGGCGTTTCCACCGGCATGTTCTCAGGTGATATGTCAAACCGGCAAAAGTAAGGGAGAGCAAGTTTTCTGGAGGCATTTCCTGGGGTCAGTAAGTGGGCATGCATGTAACAATAGGTGCTGAATTAGGGGTGACTGAAGTGAGAGATAGTGTAGCCAGCGGAGTTTGTACAAATTACTTTATGGTAAATTAGTTATTTTTCTATCTTGTTCACATGAACCCATGTTTCATTTCCCTCCCTATAGTGAAGGCAGCGATTTTGTAGGCTGCACCAGAGTTCATGAGATAGCACAAAGTGCCCCGTGCTTCGGGGTTAATTAAACTTTAATAGCATATGTTTTACAGAGACCGGTTGACAAGCAGAAAGAATTACTCAATAAATGGAATGAAATGGGAACTGATGAACCAGGTATGGCATAAAATGTGGCTAATAAAGAAAACAATTACCTAGTGTATTATTGTGTCTGTAGGACTAAACTGACTACAGTTACTGTAATACAATTGCATATCTCACAGGTTTCTGTATTACCTACTAGGAAAACAAGAGATGTTTCTGAAAACACCGAAAAAGTGCAAAAAATGTGTCTGCCTTGATGAAGGTTCGGTTTGATCAATGTCCAGTTTGGTCTCACATGTTTGACCAGCTGGTGGGCAGCTCAGACTGAGCGCCTGTATCACTTCCGGTATGATGGAGGCCTCTGAGTGCAGTTGTAGAATGACCATGCTGCAGCCAACAGTGGAACTCCAACATGCTCAACGATCCCATTCATTTTTCTTGGCTTTGTATTAGGCTTGGCTTGGAGCCACACATACCGCGATAACGAAACAATTGCCCGATATTGCTGCAGATGTCGCAGTATGTGTGGGCAGCAATAATTCAGGTGTCATTTAAATGAAATTTTAAAAAAAATGCTTTAAATGCATCTAAATGTTTAGAAAATGTCATTCCATCATCCCGTCCCAAGCTCTTTTCCATTTTCAGGAGTGTTCCAGATACCTTTCTACTAAGGGTACGAACTGCCCTAAATCTTCTGAATTAATATTTTATTCATGTAGTGGAGTCTGGACTATGCAGATTGCGGTCTGTAATGTGACGACCCCCCCATGGACAGGGATAATGTGGACAGGGGTGTATCTAGGGGTACAAGTGCCCCAGGCAAAGTAAGGGACTGGCGCCCTCCCCGTATTTCCCCCATCCGGTAGGGAGGGGCGGGGTCGGTTTAACAATTAATCCTGACTCCTCCCATCTCTACTTATTACTTCCATTCCTGGCCCCTCCCATTATATTTTTAGATTTATAGTTTAAATTTAATGAATTTTTGTCCCTTCCCACCCCTCACTTATTTACATATTTAATTATGTTTTTGTCGTTCCCATAACCCCTGTACTTATATATATTTAATGATCCCCCCATCACTTATATATATTTAATGATCCCCTTCACATTATATATATATATATATATATATATATATATATATAAAGTCCGCACTCACTTAAATATATCCAGTTCGCTGGGGTGCTCCATCGATATTCAGTATACTGTAGGCAAAATCCATATAGCAAAAATATACCGCAGCAAAGGGGTGCACTCACCAGTCTTCCGATTTGTATAAAATATATCCTTTATTGCAGCATGATAAAAAAGAACTCCGACGTTTCGGTCCTCTTTGGACCTTTGTTATATATATACGTTGCGGAACAGAACTATACGTCGCGGATATATCGTACACACCGTGCAGTGTGTACAGTCTATCCGTCGTTAACGACTGTTGTTTATTGCATCATCCCATCTGCTGTTCCGCATGGCAGTTGGGACGATGCATTGAACGACGCGGTGCTGTTACATGCAGCATGTAATGACAAATTGCGCTGTCATACGACCGGATCGTGCAGTGTGTACAGCGCGATGATCGTTGCATCGCACTGTCGGCTGGGTGACACTTCGTATTGTGTGTACTCGGCTTTACAGCAGAACAAAGAGATTTGAGAATTGTATACAGTAACAAAAACTTAACCATTACATTACTTTGACTAATGCTAGGCGGGGATAGATGTTTTTCTTTTGACTTACAGATGTATCCTCACTCGTCTTTGCTGCAGTTGTTCCAAATAACACCTCTCGTCACGCCAGGTCCCTTGAGACTCTGCTAGCACCGGGCGTTTTTTTTTTTGCCGAAAATGTGTCTAAGACATAATGTGAAGCGACCAGGACGCACCAGTAGACTGTGGAGATTAATTTGATTTGTGACACTTGTATATCTGTGTACGACTTCGCTGGGAATCCGCATGTGAAGTGCTATGATGCAGCGCCCACAGCTTTATACCACACCAAGTTCCCATTACAGACTCAGGTGCACACAGATATACAAGTGTCGCATATCAAATTAATCAGCACAGCCTCCTGGTGCGTCCTGGTCGCTTCACATTCTGGTCGCTTCCTAGTTGCATCTTTGGCAAGAAAAGACGCTCAACACAATCAGAGTTGCTCGGGACCTGGCGTCTCACTCATGACTGGCATGTCGTACTGCATGGCGTATTGAGGCTAGATGCCAGGGACACATTTCTAGCACTGAAAGAATATGTAAGCGATGAACGCCTCTAACAAATTATTCCAATTTGAGTAAAGAAATAAAAAAATGCTGATTTTGTAATGTTTCGTGGGAATTGGACAAAGACAAAGACTTGTCAGGCCTGCGACAGCTTGCTGGGCTTAGTACACCGCAACACTTGTCACTGAGCTCACAATTTGTTTTGCGTTCTTTATGGAAGCTTACCTAGAAATTGTTTATAAGAAATAATATCTCCTCACTGACTAGTGTTCACAGGGCCTGATTCAGACCTGGTCGCGAGCGCTCGCAACCGGTTCGATGTTTGCCCACTGGGCATGCGCACGACGGAGCCGGTTCCATCGTGCGCATGCGCGAGACCCGGCTAGCGATGGGTGCTCCGTCGCTCCGGGTCTCTCACCAAAGGGGGTGAGCTGTCGATGGTGATTGACAGCTCGCCCTGTTTGGTAGGTGTGGCCAGGGGGTGGCTTCACAAACTGAGACGTTCCCAAGCGAACGCCTGCCGTTTGTGGGCGGCCCCACTGATATCACCAGTGATGTCAATGGGAGAGATTCCGGCTCACTTAGGGCCAGAAACTCTCTGGGGCTTGCGGCCACGAGACCCTACCACAAGGGTCTCGTCGCAAGCCCGATGGCCGCGATGGTCTTGACCATCGCGACCATCAACCTGGCCGCTCGCTATAGCTGTGGGTGGTTACCCACAGCTATGCGAGCGGCCAGGAGGCCGCTCCAAAAAAAAAAGCGTCCGTCTCTGAATCAGGCCCACAGTGCGGTTTGTGCAGTCAGGAACCACCGTACTGTATCAGAGTTCCCCGTTACAGTGCAAATTGCACGGCTTGATAGAAGATTCTCTGTCTCTTGATCTGCCAAGGGCTGCTTATAGTAGCTTACTTGTGCGGTGTTGCCTATATCCTAAGATTGTATTGCTGCTCACATTACAGTTAAGACTGTAATATTATTTATAACATTTTATTTTCTTCTTCCCCCACCACAGACTTGAGTAATTTCAGACCTGTTTATGCACCTAAGGATTTTCTAGAGGTATGTAACATAGCGTAGAGAGCAGCTGATATGGAAAGTTCAAATAAAAGTTGACGTTTATTTTAAGATGACATTTTCTGGTTTTGTTAACAACTGTCGGTCATTTACATTTTCTGCAAGCTGACAAAATAGATAAAACATTTAAAATAAATGCAAATTATGTCCTTTATTATGGGAATAAGGTGGATAAGTATTTATCAGTGGATCACCAGCTACGAGCACATACTGAGACATCATCCTGGGTGACTTCATTATACTTCCGTGTGCTGCTACTTCAAGCCCATGTATAGCATCAATTGTGTTTACCAAAGTGTAGTATTGAGATTGCTCTAATACATCAGATGGCACCTAGATCTGTACTGTGCATGTCAGGTGAATGAAAAATTCAGGTTTGAGTAGGGGTAAATACACAGTCTAGTACGGTAAAGAGGCAAAATAGGTCGTTATGAGTGACCCTCGCCATGCATGGTTTGGTTTAATCTGTGACTTTATACCAATACTAATCCTAAATTCGCAGTACTCTATAAGCTAAGTATGATGCAAAAGTCTGCGTCCCGATTCATGTGACCTGCGCCATGTATCGTTTGGCTTTATATGCGACTTTATACTAATTCCTTTGTGACAAGAAAAACTAAACCTAAGTACCTAGTACACTTTATGTGAACTGCAAAATTGAGGAAAAAGTAGCAACATTTAGGAAGAAGTTGCACAGCAGGGGAATGGCGCCAGGCGTTTTGCGCCATATGGCTCAGAAAGTATAGGTGTATGAGGGTGTGTTACCAAACTACATCAATAAAATACAGATGGGTCCACATACGCTAGCCTTCTTGCGTATTGAACAGCCCCTTTAGTCGCGCCATGCCGTGGCGTGACTCGGTAGCACAGAGCGTCTTTTGTGCAACTTTTTATCTTCAAATGTGTCTTATTTGCACAGTGATGCAAATAGATAGCACAAGCAGCTTCTGCTGATTAAATTGATATACAGCATGCCTATATTCTCTGTGCAGCTGTGGGTGTATCTGCATGCGAAATGCTACGTTACAGTGTCGGCGGCTGTAACACTGTAACGTAGTGTTTTGCATGCAGATACAACCCCAGCCACACACGGAACATAGGCATGCCACATAGCACAAGCAGCTTCTGCTGATTAAAATGATATCTATTCGCATCGCTGTGCAAATAAGATGCATTTGAAGGTAAAAAGTCGCACAAAAGACGCTCTGCGCTACCAAGTCACATGGAGCTCCCAAATCTTAAGTTTTTAAATTTTTGGCACAGAGCGCACGGAGGATAGATGTATGTGGACACATCTGTAGAGTGCGAATTGCGTGAGCCAGCATCCAGGGGTGTGGCCAAAATTTTATTAGCCCCATAGCAACATTTTGAAGGGGCCCCTTTCTAATGTGGCTAGAGAGACACCTCTATACAAAGTGGTTCATTTTATACTGTATAATAATGTCCTAGTTCAATTTATGCATTATACAGTAATAGTGCCCTAGTTAATTTCATGCTGCATAGTAGTGCTCTAGTTCACTTTATACAACATAGAAGTGCCCTAGTTCACATTATATCACACACTGCCACCAGTCCATATTATGCCACATTGTATTCCCCTCAGTTTACAGTTTGATACATTGCAGTGCTGCCAGTAGACATTGTGCCTCCTAATGCAGGAAATGCCACTTTGAGTGATATCTTCTTAATTAGGTTCACTGTCACATTCTGGGACAGTCCTAATCTCTGGGACAGTCCTAATCAATTTCCAGCCCCCCAGCTTCACAAAGGCTGGACACAACAAGAAGAAGCCACCTCTCCGACAGTGCTGGATAACTGATTAGCTCAGTTGTGTCTGTGAGCGTGAAACAGGAGTGTGGATGGATGGAGCAAATCAGTGTTGAGCTTTACTGAGAGGGACAGAGAGAGATTGCCACTGACAAGCCCCCATTTTCAAGACTGAGCAATGGGCCAGATCTAATTTCTTAGCAATCAATTTCGGGAACGTGGTAGACAATTATATGAGCTGGGTCCGGGGGCCTACGCTTCAGGGCCCAATAAAAATGGCACCCCTTGCACCTACTATAGCTACACCCATGGCAGCATCGATGCTCAACATCCACGTGTGATAGAAGCTCCAGCTCACCAGATGAATCCACTCTTGTGTCAGCATGTTCATCAGACACCTGTCATGCTGCCAAATACACTTGAGGTGCTACAGTTAACAGGTTTGCTGCATGTAATAAATAATTGTCAGTTTTCCTTTAGTGACAAAACCGGGCATCACCAATAAGACATAACCCACATAATGCAGAACCTGTCAGCATAAGAAGCAGACCAATTGAAGTTAAAATTAGGGTTATTGTCTGTATAGATGCTGACAGAAAAATGGAAAGGGGAGTCCATGCCATCTCACAGTGAGCTGTAACACCTGAAGAACGGAATGAGTGGAAATGGGATTACTCAAATGTTTGGAGGGATAAAAACCAGAGGAATATCTGGGTTATCATTTATTTGAGATATCTGGCAGAGAGACAAAGTTATTCATCGATAGAAGAGTACACCAAATATCAATAAGTAGGGGCTACTGAGAACCCCCAAAGCCACTAGCTGCACAGCTTCCCAAGCACTGCTACAGGAAAGCATTCCTTGTGCTGCCAAACTAAATTTTAGAATGCCAGTCCTAGCACACCACCGATGTTTCCACTATAATTTAACAGCAATGAAAGATGTGTCCACATACATCTATCCTCCGCAGACCCTAGGCTTAGCACACGCTCCAGCTCCCACTTGCTGCAGCATGTCAATCATGCTGCAGCTAAGGGAGGACTGTGAGCGATCTTGCTGGACCTGTTCTGTACATGCGCAGACCCACAACAATCGGATATCTACATAAACCATTGGATTTACGTACATATGTGAATTAGGCCCTATATTTGGAGGTTTAAACTAGAATTTTGCTGTCAGAGACACATGATTGGGGTTACACCTACCACTATAGGTATCTACTTTAATAATAAGACAATATATTAGAGTTCAATATCCGTAACATTTAATTTAATTTATTTTATAGTAAATAACCACTGCCCTCCTCCATGCTAATCTATCCTGATAAATTAGATTGTAGTTAAGATGAGTGGAGTGCGCAATATATTTGCCTCATATGTTATCTTAGTAGACAGGCATCACGGTAAACTTAGTAGTGGAAGCCCTGTATTATTTGCCTTCCATTCTCTTTAAAAATAACACATTTTCTGGCACAGACTGAGCATCTCGGTTTCCTAGAGCAGAATAAGATAATGGCCAGGTGCCCGCCCATTTTATAGCTGACCAGCCAATCAGGAGTGGCCTCTCCTCTTTGATGGATCAGACCACCGTGCAACTTCTAATAGGATTATATTTTATACTTAGCAATGCATCATCCACATGCTTTATACAGCACATCTAAAATTGTAAACCATCATGTATAATATTTATGTGTTTTTTTCAGGTGCTAATTAATCTTCGTAATCCTAATTATGATAGCGGGGATCAAGCAAGTTTTAGATCTCATCTTGGCTTGATTCAGGTTCCATTAAAAATGAAAGATATCATAGAACTGGTGAGTATGAGGAGCGTAATACTTCTGGACTTAAATTAAAATGTCACAATGATTGCATTGAATTGTACATGAACATTTGCTTACTAACGTTGTCCTCTGCTACGATGACAGATCTGTTCTGTGGATAAGATTAGATTCAATGTGTGGACATGAATTTGTTTCTTTGTTAATAAACAAAACTATTGTCCAAGCAGAAGTTGCTGAATGCGGAGTTCCTCTTTAATGCAGTCTGTAGTGGTGTTTGCCCAGGACGTTATTGCTTTGTTTATTTTCCTAAGAATGTAGATGTCGTGCCTGGTAAATTCAATAGTCTAATTAGCTTCTCCGGAACTTGCTTGAATAAATGATAGTATTAATACCAGATATATTGTTCAAACCAGTGTATTTCTTACTTAATTGTCTATTCAGTTCCAAAATGCCTTGTCATTTATGCTAATGTATTTACTCTTATAAAACTGTGAGCTGGCGCTGTGAACTTAGGGCCTGATTCAGAAATGGACGGTATTGCACAATCACAGGGAAGCAACTGTGCAATAATGTCCAACTAATGCAAATGCAGCAGGAGATATCTGTAGGCAGGGCCGGATTAACAATGGGGCGGATGGAGCTACAGCTCCAAGCCTCCCCATGTAAATATGCCCACAGGATCCAAGATCTGCTGGAGACAGGAAAACATTTTTTCCTGTCAAATGTTGTCCGAGGTCCTGCACATTCATTCCCCATCGGGCCGACGTCAAACACCTCTACCTACCTCGGGAGTCGAGTTCTGTGAATGCTATAAAATAAGGATTAAGTGATCTCTCTGCCTCAGCCACTGATCCAAGGAGTCTGAAATCATTTTAAGTACTGGTTGTTACTTCAGACTCCTCAGATCACTGAGCGTTCCGAGGAGTCATAAAGCAGCCCTGTCCCTCCTCAGTGGAATGGAGGGGAGCTGTCAGCATAGACAGACCCTATGGGGACAGGGGAGCACAGAGCATGGGATTTGGATGAGAACAAGGGGGTGAACACTGGGATTTGGTTGAGAACAGGGGGGTGAACATTGGTATTTGGATGAGAAAAGAGGGGTGCACATTGTGGGATGTGGAAGGGCAACAGGACTTCACAGTGTGGGATGTGGAGGGGGGAACAGGAGCACACAGTGCGGGATGTAGGATAACAGGAGCACACAGTGTAGGATAACAGGAGCACACAGTGTGGGATGTAGGATAACAGGAGCACACAGTGTGGGATGTAGAATAACAGGAGCACACAGTGTGGGATGTAGGATAACAGGAGCACACAGGGTGGGATGTAGGATAACAGGAGCACACAGGGTGGGATGTAGGATAACAGGAGCACACAGGGTGGGATGTAGGATAACAGGAGCGCACAGTGTGGGATGTAGGATAACAGGAGCGCACAGTGTGGGATGTAGGATAACAGGAGCCCACAGGGTGGGATGTAGGATAACAGGAGCGCACAGGGTGGGATGTAGGATAACAGGAGCACACAGGGTGGGATGTAGGATAACAGGAGCACACAGGGTGGGATGTAGGATAACAGGAGCACACAGGGGGTGGGATGTAGGATAACAGGAGCACACAGGGTGGGATGTAGGATAACAGGAGCACACAGTGTGGGATGTAGGATAACAGGAGCACACAGTGTGGGATGTAGGATAACAGGAGCACACAGTGTGGGATGTAGGATAACAGGAGCACACAGGGTGGGATGTAGGATAACAGGAGCACACAGTGTGGGATGTAGGATAACAGAAGCGCACAGTGTGGGATGTAGGATAACAGGAGCACACAGGGTGGGATGTGGAAGGGCAACAGGAATACATAGTGTCGGATGTTGGCGGGGGGAACAGGAGCACACAGTGTGGGATGTAGGATAACAGGAGCACACAGTGTAGGATAACAGGAGCGCACAGTGTGGGATGTAGGATAACAGGAGCGCACAGTGTGGGATGTAGGATAACAGGAGCACACAGTGTGGGATGTAGGGGAACAGGACCACACAGTGTGGGATGTAGGATAACAGGAGCACACAGTGTGGGATGTAGGATAACAGGAGCACACAAGGTGGGATGTAGGATAACAGGAGCACACAGTGTGGGATGTAGGATAACAGGAGCACACAGGGTGGGATGTAGGATAACAGGAGCACACAGGGTGGGATGTAGGATAACAGGAGCACACAGGGTGGGATGTAGGATAACAGGAGCACACAGTGTGGGATGTAGGATAACAGGAGCACACAGGGTGGGATGTAGGATAACAGGAGCACACAGTGTGGGATGTAGGATAACAGGAGCACACAGGGTGGGATGTAGGATAACAGGAGCACACAGGGTGGGATGTAGGATAACAGGAGCACACAGGGTGGGATGTAGGATAACAGGAGCACACAGGGTGGGATGTAGGATAACAGGAGCACACAGGGTGGGATGTAGGATAACAGGAGCACACAGTGTGGGATGTAGGATAACAGGAGCACACAGGGTGGGATGTAGGATAACAGGAGCACACAGGGTGGGATGTAGGATAACAGGAGCACACAGTGTGGGATGTAGGATAACAGGAGCACACAGGGTGGGATGTAGGATAACAGGAGCACACAGTGTGGGATGTAGGATAACAGGAGCACACAGGGTGGGATGTAGGATAACAGGAGCACACAGGGTGGGATGTAGGATAACAGGA
Source organism: Taudactylus pleione (assembly GCA_031769625.1). Lineage (NCBI taxonomy): Eukaryota > Metazoa > Chordata > Amphibia > Anura > Myobatrachidae > Taudactylus > Taudactylus pleione. The sequence goes on from JAUIMM010000300.1 coordinate 191,351, forward strand.
GCACACAGTGTGGGATGTAGGATAACAGGAGCACACAGTGTGGGATGTAGGATAACAGGAGCACACAGGGTGGGATGTAGGATAACAGGAGCACACAGGGTGGGATGTAGGATAACAGGAGCACACAGGGTGGGATGTAGGATAACAGGAGCACACAGGGTGGGATGTAGGATAACAGGAGCACACAGTGTGGGATGTAGGATAACAGGAGCACACAGGGTGGGATGTGGAAGGGCAACAGGACTACATAGTGTAGGATGTGGAGGGGGGAACAGGAGCACACAGTGTGGGATGTAGGATAACAGGAGCACACAGTGTAGGATAACAGGAGCACACAGTGTGGGATGTAGGATAACAGGAGCACACAGTGTAGGATAACAGGAGCGCACAGTGTGGGATGTAGGATAACAGGAGCACACAGTGTGGGATGTAGGATAACAGGAGCACACAGTGTGAGATGTAGGATAACAGGAGCACACAGGGTGGGATGTGGAAGGGCAACAGGACTACATAGTGTGGGATGTGGAGGGGGGAACAGGAGCACACAGTGTGGGATGTCGGATAACAGGAGCACACAGTGTGGGATGTAGGATAACAGTGTGGGATGTAGGATAACAGGAGCACACAGTGTAGGATAACAGGAGCGCACAGTGTGGGATGTAGGATAACAGGAGCACACAGTGTGGGATGTAGGGGAACAGGAGCACACAGTGTGGGATGTAGGATAACAGGAGCACACAGGGTGGGATGTAGGATAACAGGAGCACACAGTGTGGGATGTAGGATAACAGAAGCACACAGTGTGGGATGTAGGATAACAGGAGCACAAAGGGTGGGATGTAGGATAACAGGAGCACACAGGGTGGGATGTAGGATAACAGGAGCACACAGGGTGGGATGTAGGATAACAGGAGCACACAGTGTGGGATGTAGGATAACAGGAGCACACAGTGTGGGATGTAGGATAACAGGAGCACACAGTGTGGGATGTAGGATAACAGGAGCACACAGGGTGGGATGTGGAAGGGCAACAGGAATACATAGTGTCGGATGTTGGCGGGGGGAACAGGAGCACACAGTGTGGGATGTAGGATAACAGGAGCACACAGTGTAGGATAACAGGAGCGCACAGTGTGGGATGTAGGCTAACAGGAGCATACAGTGTGGGATGTAGGGGAACATGAGCACACAGTGTGGGATGTAGGGGAACAGGACCACACAGTGTGGGATGTAGGATAACAGGAGCACACAGTGTGGGATGTAGGATAACAGGAGCACACAGGGTGGGATGTAGGATAACAGGAGCACACAGTGTGGGATGTAGGATAACAGGAGCACACAGTGTGGGATGTAGGATAACAGGAGCACACAGTGTAGGATAACAGGAGCGCACAGTGTGGGATGTAGGATAACAGGAGCACACAGTGTGGGATGTAGGGGAACAGGAGCACACAGTGTGGGATGTAGGGGAACAGGACCACACAGTGTGGGATGTAGGATAACAGGAGCACACAGTGTGGGATGTAGGATAACAGGAGCACACAGGGTGGGATGTAGGATAACAGGAGCACAAATGGAGGTGGGATGTAGGATAACAGGAGCACACAGTGTGGGATGTAGGATAACAGGAGCACACAGGGTGGGATGTAGGATAACAGGAGCACACAGGGTGGGATGTAGGATAACAGGAGCACACAGTGTGGGATGTAGGATAACAGGAGCACACAGGGTGGGATGTAGGATAACAGGAGCACACAGTGTGGGATGTAGGATAACAGGAGCACACAGGGTGGGATGTAGGATAACAGGAGCACACAGGGTGGGATGTAGGATAACAGGAGCACACAGGGTGGGATGTAGGATAACAGGAGCACACAGGGTGGGATGTAGGATAACAGGAGCACACAGTGTGGGATGTAGGATAACAGGAGCACACAGGGTGGGATGTAGGATAACAGGAGCACACAGGGTGGGATGTAGGATAACAGGAGCACACAGTGTGGGATGTAGGATAACAGGAGCACACAGGGTGGGATGTAGGATAACAGGAGCACACAGTGTGGGATGTAGGATAACAGGAGCACACAGGGTGGGATGTAGGATAACAGGAACACACAGGGTGGGATGTAGGATAACAGGAGCACACAGGGTGGGATGTAGGATAACAGGAGCACACAGTGTGGGATGTAGGATAACAGGAGCACACAGGGTGGGATGTAGGATAACAGGAGCACACAGTGTGGGATGTAGGATAACAGGAGCACACAGTGTGGGATGTAGGATAACAGGAGCACACAGGGTGGGATGTAGGATAACAGGAGCACACAGGGTGGGATGTAGGATAACAGGAGCACACAGGGTGGGATGTAGGATAACAGGAGCACACAGGGTTTGATGTAGGGGAACAGGGAGAAATGGGAGCATAGAGCGTGGGATGTGGAGGATAAACAGGGGAGCACACCGCATTAGTTGTAGAGGGGAAACGGGAGCACACAGTGTGGGATGTGGAAAGGGAAACTGGAGTAAACAGTGTAGAATATGGAAGGGGGTACAGGGGAGCAGACAGCATGGGATATGGGGGAATGTGGTCACAAAATGTGGGATGTTGAGGGGGAACAGGGAAGCACACCGTGTGTGGGATGAAACGCTGCTTCTTTTAGTGGAATTTGTTTCTGGGGAGGGAGGGGGGTGGTGGACAATTATGCAAAAGATGTCACACAGACCTTTCTTACATATAAAAACAAAAGGAAAAAGAAGAAGACAATATATACTTCAATACTCAGTACTCAAATGCATCAAAGGGGATCCAAAAAGTCATCTATAAATTTATATAATGAAAGAAGTCCAAGTAACTTGCAACCATTCCAAAATCACCTCTCCGCATAGAACGGAGAGTTCAGTATACTCTGCTGCCGGTTCTCAAGTAGTATAGTATGTGCCAAGTCTTGTTCTGATGCATTTAATAAATGTTCCTGCTAGGACAGCTAATGCGATAAGCAGCTGTCCTGGCGGATATTAACATGTACTGCGAGCAATGGCGAAAGATGATACTACTAGTTTCTGTCCCAGCAGTATTCCTGCATATCTGCAAACTAAAAGAGGGGCAGCGGGATCTGCAGAGATGTGTTTGTACACTACGATAGCTCTTTCCATTTGAAATAGCCTGCTAATGCCATCTTCAAGCTCTTTGGAACTTAGTAACTTAGATGGCAGATGGCAGTTTTTAGCATTCCATGGGGTTGCTATCTCCTATCTCTCCTATGTTAAATACCCTGGTTATCTAAATGTAAGTTATTCAAGTGGAAACAGCTGTGTCCACATTATTGGGGGAAAGGAACTTAATAAATAAGCTTCATAACGTATACACCTGCCAGCTATAAGTATAACTACTCTTATAGGATTATTAAATGATGGTTCTTTTATGTAGTGTTAAGTACTATGCCTTCTGCTTATACTGCCATACAGTGCATGGTAGGTATTCTCAATTTAAGGATGTTCTCACTATTAAGGACACTCATCTATTATATATGCCCCCAAATATAATAAAACACATTTTCTTTTTCACAGAGAGAGTATTTTGGAGAACTTAGTCTAAATACAGGCCAGTTGGGTGTGGATGACTCAACACCAGTACCACCAGGTAAACTTCTCTTACCTAGTATTATAATAATGGTCTTTTTTTCTCTTCATTTTTCTAGTTGGTCATTGATACACGGTGAGGCCAGCTATTTTGTTAGCTAACCATTATTGTGCCTGTCAGCTCGTTAGGACCTAACTGTAACTCCTGCTGTAGAGATGTCATTATCAGTGATGTAATTTGTTTCTAGTGGGTTCATAAGCTGCTGTCTCCTGAATTTTGATTAAGCTCACAAAATGGCTGCCACCACCGTGTACACTTTCAGGGAACAGAAGTATGAGAAACAGGAGGTATTACTTGGTTATATCAATATTTGATTCAGATAAATAAAAAAGGGAGATTACCAGCCCAGGTTAAATGGGAAAAGGATCTAGACAGAACTCTCTCTGAAGAGGAGTAGGATTTAGTTTTTCGCACATGCTTTACGGTATCCAAGTGCATTAACCACTCAGAGATGTTCTGTAAGTTGCTCCAAAGCGCATACTTCACTCCAGAGCGAATACATAAGATATGGAGTCTATGTTGGAGAAATTTCAGCTGTGTGGGAGATAAATTTCATATATTTTGGCCGTGTCCCCTCCTCCGACCTTTATGGAACACAGTGTTTGCTTTGATTAGTGAGGTTGTTAATGCCCCAATATCTCCTGACCCTCTCACGGCTTTATTTCACTTTTATTCCGGTATTTTGCCCCGAGGAGATAGCTATATTATGGGACATATTTTGGTGGCTACGAAAGCATCCATAGCTCAGGGGTGGAAGAGTGCCTCCCTTCCTACTTTAGTAGCAATAGAGAACAGTAAATATTCATCATCTGCTAACTCCATTCATATGTGGTGGTTCCGTTGGGGGGAATACAGAGAGAAGAGAGGGCATTCCAATGTTTTTGGTGACAATATTGATATGTCGGTCCTTGGATCCTTTTCATAGTTCCCTAACAAGTTGACTCTCTTGTGAAGTGATTTTGCTGCTCAAGGTCTATTTATCTCTTTAGTAGTTGCACTCTGACTGTATATTTTACTATGTAACTGTGATTATATTGTCATATTACCATTGTTTGTACAAATATGTAGAACCTGGCTGTTGTTCCCTCTTTATATATATTTTTATTTGTTTATGTGTATAAGTAAAATTAAAAAAAAAAAACTTATTGTTTAAAAAAAAAAAAAAGAATGAGAAACATTTATCCTTATGTGTCAAAATAAATGCCATGAATTTCAAACAAAAGGTACAACCAAAACAGGTGCCAATGAGTATCCCAAAAATAGTCGCTCATTAAAATATGTCCATCCAAGTTTTCTTTTAGACAGGAGCAAGTATAAAAAAGGGGAAAAAAAAATCACATCGTAGTTATCAGCTAATTCTATACACAACCCTGGTTTATAGATAGGATGAAGATGAGGTGCCCTCCAGAATCTATGAAAATTTTTCTACAGCTATGCCAGATTCGGCCTAAAAGATTACAACTAAACTTTGTAGATATTATTGAGAAACTATTTTTGGGACACTTATTGGAGCCTGATTTGGTTGTGCCTTATGTTTGATGTATTGACTTGGTTGTGGAATTGGGGGTTTCCCTGTGCTATACCAGGGCTAGCCAATGAGGAGTAGCGCCTTGGAGATATATTGTGTTGTTTTTTGATGTCATTAATATCTATTGCCTGTAAATGAATGCATAACTTCAGTGCTTTATTTAGTTTATGCTGTGATTGTAGTTATGTGACAATGAATGAGATTGAAAACAACCTTTTTTTTTCTTGTTAAAGAATTGTTTGAGAATGAACATTTCCGTATTGGGAAAAAAGGTATGTAATGTTGGCTGCACTGTATTTTGTCTTGTAGAAAAGCCTCATGCATATATATTTACTCTTACAAATGTTAATTGCCATGTTTAGTGAGCAGAAATAATCACCTGTCATAGCGTAAAACATAATCCAGAACTCACCACTGCTTGGCAATTAGGGGATCAGCGACCATTATGTTCTCATTTGGGGTTAATGCACATGTCCTGGAAAAAAGCTCCAAAAGTTCTTAGTTAAACTTCCACATTTTGACATTACTCCTCATATAGGATGTGGTCAAACCATTTCATAATTATTTTTTACATCAATAATATGTCATCTTATGTGAACGTTTCATTAGTACTGTCAAGGCAATTTCTAGACAACATGTCTCCCTGCAACTACATTTAATACTACTGCAGTAGATGAATGTAAGGCACAAAGGTTTGACCCACAGGTGTCGGTATCCTAACCCTGTTGGAATGCAGGCATCGGGATTCTGATCACCGATATCCTGTACCCAACCCCTCTGAACATTAGACATGGCACCAGATAAGGCTCTGAACATTAGACTTGGCACCAGATAGGATAAGGCTCTGAACATTGACTTGGCACCAGATATGGCACTCCATATGGTACTTGGCACCAGATATGGCTCTCCATATGGGACTTGGCATCAGATATGGCTTTCCATATGGGACTTGACACCAGATATGGCTCTCCATATGCGGCTTGGCACCAGATATGGCTCTCCATATGGGGCTTGGCACCAGATATGGCTCTCCATATACAGCTTGGCACCAGATATGGCTCTCCATATGGGGCTTGGCACCAGATATGGCTCTCCATATGGGGCTTGGCACCAGATATGGCTCTCCATATGGGACTTGGCACCACATATGGCTCTCCATATGGGACTTGGCACCACATATGGCTCCCTATATGGGGCTTGGCATCAGATAAGGCTCTCCATATGGGGCTTGGTACCACATATGTCTCTCAATATGAGACTTGACAATGGCTCTCCATATGAGACTTGGTACCAGACATGACTCTCCATATGGGACTTGGCAACAGATATGGCTCCCTATATGGGACTTGGCACCACATATGGCTCCCCATATGGGACTTGGCACCACATATGGCTCCCCATATGGGACTTGGCACCACATATGGCTCTCCATATGGGACTTGGCACCAGATAAGGCTCTGCATATTAAGCTTAGCACCAGGTTCGACTTTCTAAATGTCTTGAGCTATGTCTGCTTTCTTTACATGTCTCAGCACATTATACCAGGTACCAGATATTAATGCGCTGAATATAACACAGCATATTTATGTGCCATGTATGGATCAAGTCACTGCGGCATCTAACTGTTGGAGCTATTGCCTAGACTTGGGACATACCTTTTGAAGGTGCCTCCAGTGCCTGCCCTGCTATCTGCTATTTGAAGTGGGGCTGAACCAGGAGGATTCTGCTGCATACCGGTAGCTATATACTTACAGGTACTGTGGAATGTGTAGTACTACCTGCTGATCACTGTTCTTTATGCAGCAGTTTGCCTCTCCAACTAAAGTGAATTTGTGTAAAAATCGTCAATCTAATGCAGTCCATGCAGTTGCTAAAGGTCCTGTAGATAAAGATGGCCAGATTATGGACCCCTGTCACTTGTAACGTTGCTAGTAGGAATGGCAGGTGGGAGTGGGAGTCTGCATTAATTATCTGGTTCCATGCAGAGCCACTACCATAAATTGTTCTCTGCATTAATGTAAAGAGAGGTTAGGTTTGAATCTGCTTACCAGGCCCCACTTTCCAGTCATGCATGGAGCTGTGAATGATCACTGAGGTTGGGAAGGGTGAATTGATAGATGTGCGATGCAATGGGATTCTGGGCACCTATGGGTGCTATTCATTTCTAACTATGGCTCAGAAGAACGGTTTAATTTTTCGTATTCTGTAACCAGATGTTTTGCAAATGTTAGAGATGAAAGGCCTACAGACTTTCCTTACTAGTTTTTAATTCTATCTGATTATGTAAATGTGTTATACTTTTTTCTCTATAATGTATCCCTAGATAAGAGTACTATATGTCATGTTATAAAAATCCATACAATAATTACCATGGGATACATTCAATATCCCGACACAGGGGGATGCCGGCGCTTAGAATACTGGCGCCGGAATCCCGACACTTGTCAGAATACCAACCACCGGCATCCCGAACTTAACTTAAATAGCGCAGTTGGGTGGAGGGTTAGGCACTAAGGAGGGAGAGTTAGGTTTAGGGTGCGGAGAGGTTAGGTTTAGGCACTAGGGAGGAGGTTAGGTTCAGGCACCAGGCAGGGAGGGTTAGGGTAGGGAGAGGGGGAAGGTTAGGACACCTACCGACAGGTGTCGGTATCCTAACCCTGTCGGGATACTGGTGTCAGGGTTTTGACCGCCAAGATTCCGAGCACCGGCATTTCATACCTATCCCATTACCACATTGGGTGCAGAAATAATAGATGTTTCTGCTGGGTGTCGCATGGCATCTATAATTTCTTATTGTATTGTTTCTGGGACATGTGTAAAATAGAGACTCACCTAACCGGCCATCTCCTATATATCCGACAACACCATAATCTGTCGGTGACATCACAGACACTGTCACTATGAAAACTAGAAGGAGTGAATTGGCTGGTACACACAATGTTCCCATCTGTTCCACAGGGAGACTAGGCCTACAGTTATGTGTCCTCGCTCGTCTTTGCTGCAGTCATGCCAAACAACTCCTTTCGGTGTGCCTGGTCCTGTGAGGCTCTGCTAGCTTCAGGCATCTTTTTTTTGCCGAAAATGTGTCTAAGTTGCGATGCAAATAGGACGAACCAGGAGACTGTGCTGACTAATTTGATATGCAACACTTGTATACTTGTGTGCGATTTGGTCTCTCAGTCAGCATGTGAAGTGCTATGATCAGTGGCGTATCTATAATGGATGCAGGGTGTGCGGTAGACACGGGCTCCTGAGTCCAGGGAGGCCTACACCGCACACCTTGTACCCATAGCTAGTTGTACTTATCTTTCCGCAGTTACCCAGAGTGCTGCTCTGGGGCGTTGCAGAGCAGCAAAAATCTCAGGAAAAATGGCGATGGCCCTTTTCCTGGCGAGTCGCGCATGCACAGAAACAATGTCCCCTGGAAGAAGGCGCAGGTGCCATTTTCCCCGAGACCTCAGCGTGCGCAGTAGATTCTGCCATAAATCCAGAATATACTGCGCTGTCAGAGAGGAGGGGGACCCCAAAAAACAGTTGCACACAGGCCCCCTCCTCTTTTAAAACGCCCCTGGCTATGAAGCAGTGGCTGCAGCTTTTTTCCACGCCAAGTTCCAATTACAGACTCACTTGCACACAGATCTGCAAGTGTCACATATCAAATTAATCAGCACAGTCTCCTGGTGCATGCTAGTCGTATCGCATTCTGACGTAGATGCATTTTCTGCAAAAAAAAAAATAGACACCCAACGATAGCAGATTTGCACGGGACCTGGGGCTCACTCCGGCCAGGTATGTCGCACTGCATGGCGTATTGAGGCTAGATGAACAAGGACACTTCTCTACCATTGTCACGTAAAATAATATTTCTGCATTACAAATCTGCCCATGGATTCCCGGCATCTTGTCAGCACTGGAATGCTGTGCATTTCATGTACGATCTTAAAGAAGTACAGTAATTGCAATTGTCATGAACCCTGGGCTGTGTTCAAGCAATAGGCCCTAACGTAAATCATACTTGTCTTTCATTAGTCACTTTTCTTCATATTTTTTTAAACTGCAGTGACCTATCCACAAGTGCATTGAAATATACATCACCCCTCGCCCCAACCTCGCCATATCACTTTCTCTATACTATACTTTCAGGACTGAGCTTATATTTAGAGATGTGGCCACCCTTTGCAGATCTAGGGCCTGGGCAACATGTAAAAAATGCCACTGTTACAATCCACCACTGGGCTTTAATTAAAAAAAAATAATAAAAAAGGAAGAAAAAAAAAGATGAATTATATTTCTGTGTATTTAACAATTATCAAATTAACTTTTGTTATATCTATATCTTAATCCACTGATTTTCTATGTATAGCTAGTTTTGAAGTGAATAGGGCTAATCAGATCATCAGAATGTTTACAGCAGCACAGAGTATTTTAAAACACCAGTGCTGTGGTCTTGTGGGAGGCAGTGCCCAATCCACACATGTGGACAGGGCTGTATGTAACTGGGGCTGTTCCGCAATTTATGAAAAGGAATGGAGGAAAGCAGGAAGTCATGGACTGAGCGTATAATAGTGGAAGAAGCATAAAGTACTTATTCAAGGCAAACTGATCGAAAAGATTGTGGTGCCAAACACAGCTGTTTGAAACAAATAGAATGTAAATATTTTTTTTTGGTATATGCAACAGAATACTTCCCAAAATGTGGGCGTTCTTCATCTGGAGTTGGGCGGTTTAGGGTATGGCTGCAGCACATTGGGGTGTACTCCCATCACAGCGGTTGTGGCCGCCCTTTAATTTTTAGCATCAAAAACGCATATCGTGGGGAAATACCTTCCAACTCCCCCTGCAAATTGGGATGAATGTCCTGATCGTGGGACTATGCCCACAAATTGAGACAATAGGGAGATATGCAACAGGATTTAGATGCAGATTGGATATGGAGAGTAAATGACAGTTCTTAGTCAGTGACCTAGACAGCATGCTCTAGGGTAGGGATCATTGTTGTGTCAGGTTACTTCTGTTGATTTGTGCAGAGCCTATTAGCTCTGTTCTTGAATAATTGAATATCATTTGTTGAAGGGACATCCAAAATGAAATGTCAGGAAGACATTAAGTGAAGTAGGCCAACACAGATGGTGAGAGGTCCGTGGAGGATAGAACATTTTGGGTATCAGATACACAGCGGTGATACGGAAATAAAAAAAGAGCTTACAAGTTTTGCAAGAAAAGTGGTATAGATAGAGAAGATGTGAGGGCCTAGGTTCTGGCCTATTGGTGCTGCAGCTGATAAAGCGAGCGGATAGGCTAGGACAGAGTAGAATGGAAGTGCTTGTATGAAAGGTAATGGAGCATACACCAGGGACGATCAGACAACGATCAGATACCGTTGTCTGATCGTCCTGCATGTGCTGGATGTTGGATATCGAACATCCAGCACATGCTTCAAACTACTATAACGCGTTGATCGCGGGTCCCTATAGTAAACAGGCTAACCTGGTCGATATCGACCAGGTTGGCCTGCATGCGCGTGCGATGGTCAATATCGACCAATCGTGCCTGCGCATCGATGGTCGTTGGAGGGACTAAAAAAAGGACGATATAAACGATGAAACTATATCGTTATCTTTTATATTGTCCTTTTTATCTTGCCGTGTGTATGAACCATAAGTTGTCAGCAGAAAAATCCATGAGAATGAGAAGCGAGTACTGATGTGTAGATTTAGCAGCAATCAAATCACTGATCATTATAGTCAGTGCAGTATCTGAGGAGTAATTGGAACAAAAGCCTGAATGGGCAGGGTCCAGTAGGTTGTGATAGGTGAGTGTACACATAATCCCTGTACACTGTCTGTTTCTTCCAGTTCTAGCAGAACATGAAAGTGCAGCTGCTCAGCAGTATGTGCGGCAGGGCTGTCCAACAGCGCTCCGGGCTGACTTATGGGCGCTCATCCTGAACATCTCGGACCAACCTGAGGTAAGATATAAAGTATCAGTTGTATAATGCAGCACTATGAATTATAAATCATTGCACTAAAGATTACACATGGATTAATGTTTCCCAATCCCCAAATGTTTTCTATGTGCCCAACACTGAATCAGCACCACAGTGTCTGCTTATCTGAGAATCGGTGCATACAGAGTCTGCTTACCCTGAGTCAGTGCATAGAGTCTGCTTACCCTGAGTCAGTGCATAGAGTCTGCTTACCCTGAGTCAGTGCATAGTCTGCTTACCCTGCGTCAGTGCATAGAGTCTGCTTACCCTGAGTCAGTGCATAGAGTCTGCTTACCCTGAGTCAGTGCATAGTCTGCTTACCCTGAGTCAGTGCATAGTCTGCTTACCCTGAGTCAGTGCATAGAGTCTGCTTACCCTGAGTCAGTGCATAGAGTCTGCTTACCCTGAGTCAGTGCATAGAGTCTGCTTACCCTGAGTCAGTGCATAGAGTCTGCTTACCCTGAGTCAGTGCATAGTCTGCTTACCCTGAGTCAGTGCATAGAGTCTGCTTACTCGATGAGTCAGTGCATACAGAGTCTGCTTACTCGATGAGTCAGTGCATACAGAGTCTGCTTACCCTGAGTCAGTGCATAGAGTCTGCTTACCCTGAGTCAGTGCATAGTCTGCTTACCCTGAGTCAGTGCATAGAGTCTGCTTACCCTGAGTCAGTGCATAGAGTCTGCTTACACTGAGTCAGTGCATAGTCTGCTTACCCTGAGTCAGTGCATAGAGTCTGCTTACCCTGACTCAGTGCATAGAGTCTGCTTACCCTGAGTCAGTGCATACAGATTCTGCTTACTCTATGAGTCAGTGCATACAGAGTCTGCTTACCCTGAGTCAGTGCATAGAGTCTGCTTACCCTGAGTCAGTGCATAGTCTGCTTACCCTGAGTCAGTGCATAGAGTCTGCTTACCCTGAGTCAGTGCATACAGAGTCTGCTTACTCGATGTGTCAGTGCATACAGAGTCTGCTTACCCTGAGTCAGTGCATAGAGTCTGCTTACCCTGAGTCAGTGCATAGTCTGCTTACCCTGAGTCAGTGCATAGAGTCTGCTTACCCTGAGTCAGTGCATACAGAGTCTGCTTACTCGATGTGTCAGTGCATACAGAGTCTGCTTACCCTGAGTCAGTGCATAGAGTCTGCTTACCCTGAGTCAGTGCATAGTCTGCTTACCCTGAGTCAGTGCATAGTCTGCTTACCCTGAGTCAGTGCATAGCCTGCTTACCTCAGAATCCGTGCATACAGAGTCTGCATACCTTGAGTCAGTGCATACAGAGGGCCTGATTCGGCAAGGAACACAGTAGCTAATACACACGCAATCGGTCGATTGTTGCGTCTGCGCATGTGTATGCATCGCAGTGTGCGTGTGCGAACTAGCAATTGCGATCAGAATTGTGATTGCAGAGGGTACGCAGACCCAGAGCAGAGTGATTGACAGGAAGTGCCATTTGTGGGTGGTGATGGTGGGTGGCCGGGCGAACGCAAGCGTGCCAGTGCCATTGCAGGGGCATGCATACATTTTGTACTGCGTGGCCATAAGCAGCTATAGCACTGATAGTGTGTGGCTGTTAGCAATATCTGAGTAAGGTCAGGGCTTGTGCATGTGTGCATATGGGTCCGATGTTACTCTGTTACCGATTGTTTCGCTATGTTGCCCTAGTAAACGGATGTCAGTAAGGGGAAGTGGGCGTCCTTATGTCAGGCTGTGATCTCAATGTGAATGCAAACATTTAAATAGCACCGCTGATATTAGCAACTGCGGTGCGTGCGTATAAGCAGAATTGCGATCTGTAGTGAATCAGGCCCAGAGTCTGCTTACCCCGAGTCAGTGCATACCGAGTCTGCTTACCCCGAGTCAGTGCATACTGTCTGCTTACCCCAAGTCACTGCATACTGAGTCTGCTTACCCCGAGTCAGTGCATACTGAGTCTTCTTACCCCAAGTCACTGCATACAGAGTCTGCTCACCCTGAGTCACTGCATACCGAGTCTGCTTACCCCGAGTCAGCGCATACCGAGTCTGCTTACCCCGAGTCAGTGCATACCGAGTCTGCTTACCCCGAGTCAGTGCATACCGAGTCTGCTTACCCCGAGTCAGTGCATACCGAGTCTTCTTACCCCAAGTCAGTGCATACCGAGTCTTCTTACCCCGTCAGTGCATACTGAGTCTTCTTACCCAAAGTCACTGCATACCGAGTCTGCTCACCCCGAGTCAGTGCATACAGAGTCTGTGTACCCCGAGTAAGTGCATACAGAGTCTGCTTACCCCGAGTCAGTGCATACTGAGTCTTCTTACCCAAAGTCACTGCATACAGAGTCTGCTCACCCCGAGTCACTGCATACCGAGTCTGCTTACCCCGAGTAAGTGCATACAGAGTCTGCTTACCCCGAGTAAGTGCATACAGAGGCTGCATACCCAGAGTCAGTGCATACTGAGTCTTCTTACCCCAAGTCAGTGCATACCGAGTCTTCTTACCCCGTCAGTGCATACTGAGTCTTCTTACCCAAAGTCACTGCATACCGAGTCTGCTCACCCCGAGTCAGTGCATACAGAGTCTGTGTACCCCGAGTAAGTGCATACAGAGTCTGCTTACCCCGAGTCAGTGCATACTGAGTCTTCTTACCCAAAGTCACTGCATACAGAGTCTGCTCACCCCGAGTCACTGCATACCGAGTCTGCTTACCCCGAGTAAGTGCATACAGAGTCTGCTTACCCCGAGTAAGTGCATACAGAGGCTGCATACCCAGAGTCAGTGCATACTGAGTCTGTTCATCTTAATCACATTCATAAGAACTATATAGTACTCTGTTATGTGGATATCTGTACTGATTGACCATAGTGATAACTCACCTAATCCTTCATACGAGATCAGCAAAGTTCACAGGGGAAAACTTAGAAAGGCAGATGTTTTATGTCATGAATTTGTTGCCTATCAATTGTCTTGCATTGAATTCAGATGTTATGAGTTTGGGTATAATGTAGCACATTATAGTTTTATTAGTAAAAGATAATGAAGAGGCTTAAATAGTGTTTTTCACATTTACTCCTGTGTAAAATCTAGACCGGCTTCCATTGATACATGTTCCTACTTTCTCCTTTAACAATCTGCCCAAAAATTGATACGCTGTGGCTGCTGATAAAGAGGTGTGAAGCCTTTAAGCTGTTTCAGCGGTTCCACTTTGTGTTTAATTTTGCACTTTATTGCCTAAAAACTAGTGCTGAGACTGAAAGGGCACATGACAATTTCCTCATCTTCATCACTTGGAGAGCCCGTCTCTCTGACTTGGCCGGTCATAGCAGGGGAGCATCGACTGCTAATTATTTCACCAGCAGAGTCCTGCATAATGCTGGTAGCTCATACTGCCAATATGTTATCTTCAGAAGGTGTCTCTCAGGGCTAATTTAATAATCAGCCGGAGGCATTGCTTAGCTGTGGCAACTTTTATTGTCACGCTGTTCCTACTTTAATTGATCCTCAGAAGGATAACAAGTAGCTGTTCAAAGGAAAGAGAGAATTTAACACAATTATTAATTTTGTTCTGTCTCATCGCTCATTAGCGTACAATGCCTGTTATCAGCCGTCTTGTAGACTGTGTCACTTTCTGTCTATGGCTCTTTCTACATTTGAAATTTGGAATCCAACTTTTTCTCTGCTAGTCCGTGACTATCGTACCTGACATTCGTGTAACAAGTAGAAGTCCTGTATATCTCTGATTAAACGCTCTGTAAAAATCTGTATACCAAGTAGGGAAGTTCTTCTCTCTTAATCACCAGACTAATGTTACCCAATTTGAAGCTCTTACACTTTTACTGGAATATGTTTTATTATTATATTTTATTTCTAGTTTACACACATGAATTTTATACTGTTTTTTTTTTTTCTGAGGGCACGTTTTTTTTTTTTGTTTAGAAGCATATTTGATTAAACTTTTTATTATTTTATGTACACTATAGTTAATATTTGTTACAGTTTTAGAAATTACATGTTCTCACTTTCTATTATGCTTATTAAGATATATTGTGGCTTGCAAAAGTATTCAGCCCCCCCATTCTGTTTGTATAAGTATTCAACTCCTGCAGACTAGTACTTGCTAGAAACACCTTTTGCTGCAGTAACAGCTTTAGGGGGTCAGTTCAGTTTGGTCAGTGCTGGGTCCTGCTAGCCGCTCTCACAGCAATCGTGCACTGCGTATTCCATTTGCATTTCAATGCCAAACTTGCACTGATTTTTCAGAGGAAATTCAAGTTGTTTTGCGTACACCCTCCTGAGCAGGTGATCCAGCAGTGCACAATGGGATATCCAAACTCTTGGATATTATTTTGTAACCTTTTCCTATTTTGCACAGATGTATAACTATCATTTTCTTAGAATGTTCTTTGGTCTTCAATTTTCCAGCTTTCCTTCAGATTCACAGTATTGGTGCATACACACGGAGCGATCAGACAGCAATAACGATATCGCTGTTTGATCATCCTGCACCCTCCTGGTGTGCTGGATGATCGATATCGATCATCCAGCACACCACCAACGTCTATAGCGACCCACGATCAATGATTGCGGGTCCCTATAGTAACCTGGTCAATATCGACCAGGTTGGCCTGCATGCACAGGCGATGGACGATATTGCTATCTTCCATGCGTGCCCATGCATCGCAGGTCATTGGCCACCGAAAAATGCATGATATGTACGATAACGTTATGATCGATATCGTTCATATCGTGCATTTAAATCGCTCCGTGTGTACGCACTATATGACTAACATCATATGAATTAGGGTTCTTTAATCCATAAAAACTGACATTTCTTCTTCAGGTTCCATAGGGTCCACAGGAACTACCTTGGAGTATGTGGTTGGAGTGATCCAGGCACCAAACGGTCAAAGCTTTAGCTCCCAGAATATCCTGGTCCTTCTCCATATATACTCCGCCCCTAGCCACAGGCATTCAGTTTTTTGTTTGGTGCTCAGCAGGATTCAGACGCAACTTTTGAACATGGGCTGCTCTGGCAGTCCCAAGCTTTAATTTTATAATTTATTTCATTTTCTATTTTACTGGGTTAGCAGTGCTTAGCGTCCTAATAAGATTCATGCACTCCTACTACCTCAGCCGGTACCACAACACCAGTAATGTCTCTGGTGATTTCGGCGGGTCACAGCGGAGCTTAGCTAGCAGCGGCGTTGGATGCCCGGACTACAATCGGATGCACGGAGATGTCAGGTAAGGAGATTCCTCGTCTACGGGGAATCCCGCATGGCAGGCTGCGTCCATCATCATTATTGGTGTTCAACTTACACCAGGGTTTTAGTACCCGCAAACCGGATCGCATTTTGACGGCCAAAAAATTAAAAGTGCAAGTTGAGGCATAAAGGAGCAGCAACTCATGTTTACATCAACTCTAAATAAGGCGCTTATCCCTTAAATGTCTGAATGCTCCCACTACACAACTAGAGTCTTTTCAGGTACATAATATAAATATATAACTGCTTTTAGTTATCAATTATTATACAGGGTGTTTCACTCGCTATTGGCCCCAAAATTTTTCTTATAACTTTTAAAGTAATGACGTAATTTAGTGACATGTGACTCAGACATATCGTGGTCTATGAGAAACATCAGGAAGTCATAGCAAGTGTAGAAAGTGCTCACCATTAGTATCCATGCCAGCTTGAATGCATTGCTCCATGATATGGAAGGTTTTAACCAACATATTGGGAGTCACAGTCTCAATTTCCAGCTGAATGTTTTCTCTCAGCACACACAATGAATGTGGGCGCCTCAGGACACAACACCACTGTCAGGAGCAGGAATACCTACTGACTAACAGTGGAGGCTCCAGAGGTGGGGCTGCAGCACAGTCCAAGATACATATAGGGAAACCACACCAACTGTCATCCTCATTTGAAATTTGGACTGTGCCACTGACTAGGGTGATGAACAGCTGGCCTTCACTTTGCGCATGTGTGAACAGCTGTCCTGGGTGCTAATGGCGAACACTTTCAACACTTGTGTCACGCTGGGCGGCGGGTTTTTGAAAGCCGAGGTCAGAGGCTGTGGGAGGAGGCGAAGGCGAGGGGCCTGGACGTATGATCTCCGCATCCACAAGTCTTGGTCATTGGCTAGACCTAGTCAATGGTGCGGAGTCTAACTCACAAGGAGGTGTTCGCCAGTGACCCCTACAAGCGGGATATGGGCTTGTGCGGCTCCCTGTAAGCAGGTCGCGGTTCTTTGACTTGGTGACCAAGGCCTGCAGGGAAAAGAGAATCAAGACACCCGTGGCACAAGGGTAATGCCTGGTGTAGGCACGTGGGGAGTGGGATAGAACTCCTGGCTGGAGAAAGGCACTTGAGGTGCTGGCTAGAGAGGTGTGGAGATTTATTGGTAGGTTGAGGTAACAGCTGGATATCCCACGAAGTATATACCGGATTGCCGGCTGGAGATCATGCACTAGGGTGCAATGAGACCAAGGGTTAACCTGCACACAGGCTGTGATGGTGAAAGCACTGCGATGAGATGAAGGGTTAACTTGCAAACAGGCTGTGATGGTAAAAGCACTGCGGTGAGATGAAGGGTTAACTTGCACACAGGCTGTGATGGTAAAAGCACTGTGATGAGATGAATGGTTAACTTGCACACAGGCTGTGATGGTAAAGCACTGTGATGAGATGAAGGGTTAACTTGCACACAGGCTGTTGCTTAGTAAAGGCACTGTGGAGAGATGGAGGTTAAACTTGCACACAGGCTGTTGATTAGTAAAGGCACTATGGAGAGATGGAGGTTAAACTTGCACACAGGCTGTTGATTAGTAAAGGCACTGTGGAGAGATGGAGGTTAGCTTTCACACAGGCTGTTGATTAGTAAAGGCACTGTGGAGAGATGGAGGTTAGCTTTCACACAGGCTGTAGATAGTAAAGGCACTGTGGTGAGATCGCTTAGAAGCTTCTGGGAAAAACACTCTGGAAGCACGGGAACCTGGAACGAGACTCCTCTAGTTACACTAGCGGCGACAATGATTGTTCAGGCAACTACCTGGAGCACAAGAGCCGGATATATACCCCAGGAAGCCTGCTGATAGGCCCACAGCGTCAGCTGACCAGCCGGGCCACTCAGGGAAGGAAGTAATGACATAGGAAAAGTGTCATGGCGACGCCCATGACGGAAACTGCGATCCCCACTCAACGGGTCGTCTGACACCACAGCTACAGGGTGAATGCTCAGCTCCTCCCACGTTGCCGCACCAGCTGCCCGACTGCCTGGGAAGTCAGAGGAAGCCGGCGGGACGGTAAGGGACGGCCGATCCCTGGCTGAACTCTGACAACTTGCTACGACTTTCTCATGTTTCCCATAATTAAGGTATGTCCAGTGGCGACCCTACCTCATCTGACACCCGGGGCGGGGAATAGTGATGGCTGGGCTCGTGGTTGTGCCGGGGTGAAATGGGCGTGGCCTCGCGAGAGGGGCGTGACCTGGCAGTCCGATCCCCGTTTTTGTCACACCGGGGGTGCGAGCTGCCCCCGGGACCAGCCTGTCTGAAGTGTCGGCTCCCTCACTGTGTCAGGAGCCGAGTGCTGCACGTAATTCTACAGTGCGTACTGTATCAACATGCTGTAACGTGTTGATACAGTGTGTCCGGGGCCCTATTTGGATTACTGCGGAGAACATCGTGGGACAAAAAGTGAGAATTAGATCTTTTTTTCAGGTACTTCCATTGGATACTTTATGTTGAGAAGGGAACCTGAACATCTGGGAATAGGTGAGTATGTGTGAGTGTGTATGGATGTAATAAATCTTTATTTTCACGGTGTGTGTGTGTGTGTCTTGTGTTTTTTTACACATTTCTTTACAGGTGAACTACACGTACCAGTGGCCCCTTAATGCCCTGTATGCTGGTACTTGTGGTTCTCCAAGTACCAGCATGCGGGGGAGGCTTGCTGGGACCTGCAGTTCTACAGTAAAGACAATGTTGTTAATTATATTTTTAACACTACACCTACACTTTCAACCCGCCACCCACCGGCCAGGGGTGGCGGGGACAGACCCGGGCTATCAGCCTAGGCCAGGGGTGCCCTGGAGAGGGGAATTCTTTATTGGAGGGGTCCCCAACTCCCCAGGGATCCCTGGCCTGGGCTGACTAGCGGTCAGGGCTGATGCTGCGGCTGCAGGGCCCGGTGAAAGGGCACCCCTGGCTGTGGCATCAGTCCCCCGCTAGAAAGGGTCCAGAGCTGGTTTTAAATATAGGGGGAACCTCACGCAAATTTTTTCTCCCTATAATTGAAACCAGGTCTGGCCCTGCTGCCTGGTGCTGGCTCTTAAATTACTGTGGAAGCCTACACATGTTGTTCCCTGTAATTTAAGAACCAGGACTGGCTGGCAAGTCCGGGGCTGTTTAGTCTTTTTTTTTGGGGGGGGGGCTATGTAATTTTTTTTTTTAAACTTTGAACCTGTTTATTTACAGCCTAGAACACAAGCATCTTACACATATCTAACTGATATGTGCAGGCTGCTTACTCGGGAGAGTTTTGCAGACAGAGGACACTACAATCTCAGGTGAGTCATCTCCTGCAAAACCTGCAACTCGGGAGAGAAATCTCGTTCTGCTTCACCATCGGCCATCTCACTCTCAGCTAAACTTGCTTCTTGGTAAATTTGAAAGTCTTGGGAGCCTCAAATCACCCGAGTAGCTAATCAAGTTGAAAAAAAAGCAAACTCTCCCAGACTCAATTCTTAGTAAATTTACCCCTAGTTGTGTAGTGGGAGCTTTCAGACGTTTAAGGGATAAGCGCCTTATTCATTGTTGATGTAAACACGAGTTGCTGCTCCTTTGAGCCTTAACTTGCACTTTTGATTAGTTGGCCGTCACATTATTTTGAGTATTGTCAAAGATTGTTTATCTAACTTTAGCAACTGTCTTGACATGTTTGTAGTTAACTTGTTGCACTTCAGGGTCCAGATGACCTGTTGTGGAAATTTACAGGAGTTGTTAGAATGTGTCTTTCCAAAAGTGCTATTTACCAAGTTATTCTAATGATTTCACGCTCTCATTGACACCTTAGCATAGCTAATTTACATTTTGACATAGTCCTACAGCACAATAATTAGATGGATATAAACAGAAATAAAATGAATCTGTTGATTCAGGTAAAAATGGTCCTTTTATTTACCTATTACTGGCATGTAATCTGCAGCAAGTAACTGATATTGCCGGTTCCATCATACAGTAACTTCAGTGGAAAAATATTATAAAGGTAAATTAACCGAACCGTGCTGCAGTGTGTTGTGGCAGCAAAACATCCCGGCTATGTCTGCAAGCTTGTAGGTACAATTTAATTATATTAACATTTATAATCACTATCTTTTAGTTTTTGATCTTCCTAATTTGTATATATAATATTGATTTATTTTTTAATGTCCTCATTGAGACACAAGCCAGCAACTAAAAAATAGTTGTCTACGTTTTCAGCCAGCAAATTTGCTTATTTTGTCAGGCCAAATAATGTACCCAGGTTCTGTCCTAGCCTGTTTTTTAACTATTTAGTTGTTTAATTTGCCTTTCTATAGGTTTGGTTTCAATATAGGCAGTGGTAGTTGATAGAGCCGCTGCCACCCCGGGGCTAGTTGCCACGGTCTTCCCTCATCACGTCAGTGTTCCCTGAACCTGCTGAGCAATTGGCTGGCAGAGAGTGCTGTGTGACGGCCCACCCGCTATGTGCTTGTGAGCTTTGTCACAGCAGCCTGAGAGAGAGCAGGGAGCCAGGACTGCACATGAGCCTGATTGTCGGTGAGTCATGTGTGCCATGCATGTAATCAGCTGCTCCTAGTACCCTTTGAGGTGCTACTACCTGAGCAGGTGAGCAGCACCATTATAGCATCATGCCCCGAGTGACCGCACCGGCCGCACCTCCTCGCTACAGCCCTGAGTTTGATAATCTGATCGGTTAATAAAACAGGGTGCACAACAGAATTAAAACTGAATTCAATAAGGTGTTCAAGGACTATTTATCAAAGGGCAATAAAGCCAACAATGTTATAAAATAATAAGACTGCAAAACATATATTTTTTACTGTATAAATTACATATTGGCCATAGTGTATTTATTTATTATTTGTGTCAGAGGGGTCCCAAAAAGTATAATTTCTTTTCACCTCAAATTGTGGCGATAAGAAATTATTTTTCAGTGGCATTTAAAAAATACCTTTTTCTTTACATTTTTAATTTTGAAGGGCAACTTGTAAGTATTTAATCATTTAACCGTAATATAACAATAACAAACATTATGAAAGAGAAATAAATGAACCTTTGCCGTGGACTCTGATAGGCGCCTGTTCCAGAAAAGAAATTTGCAGTGATGAACTCTTAAATCATGTGTAAACTGCCATTCCTGCATGATTTGCGCCTGTTGACCCCTTAAGTCACTATGCAGGTAGGTCCAAATAGATTTTGCTTGTCTCTATGATATTCATACACTAAAGCTATTGTCCCATACTAATCAGGACAAATGAAGTGCTAGGTGGTGGTACACATGTACTCACCTCTACTTGAATTGCTGTGCATAGCAGAGACATCTGCACTGCGCTCACCATGAGGATGGAAATCATACTTCCCAACTTCCAACAACTTAGGAAAAGTACAGACTCACGGGATTGTCCCTATTTTGATTGTTCTGCATAATTTGGGTCACTTGTGAGGTAGAATTTACTAACATTGCATTTAAGGACAACATTTGCACTAAAACACTGCACCCAATCAGCAGTTTGTCTGATGTAGTGCTATGGCTTAGTGCAGAGGTTCTCAACCACAAGCCTCAAGTACCACTAACTGGTCATAGTTTGTGGATTTCTGTCTGTGGAAACGGGAGGGATAGTTACTGACCCAGCAAATATATTAACTCACCTGTTCATGATTAAAGAACTCCTGAAACCATGGTTGAGAACCGCTGGCTTATTGCACATTTTGCAATGTCAGAAAATGAGCTGTATTGTTTATAATCTCTTCAGCTTTCAGCCATAAAGTCAGCACCCAATAATATATTTTCCTCTTGGCAAAGCGGCCCCTAAACTGCCAGGCCCAAGGGCAGTTGCATGTACTGCTGTGCCTGCCTACTTCTAGGGATTTATGACAGGCGTCAAGATACCGATGCCTGTCATAATCCCAACGCCGGAATGCAGAACGACGGGGGCCTGAAAGAGATAAGTACGGGCGCCCGTCCTCTTAGCCGCATTGGGGGGGGGGGGGTTAGGCTTAGGGCACCCAAGGGTGATTTAGGTTTAGGCACACCCCAGGGAGGATTAGGGTTAGGCTAGGGGAAGAGGGGGTTAGGGTTAGGCATCCCCCTGGGAGGGTAAGGTTTAGGGCGCGGGGAGGGGGGGTTAGGTTTAGGCACTAACTGGGGAGGTTAGGGTTAGGCACTAGGGTGGGAGGTTAGGGTTAGGCACCCCTAAAGGAGAGTTAGTGGGGGGAGAGGGGAGGGTTAGCTGTACCTATCTCCGCTGTCTGGATTTCCGACCTTCGGCCAGCAGCAGTCGGGATTTAAACTGGCGGCCATACAGCCACTGGCAATACAATCCCATTGCCTTCCCAACAATTAACCAGATAAAATGGGGACATAAGAAATACAGCTCCTAATCTGCACAAACCATTTGTAAAAAAATTAAAGAAAAAATGACAGAATAACAAGCTGTAGGCATGAGACTACAAGAAAAGTGTGTAGTGTATGTACGTCTCAAATTGATGTAATGTTTATGATGGACAGAAACCTTCCTATATTTAGTCTGATCTGACTATAATCGGTTCCAGAGTAATTTGCAGAGTTTAGGAACACATTATGTATGGTTCAGCAAAAAGAGACCATAAATCGCAGACAGGGCAGTGTACAATTGTAAAAAAAAATCACTATGCTAGTAGTCGACTTTATAATAGGTGTCTTCCTTATGTGAAGCTAATCATAAGAAAAACCTGAACAGCACAGAGGCAATTTCAGAAACACTGTAACTGTCTATGGATGTAATGAGCGCATGAAGCTTAGAGCACAGTTATGATGTGATCCGAGTCAGTAATGGCAGATGAAGAGTAATAGGAAGGTGTTACCGAGCCACAAGATAAAAGCTGCAAAATATGAGCACAACTTTGCGATATAGAAATAGAGAAACGCTCCAAAATACTTGAGAGTGATCGTATTTATAAAAAACTAAAACTAAAAATTTTAAGGCAGAGGTTCACAAACTTCTTATCTAGAAGTTCAGCAAAAATTTAATTAAGTAAATTGTGCTTATATGTCACCCTTAGGGTCACTTATGTGGTGGTTGACAGGCTGCGCTTCTTTTGTCCACATATTTTTTGATTGGCAGCCAATAGCACTGGTTTTGTCTCTCACACTGACTAAAAATCATTTTATTTGGTACTGGACCACCAACCTTGAGGCACCCAGGGTGCCACGGTACACAGTTTGGGAACCACTGCCTTAAGGACTAGTAACAGTACAAACAATATAATGCAGAAGGGTTATTACAGTCGACAATTTGTTGTATCATGTAAGCACCATTTCACTATGTGTACCGTGACTTTAACAGTATTCGCCCCTTTGCATTCTTTATATTTATATTTTTTTACATCATGCACTCCAAATTGATTTATTTGTGAAT
Source organism: Taudactylus pleione (assembly GCA_031769625.1). Classification (NCBI taxonomy): domain Eukaryota; kingdom Metazoa; phylum Chordata; class Amphibia; order Anura; family Myobatrachidae; genus Taudactylus; species Taudactylus pleione. The sequence goes on from JAUIMM010000300.1 coordinate 215,142, forward strand.
TTTTACTACTGATCATTAGAATATACTTCGCAATATAAACACAGTATAACTCCAAAGCCTTTCCTTAATTAATTAAAAATGAAATAAGCTTATAGCAGTCAATGATGTAAGTATTTGCACCTATCAATATGATACTGTACATCTAAGTAAACCCTAGGGCAATCAGTTATCTGGAAAGGTTACATACTTGATTGGAGTCTCCCTGTGTACCGCAAAGGGTTTTACTTTATTTTAAAATAAATACACATGTATGCAAGAGAGTTCTCATAGTTGATTAGTATATTTACAAACTAATGCTTTATCTTGAAGATAAAATAAGATTCAAAGCAAATACAAGGAAAGACTATTGTAGGTTACCAATTAAGAAGTGTATAAAAAAAGTAAACATTTTTTAATATACCTTGTTGGGCTGTGAAGTTCATCATAAAGAAATTAAGAGAATGTGGCATAGATTTGGCTTTATCTCGAACTGAAAACCTGTAAGTAGGGTGCTTGTTGCAGAGGCCTAGGGCAACTGTTAACAGTTACACTATTCCCTGGGAGAGATTATAAAAACGGTCTATTTGACAACAATACCTTGAAAATAACATATTTACGGACTCAGTATGATTGACCAAATCGCGACAGCGGCATTCCGGCAGCAGTGAAAATCCTAATCGTCCGTAGGTAAGTATTTTCTACCCTATTCTACCCTCTAACCCTAACCCTCCCTTAGGGGTGCCTATCCCTAATCCCCCCTATAAGTGCCTAAACCTAACCCCCCTTTCCCCGCCGCCTAAACTTAAGTCCCCGGGGGGGGGTGCCTAACCCTAACCCTCCCTTCCCCTAGCCTAACCCTAAACTCCCGGGGGGGTGCCTAACCCTAATTCACCCCCGGGAACCCTAACTCTCCCCCCCGTGCGGCTGTCCGCCCCCGGCTTGTCGATCAAAGGTGTCGGGCTCCCGGCGTAGGGAAATCCCGACACCTGTCATTTAACCCCTTGCCGGGAATAGACCGTTGGGAAGCCGACGGTTGGGATTCCGTCCGTCGGCTTCCCGGCTTCTTCCCCATATTTACGTTGTCTTATTTGACTGTATAGTGAATACTGGCCCTTTTACTCCTGTGGTTCAGTACCTCTTTATGGTGCAGATGCCTTGTTTGGTGAAAGTAGAAACATTTTAGCTGATTTCATGCTTGTTTTATATTTATGTTGTTAAATGACATTTCATGCTGTTTTGTCCTGCAAGTTTCCCACCAGGTTTATTGCATCATGTTTATACTTGCCTTCTATGACATTGCCTTGTACAGAGCAATCTACAGTACATAGTATTTTATTATTCTCTACTTTCACAGCTGCATAAACTTTCATAGCAGATTGCACTTACATGGAACTGTATGTTATTTTTCTGTTACCAATAAATATTTTTTTTGTGCCTCTCAAATTTTTAGGAAATCTTGTACTATGAGCAACTTAAATCGAATGTAATTCAGCATGACCTTTTATCCGACAGCCTGATTTACAAGGTTAGTAATCTCAGCATATTGCATTCTGTCACAAGTCAGGAAAGATTTGTATTCTATCAAATTCATGTCATGTAATATATTTTCCACTGTTGGAGAAGTGCTGTCATAAAATACAGTCAGTGAAAGCCAGGACTGTGTCTCATTTCCATCCAAATATCTAGAAGCATGTGAGTGCATGCTGTTGCATTACAATATCAGAGAGTAACAGTACTTATATTTTCATAAATTGAAAGCTGTTCCTTTCCATGTGTATGCCATATATAATGACATATATACGCTACCTATTTTCAGCTGCCAGTGACTCTCTGTGTCTCTGCTTTTATAATTAAATTTCCAATAATTTACAAAAACAAGACACAAAGTAGCTCTCTTAGAGCAGCAACTCCAAGTAGATTTGTTTTCTTTAAATTGCACGTTAAGTACCTTTTAAGCATTTATCTTAGCTGTCATCCTACAAATAATGATCTCCTTTTCAAAATCTCTTCGGGGGGAAAACAAGTATGGCTGCCATTCACAGTTAGTCTGCTGCACAAATGCTCAGCATGTCATACGATGGAAGGAGGGGAAGGATTTTACAGTTCCAAAGTGTCTTTGTTCACTACATCATGTGATGTGACTGTGGTTGCCATGGTAGTAATATGACAGGAATTCTTGAAAATCTGCAGAATTATCAATAATAGCAATCTGTAAAAACGAACCAACAAAAAAGCTGCTTCTTACAGTCTACCACAATGATTTATATTAACAATAAAACACTCCTCCTTTTTTATTGGATTTCTGCTTAACTGTTAGAACGACTAACTTTAAAATACAAGTTGGTGAATATAAAATAAGATTTCTTCGTCGGGGTCTATAGGGATCCACAGGGATACAATGGGTATATTATGGTTGGAAGATCAGGCGCCATACAATTAAAACTTCTGCCTACAGAATGCTCTGGGTCCTTCCCCCTATATATACCGTCCCTAGCCATAGGACTTCAATTGTTCGTTTGGTGCGGCAGGGTCAAGATGCACCTTTGTAACAGGAGGACTGCTTAGAGCAGTCCTAAGCTTTTATTTTATTTTATGTTTTTCTGAGTTGGTAGTACCAAGCGTCTAAATAAAGACGCACGTACTGCGGCTCCATCTGCCTCCGCCAGGCCGCAACATCAGTTATTGTGCTAGTGATTTTGGCAGGTCGCGGCTGAGCTTGGCTAGCAGCAATGCTGCGACCTGGACTGCATCGGTTGTTCGGAGATGTCAGGTAAGGCGATTCCTCGCTTACGAGGAATCGCACGCGGCAGTCCTTGCTTTTGTTGTCAGAGACGCACCAGAAGCCACTGCATCCTGTCAGAGCCCGGGATTGTCCGCGTCCTCACACCAGCCGGGTCTTATCGTCTGATGCCAGGGATCGGCAGCAGACGCTATCTGTTGCCACAAGGTCAGCGTACCCATCTGGTTAATGCTGCTTAGGGGAGGTAGGCGCTCCCCCGGCATATCCTCCACCGACCCAGATGCAGTCCTTACAAAGGGTTTTGCACGTCTCGGTTGCACCGCCAACCCTCCATGTGTAAATGAGACGTTCACAGTCCACGCTCAGTGCGCCCTGTATCTGTTGGTCTCAGGAGCATCTGGGTCAGTCTCCCTGTATACCTCTCCTGTGGTTAAGGTATATGGTGCTCTATGTCCTACCATTCCTTTGCGTTGCTGTAGTTGGTTTAGAGCCGATTGTAATTATATTACATATGTATGCATTGTATGTGACTGTTTGCTAGCTACTGATTGACTTTTATTTCTAAGTCTGTCAATTGTAACTATCACTGTTTTCGCTTCATCCTCTTGGGGATGGAGGTTTCTTTCTGAGTACTTCACATTCATTAAGATTTTGTGAAGGCTGTCACATAACATTGCAATTATTGCCTTTACTTTGAACATGTCAAAAGATAAAGGGAAACAGGAGGGGGAGCAGCCTGCGCTTGTTTAATGTAAATCATGTATGACTTATGTGTCCTCTCAGGAGGTAAAGGATGGTTTGTGTGTTGTCTGTTATAAAGAGCCTTCTCACCAGTCCAGTTTACCTGTCTCTGGGCAAGAGCCATCTTGGGTTTCCTCTTTTTCCCAGGTTATGATGAAGGTTGTTGATCATATGGCTGCTCCCACGATGTCTCCTTGGATGGGGTGTCCACAGTATGCTATGTTTGCACCTCCTATGTATCCTTCATGGAAGGATATTTATGCCCATTCTATTCAGAGTATGGCACCATCTAATGTTGATAACAGACCGGTAATGACCAAAGCACCTAAGTGCAAGTTCTCTTTCTATTAGTCTGCCCAACATATGGATTCAGGGGAATCAGATGATGCTCAGGGTTCCTCTCCAAGATCTACAGTAGTTCTGGGGAGGAGGATCATCCGTCCACGGTGGATGTTCCTTCTTTGGTGAGGGCAGTTAGATCAGTCCTAGATATTCAGGATGATGAACCAACTCATAGTAAAAAGGCGCCAATGTTTAATCACCACCGGAAGGTGGTCAAAACGGAGTTCCCTGTACAGTGCATCCGGAAAGTATTCACAGCGCTACACTTTGTAACATTTTGTTATGTTACAGCCTTATTCCAAAATGGAATAAATAAATTTTTGTCCTCAAAATTCTACACATAATACCGCATAATGGCAACATGTAAAAAGCTTTTTTGCGATTTTTGCAAATTTAATAAAAAAAACAAACTCACATGTACATAAGTATTCACAGGCTTTGCTCAATACTTTGTTGATGCACCTTTGGCAGCAATTACAGCCTCAAGTCTTTTTGAATATGATGCCACAAGCTTGGCACACCTATCTATGGGCAGTTTCACCCATTCCTCTTTGCAGCACCTCTCGAGCTCCATCAGGTTGGAAGGGAAGCGTCGGTGCACAGCCATTTTCAGATCTCTCCAGAGATGTTCAATTGGATTCAAGTCTGGGCTCTGGCTGGGCCACTCAAGGACATTCACAGAGTTGTCCTGAAGCCACTCCTTTGATATCTTGGCTGTGTGCTTAGGGTCGTTGTCCTGCTGAAGATGAACTGTCGCCCCAGTCTGAGGTCAAGAACGCTCTGGAGCAGGTTTTCATCCAGGATGTCTCTGTACATTGCTGCATTCATCTTTCCCTCTAATCTCCCAGTACCTGCCGCTGAAAAACATCCCCACAACATGATGCTGCCACCACCATGCTTCACTGTAGGGATAGTATTGGCCTGGTGATGAGTGTTGGCCGGTTTCCTCCAAACATAACGCCTGGCATTGACGCCAAAGAGTTCAATATTTGTCTCATCAGACGAGAGAATTTTGTTTCTCATGGTCTGAGAGTCCTTCAGGTGCATTTTGGCAAACTCCAGGTGGGCTGCCATGTGCTTTTTATTAAGGAGTGGCTTCCGTCTGGCCACTCTAGCATACAGGCCTGATTGTTGGATTGCTGCAGGGATGGTGGTCCTTCTGGAAGGTTCTCCTCTCTCCACAGAGGAATGCTGTAGCTCTGACCGAGTGACCATCGGGTTCTTGGTCACCTTCCTGACTAGGACCCTTCTCCCCTGATCGCTCAGTTTAGACAGCCGCCAAACTCTAGGAAGAGTCCTGGTGGTTCCGAACTTCTTCCATTTACAGATGATGGAGGCCACTGTGCTCATCGGGACCTTCAAAGCAGCAGATATTTTCCTGTACCCTTCCCCAGATTTGTGCCTTGAGATAATCCTGTCTTGGAGGTCTACAGACAATTCCTTGGACTTCATGCTTGGTTTGTGCTTTAACATGCCCTATCAAGTGTGGGACCTTATATAGACAGGTGTATGCCTTTCAAAATCATGTCCAAATAACTGAATTTACCACAGGTAGACTCCAATTAAGCTGTATGAACATCTTAAGGATGATCAGTGGAAGGATGCACCTGAGCTCAATTTTGAGCTTCATGGCAAAGGCTGTGAATATTTATGTACATGTAATTTCTTAGTTGTTTTTTTATTAAATTTGCAAAAATCTCAGAAAAAAACTTTTTACACGTTGTCATTATGGGGTATTGTGTGTAGAATTTTAAGGACAGAACTTAATTTATTCCATTTCGGAATAAGGCTGTAACATAACAAAATGTGGAAAAAAGTGAAGCGCAGTCAATACTTTCCGGATGCACTGTATCTGAACAACTTATAGAGCTTATGAGGAAGCATGGGGTAACCGAGCAAATGAACTGTCTTCTTCTAGGCCAACTAGTTTTCACAAGTCTGAGCGACAAACTAAGAGGTCTAGCCCGGCAAGACATCCAGCTTCTAAGCCGGACAACAAGCCTTCAGCCTGACGGAGCGGGCCTCCTCCTGGGGGATCCCAGGGTGGGAGGCCGACTTCTTCAGTTTGCGGATTGTTGGCATCAAACAACAGATGCCTGGGTCTCTCAGGGGTATGCCCTCACTTTCAAGAGGCATCCTCCCCAGAAGTTTTTTTGCACAGATCTCCTATCAGATGCAGACAAGGCCTTAGCTTTTCAGGGAGCCATTCGCTCCCTGCTACAGGCAGGGGTAATCGTCCCAGTTCGTATGTCTCAACAAGGAAGGAGTTATTATTCCAATCTGTTTCTGGTTCAGAAACCGAATGGGTCTTATCTAATTATCTTGGCAATGGAGTAGGGGGATTACATGGTTTCCCTGGACATTCAGAATGCATATCTGCATGTTCCTATTATACCATCCCACCAACAATTCTTACAGTTTGCTGTCCTTCAGCAACATTACCAATTTCAGGCTCTATCCTTTGGCCTATCTACAGCTCCCCGGGTATTTATCAAAATAATGGCAGTCATGACGGCCTATCTCAGGCATCGGGGTCAAAATTCTGCCTTATCTGGACGACATTCTGATATTGGCGTAGACTCTGGTTATGTTACAAAACTATCTTCATCTGACTATAGCCTAAGACAAACATGAGTGGTCCAAAGAGCGCTGTCCCTCTTATATCCAATCTTCTCTTATTCAATCATGAATGGTACAGTGATCCCAACATGAGGAGAGAAGATAATATATAGTTATGTTCCAAATGATGAATAATATTTCCAATAGTCAACACAAGATGATGACGCCACTCACCTAAAATAGGTGGGATGCGTTCACATAAAGGTATCTTTTGACACAATTACAACTCTTGTTATAGATAGACCGAACACTTCTCAGCATTCTCCAGTACTTGTTCCCCTCTGGGACTACACTCACCTGAAATCAGGTATAGGCGTTCACACAAAGGTATCTTTTCCCAGAAGACAGTTACAACTCCATCCTCAGCGGGGATAACTCTTGTGATAATAAGAACCAAAAAATAATAATCCAACTTCAAAGGGATAAAATAGTACTTGTTTTTAATCCGAGAATAAAAATATATGTCCTTGGGTTACATACAACCCAATAGGAATCCCAAACATAAAATTACAAAAAATTACATACAAAAAATCTACGTAAAAACTAAAAGAGGGCTCCACGGTGAAAATGCAAAAATATCAACCCAACAGACACCAAAATTATCCGGAATAATTAAGGATCTTGGTGAGTTGCACCAGCTGACGAAAGTGCCAAGGTAAGTTCCAATTCAACCGTGGAATAACCCTCAATTCACCACCACCGCATTTCTGACTTTCAAGTCCTTCCTCACGGCTGGATAATCAATTGGAAGAAATCATCACTTTCTCCAACACAGCAGTTGGTACATCTGGGAGCGTTTCTGGCTTCTCGGGCACAAAGTGTTTCTGCTAGAGGACAAGATTATGGATCTATCATTGCGAGTACACAACTCCTGATTAACCTACTGTAAAGGCTTGTCCACCTTTCAGGGAAGATGGACAAATCAAGAAAGTAATCTGGTAATAATGCAAGCCAAGGGTATCCATTCTGTTAGCAATGCAGGTCCTGGGATCAATGGTATCCTCCTTCGATATGGTGGGGTATGCTCAGTTCCATTCCAGGCCTCTACAAAGATTGATTCTCTCCAGGTGGAATGGGCTGCATCATTTGATAAGGTCTCAGAGGATCCTTCTCACTCCAGAGGTTCGTCACTCCCTCCTGTGGTGGCTGAGAAAGGATCATCTAAACAAAGGGGGCCTGGTCTGGATTCCAAAGTGGGTGCTTCTCACCACAGACGCCAGCCTTCATGGATGGGGGGCAGTGACAGGTCGTCACACCTTTCAGGGAAGATGGACAAATCAAGAAAGTCATCTGCCAATAAACATTTTGGAACTGCGAGCAGTATACAGAGCTCTGGTCATGGGACAAGACCTGCTCCAGGGCAGAGCGGTCCAAATCCAGTTCGACAATGCAACTACAGTGGCCTACCTCAATAATCAGGGAGGCACAAGAAGTTATGCAGCCATGAAGGAAGTAACAAGGGTTCAGATTTGGGCAGAACGTCATCTTCTGGCCATCTCGGCAATATTCATACCAGGAGTACTCAATTGGGAAGCAGACTTCCTAAGTCGCCAGGACATACACACCAGAGTGTGGTCTCTCCCATCTGAGAGTGTTTCAGCTCTTGGTAAACAAATGGGGTCTACCAGAGCTAGATCTCATGGCATCACGCCACAATCACAAGGTCCCCAGGTATGGGTCCAGGTCCAGAGACCCATCATCAGCCTTTGTGGACGCAGTGGCAGTCCCTGCCAACATCCGGACTTACCTCATCTGGCTTTGACAGCGTTGCTCTTGAATCTTCCATCCTAAGAGCGAAAAATTTTTTACAGTTCTGTAATTGAATCGATGATTAGGGCATGGAAACCTGCCTCTGCCCTCATCTATTACAGAGTTTGGTATTCTTTTGGTCAATGGTGTTCCTGTAGAGTGATTGTTTTTGTTCAGGCAGGATTAGACAAAGGTCTACGCCTGGCCACTTTGAGAGTGCAGGTTTCTGCACTGTCAGTCTGGTTCCAGAAGAAGATTGCTCCATTACCAGATGTTAGAATTTTTTTCCAAGGAGTTTTGCGAGTTCAGCCTCCTTTTGTTCCACCGTAGCACATTGAGATTTGTCTTTGGTTCTTAAGGGACTACAAACTGTCCCATTTGAACCTTTGGACTCTGTGGATTTGAAGTGGTTAACAGCAAAGATACTTTTTCTTCTTGCTATTTCTGAGGCTCTGATTTGGTAGTGCTCTCTTGATGCTCCCCATTTTTTATTTTTCACCAGGATAAAGCTGTTCTTCATACAAGGGAGGGTTACCTTCCTAAGGTAATGTCCCATTTTCATGTGAATGAAAAAATTGATGTTCCAGCTTTTCAGGCTCAAGACCTTTCTATATGTGAAGCCTCCCTGGATGTAGTTCGTGGTCTCCGTATCTATGTGGAGCGTACAAACTGTATTATATGGTTTTCACAAACGAGGACGGCCAGCTAATAAGCAGACTCTGGCAAAATGGCTACGCATGACTATCTCTCAGGTGTATACACAGGCTGATCTCCCTGTCCCAAGCATGGTGACAGCACTTTCTACTCCGTCTGTAGGGCCATCGTGGGCATTTAGCCGTGGTGCCTCTGTTGAGCAATTGCGCAAGGCAGCCACGTGGTCTTCTGTCCACACCTTTCTGTGGTTTTTTTACCTTTGATACTTTTGCCTCTCAGGATGCTTCCTTTGGGTGATGAGTTATCCTTTCTGCTCAGGAGAATCCCCCACCGTAGGGGAACTGCTTTAGTACATCCCCATGATATTCCTGTGGATACCTATGGACCCCAAAGAAGAAAATTAGAGTTATGGTAGACTTACCTAGATAACTCCTTTTCTTTGAGGTCCATAGGGTCCACAGGGCACCCACCCTGATACACCTGGCATCATTGGGTCATATTCTTTCGGTCACAGATTCCCTCATCTTATGTAAGAGTGTTTCTGGTGTACGATTGTTCTTCCTTCTCTTCTTTTCCTTCTCCAACCTTGAGGCTTGTTAACTAAACTGAAGTCCTATGGCTAGGGGCGGGGTATATATAGGGGAAGGACTCAGAGCATTCTGGTAGCAGAAGCTTTAACTGTTTGTTTGGTGCCTGGTCTTCCAACCATAATATCCCCATGGTATCCCTGTGGACCCTATGGACCTCAAAGAAAAGGAGTTCGCTAGATAAGGCTACCATAACTCTTATTTTTTAGAACATTCACAAATATGTATTTAGAAGATTCAGGATCTTATGACAGCTGAAGACTTTGAGATAAAGGGGGAGTTTGTTAGCCACAAGCTCCAGTTGGAGCCTCGCTGGATGTGCAGGTATGCACATTTCCAAGTATATTGCAGTAGGAAATCCTCTGTGAGGTGCACAAAATATAATCAGTGTTTTATAGCCCACTGTGGAGTGTCTTCATGTACATAACATTGCAGCTAATTGTATCAGTCTGGAAGTTGCAGTCATTTTTTTTTCTTGTACATAGCAGACTTCATAGTTGAGTCTGTCGAAGGACATAGGGCCTGATTCAGACCCGCTCGCATGCGCACAGCGCTCGCAAGTGGGTCGATGGTCCCCCACTGTGCATGCGCACGCCGTAGCCGGCTCCGGCGTGCGCATGCTCGCGACCCAGCCAGCGATGGGCGCTCCGTTGCTACGGGTCTCGCAGCAAAGCAGGGCAGCTGTCGATTGTGATTGACAGCTTGCCCCATTTTGGAGGCGGGCAGGGAGGGTGGCTGGCCAAATGGAGGCGTTCCCGAAGGAACGCCTGCCATTTGCGGGCGGCCCCACTGACATCACTCGTTAGAGCTGATGTCTCTACTCTATTAGAGTCGAAAGCTCACTGGAGCTTGCAGGAACGAGACCCTACCACAAGGGTCTCGTCGCAAGCCCTGATGGTAGCGATGGTCGTGACCATCGCGACCATCACCTGGCCGCTCGCTAAAGCTATGGGTGGTCACCCACAGGTATGCAAGCGGCCAGGAAGCCATCTTTAAAAAAAAACAGGGACGCCCTGATTCAGAGCGAGCGCTCTCAAAGAGCGTCCGGCTCTGAATCAGGCCTATAGTCCCCTGTTTTATATGGTTAAATGAACAAATGTAAAAGCTTGAGCTCAGCTAACTGGTGAACCATAAGCAAATAAACTTTGTTTTGTCCTGTCAGTTAAAGTGATACATCATCAGCAGGCAGAGGCCATTGCCAGGCAGTGGTCAAAACAGCCAACAGTATACATACACATACAATAACATACACATACCCAGGCCAGAAAACAGGACCTCAAGCAATGCCAGGTCTGGACATTGTTTTAAGGGTCACATTACTTTATTGTGCAAAAATATATTGCACTTGTGTGAGAAATTTCAGACCAGGTAGGCGCATTACCCAAAACTTCATTGATGCTGTAGCATAGTGCACTTTGTACTGTGCACTGTGGGACTCTATTATATATTTTTTTAATGTTTGTGAACATTGTAGCCAGCATTGACATCCTGAGACCATTCATGTATGGGGTTGCTTCTCAGGCAAGGGAGTGGGCTCACTCACAATTTTGCCTAAAAAAACACAGCCATGCATAAAGAATGGTACCAAAACATCCTCCAAGAGCAACTTTTCCCAACCATCCAAGAACAGTTTGGTGATGAACAATGCCTTTTCCAGCATGATGGAGCACCCTGCCATAAGGCAAAAGTGATAACTAAGTGGCTCTGGGAACAAAACATCTAAATTTTGGGTCCATGGCCAAGAAACTCCCCAGACCTTAATCCCATTGAGAACTTGTGGTCAGTCCTCAAGAGGCGGGAGGACAAACAAAAACCCACAAATTCTGACAAACTCCAAGCATTGATTAGGTAAGAATGGGCGGCCATCAGTCAGTATGTGGCCCAGAAGTTGATTGACAGCATGCCAGGGCGAATTGCAGAGGTCTTGAAAAAGAAAGGTCACCACTGCAAATATTGACTCAGTATACCATAGTAACATCTGACAAAAAGGTCTAAAACCACTGAAGCAGCAAACTTTGTGAAAACCAATATTTGTGTCATTCTCAAAACTTTTGGCCATGGCTGTAGACAATGTGCTGTATGAACGATATTGGTGAAAGATTTCCCTTGAACGTTCTGTAGTGCAGGACAAACGATATTGGGTGTACACACTGACAGATATCTTTTAGTGTAGTCATCTTGCCACTTGATGATATCGTCAGATTGGCCTGCATGTATGGACAACAAAAGACATCGTTAACAACCCGCGGGAGCGTGCATCATTGGTCGTTCACTGCATACACACTGAACGATATATCGTTAAACAATATCGTTATCGTCCATAAAAATAGTCTAGTGTGTATGCGGCATTAGTTGCAGTGCAGTGTGACTAAGACGCACCACGAGATTGCACTGATTAATTTAATAAGTGATCCTTGTATATCTAAGTGCTTTTGCCGCAGGTGCGTCTGTCTTTATGCTAATACTGCTACTGATCTTCCTGCTGAGACGCCCACAGGCAGCGGCGCTAATCCTTCTCGGGGCGTCTTTAGACGCACCATGCAAAACTATCGGTCACACTATTGAAGCTTGCAATAGCCCAATGGTATTTGCAATTTCTCCATCTAAACATGACATCCTGTGTCAGCAGGTCTGCAGTTTTAGATGCATTCGCTGTCGGCAATACGCCTGCGTCTGCCTAACCACCCCCGCGTTACTTCCCATCAACACTCGCTGTAATCCACGTCTCTTGCGTCCAGATTCATTCTGTGGATCCCGGCGGTAACCATGAAGACGCATATGCAGTGTGACTAAGACGCATGGGCAGGAACCATCGGCCAGCCGCAGGTGGCATAAACACAGCAACCATCTATGGATCTGGTCCTGTGTATTAATTATATGTGTTACAGTTATTGTAATGATGATGGCAAGATTTGGCGTCATGGTATTTTATTATTACTACCATTGGTTTCTTTACAGGATGTGAAGCTGACCGCTAGCAATGATGATTACTACTTTGTATTTGAAGATTATCTTTACCAGGTACGTCATACTGCAGTGTACGTCCCCTACTCGTATCCCTTATATGCTCACTATATGTAAAGTATATCCTGAGAAGCAGCATCAGTATGTGGTGGAGAAACCGCAATCGCTGATATCTCCTAGCAGATGGGATTGTGTTACTTCTGTAATCAGCGCTGCGCACATTCATATCTTCAGTGTAAATGAATGAAATATGCATCCATGAAAATATTGAAAGCCACATTCTGACTTCCATAGGAACTTGTACATTAGCATAAAGGTGGGAACATTGCCTTTAGCATCAGACAGGAAACGTGTGATAGCACCTTTAGGGGGAGATTTATTAAACCTTCTAAGGAGGACAAGTGGAAGTGTTGCCCATAGCAACCAATCAGATTAGAACTATCATTTTATAGAATGCACTAGATAAAAGATTACTACAATCTGATTGGTTGCTATGTTCAGTGCCTGTACTTGTCCTGTTTAGAATGTTTGAGAAATATCCTCCTTAGGCTTTAATATAGGAAATCTGCTTTTCCCTCTTCTTCTTTTTCCTGATCTCTCCAAACTTTGCATCACATCACTATATGGTGAATTGCATACATTTTGTAGTGCCTATACATTGTACATAATTATACATTGAGTCACAACGTCCTCCTATAACTGTATGTGCGCCATTCCCAGCATTGATCCACCAGAACTCGGAGGTGCTCACTCAGGCCATGGCGGTCACATGGTCACTAACCATGCAGCCACCTAGCTCACCCGACTGTGCGCATGATATTTCCTAATCTTGTATTCTCACTCGCAGCATGTCTATATTAGTACTGCACTTAGGTACCGTCTAAAATAGAAATGATGTAAGAGGGCTTTGTACTGGGACTTGGCAACTCTTGAACAAATGAAACAATTACAAAGCTGCAGTGTAATTAATTCTCTAAATTATAAGAATGAATAACTTTGTATGAGTAGTTCAGCATCAATTCCCAGGGCTGTTCTCACAGTGTGAATTTAATAACTCAGAGTAGAGAAGGAACGGGGAGACGCCTGCCATTTTCACCTCGGGTAATGCAGTAACTTTGAAGGGAACTAATATAAGTGAAATTACATGACTTCCCTGAAATTTCTGATGCTCGGAGTAAATTGCATTTTTGAGCTACTTAATGATGAATTTGATTGCAATGTCAACATAGATGTCATGGAAGAAAATGACAGTTTCTCCTTCCCCTTCTGTTTGATTAAATATAAATTAGTCACACACGTGGGATCTGTTACCCGGAGGAGATGAGGCGGCCTCTACACACTTGTACAAGAATAACCTTAATAAATACCATCTGTATGGTCTGATTTCTTCACATGTAAATGCCTCCTCTTTTCAACACAAACATAGGTCAACAGTCACATAATACCTCATGTATATTAACAAACTTTTCTCAGGATCTGAATAATGTCAAAAACTTTACTGCGTAGTTGGAATTAATAATTGTATTACATTTAAATATGTATTGAAGTATTGTACTTCCCAGTTAATGATCACAGTATCTCCATGGACCCAAGTAATTATTTAGAACACCATTTGGTAGGCTTTGCTGACATGGGCATTCATAGTCATAGCTACGTGTTTCCATACTGGGAAATGGATTGGAACACAAGGCGACCTGTAACCTAGCAGATATTGTGGCTAAAAGATATAGTTTATACCAAACAAGAGGAAAAGAAAAATGCAGCACTTTGAATCAACCCCATATTGTATTTCTATCATGTGCCGTGCCTTCAGCTCTGCCTATGGTATCCCGACATTGTGCATTTTTATACGCAGCTCTATGGCAGGTGCAGCCTCTCTGTCTGAGTGTATGGCCTACAATGTCAGCTGTTGAGCGTCTCTGTACGTAACCAATTTCCGCAACACGCCTGCAACAATCCCATAAGATGTAACATCTCCATGCGTCATTTTAGTCAGTTCCCCCCCCCTGCCTGTGTTTGTTACCTTCTACTCCTGTCTCTTCCACTTTCTGTGTCAGATACCTCTAACCACAGTGAGATCCACAACCACCTTTGTATCACCATGGCGTGGGTGGGGCAGTCATTTTCTGCTGGCTTCTATCTTGTCTGTTTTCCATCCCCGGCAAGATGGTGACTTCCTATCTTGTGCCGAACATAGTGGAATCAGGTCGTCATTGGCGGCCACTCGTACTGTACGTTAGCAGAACGCACCACTGTTATGACGGATTTTTAAGGATTGTTAGGAGCACAAAAGGTTCTGTGTGTTGCTCTGCAATCCCTGCGCAGTGAGTAAGGGAACACCAGAGCCCCCTTCCTCACAACAGAATTTACACTTGGAGACCTGCATGCATGCAGTGCGATCACATAGCATGGAGGTAACCCTCTGCATTTTGTAGACACTGCATTATTGCCCTCTGAGTGCCCTGATCAAAAGAGATTGCAGCTTTGTTCTGGCAGCTACGGCCATGGTAAAGGATAAATAAGCAGAAAGTAAATACTAAAAAAATGTAGAAAGCAGCACATTCAAAACTCTGATCTGAATCTCATTGAGGATCTACAGAATGATTTGAAAATTCCTGTAAAGAGCAATGCAGTAGAATTAGAAAGTGGAATAGGCTAGCTGCTAACGGTTCTACTGCTAAGGCCCGTATTCAATTAGAGACGTAAAGCCCGAATTGGCAAAAAGTTTTCGCCAGTTTCCAAAGTATC
Organism: Taudactylus pleione; assembly: GCA_031769625.1. Classification (NCBI taxonomy): domain Eukaryota; kingdom Metazoa; phylum Chordata; class Amphibia; order Anura; family Myobatrachidae; genus Taudactylus; species Taudactylus pleione. The sequence continues at coordinate 230,265 of JAUIMM010000300.1, forward strand.
GACCTATGCAATTCCAGGACGTTTTCGTCTGGGTGAAAACTCCATAGGTAAAAAGAGGTAAAAAGTTTCTCCACCCAAAGGCAGGAGAAAAGATGTGAAAATCCCTATTTTTAAGTAAAAATGTGGGGACTTGGTTCAGAACCCTTTGGGCACCCCTCCCTAATGACTAATTAGGAAAAACATTTTTTTATCTTAATATCCACTAAAAAGGCATGTAAATCTTGGGGTAAAAATTTTAAAAGTATTTGAAAATGCGTTTTAAGTATTGGGTCGGGTATTTTGGGTGCTGTATGGATGGGACAGGTGTTTTTAGGATTACAGGTGGCTGCAGCAGTTGTTTTTTTTATAAAGTTTTTTTTAAAATGCACTTTATTAACTCCACAATATACTAGTACCCATTTAAATGAACCCCCAATTTAACTACAGCAATTATTTTTCACCAAAGAAATTGCTTTTATATCATTTTTTCACACTAATGCAAAAGTACATATAACACCCATTTGACTCACTCCAGGAACCCAAAATACTTTTATTACAGCTATTAATACACTTCTATATTGATTACCAGGGTCACTTACGCTTTTTTTGGGGTACAGACTTATTTCCCCCCAAAAAGCAGTTCTTTTCACTAGTTTCGCCATTCGCGACATTCGCACCTCTGCATTTTCGCCTGTTTTGCAATTGAATAGGGCGAAAAGCGGGACAGCGCAATGTGAAAGTACGCGATAACTTCACCTCAAAACAGGCGAATGAGGCGAAAACATCGCGCTATCGTGGATCTCTTTTTGACACTAATTGAATCGGCCCCTAAATGCCCATATCCACTACACAATATAAATGGACGACTGAATGATTAATCGTGCAGTGAAAATGATGGCAACGACCAGCGATGCGCGCTCCCGCTTGTCGTTGTCGGCATCTGTCATCGCCTGAACATACTGCCCAACCTGACGATATCGTCAGGTTGTGCATGTTCGGGGATGAGGGAGGATGCCTGCCCTGAACGTCATATCATTGAGTGTAGTGGGCACAATATCCACTGCACAGTATGATGAACGATAACAATGTCGTTATCGTTCAGTCGTTCATTAGTCGTATAGTGGATATGCACCTTTAGGGGTAAATTTACTAAAGTTAGAGTTTTTAGAAGTGAGTTTTAAAAGTGATGTTGCCCATAGCACCCAGTCAGATTCTAGCTGTTATCTTCTAGGAGGTGCTAGTTAAATGTTAAGTAGAATCTGATTGGTTGCTATGGGCAACATCACTTCTAAAAACTCTCACTTGAGTAAATTTACCCCTTAGTGTTAAAAAGGGATGAATCCTTATGTAATCAGTTTTTGTTTGTTTGTTAGATGTAATACAGAAAAAGGTTGTGGTTTTTTTTTTAGTTGGACGTTAAAGTATTTGTGCTTTGATTTCATGATGTATAAAAAGAGAAATGTAAATGAAGTCTTCTGTGTACTTTTCATTATTAAACAAACCTTTTTATACAAGTTTTTTTTTAGTCTTGGATAGATAAAGTGTCTATTTTATATCTGAGCTGTGTTTATGTTCCAGGAACATTTTTTAGATTATTGGAAGGCCCCTTAACTATTGTTATTTTACTTTTTAAGCACCATTCTATAAATAGTTTTGTTTCTTTTTTTTTTTTAAGCACTTGCATACATTTTTGTGAGTATTTTTGTCAATTTAGACATTCTCATTTTATAAATAGTTTTAAAGATGAGCTCAATTTACTATTTTCAGCTTGATAAATCCTACCTCTTTGTCTAAGGGAAGGAATATCTAACATTAACATGTATAACATTTGTATCTCCTCACAAATAAGCATTTTGCTGCTAGCGATGTTGTTAAAAAAAACTTTTTTAATTCTGCGAGTATAAATTTTCTCTCCAACAGTATCATATGTATTTCTAAGGTATTCTGGGTTTTGGAACATGGTTAGAAAAAGGTCTGTAGAAAAGTTTCTTTTGGTTCCGACATACATACGTATAGATACAATAGATTATTATTGTGACTGAAGCCAATATACTATGAGCATCCAGCGAAATACCAGCTGTAGGTGACTGTTGGCTGCACCAGCCAAGTGGTTTTGTTCTGGAGCAACCAGCACCGGGATATTTTGCTTGTACCTCAACATGGACCACACTAGGGTAGATGATTCATAACACCGCTCAAGACACATGAAGCAGAGAATAACATCCTAAAGCAAGCAGTCATTGCGGCTTATGCACGTTAACAGTTATTGGTTAGAAATCACCTGACAACAGAATCCCAGATTTTTGTCTGGGAGCAACTAATGTAAGTGCACATTTTTGTCGAAGAGTCTTAAATAGCTGCAACCTTGAATTTTGATGGCAAACTCAAAAGAGTGCAGGGGATTCCTCACCCAGATTTTCATGCAGTTAGAACTGAAAACAGTCGGATTAAAGTAGGACATTTAATCTCAATTCGGACTGGACAGGCATTGCCTTTGTCTATTCACAAGAAACATCACCTCCAGTGCCTCCGAAAGAGATTGAGCGAGGTGGTTGGCCAGTATGTTGGATTCTTGTAGCATAGACCAGAAAAAAAACAATGAAATTCTTCTTGCCTCTTTTCAAAGAGAATTTGTGGATATTAAAAGCGGGTTCACTTGCCAGGACTTTCACGCCTGCATTCAACTAAACAGAATCGGAAAACTGAGAGACGAGTTGATGACTTTGTTGTGTTTGCAGAAGCCATTTGAAGAAAGAGTGCATAGAATAAGAAAAACATGAAGAGGATCAGTGATCATTGGAACAATTCTTCCTCCTTTCTGAAATTTGAAGCTGTCCAGTGCCCTCTCCTGGAGAGTTTCTTCAATAGACACTGTGGGGGTCATTCAGAGTCAGTCGCAAGCGCTGAGCGCTCGCAACCAACTCTATGTTGCCCCACTGGGCATGCGCACGATGGAGCCGGCTCCGTCATGCGCATGCGCGAGACCCGGCTAGCGAGGATGCTCCATCGCTAGGGGTCTCGCAGCAGATGGGGTGAGCTGTCGATGGTGAGTGACAGCTCGCCCCGTTTGGGAGGCGGGCAGGGGGCGGCCGTTTGGGGGCGGCCCCACTGACATCATTGCTGATGTCAGTGGGGAGCTTCCTGCTTGATCAGAGCAGGAAGCTCCCTGTGGCTAACGAGTGCCCAGACCCAACCTTAGGGTCTGGTCGTAAGCCCTGAGACCATCGCGACCATCACCCATGTCGGTCGCTAGTTCACCACAGCTTAGCTATCGACAAGAAGGCAGTCATTCAGGATGCAAGCGGCTGCCCTGATTCAGTGCGACTGCTTGCAACTAACGACCGCCTCTGAATGAGGTCCTGTGTCTTGGAGGATTTCATAGATTTGGACTTCACAAGATTGTTCTCAGAAGCTGTGGACTGATGTCCTATTATGCCAGAACTGGTAACCCAAAAGACCAGGGGCTGATGTATGTCGATTCCAGTCACTGAGATATCAGTGTGTGCCATCCACACCCCAAAGAGCCCAATCATCACGAGTTACCCCTTGTTCTACATGCATAAACCAGTGATGGATTGAAAGGCTAAAAAGGAGTGGGACTAGTCCTGGCAGATCACTTCAATACAACCAGAAAAAGCAGCAATGGCATGTGTTTCTATCAAAAAATAGAAGTCCAGACCAATAAGGCTGCCTAAAGAATACCAGGGGTTCAGCAAAGTCTTTGGCAAATATCAGGCTCTGACAATACCATTCCACAGAGAATGGGGGTTCAAGTTCAGAAAATGGGATCCCCTGGATTAGCATACCTAAACTGCTTTAGAAAATCAGTAAACTTGTTCAGAACAAGCAAACTAATTTAACACTTAGGCCCGTATTCAATTTGAAGCGAAAAGACTGAGGTTGGACTCGCCATCATCTCTGTTTTTCTAGGGTAAAAAGTATCGGGCGCGTGCCCGCTTATCCCCGCATTCAATTAGGAATCGGCGAAAACGGGACCTGATGGAAAGGTAAGTATCAAAGTCCTGTCACTTTTGGGGAAATCTGCCTATCACCCCCCCAAAAGATGGTCTGACATGGGGGATCACTATAGGTACCCCAGAATTGGCCTGCTAAAGGTAATTGGGGTTTTTAAACAGCCACGGCAGGTGCATTAACTGTGTCTTTGAAGAAGTGGTGAAGAATAGCATTTAGCAAATAACTAGTCCCATCAAATTTGGGGTACATTAAACTGGGTGCAAGCATACTTTTAAGTCCCTAAAGTGATTTTTAAAAAATTCTTCAAAAATCCACCTGCCGCAACCACCCGCATAATAGAAAACACCTGCCGCATACTTGGGGACCCCCCCTGAGTCTGTTTCGCTACTTTTTAAGTTTGTTCCCCATTTTTTTTTTTTTTGCCCCCAATATGAAACTACTTTTTGGGAGAGGTCCTATGCTAATTTTTTTTTTTTTTAAATGTTGACACACATTTCAAAGGCTGCAGAGTACTTTTTATATGTCAGTACCCCAAAACCCCAATTCTGCACTTTTCTCGCCACCTTATCCACGTTATTTTACAAAGACTTTTTGCACCTGCGAAAAGTGTTTGAAATTGAATATGGGGATAAGTGAAAATTACGTCATAACTGATTTTTCACTCCAAACTGAATATGGCCCTATAACTGCTGCTACTTACTACTAGAACACTTTTTAACAATTAGGAGTCTATGTATTAAGCCGTGGATAGAAATAAAGTACTAACCAATCAGCTCTTAACTGTCATTATTCAAACAAAGCCTCTAAGATGACAGTTATTAGCTGATTGGTTGTAAAAGTTGGAACTTCCTTTGTCCGCTAGAACTTCAAGAGTCTTGTTATATTGTTTAACGACTTCTACTTCGTTCCTCATGATTCTTCCTGCTCCAAACCATCAACTTCAACTTTGTCCCTTATGATCCATCCTCTCAGGACTAAGTGGCTTGGCTGTTTATGGCACCGATAGCCATCCCAGCTAAGTGGTTCTCTGCTGAGGGCAACTAACACCATAATATACATTTTCATGAGGAGTTTCATGTTATTCCCATGAAATTACACTAAAGGTGGAATTCAGTTACACCCGATATTTTTTTTTTTTAATGGGCAAATAAAACGGGATTATAACGCTTGAATTGCCTTTGTGCAATTCAGTTAGATTATTTTTTATTTGGTGAAAAAATTATCTGTATTCGGGTGAATACACATAGGATTCGTAATAAGTTCAAAGATCCTATGTGTTAATGCCTGCGCCTGCCCAAAAACAGATAGTTATCTGTATTTTTTCTTATTTCGGAGCCTGCTCAGCTCCTGAAAAGAAATGCCCAATAAGCAGCTGTCAGCAGCCCAGTACACGCTGATGTGTGCTGGGCTGCAGTGGGATCAGGGAGACTGCTGCCGCTAATTAGCAGCAGCAGTCTTCTCTCCTCCGCCTGTGTGGGGATGGGGGGGAATGATCAGTGACCCCTCTGGATTTCCCCTGACTGAGGGGTTCACAGTGCTGCCCTCCTCAGCGCCGCTGGAAATAGTTTTTTTCTAATGGGGCATGGCCACACCTCCCGCGATTAGGCCACGTCCCCGATAAGTGCTGGCTTCTGGGCTAATTGAATTAGCCCAGGGGATCAATTAGCCGGCAGTAAAGTACAGCTGTTAATTGAATTCCCCCTTACACTCAATTTGCTTTTCAAGGGTCTGGTGTATTGAGTGAGGTGTACTCCATAGCATGGAAATGTAATGTAATGTAAAGTAAACATATTGTACACCAAGGAAGGATCAGTGGGCAAATCCTCTGAAATCTGAATCTAATATGGTTGTTAATGCAGAAGATAAATAATGTCCCCCAACTCCTGGTTACGTAGTCATTCAGTGTAACTTCCAACTTTTAGGATAAGACTGTAAGGGGTATATTTACTAAGAATCATGTCTGGACGAGATTGCATTCCTGTGCGTGTTTTCCCTGATTTTGAAACACACAGATTTACTAAAGGCAAACACGCGTGTATAAACATGATTCTATCCTCAAAACACGGCCGAACACATATATGAAACAGAAAGCAATACACCATCGAACCAACTTGCAGGTACTTTCCATAGACAGGAATACAACATGGGGATTTACAAAGAATTGTGTTTGCAAACACGATCAAACTTGGAGCAAATTCGGGCCAAAATAGAAATTTTAAATAGACTACCACCTCAGCAGCGTGTTCAGCAGAAGCACTGCACAGATCACACTGATCTGTGCCATGCTTCTGTGCTATAGTTGTAATAAAGGGTTAAAATTTAAGGAAATAAAACCCCAAAGCATAACCAGTCTTTGACCTCTGAGCCCGTTCTGGTACAGATAAATCAGGGAAAAACCGATGTGGGGTTCCCCCTATTTTCCTTTAACCAGCACTGGGCTGAATCAGCCGGGTTGGTAATGCCCTTCAGTGTGCAGAGCTAAGCGGAGTGGGACCGTCAACCTAGTGCTCAGAGGGGGACTTCAGTTTCTCTCTGAGCACTGTTTTATTTGTAGTTCCTCAATGAAAGGTATTATGGAGCGCACCAAGGACATATGATGTCTCCGCTGTACGGGGACTTCACAACTCTTCTCTATGAGAGCTGTCACTTGGGAGGAAATGTATCAAGCAGTGAAAAGGGTAAGTGGACCAGTGGAGACGTTGCCCATAGCAACCAATCAGCTTTGAGGAAGCATTTATCAAGTACATTCTATAAAATGATAGGTAGAAGCTGATTGGGTGCTATGGGCAACTTCTCCACGGGTCCACTTCTTTACTCTTTTGACCGCTGGATATATATTCCCCATAGTGCTGGGAAGGATGTGAGAGAGAAATCACACGTGTGGAAGTCATATTCTCCTTAATTAATGTACTGACGTTACTTAGGGGCACATTTATCAATGATATTTTAAGGGATTTCCTCCTAAAATAGCTCTTTTTGGGGGATACCTGCAAAAAATAAGCATCCCAATATGCAAGAAGGGGAAACCACAGCAGATATCGCAGATACAGTATCTGCTGTGGTCCCTCAGTATTCATTCACTATAGCAACTCCTATAGTTCCTTAAGGGGCTGCTTAACTGGCAAAATTACCAAGCTCTGGAATGCCCCAGAAGCTAATGCCATCTTCAGGTGGCGTTTGTCATTGTAGCCTATGGGCTACATAATGCTCATATTTCCAACATCAGTTGCCGGTGCTTGCGCAGTAGCGCAGCATAGGTCCAGAGCAGGAAATAAAGTGTTGACCTATGCGACCGCTCTACTTCTTACTGATCGCTGAGAAGGGCTTTTATCGGAGCCCCAGTCCTGGCAAGTCAGAGATGATACATTTATGCAAACAAGTATTCCTTATTTCCACGAATTGCGGTGATAAGGAATCTTCATTTTCGGGGTTATTTATTAATATGTCCCTTTAGAGTGCAGGTGAAGTGGCAACAATTAAACAGCAAAGCATCCTGAGACCATTCATGTGTGGGGTTGCTTCTCAGCCAAGGGAGTGGGCTCACTCACAATTTTGCCTAAGAACACGGCTATGATTAAAGAATGAATAAAGAATGGTACCAAAACATCCTTCACAAGCAACTTCTCCCAACCATCCAAGAACAGTTTGGTGACTAACAATGCCTTTTCCAGCATGATGGAGCACCTTGCTATAAGGCAAAAGTGATAACTAAGTGGCTCGGGGAACAAAACATCGAAATTTTGGGTCCATGGCCAGGAAACTCCCCAGACCTTAATCCCATTGAGAACTTGTCAATCCTCAAGAGGCGGGAGAACAAACAAAACCCCACAAAGTCTGACAAACTCCAAGCATTGATTAGGTAAGAATGGACGGCCATCAGTCAGTATGTGGCCCAGAAGTTGATTGACAGCATGCCAGGGCGAATTGCAGAGGTCTTGAAAAAGAAGGGTCAAAACTGCAAATATTGTCTCTTTGCCTAAACTTAATGTAATTGTCAATAAAAGCCTTTAACCCTTATGAAATGCTTGTCATTTTACTTCAGTATACCCTAGTAACATCTGACAAAAAGGTCTAAAAACACTGAAGCAGCAAACTTTGTGAAAACCACTACTTGTGTCATTCTCAAAACTTTTGGCCATGCTGTATTATAATAAAATGATGTACATTAAGGTAGCTTATACTAATACCACTTGTGGCTGCAATATTCGATTAGGTAGTATTACCCATATAAGTCCAAGTCTGCCTTCTCACTATTCAGTAAACCTGGGTACACACTGGTGCCCGTCGACTAGTGTGTACCAGCGATATGTCTGTGAACGACGTCGTTCACAGACAAATCGTGTCGGCTAAGCTGCACAGCCGATGGATAGTTATATCTGCAGATATATCTATCCATCAGCGAGTGTGTACAGGCGATCAGCTGTACACATGCAGCGGCACAGGCTGATTAAGGAAACAAAGTAACTATTTCAACTTGCCGGAGAGCACTTCATATATTATAATCTATCTCTCCATTACGCAGGAGACTTTATACAGCCTTACTGAATAGTGAGAAGGCTGGCTTGGACTTATATGGGTAATTACTTAAATACTACCTAATCAAATATTGCAGCCACAAGTGGTATTATTAGAAGCTACTTTAATGTACATGTTTTTATTCTAATATATTTGCATACTTGCTATATGTTATGTGTGTTTCTGTTTGTGTCTATTAAACATGAGAGAAGCCTCGTAGAGGAATCTTATTTTGAATCAAGTGATACCAACATATGTTATACATTTATAATATACTATTTTATATATGTAAACTCCACCCACTAGCGCAATCCATCTCTGTGGATTTTGGAAATGATTATTAATATAACTACTTTGTGGAAATGATTACAAATAGCACCATTACGACAAGCCTCCTGAATCCAAGGAGAATAGCTGATCTATAAATATAAATAATTGTGAGCTGCTGAGGCATTACATTAATAGTCTATTAAGACATTATTATTGCTCTAACTGACTGGATGTATGACAAATGAATACATTCTATATGATAACAGCACCAGAGAGAGGCAACAGCCATTGATTTCACTCTAACATGTATTTAGATGGATATAAGCATTTTAGGAGATATTAATAAAGGTTACACTTATTATAATATTGGATCCCTGGAGGGTTTTATTGTAACTAAATGTTATAGAAGTAATTCAATCATTCTGTGAGCGCCCTATATAGGAAAACTTTTTTTTCTTTTTGTTCTGTTATATGTTCAATTTATCCCTGGTGCACCTCCCCAAGAGAGAGAAACATATTTATATTAGAGATGAGCGGGTTCGGTTTCCAGAGATCCAAACCCACCTGAATTTAGCAGAACCGAGTCGGATCCAAGCAGGCTCTGAGTTTCCTGCCTGACTCGGATCTCGAAACCGAGGCAAAACGATAGAGTCTGAAATCTCGCTGATCAATGTAGTATATAAGGGACCATGCGACGGATGCCATTTCACTCCAGCTGTGGAGCTTGAACAGGGAGAGTGGGTAGTCTAGGGTTGGGAGAGGTGCTGTCTGCTGTGTCCTGGGCTTTGACTGCTGATCCATTCTGGGCTGGTGCCTGTGACAGCTGTCACTGTGCTGTCTGCTGTGTCCATCTGGGCTGTTGCAGATCCATCTGTGCTGTCTGCTTTGACCTGGGCTGGTGTTTTTTATGTCTGCTGTGTCCATCTGGGCTGGTGCAGATTCAGAACTGTAGATACATCTGGGCTGGTGCTGTGTCCATCTGGGCCCAAGTTCTGGACTCAAAAAAAAAAAAAAATAGTAAAAAAAAATAAAAAATCAAAGTGTCGTTTATATTTTTCTGTGTGTGTATGTGCGTGCGTGCGTGTTAGGCTTAACCGCAGTACCGCAAAAGATCCAGCCAGCAACTCAAGTTGCAAGCTAGTGCTGCCCGACTCCAGTCATGCTAAAAAAAAAAAAAACTCAAGCAAAGTGTCTATTATATTTTTCTGTATGTGTGTGCGTGCATGTTAGGCTTGACCGCAGTACCGCACAAGATCCAGCCAGCAACGCAAGTTGCAACCTAGTGCTGCCCGACTCCAGTCGGGCTAAAAAAAAAAAAATCAATCAAAGTGTCTTTTATATTTTTCTGTGTGTGTGTGCGTGCGTGTTAGGCTTAACCGCAGTACCGCACAACATCCAGCCAGCAATGCAAGTTGCAAGCTAGTGCTGCCTGACTCCAGTCGTGCTAAAAAAAAAAAAAAAATCAATCAAAGTGTCTTTTATATTTTTCTGTGTGTGCTTGCGTGTTAGGCTTGACCGCAGTACCGTACAAGATCCAGCCAGCAATGCAAGTTGCAAGCTAGTGCTGCCCGACTCCAGTCGGGCTAAAAAAAAAAAATACGTCAGTGTCTTTTATATTTTTCTGTGTGTGTGTGTGTGCGTGCGTGTTAGGCTTAACCGCAGTACCGCACAAGATCCAGCCAGCAACGCAAGTTGCAACCTAGTGCTGCCCGACTCCAGTCGGGCTAAAAAAAAAAAAATCAATCAAAGTGTCTTTTATATTTTTCTGTGTGTGTGTGTGTGTGTGTGTGTGCGTGCGTGTTAGGCTTAACCGCAGTACCGCACAACATCCAGCCAGCAATGCAAGATGCAAGCTAGTGCTGCCCAACTCCAGTCGGGCTGAAAAAAAAAATCCGTCAAAGTGTCTTTTATATTTTTCTGTGTGTGTGTGTGTGTGCGTGTTAAGCTTAACCGCTGTACCGCACAAGATCTACTTGTGACACTGCTTCAAGACCGCAGAAAATATGCAGGGCTGTCACATGACAGGAGAGCAAGGCCAAGAACCACATGTTGTAGCTGCCACCAGCAGTGCAAGGCCGTTAATTTCCTCTTCCTGTATGAAGGCCCATGCCCCAGGGCTTAAGTCATGCCATCGATAAGGTAAAGCTACTACCGAAGTTAAGAAAAAAAAATTTAAAGGAAATTTGCCTTTAGATAAACAAAAAGTTGGCAATATGCCATTCACTACACGAAGTGGCAAGGAAAGGATAAGGCCTTGGCCTTTCTTTATGAAGACTGCTGGTTCTGATTCTGATAGCCCTTCGGGGAAAAAACAACTGTGTGCCCTGAGAAATTCGAAATCACAAATCCCTGAGGAGAGTGCAAGTGTGTCCGCGGTTGCCATGTGTGAGCCAGACCTAAATACTAGTGTACTGGAGGATCCTCCAAGTTCCAACATTTGTGTGCCCTCTGGAAATGTGGGGAAGGGCAGTCAACATCTTGCAGACGTAGTCTGTGAGGATGCTTCTGTAGAATTGCACATGGAGGAGGAGGATATTTTGGTAGTCGAAGGTACTAAGGATGAGGAGGATTACGATGTTGGTGATGAGGATGTTGATGCCGAGGATGTCCTTTGTGAAAGTAAGGCAACAGCTGTTGCCCATGGATTGAAAAAGCCAAAGCCCATTGTTGTCATGCCAGGGCAAAAGATAAAAAAAATTCACTTCTCACGTGTGGAATTATTTCCACCCCAATCCGGACAACAGTTGTCAAGTCATATGTAACCATTGCAAAGCAATAGTGAGTCTAGGGAGGGACCTAAACCACCTAGGAACCTCCTTCTTGTTACGTCACTTTGGAGTACATTCATCAAATATCAAAGTGTATGTCTCCAAGTTCCAAAACTCAAAAGGTAACAAGTCCAGTGTCACCTACCTGCTCCCTCTCTGTGGGATGCAAGTGCCTTCGATCTCCAACACCAACATCTGCATCATCATCAACATCCTCATTCGTGATCGGAAGTAATTAAAAAAAAATTTGACTATTAAACAGTCCTTTGATAGAGGAAGTAAGTATAACAGCTGTCACCCAGTTTCACAGCGGATCACTGACGACATGACGGCTGTGCTAGTGTTAAATGGTGAAATAATAAAAAATGAGGATGATAGTGTGGAGGAAGTGCAGAAGGAGGATGAGCGAGAAATTTGTGTCCTATCTGACGCTAATGTAGATGTTGATGATAAGGATGTGGTTTGCGTAAATCAGCCACCAGTAACAGCAGTTCTTGCTAATGATAAAAAGAAAGCCAGAAAAGCAACGTCTTGGGTGTGGAATTATTTGAATCTGAATTCTGACAACAGTTGTGAAGGCATTTGTTCTATTTGTAAAGCCACAGTTAGCAGAGGAAGGGACGTTAACCATCTAGGCACCTCCTCCCTGTTACGTCATTTGCAGCGAGTTCATGCAATTTGTTTAACAAAATTATAATTTGTAAATTAATAATAAGCAGTCCAGTATCAGCTACCAGCAGTTTGGACCAGCACATGCAATCTCCACAACCAACACCATCATCAACCTCTTCCTTAATAATTGAAGGTAGTCCTTTCAAAAAATGTTTTGTGGGGGCCCAAACAAACCAAGAGTTCAGCCACGAAAGTGTCAGTCCTAGTGGCTAAAGTGCTTGGTTTGTTAAACTGTGCATGTCCTTTTTAATATCCCACATAAGAGTGGGTCGGAAGGACAATTCCATCTTGCACCTCTTTCCTTTACATTTGGCACAATTTGGGGCATTGCCGACTGACATTATTATAGTTTATTAAACTGCCATCCTGTCTGCCACTGCTGTGTGGCAATGTTTCATAGATGTCCTATATTTTTTTAAACTGCCGTGCATTTGTGCCGCTGCTCTGTTGCTTACTTTAGCCAGCCAGCTCGCTGCAGCCTTTGGCCTGTTTTGGTGAAAAATAGTGAAATCAATATTGTGAGCTGTGAGGTGGTTAAAAATGCCTAGAAATGTCTGAAAATTATTGTTATTAAGGTTAATAATACTGTAGGAACAAAAACAGGCCCAAATGATGTGGTTTTAGCTGTTTATATAATTTTTTGGAAAAAATACAGATCCAAAACCAAAACCTAAAAACAAAACACCAAGGGAAAAAAATCCAAACCCAGATTCAGATCCAAAACCAGGGGAGATCCAGATCCAAAACCAAAACACAAGGGGTCGGCGCACATCTCTAATTTATATAGACATATTTGTGGCAATGGATGATTATAGTATAATAAAGGGCCTGTGTGAACATTTTATTTTCTATGTTCTATGTTATGGACAGTATCAGATAATAAAGGTTTTAGTACAGTTTATATTAATGGATGTAAAGTAAGTGTTTCATTATCTGTTGTTTGTGCTTAGCATTTTATACACGTTTTATCTGTATACTGTACGTATAAGTTCAGACATAAATATTGTGATGTAACCATCTCTTGAGTGACACGGATTAGAGGAGGATATCTCATTGATCGCTGCTATCCTTTTGTTATTGTTATCATCTGGTTCTTGGTCTATGACTCCAGAATGATTTGCAAAGGAACCTCACAGCATATTGCTGTTTGTGCTTTTATTTCCAGCAGGAAGAAATACCAATGCAATATAGCGCTGTTGATTAGTACTGAAAGCTTAGCTTTATACTATTACGTTTCAGCACAATGTGTTTTGTTCAGTGGCTTTGATTTGCTATTGGCAAATTTGATCTTGCAGGAAATTGGACTGGTTAGAGTACACAGCTGCCTAAAATAGTGCATTTAAGGAAACTTTCAGTGTTGTTTTTTTAGCTGTGAAAACTGCAACCCAGCTCTCCCACAACATCTACCTGTAGCATTGGGTAACTTTAAGGGAAAACTTGTCTCCAGTTACCAGCTTGGGAGGCCTTAAGGGGCCTATCCATTATACGACTTTGTGAAGAATCCGACCAAAACCTGGGCTAACTATGGGCCTGATGCAGTATACACCATTTAGCATAGTGTATCCAGTGTGAAATCACTCTGTGCATATGCAGATGTGCATGTATCTAGCTCTCACAACAGCCTGGGTTAGGGAAGGTGCATTATAATGTAAGCAGAGTGCTGTAAGGGCCCATTTGTGCAATTGTGGACACATGCAGACAGGGACACAGGCATATACACATGAGAAAGCCATATGGTTAGCGGATGGTCAAGGGCAGGTGCAAATAGCAGCACTATCGATCCGATGTGATAGGCTGTTTGCAAATGCAGCGGAGACACTTATTGATACTCAATAGTGAAAGCATATTTTGCAAACTAAACAAATGTCTATAAATGTGAGTATATCCGTCTGCCATGTGTGTACTCACACACTCGAGCGAAGGAGACGCTGTGGCTTTTTGCAGATCACTCTATAATTTTTAATTTCTGAGTAAGTTTAACATGGTTTTAACTTAAAATGTGGTCACCATTTATTCTTTTTTCTTTTTTTTCTCCACCTGGACGTTATACTTCCGCTACTTGCACACCCTGCCAGTTGTAACCTACGCAGTGCGCCCCAGATGGCTGCCTCGGATGGTTAATTCCTGGGCAGGATGAACAAACACGTGGATCTATTCATTCAGTGCATTTCATATTTCAAATGTTTCAGTCACCCGTAAATCTCATGCCCGAACTGCAGCTCTGTTTGCTGTATTTACTATTCCCTGTTTTGTAAAATGTACTTCCACCCCACTGTATGCTATACCGGTGTGCTATACATCCACTGTATGCTATACTGGTGTGCTATACCTCCACTGTATGATATACTGGTGTGCTATACCTCCAATGTATGATATACTGGTGTGCTATACCTCCACTGTATGCTATACCGATGTGCTATACATCCACTGTATGATATACTGGTGTGCTATACCTCCAATGTATGATATACTGGTGTGCTATACATCCACAGTATGCTATACTGGTGTGCTATACATCCACTGTATGCTATACTGGTGTGCTATACCTCCACTGTATGATATACTGGTGTGCTATACCTCCAATGTATGATATACTGGTGTGCTATACCTCCACTGTATGATATACTGGTGTGCTATACCTCCACTGTATGATATACTGGTGTGCTATACATCCACTGTATGATATACTGGTGTGCTATACATCCACTGTATAATATACTGGTGTGCTATACCTCCACTGTATAATATACTGGTGTGCTATACCTCCACTGTATGCTATACTGGTGTGCTATACATCCACTGTATGATATACTGGTGTGCTATACCTCCACTGTATGATATACTGGTGTGCTATACCTCCAATGTATGATATACTGGTGTGCTATACCTCCAATGTATGATATACTGGTGTGCTATACCTCCAATGTATGATATACTGGTGTGCTATACCTCCACTGTATGCTATACTGGTGTGCTATACCTCCAATGTATGATATACTGGTGTGCTATACCTCCACTGTATGATATACTGGTGAGCTATACCTCCAATGTATGATATACTGGTGTGCTATACCTCCAATGTATGATATACTGGTGTGCTATACCTCCAATGTATGATATACTGGTGTGCTATACCTCCAATGTATGATATACTGGTGTGCTATACCTCCACTGTATGATATACTGGTGAGCTCTACCTCCAATGTATGATATACTGGTGTGCTATACCTCCAATGTATGATATACTGGTGTGCTATACCTCCAATGTATGATATACTGGTGTGCTATACCTCCAATGTATGATATACTGGTGTGCTATACCTCCATTGTATGCTATACTGGTGTGCTATACATCCACTGTATGATATACTGGTGTGTTATACCTCCAATGTATGATATACTGGTGTGCTTAACCTCCACTGTATGCTATACTGGTGTGCTATACCTCCACTGTATGATATACTGGTGTGCTATACCTCCAATGTATGATATACTGGTGTGCTATACCTCCAATGTATGATATACTGGTGTGCTATACCTCCACTGTATGCTATACTGGTGTGTTATACCTCCAATGTATGATATACTGGTGTGCTATACCTCCACTGTATGCTATACTGGTGTGTTATACCTCCAATGTATGATATACTGGTGTGCTATACCTCCACTGTATGCTATACTGGTGTGCTATACATCCACTGAAGTGCATCCTCCATGGGCAGAATGTACTTCATATGGATCTATTCACAAAGGGTATATCATACTGCCACACATGTGTCACTTTTCCCATATATTCCTTGGGTCCTTGTATGGTTTATCACCCACAGTGTAACCTTAGTAGTGCGCCCACCATGGCTGCCTCACCTGGTACACTCGTGAATGGGATGAAATATACATGGACCTGACTACTATGTTGGGACCCTACTCCTAGCATCAGGATGCTGCAACCACCCATTTTGTGTTATCTCTTCTAGGCGTAACCTATTCCACTCAGGGTAATCCTACGTAGTGCGCCCAAGACGGCTGCTTCATTTGGTACCTTTGTGGGTGGAATATATAAACCATGGAAGTTATTTCCCAAAGTGTCTGCACCAACCCCGCAATAAGCTTATTGTGCTCTCTAGGTTTCGGTTGATTTTAATTATCTCTGTGTGGTTTTTTATTTTTTTGCAACACCAAATCCTTGTACAATGTACCATGTTTTCTGATGTCTGTAAAGCGACTTTGAGTCCTATGGGAGAAAAGCGCTATATAAATAATATTATTATTATTATTATTACTCCACATCACACTGGAAAAACTTTCTCCTCTTCCGCAGCCTAACCCTCCCCTCCCGCAGCCTAACCCTCCCTTCCCGCAGCCTAACCCTCCCCTCCCGCAGCCTAACCCTCCCTTCCCGCAGCCTAACACTAACCCTCCCCTCCCGCAGCCTAACCCTAACCCTCCCTTCCTGCAGCCTAACCCTAACCCTCCCTTCCCGCAGCCTAACCCTAACCCTCCCTTCCCGCAGCCTTACCCTAACCCTCCCCTCCCACAGCTTAACCCTAACCCTCCCCCTAGTGCCTAGCCCTAACCCTAAGTGCCTAGCCCTAACCCTAAGTCTCCCCTAATGCTTATTATTATTATTAATTATTATTACTCCACATCACACTGGAAAAACTTTCTCCTCTTCCGCAGCCTAACCCTCCCCTCCCGCAGCCTAACCCTCCCTTCCCGCAGCCTAACCCTCCCCTACCGCAGCCTAACCCTAACCCTCCCTTCCCGCAGCCTAACCCTAACCCTCCCTTCCCGCAGCCTAACCTTAACCCTCCCCTTCCCGCAGCCTAACCCTAACCCTCCCTTCCCGCAGCCTTACCCTAACCCTCCCCTCCCGCAGCTTAACCCTAACCCTCCCCCTAGTGCCTAGCCCTAACCCTAAGTCTCCCCTAATGCTTACCTCTGCAATCTGTCGGGATTCTGACAGTCGGGATGCCACTGTCTGTATTATGACTGTCAGGATGCTGACTATATCCCGTGACTACAGTAATAGCTGCACAGAGCTAAGCCACCATTTTATCTCAGTGAAACTGTAAGTTTCTTGAAAGCACAGAGTTTTCTATAGCAGAAACGATTCATCTCTGTGTTCCGGACCACACTCTCATTACTTTATCTCTGTAGCTATAATTTTGCAGCTTCATAGAGAAAATAACAAAACACAATCAATAGAATCCATAAAAAACGGCTATTAATATCATAATATGGGAATAATGATAAGGTAAACAATTTAAGAGTGTGCCCTTTCATTATGTGGTTATGTAAGCGGTTATATATTTCAATCATTCTATATTGAGCTATAAAGGTGCCGTTATCATTTTACATGAGACACCAGATGCATCAGACTCTCTAAGAAAATAATTTACAAAAAAGAGATTAGGCACACAGTGACAATATAAATACTAAATAAAAGCAATCACAGCTACACTTATATAGAGAATTATTAGTTTAATACAAAGATAAATAACTAATAAGAAAAAAAAGTGATGGTGATCTCAATTTATTTCTAAATATTTGATAAACTACAAATCTAATATGTAAACTATTTTATTACTATACATATGTGATAATGTGGGTCGGGTATGGAATTCCGCCAGTCAGAATACAGACGGTGGCATCCCGTCAGGATAGGTAAAACTAACCCTAACCCCTAGCCCTAATTCTCCCTTCCTGGTGCCTGACCCTATCCTCCCCCCCCCCCCCTTTAGTGCCTAACCCTAATCTCCCCTTCCCCGTACCCTAGATCTAACACTCCCCCTAGTGCCTAACCCTCTCCCTAACCCCCGATACTTACCTTTGCAGTGCCGGCGGTCGGGATTCCGGAGCTGGCATCCCATCGCTGTCAGGATTCCGGTGCCAGTATTTTGACGTTGGCATCCCGCATGCCGGGATGCCGACTACATCCCGGTAATGTATCTGGTAAACTCCCTTCCCATAGAATAGATGGTAAGCATAAAATCTTTGGGGGGAGATATATCAAACCTCCCCCATAGTATAAATAAACAAGTAGTGTATATATATATATATATATATATATATATATATATACACATATATATACAGTCAGGTCGATAAATATTGGGACATTGACAGAATTTTCATATTTTGGCCTCTATTCACCACCACAATGGCTTTGAAATGAAACAAACAAGATGTGCTTTAACTGCAGACTTTCAGATTTAATTTGAGGGTAATTACATCCAAATCAGGTGAATGGTGTAGGAATTACAACGGTTTCTATATGTGCCTCCCACTTTTTAAGGGGTCAAAAGTAATGGGACAAACTAAACAAGCCTAAATGTAACTTTCACTTTTTAATACTTTGTTGCAAATCCTTTGCAGGCAATTACAGCCTGAAGTCTGGAACGCATAGACATCACCAGACGCTGGGTTTCATCCCTGGTGATGCTCTGCCAGGCCTCTACTGCAAATGTCTTCAGTTCCTGCTTGTTCTTGGGGCATTTTCCCTTCAGTTTTGTCTTCATCAAGTGAAATGCATATTCAATCGGATTCAGGTCAGGGGATTGACTTGGCCATTGCATAACATTCCACTTTTTAGCCTTAAAAAACTCTTTGGTTGCTTTTGCACTATGCTTCGGGTCATTGTCCATCTGCACTGTGAAGCGCCGTCCAATGAGTTCTGAAGCATTTGACTGAATATGAGCATATAATATTGCCCGAAACACTTCAGAATTCATTCTGCTGCTTTTGTCAGCAGTCACATCATCAATAAATACAAGGGAACCAGTTCCATTGGCAGCCATACATGCCCACGCCATGACACTACCACCACCATGCTTCACTGATGAAGTGGTATGTTTTGGATCATGAGCAGTTCCTTTCCTTCTCTGTACTCTTCTCTTCCCATCACTCTGGTACAAGTTGATCTTTGTCTCATCTGTCCATAGGATGTTGTTCCAGAACTGTAATGGCCTTTTTAGATGTTGTTTGGCAAACTCTAATCTGGTCTTCCTGTTTTTGTGGCTCACCAATGGTTTACATCTTGTGGTGAACCCTCTATATTCACTCTTGTGAAGTCTTCTCTTGATTGTTGACTTTGACACATATACACCTACCTCCTGGAGAGTGTTCTTGATTTGGCCCACTGTTGTGAAGGGGTTTTTCTTCACCAGGGAAATAATTCTTCTGTCATCCACCACAGTTGTTTTCCGTGGTCTTCCGGGTCTTTTGGTGTTGCTGAGCTCTCCGGTGCGTTCTTTCTTTTTAAGAATGTTCCAAACAGTTGATTTGGCCACACCTAATGTTTTTGCTATCTCTCGGATGGGTTTGTTTTGATTTTTCAACCTAATGATGGCTTGCTTCACTGATAGTGTCAGCTCTTTGGATCTCATATTGAGAGTCGACATCAACTGATTCCAAATGCAAATGTCACACCTAGAATCAACTCCAGACCTTTTACCTGCTTAATTTATAATGAAATAACGAGGGAATAGCCCACACCTGTCCATGAAATAGCTTTTGCGTTGATAGTCCCATTACTTTTGGCCCCTTAAAAAGTGGGAGGCACATATAGAAACCGTTGTAATTCCTCCACCGTTCACCTGATTTGGATGTAATTACCCTCAAATTAAATCTGAAAGTCTGCAGTTAAAGCACATCTTGTTTGTTTCATTACAAAACCATTGTGGTGGTGAATAGAGGCCAAAATCTGAAAATTCTGTCAATGTCCCAATATTTATGGACCTGACTGTATATATATATATATATATATATATTTATATAATCCACCTCAGTCTTTTATAGGATGTACCAGTGTGTGTGTATATCTATATATATATATATATATGTGTGTGTGTATAAATGTATATGGGGTCTGTATACAGCTGTTTTTTCTATGTATATGAGTGTATGTATGAGTATACAGATGTGTCCATATACACCTTTCCTAAAATCTAGCCATATGGCCAAATGTGCCATGCATTGAATCTGCGACTTAGCCACGCATTGTGATTTTTCTTAAAATCTGCTGCTTTATACGAATACTTTTGCAGGAAAAAAAAAATTGGGACCTATCCAATTGCTACTCGCCGTGGAGCATCTGTGCTGGCATCTCGTGCCAAATGAAGCAAAAAAGGAAAGGTGTATGAGGACACATCTGTGTCTATGTCTATGTAATAAAGCAAGTACAGTGTACTGTAAATAAACAGGTGGCATAGTTTCCTCTATAAAAGGCATTAGGTATGTATACAGTATCTATGTATAAGAGTCTGTACATGTTTATCTATGAGTTAATGTAACTGAGTACATGTGTATGTATGTAAAGCCACCCCCCATTCTCCGCCCAAGAATGCCTGTCGGAATTGCATTGATCTTAACTCAATTATGATCTGCCTCCGCAATAACCATCAGGACACATGCACACTGTGTCTGACGCATGCACCAATATAAAATATCTGGTGCTTGCGCCCAGTGTCTTAAATGCGTCCACCTCTGGATCAGGCCCAGAGTTTCCCCGGTACATGACTTAAGGTGGGTACACACTAGACCAGGGGTGGCCAACCTGCGGTTCTAAAGCCGCATGCGGTTCTTTTGTTTCTAAGATGCATCTTCCACCACTGGAACTGGGAACGCTGGTCTCTGAAGCGATCAGAGACTAAAGAAGCCTCTGATCGCTTCAGAGGCCAGCGTTTCCCAGTGATGTATTACGTCATGATGTCACCCGCAATGTGAAGAGCCTGCCCTGCACGCCTGCTGGATCTAGTTAGATCCAGTCAGAGGCAGCATCAGTGGGAGCCAGAGCCAGCGTGGTCATGTAAGTACTGGGCTGGGGGCACTGTATAAGGGGCACAAATACAGGTTGCACTGCATAAGGGCCAAAACTACAGGGGGCACTGCATAAGGGCCAAAACTACAGGGGGCACTGCTTAAGGGGCACAAATACAGGGGGCATTGCATAAATGGCACAAATACAGGGGGCACTGCATAAGGGGCACAAATACAGGGGGCACTGCACAAGGGGCACCAGTAGGTCATGCTCCTACAAATGTCATACAAAAGGCGTGCTCACAAAAATGGGGCGTGGCCTTGTGCAGCACGCTTCCTGTCGGCTCTTTAGCTTAGCTACAGGTATTTTTTGGCTCTTTGCCTCTGACTGGTTGGCCACCCCTGCACTAAACGATGTGCTCATGATGCGATATCGTGAACGATTTCCCTTGAACTATCCCCGGCATCTCCCCGCCATTCCAGGATACGATATGGTGCTTAAAAGTGTCCAGTCTGAACAATGATCTATCATGCATCTTTAACGATTTCCAGTGCATCATGTATGAGATTGGCAGATCTTGCCTGCTGTAGGCAAGATCTGAAGAAACGATGGACGACTCGTGGGTACTCACACAGCCATCGTTATCGTGAGTGGACACTCATGATCTGCACATATTTTACATGATTTGTCATTCAATTGTGCAAAAAATCATCTACTGTGTGGGCACCATTTACAGTACTTGAATATGAGACTTTTATTGCATTACTGATACCTCGGAATAATACACTATTGCATCTCTCTCATTTTTTACTTCCATTTAATGATTTGATACAGGGGACTATGATTGCGAACTCCAAGTGTGAACCTATCCTATTGGATTTCATACAAAGTGCCTGTTTTTGCGCACAGTTGTGGAAGCCAGATTTATCTGATGCTAAAGCGAGTTTCTACAGGGCTAATGTGAGTTTCCATATGGCTTCATGCAGGAAGCCTCTCTGCCCACTGTTTTTTCACCCACAGCCACAATAATCATTATTTGTATTGACTCTCACACTAGCCCCATGCTAGGTGCAAGAGATCCGTCAGAAACAGGCTTTCCTTCTCCATATGGCGACTCGGATGGAGAATAGCATGGAAAGCTAGCTACACGTCCACCACACACTCCCACTAGAAAGATTTATTGACTTGCGTTTACCACCCAGTAATGCCCATTTCATGCAGTAATGCCCATTTCATGCTAAGCGATATACAGCAAAGATCCGTCCAAATCACTTATGTAAACGCTCTGTCTGGTAACACTGGCTTTTTGCAACCATGAAAGATGCGTCTGTCTCAGACACAGGCCTATTATCTCTAGCTGTATAAATTAAAGTGTATCTTCTATTAATGGACTTATTCTATCACTCCACTATATGGATGTATAAGGCAGTGCTACTTTTTTAATAGCTTATACATAAAGAATTACACCATCAATGGTTAAATTCTAATTCTAAATTCTAATACCATATATTCTACTTCCAGAGATTCCAACATCGAGACAGCCCATGCACAGTACTGCTTCTATTCATTTTTGGGATGATCATTAATGGTGTGGTGGAACCATTGTTTGTAATTCTGCTGGTAGTCATTCTCATTCTCTTTGTGCCATGTGTGTTGACATCTATAGACGTGCATAAGTGGTATGTGGATAATAAGTTGGCGTGTGACTACAGCACATGCACTGGGGTAAACGGGCGGTACAGTGACGCTTTGCCTAGGGCACCTAGAAACTTAGCACCGGCCCTGGCTGATTGGTTGCTATTGTCAACTTCTCCATTTGCCCTCTTTTGAATGTTTGATAAATCTCCCCCCAAGTTGTTAACATATTCAAAGTACCACAGTCTTTAACTTTACCTTTGGTGTGCCAGAGGAGTAACAAAAATCTTGTATTAGATGCCAATAGTGTGGAGCCTCCTGGCTCCTGGATTATACCTTGTGTGCTTTTGTGAGTTATCCTTGAAAGCTATTCAGTTAGCTGAGTCGTGGCTAATAACCATGAACTGTCCTTTTCAGTATGTTAAGTTGATTTCTGCTTATTAGGTAAATCACTATTTGCCAGTTAGAGCGCAACCTGTATATAGCGAGGCTCCATAGTAGAATAGCTGAATTCCCAGCTTCTGATAAGTTGTGCACAAATAATTACTCAAATCAAGTCTCAAATGACTTTGTATACAGGAGAGAACCGAGCACCTGTTATAGTGTGTTTGCCCCATCAATGCACTGATCTGTATATTGCAGTCCAGTTCCCCAAAAGAAACCTCCTCTCCACCAAGTATATGGAACTGGTGAAGAACAGAGTGTTAGGCGATATATCAGGTAGTATTTTCTACTCACAGCAACCTCCGATCAGCTGTGTCCTGACCAGTCTCTCTGGTCTTTCATACTGGCATAAATATTAAGCTACCACCAGCACTCTTTGTTGACAGTAACAATTACATAATGTCGACATTATGAAGGTTGACAGTCACAATGTGTTGCTTATCCTGCCCATGTAGTACACCCAAGATGGTTGCCTCACCTGGTACTTTCATGGGTAGTATGACAAATCTGTGGATCAAATGATACTATGGGTAACCTATTTTTTTTTTTTTTAATTTTATGTTCCTCCCAGGATGAGTCCTTTATACACATTGGAGTCAGCCTTTTTGTTTGCTGATCATGAGAATGCTGCATATCCATTCACTAACAACTTAGGACCTTTCTGAGTCATGAGGGCTTACCGCGTTTGGCACCTGAGTAAGGTGGTCACTTCCGAAACTCTTCTGCCCTGTGTTTTTCTCCGCTACACCTCATGCTTTAAAACATAAATATATGGCTTAAGCTGGGTACACACTGAGCGATATGTACTCAGCTGACACGTTGGCCCGACTGGCCAACATATGGGATCCTGGGTAAACATCAGAATGAGGTAATGAACGGCTGAATGATCCCTTGTTCCGTCCTTCAATACCCACAATGGGGCCGAATGCAATATCAACCAGTTGGACGTGCAGCACGGCCGACCGGACGATACAAGATGCTACCACGGGAGCGTGCATATTGGCCATACAAACTGAGCGATGCGGCCGTTGTGTCGTTCCGATTCGGCCGAAAGCGACATATCATGCTGACATCGACTCAGTGTTTACCCAGCTAAAGTGTAGCCTGTGAAGGCTTGAGGCTTGAGTCACTTTGTGCTTCAGCAATGTTCCCAGAGAATCGATGGATTATATATTTGCTCAGTCTACAAAATGTCTAAAGGCCACGGCATTTGCAGCAGGCAGTGGATACAATTTAAACAAGGTAATCATACATGAGAAAACTATATAGTACTATCGTAGAATGTCAGGGAGACTCCCAAATTTCGGAGAGCAGGCCACCTCTCCTTATCCCTAGTGAAGTGTTGGGGCGATTTACAGCGAATCACGTCAACATGGCCTTTTTGCCCGCTAGGTAATGCTGAGGCACAGGGGCGGGT
Organism: Taudactylus pleione; assembly: GCA_031769625.1. NCBI lineage: Eukaryota > Metazoa > Chordata > Amphibia > Anura > Myobatrachidae > Taudactylus > Taudactylus pleione. The sequence continues at coordinate 254,698 of JAUIMM010000300.1, forward strand.
CCATGATAATCAGAACCGTGCCGCTACGCCACCTGCACCTCCCCTCCAGGATATCTGTTATTGGAGGTCATAGATGTCGACAAGTATGCTTTATGCCAGATATCAAAAGTACATTAATATCACTTTCACACAGAATGTGTGAAATATCCTGGCTTTTACCCGGGTGGGTTGACCGGTAAAAGACTTACCCCCCTTTCACACAGAAAATAAAATTACCGGGTAAAGCACTTTTACCCAGTAATTTGCAGATCGACCTTGGTAAAAAGAATGGTTGGAGACCCGGCAACTTCGACCCTGGACGACCCTTTCACACAGAAAAAAACCCGTGTTGATCTGCAAATTACCGGGCAAAAGTGCTTTACCCGGTAATTTCATTTTCTGTGTGAAAGGGGTATAAACAATATTTTAAGATATGAAAACCACACATTTGCCAGTTAAACACCGCATCCTGATGTCTCTTTATTATATATGGAAAAAATTGTAGCACAAAAATAATTGCTGCAAATAATTGCATATCTTTTTATAGCTGAGAACGCCATAAGGTTATGGAAAAATCACTGCTGAAGCTCTCATGAACCACGACAAATTACTAATATATTGAGCCTGCGCTTAATGACAGAGAGAGAAAGCACTAAGGGTCAAATAGGGCATTCCTAATGTGAAGTGTGGATAATTTATCTGTAAATACCTGTGAGCTAGGAACCTGTTGCTCTAATTACCACTTAATGTTTTTTTCTCTAAATGTAATAGTGATGGCTGATTTTATTAACATTACTAATCCGCAGTGGTTTGCAGAGGTTCTTGGCTTATTATCAGTGTGTAAATTACACTTTTTCTTTTATATTTAACTACTTTGTATAAAGCAGCTTAAGAATCAGAGAATGTATACAAGTAACAACGTTCACTGTATGTTACTAAAAGAATCAAGTATTTATTGCTGTAAATAAGTTAAAATGCCAGTACTTAAACATACAGCCATTGACAATGATCAATAAAAAGTTCATAAGCCTCAATTAGTAAGAAATTAGTAACATATAAAGGGGTCTATTCAGCAGTGATTTTTCTACATAAAAAAATCCAGAAATCATAATTTTCGCATATTTTATGTAAATCCACTATTCAGCAATGGGTTAATGGAGAAGATAACGCGATTATCTTCATTAATTCCCATCTGGCAGAGTACCGCACTGTAGGGATCAGCCATTGATCTCTACAGTGCTTTAACGCTTTTTGCTATTCAGTAAAGCAACTAGCGATAAATTACTCGAAAAATCCTTACTTTATATAACGCCATCTCAGAATGGCGTTATATGAAGAAATCACATTAAATTCCCTGTAAACTGCAGGGACAGAGGGACATTTTCGCATAAGTCCCTGCAGAATCCTGTAACTCCACCCCAGTCTCCGTCCCTGGATTGCAGAGACCGCGGACAGGTAAGCACTCTAGAGCCTATTAAACCTGCCGAAATTGATTGAAATGTGTACACAGTTTATGTGCTTTTATATTTTACATTTATATATAAGTATATAGGCTAATATATGTATCACAGAAATAAACCAACCACACAAGGTATAGATTATGGCCCTCATTCAGAGGCTCTTGCAAGAAGCGAGCGCTCGTTCTGAATGAGGGCGGGCGCTTGTATATTTAAGTGCGGCCTCCTGATCGCTAGCTAAGCTGTGGGTTACCACCCACAGCTTTAGCGACCGACCAGGTTGATGGTGGCGATGGTCTTGACCATTGGGCTTGCGACGAGACCCTAAGGTTGGGTCTCGGCAACCGCAAGCCCCAGGGGGTTTTCCTGCTCTGATCGAGCAGGAAGCTCCCCACTGACATCACTGGTGGTGTCAGTGCGGCCACCCACAAAACAGCAGGCGTTCCTTAAGCCTCCATTTGTGAAACCACCCCCCCGCCACGCCTACAAAACAGGCCGAGCTGTCGATCACCATCACTTTTGTAGTGAGCTCCGGAGCGAGAGAATTTCTCTCTCGCTCCAGGGCTTGAGCACGCACAGTGTGGCTGCTGCGCGTGCGCAGAGCCTAAACATCGACCCGGTTGCGAGCATTCAGTGCTTGCGACCGGGTCTGAATGAGGGCCTATATCTTATTATTAGCTATCCAAACTCTAATGCCTTCTTATAGGAAACTGATATATATATGGGGTGCTACCACTTCACTATAAATTCAAATACAAAAATGAAAGGACAAAGATTTGTGTATGATGGTGCACCACAATACACAAATCTTTGTACTTTCATTTTTATATAGTCTAATATAAAGCCTGTATATACATGTCAATTACTTTGGACAGCATGGAGATGCACTTACCCGTCGGCGGTCAGCACAAAGCAGGGACGGAGACTGTTCGGAAGCACATGACTGAGCAGTAACAGACGGTATTGTTTTTGGAAACCGATAAAAATGCCTTCTGTAACATCGCAGGGACAGCGTGCTATCGCAACCGCTATCCCAGCTCTAAATGATGCTGAATAGCAGCCATATTTATAATTGATAAAACAAATTGTGACGATATTGCCCAATAATATTCCGGGCAACATCATCACTACTGCTGAATAGACCCCAAAGTGACATAAGTGTAGAGACAATCCCCTCTCATATAAGGGATTGTGCTGCCGTCTGGAATTATACCTCCCCATCCCACACCATGATGACCACAATGTAAATAGCATATAATACTAAAGTTGCATGTTTTTAAAATCTCCGTGTCACAAATGAAATATTAAGCACCTCCTGTTGATCTATTAAAATGTGTGAGCCAGTAATAAATACACTTGTGCACCAACTAGGAGATCTGGAAAACATGCACTGTTAGGGGTGCACTGTTCTAGACAATCTATAGGGTCAATTATTAATACTGTATAATAATACACTATCCAGTTCATAAGGAGACCAATCTGTACGTATATGTCCAGGGGACTGCAAGGTTATTTTGCTGCTCTCCCAAATATCCAAATTTGCTGAAATCATTTAGAATGGAGTCCACATCTGACATAAAATCAACTCAGGCAGGATGGCCCTACTTACGAATATAATGGCTTACTGTGATCGCTGGTCCTGTATAGAAGGCCGCCATCAGGAGGGGACTGCCGGGACTGGAGTCCCGGGCCCGGACACCTGGTAGAAAGGGGAGGGCCCACTTTTCTAGCATTTTTTTATTTTTTTTACGGAGTGCGCTGCTGCTGTCTCTGTCGGATTAAGTTGAGCCTGCGGGCACTAGGACCCACCGCGGCTCTAACAGCCTTGCTCCGGCTGCCCGGGAACACATGCAGGCGCGTCAGTGTTCGGGGGCCGGGACTCAGCAGAGGAGACAGAACAGCAGCAGACGGTAAGTTGAACGTGCTGTGCTTGTGAAAGCGGAGGAGAGGGGGGCTGGCTGGACACACACAGAAGAGGGGGCTGGCTGGACACCTAACGGGGCCTGGCTGGTTGGATAGATAAGGGGGCCTGGCTTGTTGGACAGATAAGGGGGCCTGGCTGGACACATAAGGGGGGCTGGTTGGACACACACAGAAGCAGGGCCTGGCTGTATGTACAGAAGAGGGGGCTGGCTGGACACATAAGGGGGCCTGGCTGGTTGGACAGATAAGTGGGCCTGGCTGGACACATAAGGGGGGCTGGCTGTATGTACAGAAGAGGGGTATGGCTGGATGCACATGAGTGGGGCCTGGCTGGACACACATAAGGGGGGTCTTGCTGGATGACCATAAGGGGGGCTAGCTGGACTCACAGAAAGGGGGGTCAGCTGGACACACATAAGAGGGCAGGCTTGATATTTTTTGCCCAAATGTTTTTTGTAGGAATAAGGTAGTGGGGGAAGGGGGCACTGCCAATTGTGTCAGTCTTGGGCCCCACAATTTCTGATGGCAGCCCTGCCTGTATATATCAGACTTATTACATTCGCTATACTTTGTATGACGTATATTATAGCTGGTTAGGTGCTGATTTATGTCCTCTTCATGGACTGGCCACACTTGCTTTAAAATCAAGCATTTGGAAACCCCCCTCTAGAAATCCTGCGTTTGCCCGTTTCGAGTCACAGATCTTTTTCACAGCAGCCGCACACTAAAATATGGAATCCTCAAAGTTTATAGAGACCCAGCTCAACCCACAGCCGAGGAGCGTGATATTCCCTGCGAGAACACTGCCTTCTGGCTCTCCGTACTCTGCACGCCAGGTGCTCAGGATTTGCAGTGTCTTAGCTCAACCCACAATCTGGGAGCGAGTTTCTCCCTGCAGGGACAACTGTCTGTTGGTTCTCAGTGGCCAATTGTTGCCGGAGTTGTTATTTTTAGTGCAGGGAGGATAGGGACGGGATCCTCTGACGTTCCTGGATCCAATATAAGTCCCCTATATATGAGAAAAAGAAAAAAAATCCACGTTGCGCTAAGATGTATGGCTGTCGGGCCAAAGGAAATATATATATATATAATATGATTATCAGTATATAAGGCACTTATATGTAACACTTAAAACCTGCTGCTCTCCTCAGTAACGTCCCCTACAGAACACAAATACAAAACACAGAGAAGAGAGCGCTGGATTTAAGAGTACATATTTAATTAGTACAAGACCACAAATTTATATCATTAAAACATCATTCAATATATATGTAAAAAACAGGTTCCTAGAAAGCACAATAGAAACAACATTGTTTGTTGGATCGTCACTCTGAGAGTGATTAATGAATGCAAATGAGCAGTCACACAAAGACAGTCCATATCAGTGGTAATTTACATCCGGGCAAAGCTAAAACTGGTTAGTATAAGCATGCATGTACCTTTTACTCTCCACTCATGAAGCCGTTAGTATATGAGACATTCAGTAAAAAGCCACATGAATGCGCATGCAGAGTCTGTGCAGCAAGAGGTTAATACAAGGGAGAATAGGAAGGGAGAGCTAGTGTTCTGTCCTTGGGGAAGCAGGTAATTGTTAGTATATACTAAAGCCCCTCAGTAGTTCAGTCATAATGACCATGCTCCCATAATGGTCCGGTTATACTTGGTTATCTGACAGTGCCCCGCTGTCCCTAGACACCTCTGATAAAACGACCCGCAGGATAGGTCGAGAAACGCATCGGAACTGTGACTGCTCTTTTAGGGTGCCAGCCAATCAGCTCCCAACTGTCATTTTTCAAACACGGCCTGTGAGATAACAGTTGGGAGCTGATTGGCTGGTACCTTATCACTTTCTTATCCCTTTTCACTCTGTCTCCTAACACTGCTTAGTAAATAGAGCATTTAGTAAGATACAGTGAACGTTGTTACTTGTATCCATTCCTTGATTGTTTGGGATACAGCTTTATCGAATCAGGATGTGTGCTTTAACTCTTAAGCGCCTCGGCTTCTATTTTCTTGCTATATTTAACTACTTTGTTGTCACTGTAACTTTCCACAGGTCTTACTCTGCTTCTCCCGAGACACCTCTGTGCTCGAACACTTTGTATACAATAGTGCATCGCCACCAAAGTCCTACATTCGAGGTAAGTCTGCTTTCTCCAAATGCTCATCCAAAAAAATAAGGGGAAGACACTGACATGGTATGATATCACATATAACGTAAGTCATGTATATAATGATAGCACATGCTCTGTTGTCCTGTGATTGTGTCATGTACACACACGGACCTGATTCGGAGTTGATCCTGCTCCCATTTGTGTAGAAAATGCACCTAAGGGATGTGCAAATATAGGCAGATGATGATGACTTGGTGTAAACCCGGCACGTCTGCTGCCAATGCTGAGCTGGATGCTGCTCTCTGTATATGGGCAGTCATATGCTGCTTCTGCTTTTTACAATTTTTGTTGTTGTTGCCTATTTTACCACCAACTCTGAGTATGTCTTTCAGAAATACTTTATTCTGAAGGCAACATGCGTCTTTATGCCAATGACACTACAAAGCCCTTCCCTAGTGTACATCCGTACGTCGGAATGTGCAAATACTGAGACCCTCGCTGTCAGCATCTTTAGGCACTGTAATACTGCTTTGTGCATCTTTAGGCGCTGTAATACCGCTTGGTGCATCTTTAGGCGCTGTAATACCGCTTGGTGCATCTTTAGGCGCTGTAATACTGCTTGGTGCATCTTTAGACGCTGTAATACCGCTTGGTGCATCTTTAGGCGCTGTAATACCGCTTGGTGCATCATTAGACGCTGTAATACCGCTTGGTGCATCTTTAGACGCTGTAATACCGCTTGGTGCATCTTTAGGCGCTGTAATACCGCTTGGTGCACCTTTAGGTGCTGTAATACCGCTTGGTGCATCTTTAGGCGCTGTAATACCGCTTGGTGCATCTTTAGGCGCTGTAATACCGCTTGGTGCATCATTAGACGCTGTAATACCGCTTAGTGCATCTTTAGACGCTGTAATACCGCTTGGTGCATCTTTAGGCGCTGTAATACCGCTTGGTGCATCTTTAGGAGCTGTAATACCGCTTGGTGCATCTTTAGACGCTGTAATACCGCTTAGTGCATCTTTAGGCGCTGTAATACCGCTTGGTGCATCTTTAGGCGCTGTAATACCGCTTGGTGCATATTTAGATGCTGTAATACCGCTTGGTGCATCTTTAGACGCTGTAATACCGCTTGGTGCATCTTTAGACGCTGTAATACCGCTTGGTGCATCTTTAGACGCTGTAATACCGCTTGGTGCATCTTTAGACGCTGTAATACCGCTTGGTGCACCTTTAGGCGCTGTAATACCGCTTGGTGCACCTTTAGGTGCTGTAATACCGCATGGTGCACCTTTAGCCGCTGTAATACCGCTTGGTGCACCTTTAGGTGCTGTAATACCGCATGGTGCATCTTTAGACGCTGTAATACCGCTTGGTGCATCTTTAGGCGCTGTAATACCGCTTTGTGCATCTTTAGGCGCTGTAATACCGCTTGGTGCATCTTTAGACGCTGTAATACCGCTTGGTGCATCTTTAGGCGCTGTAATACCGCTTGGTGCATATTTAGATGCTGTAATACCGCTTGGTGCATCTTTAAGCGCTGTAATACCGCTTGGTGCATCTTTAGACGCTGTAATACCGCTTGGTGCATCTTTAGACGCTGTAATACCGCTTGGTGCATCTTTAGGCGCTGTAATACCGCTTGGTGCATAGTTAGATGCTGTAATACCGCTTGGTGCATCTTTAGATGCTGTAATACCGCTTGGTGCACCTTTAGGTGCTGTAATACCGCATGGTGCATCTTTAGACGCTGTAATACCGCATGGTGCATCTTTAGACGCTGTAATACCGCATGGTGCATCTATAGACGCTGTAATATCGCTTGGTGCATCTTTAGATGCTGTAATACCGCTTGGTGCACCTTTAGGTGCTGTAATACCGCATGGTGCATCTTTAGACGCTGTAATACCGCTTGGTGCACCTTTAGGTGCTGTAATACTGCATGGTGCATCTTTAGACGCTGTAATACCGCTTGGTGCATCTTTAGGCGCTGTAATACCGCTTGGTGCACCTTTAGGTGCTGTAATACCGCATGGTGCATCTTTAGACGCTGTAATACCGCTTGGTGCATCTTTAGGCGCTGTAATACTGCTTTGTGCATCTTTAGGCGCTGTAATACCGCTTGGTGCATCTTTAGACGCTGTAATACCGCTTGGTGCATCTTTAGGCGCTGTAATACCGCTTGGTGCATATTTAGATGCTGTAATACCGCTTGGTGCATCTTTAGGCGCTGTAATACCGCTTGGTGCATCTTTAGACGCTGTAATACCGCTTGGTGCATCTTTAGACGCTGTAATACCGCTTGGTGCATCTTTAGGCGCTGTAATACCGCTTGGTGCATAGTTAGATGCTGTAATACCGCTTGGTGCATCTTTAGATGCTGTAATACCGCTTGGTGCACCTTTAGGTGCTGTAATACCGCATGGTGCATCTTTAGACGCTGTAATACCGCTTGGTGCATCTTTAGGCGCTGTAATACCGCTTTGTGCATCTTTAGGCGCTGTAATACCGCTTGGTGCATCTTTAGACGCTGTAATACCGCTTGGTGCATCTTTAGGCGCTGTAATACCGCTTGGTGCATATTTAGATGCTGTAATACCGCTTGGTGCATCTTTAGGCGCTGTAATACCGCTTGGTGCATCTTTAGACGCTGTAATACCGCTTGGTGCATCTTTAGACGCTGTAATACCGCTTGGTGCATCTTTAGGCGCTGTAATACCGCTTGGTGCATAGTTAGATGCTGTAATACCGCTTGGTGCATCTTTAGATGCTGTAATACCGCTTGGTGCACCTTTAGGTGCTGTAATACCGCATGGTGCATCTTTAGACGCTGTAATACCGCATGGTGCATCTTTAGACGCTGTAATACCGCATGGTGCATCTATAGACGCTGTAATATCGCTTGGTGCATCTTTAGATGCTGTAATACCGCTTGGTGCACCTTTAGGTGCTGTAATACCGCATGGTGCATCTTTAGATGCTGTAATACCGCTTGGTGCACCTTTAGGTGCTGTAATACTGCATGGTGCATCTTTAGACGCTGTAATACCGCTTGGTGCATCTTTAGGCGCTGTAATACCGCTTGGTGCATCTTTAGACGCTGTAATGCCGCTTGGTGCATCTTTAGACGCTGTAATACAGCTTGGTGCATCTTTAGGCGCTGTAATACCGCTTGGGGCATATTTAGATGCTGTAATACCGCTTGGTGCATCTTTAGACGCTGTAATACCGCTTGGTGCATCTCTAGACGCTGTAATACCGCTTGGTGCATCTTTAGGCGCTGTAATACCGCTTGGTGCATATTTAGATGCTGTAATACCGCTTGGTGCATCATTAGACGCTGTAATACCGCTTGGTGCATCATTAGACGCTCTAATACCGCTTGGTGCATCTATAGATGCTGTAATACCGCTTGGTGCATCTGTAGGCGCTGTAATACCGCTTGGTGCATCTGTAGGCGCTGTAATACCGCTTAGTGCATCTTTAGGCGCTGTAATACCGCTTAGTGCATATTTAGACGCTGTAATACCGCTTGGTGCATCATTAGACGCTGTAATACCGCTTGGTGCATCTTTAGGCGCTGTAATACCGCTTGGTGCATCTTTAGACGCTGTAATACCGTTTGATGCATCATTAGACGCTGTAATACCGCTTGGTGCATCTGTAGGCGCTGTAATACCGCTTGGTGCATATGTAGACGCCACCATTGGTCACACCATGAAAACTTGCACCAGCCTGTCATACGATCGATCGTGTGCCTCACGTGCCCATCAGGAAAAGTCATTGAAATGACGTGAATGGACGCACGATGCATCGCATGCACTAAATACACAGTATGATCTGCACACGATACGATGGATAATATGGGCTCCACATCTGATCATACGATCCGTTTATAGGAGCTGCGGGAGCATGCATCGGATCGTATCTTACTCCAAAAATACACGATTTCCACAGGATCCATCGTAAGACTCATCGAAAATCGGGTAATCGGCCCGAAATCATGCAGGTGTAATAACTAAGGCAGAACAGCGCAGTCCCCATAATGCGCAATGGGCTCTTTGGTTGGCACCAATTTTTCAAGCTCCAACAAGCTTAGTTTTATGGAGCTTGGCCCTGATGGCTAACACCAACTAAATGTAGCGTCAGCCGGTCTGTGTTATGGGGAGAGTGGGCTCTCCTGGCTCCATGCTCCTCTCCTCCCTCTTCTCATTCACCTTTGTTTCTGTGCATGTGCAGTGAGAAGGCCGGGTCAGAACATGGAAGTAAAGATTGTATAAGCTATTGCCTTACTATACACAAGAGAAGAGTATGCAAAAGCACCACAAATTACCCTGAGCATCGCATTCAGGGCCTGATTCTGTAAGGATCGGAATTGCAAAGCTGCACGCAGGCTATAGATATATGATGTATGCACGCAGGCTATAGATATATGATGTATGCATGCAGGCTATAGATATATGATGTACGCACGCAGGCTATAGATATATGATGTATGCACTCAGGCAGCTTTGCAATGGCGATCCTATGCAGATATGGTAATGCACAGGAGGCATCACGCCCCCTGCGCATTACTTAACCGAGCTGCGTTGTTCAATGCAGCGACACGCCTCTGTTTCGGGCAACGAAGGCTGTCGCCGCCCCCTCTCCGCCCCCAAACGGCAGCAGACTGTCAATCACTGACAGTCTGCTGCCAGTTTGCTAGTAGACTCGCAGACCCGGGTCTGGCGTCTGCGCAGATTCCCAAACAACGGGAATCTGCATTCAGCTAGTGCACTGCTGAATCAGGCCATCAGTATACCGAACAGAAATATTATGATGGTTTACTGCAATTCAATGGCAGCGGTGGGTGTCCCTATGCTCAGGTAAGCTTTGGATACATTAGCATATTTTCGCATGCTGCGTTCCGTGCGAAATCCCAGCTACGATTGTATTAGTATTTATCCATGAATCCTTCCCTTAGACCCATGGTAATGTCAGAATGTGCTGAGTCTGCCTTGTGACTGGTGCACTTGTCCTACACTAATCGAGATGATAAGAGACCGGTCTACACTGTCTGTCTAACCTTCAGTGTATCGTTCTCAGCTTGGTATTCTGCCTGATCCCTGTGCCTGTCCTAGTTCTGTGCTGTCTGCTGTTCAAACTTTTGCTGCTCGCTGTCCTGTGTATCAGACCTGGAACTTTACCTAGACCCTGTTTTTGCCTACTGTTGTACCTGATTGTGTACCAACCCGGCTCCACTTTTCACTACAATTCAGTGCGCTGCCACCTGGACTGAATGTTTCTGAATCAAATCTGCGGAAGAAACTTATCACAGATTTGTCATTATACTTGCCTGTTAGTGTGCCAAACTCTGGACTGTCCAGACTCTGCTTCACCATACCAGTTGTGGGTTGCTCACTCCCTGCTGCCACACACACATCAACTCCCATACCTGGCTCACGTGATATACGCCAATGGCCCCTGGTACTGTAACAATCAGGTAACCAACCGATCATTGATTGGGACTGCTGATGTATGGAAGCTGAACTGAACATATGGAGTGGTTGGATAACTGACCTATACACAGTAGAGGCAACATTGGTGTTATTGTAAATCTGTCATGTAGTAGTTTTACTAGGCCACTGCCATTTTGTGCCATGGGATAACTTCAACCAAGAATTGTTATTTCCAAACATTTTGATTTCTAATGCAAAGTATTAACCAAATCAGTCTTAATAAATCGGTCTATTATGAAAACAAAATTGCTTATACAGTAATATGAACAAATGTGACATGTTTGGTTTTGCGCTGTAAAATTATAGGAGCATTATGGGCACGGGTTTATTCAACGCAAAGTGAATAGCGTGGGGAACCCGCTTCCGGTGCTTTTCAATTCATTTGCGCTGCTAAGCCCAACCAAGGATTTATTTCGCATCCCTCCGGGGATGCGAGTAGAAATCCGACAAAAGTCCAGGCGCGATGCCGCTTTCTGCCCTTAGCGCTGGGAAAACAGCATCGCTCCGGGAAGTTTAGTCGGAGAATGCCTGTTCTCGTGCCTAAACACCTAACGTCGCGCAGCATTCAATAGCTCCGGGAGCTCATTCCCGGCGCTATTCACTTCACGTTTAATGGAATCGTGACCTATATTTAGTTCAGTGTCACAAACAAAACAAATCCTTCTCCGTTTACAGAAGAGAATATATGATATTTTTCTCTGTCCGCTTTGTCAGTAGAACACGGGGCGCCCAAACCATTTTTGTGATGCAGACATCCAATTTTAAATGAGATTTTGCAATGTAAAAGATTATCCTATAGATAAACACTATTGATGACTTGTTGGGAATCCACAAGTAATAGAATATAGGTATATAATATATATATATTACTATAGATACAAGTACATTCACAGATGTCACTTTGTATAAAACAAAGATAAATGAACAAAAAACAAAAAACAGCCTATACAGTATACTCTCATTTAAGACCATTCATTATATTTTATATTGACGGTAAATTAAGCACAATAGACATTGCCTTGTGGCACTCACTGATTTAAGCCTACTGTATATATTATAGTTAACAATTGCTGTGTACTGGTCAGATTTCAGCACCATTTCATTCATCAGTCAGAAACCAATAAGTGTTTCACTGCTGCTAAGATATTTTGCTTGAGGCTTTCCAATGTACCTGGCATATAACGATCATTTATATTTCCTGTCTTAAATGTCATATCGTTTAGTTATTCTAATTGTGCCTTTGACAACGTATCTTTTTGTTTTGCTCAAATATATCTGAAAATGTGTGTTCATTTAATTGACAGGAAAGCTGGGCTTGGAAGAGTTTGCTGTTGTCTATCCACCCAATGGTATGCAGTGCCCTGTCTCCCTCTAGTGGCCAACTTGAAAATGACAAGTTGTTTTTATTCAATATTGCACACAACACATTATTATTATAATTGTTGTTGATTCATAGTACAAGCAATACATACAATATGGATACTCTCCTTGGTGAACAGTTGGGGTAATTTTTATTTTTTATTCTATATATTATGTATATATTACCAGTTATTTATAAAACGAACACATAGTCTGCAGCACTTTACAGAGAATATTTGGCCATTCACATTACTCCCTCCCACAGTGGAGCTTGCAATCTATATTCCCTACTACATGTACACACATTCACTTACACACTAGGGTTATTTTTAGTTGGGAGCCAGTTAACCTACCAGTATATTTTTGTGTGTATGTATGTATGTATTGTATATATATATATACTTTTTTTTATTATCTTTCTTTATATTGATTAGCTTACTAAAACTTGTGAATACATCGATTAATGGTAATAGAACTAGACATATTAAAAAATGTGTTGTATAACTTGGATAACTTAATGTTTTAGCCCATATAAATGAACAATTGGTTGACACCCTTTTTAAATTGACTGGTAAAATACTTTAAACAATTTATAAAAACATTTTTATATTCACAATATAAAAACAATCAAAATTTTACACTTCAACATATAGTTTCACTTCTTAGTATGCATAAATTAATCCAGTTGTTGGTTCCAAGAGAATAACATAAAGTGTTAACCCTACGCGTTTCGTCAAGCAAGACTTCTTCAGGGGTTACTTCACATATTGCATAGAATACATTTTTCTTCTTAAAACTTCAGATACTGATCAGCAAGGAATAGCATACTAGCTTTCACAGGCAATTCAAGGTCTTAGTCTTTATAATAGGTTATCTACCTTACAACAGCCTCATTTACCACTTATGAATATTCAGAAAAAAAGGGGGCAAGGAGGCTGGTAATAGCAGAGTGAAACTCAGGGAGTATAGGAAACAGGCAAATTCACCATAAAAGCAGTGTTTGATCAAAAAGTATATTCTATGCAATATGTGAAGTAACCCCTGAAGAAGGATTGCTAGACGAAATGCATAGGGTTAACACTTTATTATATACTCTTGGAACCAACAACTGGAATAATTTCTATATACTAAGAAGTGAAACTATATGTTGAAGTGTCAACTTTTGAAACACGGCCATCAAGTAACATGGTGGAGAGGTGATGTTTTAAGGTTGGACAGGACTTACACAACTAGCATTGTTAAGGACTCGACAATAAGCTCTCACGAGCAGGGCCCTCTTCCCTCATGTGCTTTTCCTTCCCTCCCTTATACCATCATCTCCTCCCCGCTGCCTACAATGGCACCTATCTCATGGCTGCAGCAATGTTTATAACAGGGGAAGATTGATATGGAAAACCAGCCAGGGAAATTTATGGAAGCAGCCCTAATTGGGGCGTGGTTTGATGAGTAGGTGGGGTTTATAGAAGGGGACAGGATCCCTCCTCATAGGGCCCGGTTCTGAGTTGGACGCAGTTGAGGCGTTCCTTGTGTCTTTAGCTGCAGTAGCGTCTGCGACTTTATGCTACAATGCATCTGTGCATCCTAATGTGCAAGGACTGAGGCACTTACTTTCAGTGTCTATAGATAATCATGCTTTGTGCGCCTTTAGATGACACCATCGGTCGCACCATTGAACCAGTCACCAGCCCTATGCTAGGTGCAGATCCTCCGTCCAAGTATGGCCTCCAGTGTAAGAAATTCAGCGTCTCTGTACACAACCACTTTCAGCGACACTACAAAAATGCACCCATACTACGCTACATCTGCATCTGATTAGCCAAAAACTGCCCAGGAACGCCCCAACACATTTCTAATTCACTTCTTCATGTGTGTATCGTGACTCTGTACAAACACCATCAGGATGTATGTGCACTGCAAATCATAGAGGGATAGATGGACAGATACTGTATACAATACACTGTGATGTGTGATTCCTTTATTTAGAATGGCACTCCAAATAACACCACTGTAATAGCTCCGGTACCCTCCGTAGGAAATTACAGCCGAAGCCCAATATACAGACAGATGCAGAGGCACTCGGGTCAATAAACTAGATACAACCACAGGTAAGTGTATACCGACGTTTCAGTGTTTTATTGCATCATCATCAGGGTGATGATGCAATAATGATTGAAACGTCTGTATACACTTAGCTGTGGTTACATCCCGTTTATTGACCCGAGTGCACAAGAAGAGGGCACCACATCGTGCATCAAATACTGTAGTAAAACTATATATTGCAATCATAAAACACTGAAAAATGGCATGCGTACCAATATTGGCGGTTTAAGCCATCACAAGTATAGCAGATTCATACAGAGATACAATCCACAATACACCAGGCCTCTCCGGGCAGACACGTCACAGGATGTCACAGGAAAATCACAATGCCAAGCCATGCTTTATATATAAATAACACAAACACACAGGACACTATATATATATATATATATATATATACATATATATATATATATATATATTCACATCCCACAAGAGATTATTTATTTAGGTGATGCCTGGGATGTGATGTGATCATATTAAATCTATTTAAGAAGTCCTATGTCACATCATGTGGATGTTGTCATGTACACTTACAATTTTGTAGGTGATTCACAAGTTCATAACATAGGACCCCCTGGACCCCTGCAATATATAATACAGTAAGACTAAGAAGAAGACAAGTTGAAGTATATACACAACTTATGACTCTCACTTATTTAAGTGCCAGTCATGGCCGCTCGCTCCTCAGTGAGTCCTGCGGCTGCCCTGCCCCTTCTCCCCTTCCTGGCTTTCCTGCGTTGTTAGCTGCTGGGGGCGGAGCCATGAGGCTTAACTCGCGTGCTCCGCAATGGCCCATGGGAGGAGCTGTTGCGGCTGGACGTGCGCAGGAGACCTCCTGCGACCATTTCACATTCCACTGCTGAATGAGCTTCTGCACATGGCCGCTCCTGATTGGTGCTGAGCTCTGATCATGGTAGCAGTCGTCAGAGCCATCGGCAGGTCAGTGCAAAGCAGCCCAGCATAGGGGAGAGGGGTCCGGCCCAGCAGGAACTTTCCCGGTGGCCCCTGTTTATAACCTTTGTAGTCCATATTCTGCAATGTTTTGTACAATAAGTTTCTATTTTTCTTGTTTTGTTCATACTGTTACTGTTTATGTACTTTGAAAGGTGCTACAAACCCCTTGTGTCATATAAATAGTGGATGATAATAATACACAATATTTATAATCCACTCAGATTACTTCTTCATATTAATAGAAAATATTCTAGATGAATATGTGCGTTCATCTGTCTGACAACTGAAGCTTGTTAAACTTGGGTCAGACAACAAGGCAGTGATCCTATCCTCACTAGCAAATCTACAAACTGGCTGAAAAATAAGTCAATCATGATTATAGAACAGCCAAGTTTTAAGTTTTGAGACCTTAATCGAGGTGTTCATAAGTAAATGTCCTCATATATTTTTCTGGAGCAGTGTTGTAAGGAGGAGTTGTCCAAAATGCCTCAAATATGATGCATGAGACAGATAAATGCATACAGAAGGCAATTACTTAAAGACATTGCTGCTACAGGCTACTAACTCATGGGGGAAGATTCAGTTACCCAACAGGACTTACCGTTTGGCTAAAGCTCTGGATTTAATGCCCAGAGCTATTCAGTTGCTGCCCAATTTCCTGGGTTAACTGCCCAGAGCTATGGCGTTACCCCGCACGGTAAGCCCCAGAGGGCGCACTTAATGCAGAGTTTTCTTTGCAGTCTCAGCAGCTACGAGAAAAAAATCCATGTTAAGTGCCACCTCTGGTTCTTAGCGCGCAGGGTAGTGGCAGTAATTGAATAGCTCCAGGCAAAGCTTCAGCCGAGCCGTAAGCCCCAGGGCTAATTGAATCTGCCCCACGGGGTGTACTTTTTGGGCATGATTATTTTGTGTTGACTCATTTCTTGCTGAATAAATAATAAGTAAAATCTGTTGTGTTGTTTGTCACGTGAGATTACATGTATCACGTTTATGATTTGGTGAGGATTAGATGTTTGATAACACTGCACAACAATGAAAATGTTTCCGAAGGGGAAAATAGTTACTTCTAATTGATTTCAGCATGCAAAGAATGAATATGACATATAAAACTCTCAGTTAGCTCCGAGATATAGCCCATTTATGACGATGTAGGAGTATTCCTAGTGAAGTGGGCAGAATGGAGAGAATCTTACCAGCAATCTGCGTTCCGCACAGAGGGGGCGGGGCCTAATGACCCAATTAAATGAATCAATTATTTGTCCCCTCCCCTATTCAAATATATGCGATTCACAGGATTACCCACACAAGATAACTGTGGTGCACTGAGTGACAAGTATAGTGAGCGATTCCACCAAGACATTTCAGCAATGGAACAAAGATAGCAGGGTAGGTGAATCACTACTGTTGGACAGTGACAAGAGATGCCCCAGAAGAGGCGTACAAGCGACAAGCAAAGAGAAAGCACCCCCATGAATAGGCCACTATATGAGATAGTACTTTCGTATGCTGTATGTTTGTTTCGTATGCTGTATGTTTGTTTCGTATGCTGTATGTTTATTTCGCATGCTGTATATTTGTTTCGTATGCTGTATGTTTGTTTTGTATGCTGTATGTTTGTTTCGTTTTGTGTTCTTATTTGTGATTGATTGAATTAAAACAACTGTTATATATTTTCTATCAAGAAAATATCAGATTATTTTAAAATAGCTTTTCACTATGACTATATTACTAATGTACATACTGTATGGTGCAAGTAGTGTAGCTCAAAAAATAGAGCTAGTAAAAACATTCTGAAATCAATTTAGTTTTTCTTGACCTCAAATTAGTAATGTATGACTAATTTTAGAAAGGAAACAAATTAAAAGTATTAATTTGTTGTACAGTGTAATTACGTGTATTAATGTAATGATGGAAGTAGGCCAGAATATGGTGCTATACTTCCTCTACTGCATCAATCCTAATACTATAACATTCCATTCACTTAGTTTCCTTCTCGCCACGTCTACATTTACACTACATACTGTCCTGATTTGTAAAAATACAGATATGAAAGAAGGCGCAGAGTACTTTCTTTTCACATGACTGCATAAATGATGGCTATGCCTCTCAGTGTATTCATGTGCGAGTGACCTTCCCATGTCCAGAGTCAATACATTATACCGCAAATCGGAGGTGTGGGTTGTGGTAGCGTGGGAGCATATCTTGAGGTTCTTTTGTTTCAAAGAGGTGTGTTTGATCAAATACGGCATGTAAGACTTTAGCTATAAAATGACGTTCCAGAAATTGTACAAACTTAAATCTACACGGAAGATGAATAAGCAAGAAAACGCTTCTTGCAAAAAAGAACATAAATACACAACTGAAGCATACAAAGGACTACTTGGCAGGAGGGTGGGGGGCAGAGCTGGGAGCAAAGCAAAAAAAAACAAAACACATTTGCACCTTAGCCAAACCATGTTGCCCAGCAGGTGGGGCAGGTGTAACATGGGCTGAGAGATTTATAGTTGGGAGGGGCGTGGCCTAGCTGAACTCTAAATTGCAGTGTAAACCTAAAGCTGTCCAGCATTTGTGGGCTACATGCAAAACAGCTGGTGTTTACTCCTACATGCAAAATATGTATACATATGATTTATCCAGGTTACTTTTTTCTTTGCTCCTAACTCTGCCTCACCCTCCCACCCCCAGCTGTATGCTTCAGTTGCAAACAGCTGGGGGTGGGAGTTGCAATGTAATCTTGATTACATTTGTACTGTTTGTTCCTGATCAGGGATTCTTTCTGATTTATTTGTAAAACAGTACTTTAAAATATAAATACACATTGTGTTCTGTAGCACCTCAATTAGCCAACTGCATGAAAATTGCTAGAGTTGCATGAAACAATGGCACAACTTCAGCCCCTGCAGTGCATCAATAGCAGCACTATTACAGTATACTATGTACATTATCACCTAAAAACATATTTTCCATATTTTTGTAGTGTAGTGATCCCAATCCCCATCCTCTTGAATCCCCTGCACTATTTTACTTACCTTAGCATGGGCAAACACAGGATTTTTAGGGAGATGTTTCCATCAATTGTAAAGCGCAACGGAATATGCTGCGCTATATAAGAAACTGTTAATAAATAAATAAATAAAATGTTTTATTTATTTGTATAAATATATATATATATATTACATACTGAATGTATGTGTGTGTGTATATATATATACACACACACACACACACACACACACACACATACAAAGGTGGAGGAAGGTGGCACTCAGCAGACTTATTAGTAATGATAAAAGTCCTTTAAGCTGGCGTTTCGAGGTCAACCCCTGTCTTCAGGGATACATACATAACATCACCCCGAAACATCGGAGTAAAGGATTTTTACTACCACTAACAAGTCTGCTGAGTTCTCCCTCTCTCTCTCTCTCTCACATCCTTTCATCCAATGCAAAAAAAACTTATTTAATCCATCAAAGGACAGCCATAGAAAAAGCATCCAATAAAAATGCATATCCAGAATATGGTCAGGGCATACAGGAGACTTAAGGTTTAAAGGTGCATTATGAGAAAAAGCAGCATCATAAATAAAAAGGTATATCCATGTGATGATAACAAATAAATACTCATCTTAAGTCAATCCCCAGCATGTAGTGCCCGACAGCTGTTTCGGTGTTTACAGTGACACCATCATCATCACAATTATCTCCTATATTAAGGAGGCTGCCTCCTATCTAGGAGAGGTGGCATTGGACACCGGTATTCTGTACTCTAGGGCTTCAGCTGCCACAGTTATGGCTCGCAGAGTCCTATGGTTAAGGGACTGAAAAGCAGATGCAGGGTCCAAGAGGGCTCTGGAATCCCTTCCGTTTGTGGAAGGCATTCTGTTTGGCACAGAATTGGATAAGATTGTAGCTACAGTAGCAGCCTCCAAGGCGGCTGGTCTGCCTTCAACAGCTACTCTTAGACCTAGGCAGTCGTCCTTTCGAGCCTTTCTGCACAAGGAAAAGCAAGGAGTCAGTCTTCTTCTAGGGTAGGAGGCCGACTTCTTCAGTTGTCACATACCTGGCAACTCACAACAACAGACACCTGGGTTTGGGAGGTGGCCTCTCAGGGGTACGCCCTTACCTTCTGGAGAATTCCCCCGCAGAGATTCTTCTGCACAACTCCTTCAGAGTAGTCTGCAAAGGCCTTGGCCCTCCAGCAGGCCATTCATTCCCTGCTGGAGTCAGGGATAATATTCCAGGTTCCAGTGAATCAACTACAGTGTATGAAAGGGTTATTATTCCAACCTATTTCTGATCCAAAAACCCAATGGATCTCATGGCCTATTCTGAATCTAAAAAGTCTCAACACATTTATCCGGTTACCCAGGTTCCGTATGGAAACCCTTCGGTCAACGGTGTTGGCAATGGAACCAGGGGTTTTTATGGTGTCCTTGGACATTCAAGATGCATATCTGCAAGTGCCAATTACACTGTCCCACCAACGATTTCTACGGTTTGCATTTTTGCAGGAACATTTCCAATTTCAGGCACTGCCTTTTGGTTTGGCAACAGCCCCTCGGGTGTTTACCAAGATTTAGGCAGTAATGACGGCCTGCCTCAGGTACCAGGGAGTCAGAATACTGCCATACTGTACCTGGAAGATCTCCTAATATTGGCACAATCTCCACAGGTGTTGCAGCATAATTTCAGACTGACAATTGCCTGTCTACACAGACACGGCTGGATCATAAATTGGAAGAAGTCATCGCTTCTTCCAGTACAACAGATGGTGCATTTAGGTACACGCTTCGATTCTCTGATGCAGAGGATATATCTGCCAGAAGACAAGATTGTGGCACTTCAGTTGCGGATTCGCAGGTTTCTCATCAACCAGTCAGTGTCTGTTCACTCAGCAATGCAGGTTCTGGGATCCATGGTGTCCACCTTCGATATGGTGGAATATGCCCAGGTCCACTCCAGACCACTGCAACGACTAATCCTTACCCACTGGAAGTACCACTCAATAAAGTCACGGACAATCCAGAGCTGCAGCTGTCCATCTCATGGTGGTTGTAGACGTTTCGTCTGAACAGGGGTCGCCCATTCTGGATTTCAGATTGGGTGCTCCTCACTACCGATGCCAGCCTCCGCAGATGGGAAGCAGTGACAGGTTGGCATACATTTCAGGGAGGTATGCAGTCGGGATGCCGACTGTCTAAATGCCGACCATCAGCATCCCGACTGTCTAATCCCGGCAAGGTTCTAATGACAGTGGTCGAAATCCCAACGCCTGCCGTTTTACCTACGTCGGAAGCCCGATTCCCGGCATCCCGATCGAAGGACAGCCGCGGGGGGAGGGTTAGGGGCTCCCGTGGGGGACTTAGGGTTAGGCACCCCCCGGGAGGGTTAGGCTAGGGGACGGGTGGGTTAGGGTTTGGCCCCCCTGGGGGCAGGTTAGGGTTAGGCACCCCCCTGGGAGACTTAGGTTTAGGCTGCGGGGAGGGGGGGGTTAGGTTTAGGCACTTATTGGGGGGGTTAGTATTAGGCACTAGAGGGGAAGGTTAGGGTTAGGCACCACTAATGGTGGGTTAGGGTTAGGGGGGGAAAGGTTAGGGATAGTTAGTAACTTATCTTGTCAGGATCTTCACTGCTGCCGGTCACATAAAGGATGGGGGGTTAGGGTTATGCACTCCTAAGGGAGGGTTGGGGGGGGGTGTTAGGTTAGTAAATAGCAAAATACTTACCTTAGAACCGCTGGTCTTCCAGCGTCGACATTAGAACCGCCGGGCATGCATCCGCCGGTAAATCATACCGATCCCTTCAGGGAAGATTGATGACCATCGAAAGTATCCTGTCCATCAACATCCTGGAACTACGTGCAGTGTTCAGAGCACTCATTCAGGCACAAGATTTACTGAAAGGCAGGCCTGTCCAGGTACAGTTCAACAATGCCTCCACAGTAGCCTGCTTCAACCATCAGGGAGGCACAGGAAGTCAAGCTGCCATGGCGGAAGTATCAAACATTCTGGTCTGGGTAGAATGTCATCTTCCAGCAATCTCGGTAGTGCTCATACCAGGAGTCCTCAACTGGGAAACGGACTTCCTAAGTCAGCAGGATATACACACCGGAGAGTGGGCTCTTCATCCACAAGTATTCAGGAGCCTTGTGGACAGGTGTGGACTACCAGAGGTAGACCTCATGGCCTCAGGCCACAACCACAGGGTCCCCAGGTACGGGTCCAGAACCAGGGATCCCGCAGCCAAATTTGTGGACGGTCTAGCAGTGAATTGGAACTTCAAGCTAGCATACCTGTTTCCTCCGTTTTCCCTTCTCCCATGGGTCATCAGGAAATTCAAGCAGGAGGGCGGAACAGTTATACTGATAGCTACTGCTTGGCCCAGAAGCCATTGGTTCACTGACCTTCAGAGTCTCTCCATAGACAATCCGTGGCCTCTTCCTCTAAGGCTGGGCCTGTTGAGACAGGGTTCCTGCCTGTATCCGGACCTTCCCCATCTGTCTTTGATGGTGTGGCTCTTGAAACTTCCATCTTAAGGACCAAGTGTTTTTCCAGTTCTGTAATTCAGATGATGCTTAGGGTGCGGAAACCTTCCTCGGACCGCATTTATTACAGAGTTTAGCACTCGTATTTTCAGTGGTGTAAACATAGAAAATATGATCCTGGAGTGTTTAGGAGCTCTCGAGTGCTTGCTTTTCTTCAGGCTGGATTAGACTGGGGTCTCCACCTGGCCATCCTGAGGGTTCAGGCATCTGCACTCTCAGTTTGGTTTCAGCAAAGGATTGCCCCGCTACCTGATGTTAGGACATTTTTCCAGGGAGTTCTGAGGGTTCAGCCTCCTTTTGTCCCTCCGGTACCTCCGTGGGATTTGTCTCTGGTTCTCAGGGATCTACAAGCTCCCCCATTCGAAACCCTTGAAATCAGTAGACCTTAGGTAGTTGACAGCAAAGACAGTTTTTCTTTTGGCTATCTCCTCTGCCCATAGGGTCTCTGATTTGGCAGCTCTTTCTTGTCGCTCTCCCTTTTTGTTTTTTCTTCAGGATAGAGCTGTTCTTCGTACCAGGGCAGGTTACTTTCCTAAGATTGTATCCCGCTTTCATGTAAATGAAGAAATTGTTGTTCCAGCCTTCAGGCCTTCTAGGGGTGAAGCTTCTCTGGATATGGTACGCACTCTACGTATTTATGTGGATCGCACCAACTCCATTAGGAAATCGGATTTTCTTTTTGTGTTGTATGGCTGTCATAAATGAGGCTGGCCAGCTAACAAACGAACTCTGGCTAGGTGGCTTCTTATGACAATTTCTCAAGCGTACACACAAGCTGATCTCTCTGTTCCAAACACAGTGACAGCACATTCTACTCGATCCGTGGGACCATCGTGGACGTTTCATCGTGGTGCCTCTGCTGAACAATTATGCAAGGCAGCCATGTGGTCTTCCGTCCACACTTTTGTCAATTTTTACACAATTGATACATTTGCCTCTCAGGATGCTTCCTTTGGGCGTCGGATTCTCCTTTCAACTAAACAGGAGCATCGTTACCCTTAAGGTAACTTATGTGGACCCTATGGACCCTGAAGAAGAAATTAAGAGTTATGGTATAACATACCTTTGTTGACACTTTTTCTTCGAGGTCCACAGGGTCCATAGGACACCCACCCTAACGCACCTGGTGTTATTGGGTAATCTTTTTCTATTGTATTTCTATGATTTCCTCTTCCTAGAGAAAGTGTTTCTGAGGTACAATTGTCCTTCCTTCTCATCTTTTCCTTCTCCTGCTTTGGGCTTGGAAACAAATTAAGGGCCTGATTCAGACCCGCTCGCAAGCGCACAGCGCTCACAAGTGGGTCGATGTTTTCCCCCTGTGCATTCCCCGCGTCGCGCATGCCATGCTCGAGCCCCAGCGAGCAACTGAAGTTCAGTCGCTCCGGGGCTCGCTACAAGACGGGGCGGCTGTCGATGTTAATTGACAGCTCGCCCCGTTTTGTAGGCGGGTAGGGGGGGTGGTTGAGCAAATGCAGGCATTCTCAAAGGAACGTGATGTCAGTAGTGGACTTCCTGCCCTATTAGACTGTCAGTAGTGGACTTCCTGCTCTATCTAGCAGCGAGCGGCTCTGAATCAGGCCCTAAATGCCTCGAGCCAGGGGTAGTGTATATATGGAGGAGGACCCAGTGTATCCTGGCTGGGAGCTGAAGCTTTTAACTGTTTGGTGCCTGGATTACTCCAACCACATACCCCAAGGTAACTTCTGTGGACCCTATGGACCTCAAAGAAAAAGAGTTAACAAAGGTATTTTATACCATAACTCTTAATTTTCTAATATATCTACTCACCCTTAAACAAATCACAGAATCACCATTGGTGCGCTAGTGAAACGCACGCCATTAGAAGTATATCAATGAGACATGACCACATGTATCATCACATGCCCAGCCCCTCGCCGCGGCTAGGCATACCAATCAGTCGCGCCCACGTGACCCGGCAAGGGCTCCGTCATCAAAATGCATCTGTATCTCCCAGCGTAGCCAAGCAACAAGCTTCCGGGAACACTATGTAGCTAGGCAACAACCAAATAACAGACACACGTGATCATGTCTCTTGAGTCATAGCCCATAAGCATCATTTACAACATAGACAGATTCCCTTTCCATAAATAACTTAGTATATCATATTGAGGGGAAACATAGCAATAAGCAGATTCACTCCAATATCACAAAACACATCTACATATATATTAAAAGCATTTCAGTATACATAAAGTACTGTATATGCATACTTATCAATAACCATAGCTGGTCGACAGGATACTGATTATCCCTAACCACAGATCATGATCACAAAAGAAAAATATAAAATAAAACTAAAAACAAAAATAAATAAAAAAATGAAAAAAATTTAAATTAAACATGAATCTTCACGAGATACACCACACAAAAATAGGGCATTATGTGTCCACATCATATGTACTTAGGGCCTGATTCAGAGACAGACACTCGCTCTGAATCAGGGCGTTTTTTTTTTTGTGCGGCCTCCTGGCCGCTCGCTTAGCTGTGGGTGACCACCCACAGCTATTGCGAGCGGCTAGGATGATGGTCGCGACCATCGGGCTTGCGACGAGACCTTTGTGGTAGGGTCTCGTGGCCGCAAGCCCCAGAGAGCTTCCGGCTCTAGTAGAGCCGGAAGCTCTCCCACTGACATTACTGGTGATGTCAGTGGGGCCGCCCACATACGGCTGGCGTTCGCTTGGGAACGCCTCCGTTTGTGAAACCAACCCCCCACCACGCCTACAAAACAGGCGAGCTGTCGATCAACAGCCGCCCCTTTTGTAGTGAGCCACGGAGCGAGAGAATTTCGCTCTTGCTCCGGGACTTGCGCACGCGCAGTGCAGCAGCTGCACGTGCGCAGAGCCTACCATCGACCCGCTTGCGAGCGGGTCTGAATCAGGCCACTTAATCCATAAGGTATCAGAGTGCACCCCCTACAGAAAAATATTTTAGATGTATTGACTCGTTTAGTCCTTTAGGCCACACTGTGTCCAATTTGTTTACAAAATGACGTGCCACAGGTTTATTAGAATCTCCAGTTTTCAGGGCCAGCCGTATAGATGACCGGTGATTGGCAATACGCTCACGGAAGGGGCGAATGTTTTTGCCCACATGGCGGAAGTGTCCCGCGGGTGATCAAATCGGGAGGTTGGGCACTCCCACCGCCGCAGCTGTGCAGCAGTGCCAGTCCCCGGAGTAGCCAAATGGATGCTGCGTCCATTCAGTGTCGGGAGAGGGTTGGGCTCTCCCCCAGCCTGACGTTACACTGTAGGCGTGCCATGCAGGCACGCCCCCAAATAACGTCACTTAGGGGGCGTGGCGTATAGTATTAGGCCATGCCCCCAATGTCGGGCGCGCGCGAGTGAGGGGCAATGGGGACCAGACCGGCTCAGGACGCCGCAACTCCTGGAGCCGGCCCTGATGATGACTGTGTTCATTACTATGGTGCATTGCAGCACATTACTCCAGCCGGGGAAGGGGTCACCAGGGAGATTACCCTGCCGGACGGCGCAGTCTGCATGTGCTGTTAATCAAATTTAGCTGCCGGGGCACGGGACGGGAGGTACCTTTTGTATCCCCCTTGTAGCCGGGTCTGGTGACAGCTGAACAGGCAGCGGCTGGGCAGATCCATGGATGGCCCACTGATTGTGCAGAAATAAGGATGTCTCCATCTCTAAGAAAAAAAAATGTGGTTGGTCGGGGGGCTTCTGTGTACTCAGAACATAACCCCCCCCTTCGTGCGCTAGTGCTTAGAGTCTTTTGCTCAGCTCCTCATGCTTCCATTTTGTCCCTTCGGCAGCTCTTCCCGGCAGGTGCTGCACTGTGTCTCCTGCATTGCTGGTGATCACACATGACACCAAGAGACCCAGACATCACCAGTCACATAACTTGTGATCCGACTGCACAGAGGGCCTGATTCAGAGCCGGACGCTCTGAAAGAGCGCTCGCTCTGAATCTGGGCGTTATATATTTTTTTTGTGACCACCCACAGCTATAGCGAGCGGCCAGGATGATGGTCCTTCGGGCTTGCGACGAGACCCTTGTGGTAGGGTCTTGTGGACGCAAGCCCCAGAGAGCTTCTATCTCTAATAGAGCCGGAAACTCTCCCACTGACATCACTGGTGATGTCAGTTGGGCCGCCCACAAACGGTAGGCGTTCGCTTGGGAACGCCTCCGTTTGTGAAGCCACCCCCCAGCCATGCCTACCAAACAGGGCGAGCTGTCAATCACCATCGACAGCTCGCCCCCTTTGGTGCGGGACCCGGAGTGACAGAGCACCCAGTGGGCAAACATCGACCCGGTTGCGAGTGCTCAGCGTCTGAATCAGGCCCAGAGATTCACAGGCTGCACTTGGAATAACAGGCAGCCTGTTTAAGAACAGTGACTGCAGGGGCTGCTCTCTTTTGGCCAGACTGTCTTTGCCAGGCAACAACAGCACCAAAATAAAGTAGTGGCTCACTCACCAATAGTGCCCTCAAAATGTGCCAAAACTGCCAGCGCCCAACCCATCGCGGCCTGCTAAGCTCCGCCCTCTCACTGAAAGGGACTGAGGACCTCATTCAGAGGCGGTCGTCAGTTGCAAATGGTTGCACTGGATCAGGGAGGCCGCTTGCATCCTGAACGGCCGCCTCCTTGTCGATCGTTAAGCTGTGGGTAACCATCTACAGCTTAACGACCAACCAGGTTGATGGACGCGATGGTGATCACCATCGCGACCATCGGGGCTTATGACCAGACCCTAAGGTTGGGTCTGGGCACTCGTAAGCCCCAGGGAGCTTTCTGCTCTGATGGAGCAGGAATCTCCCCACTGACATCACTGATGATGGCAGTGCGGATGCCCACAAAATGGTAGGCGTTCGTAAAGGAATGCCTCCGTTTTGGAAACCAGCCCGCCTACCAAACGGGGGCAGCTGTCGATCAACATCAACAGCCGCCCCTTTGGTAACGAGCTCCGGAGCGACAGAGTTTCTCTGTCGCTCCGGGGCTTGCACACGTGCAGTGCGGCTGGTGCGCGTGCGCAGGCCAAACCATCGAGTCGGTTACGAGCGCATCGGCGCTCGCGACCGACTCTGAATGAGGTCCTGAGTCTTAAAGCAATGGGGCCCTCCGGGGTTTTACCCGGCTCCCCGGCAAGCAGGCCAAGCCTGTCTATAGATTATCCCAATCTATGGAAAAGGCACAAAATCGGTATTTCAGACAAATAGGTTGAATCCATTTGATTTAACAGTTTAGTCTGAACAACCATTTTCCTTGGTTTTTCACTGTTTGGTAGCTTAACAGTCCAGGTTTTAAGAACCGTGTTTGGGAACCACTAGTTTAGCTGATGATAAAGCTGTGGGCTTTCTAGAAAAATTTCTAAGCAAGTGAAAGGTGTAATTTGATAGACTGTGTCACCTTAGTAATTTGATGACATTAAAAGGATGATCAGATACAGATAGGAACAAATGTTAGAGCTAAGGCATCAAAACTTTTCATAAAAGTACTAATTTACTCTCACACCTTTTATTGTGAGTGAGTCATCTGAAGTTCCCACAACCTTTCTTTGTAAACCTATTTACAGTTACATATCACTGTATTGCTTAAGATGGCATTGTACAGATGACTGTTGATAATGGCACTATACATTTTTTTTTTTAATCGAGTATATTTTATTATTTTTATAACACCACCAGGAAAACACACATATCTGACATATTTGAAAAAGAAGTCACAATCTCAGATAATACATAATACAAAAAGTGCAGTACATTATGTTTAAAATTCCATTGTCCAAACAGCAAACCGTCCTACAAAGCAGGACACAGTACAAAAATATATATATAGTACGTTGTACAGTAGCATAACATTAGCATTCAAAATCAAAGTGTGTTGGCAGCCCTCCATCTAATGTGCAGCACCTTCTGTAGGGTACCCTCAGCACAACGACCAAGTTGAGATTCGTACCACCTAGACCAGAGCTTGTGATACTTGGGTAATGACTTTCTGCTCGTGTAGAGGTATCTCTCATGATTAACAGTGTCATTAACTAACGCTATCCATTAATGAAGATCCAGTGGTCCTCTCCAGCCAGGTCCTCTCCAGCCAGGTCGTTGGCTATAATGACCTTGGCCAGGGTCATCAACTTGAGTTGTCAGTAAGGACCCTTCAATATTATAAAGTGCATTTAACAACAGCTATTTATAACCTAGTTCTATTTAGTCTGTATCTGTGTAGGGTAGATGGTAGGGCAAAGAACAGTCTGCAGCACATAAGAAGTGGGAATATTTATTGCAGCACATAGTGTTCAGAGACTGATCGTATCTTGTCCACTTGGGTATTAGCAAGTGGGGACAATCGTGAGGACAAGCGCAGAGTCATATAATTGTATATATACAGTATACACACAAATATCATCTATATATCCATATATCATCTATATGTCCAGCTTTTTACTTTCTACATGCATAGTCCTAACAAGTTATCTATTTTACATTTTTTTAGGTGTAATACCATTTCATGGATTCTCAATGTATGGTAAGTGATAACTAAACTAATCAAGCTATAGTGTTAATATGCTAATGCTAAATGTTCTAATACGAGTCACATATGCGGAGAGGTCAGTGGCTAAGTTGGGCACACCCACAGACAGGCCAAGGGGTCAAGGTTATTTAGAATGGCCGGATCACATGGGCCGGATCACATGGGGCCACATTCATCCTAGTTAGTCCTGTGTTTATTACAATGTAAGCTTAATGTTTTATTCAACTGAGCAGACGTTCTGCTTCCACATGGCAAGCTAACAAGAGTGTATACATTTTATTTGTCTTTTCATTCAACCTAACAACGCAAAGGGAATACAATCGACTTAAAAAAAGGAAAGGGGGGAGGGAGGCAAAGTGATATAGCAGAAGGACAAAACAGAAGAAAGGGTGGAGGGGACGGAGTTGTCGCAGTCACAGCCATGGAGATGGTAAAAAGGGAAGGGGCGTTTGTACAAAAAGTTTTTTGTTAAGTCCGAGTTTAACCCCTTTTTTTATGACATTGAGAGCAACTCTGTGGTTTGGTAGTAATTTATGCACAATTGATTCTATTTTACTACATCATGCATAAATATATACCTCCTGACAATTGCCTTCCACAGTTTGGGCCAAATGGGCAAGGGCTCACACCGAGCTATTACCGTCTCATTACTATAGTATTTTGTTCTGAAAAAAAAGATAAAGCAACAACATTGACTATACACCACAGCAAAATGATATCCCCATTGTCTTGTCTTATGAGCTTCTTTTGTTTCTCGTTTCTGTAAATAATAAGTAGCTTATTACAGGACAGCCCCATCAAGCTTAAATCGCTGTCATCTTGTTACATGACTCCTCATTTGGCAGGCAGTTCTCAGCACATCTTTTATTATTTTTTTCAACATTGAATAGAAAAAAATAAATACATCAGTGTTGGACATAATGACCGTTCCATGGGATGTAGTCAGGATGCCGGCGGCCGGATGCCGACCACCAGAATCCCGACACTGAAATTCCGGCATGGGTCTAAGTACCACCGTCTCGCATTAGTCACACGCCGAAATCCCCACGCCCGGCATACTGAACATGGGTCATCGGGAGCTGTTAGCTGTGGGGGGGAGGGTTAGGTTTAGGCACCCCCGGGGGGACTTATGGTTAGACACCCACTTGGGAGGTTCAGGCACCACCGGGGGGAGGTTAGGGTTAGGCACCTCCTCCCTCCCTGGAGGGTTAGGTTTAGGGGGGGTCAGGGTTGGGCACCACGTGGGGGGGGGGCTTTGGGTTAGGCACCACACATGGAGTCTTAGGGATAGGCACCCCCAAGGGAGAGTTAGGGGGGGAGAGAGGGGAGGGTTAACTATACTTACCAGCCAGCATCGGGATTTTCTGCTGTCGGGCTTCCAGTGTCAGGATTTGAACCGGCGGCTTTTAAGCCGTCAGTGTTTCATACCCGACCCCCATTCCATACCTGCTAACATTTGATCAGGCAATATATGGACACAGTAAGTCCTGATCCAACCAAACTCTGGCCCTTTCTGCCCAAACCCACACAGAAGAGCCCATTTGTGGACAACACTCCGGCCAGTTTCAGGTCCATGAACCCTGCATCCCTCTCACTAAATAGTTTAGCAGCGATCCTCGTGACTGGAAATGGAGTCTGTGTGTATGACATGAGCACTGAAAAATGGTCATCTATTATTGTTATTAGATTTCCAGAGGAAAGTTCCTATGTCTGAACATTTACCAATAGTTTCTATCGGGTGTGGTACAAAACAGCGACATGGTCTGAAAGTCGTCATGCACAATGTCGATATGGTCATAATGGCGACATTTTGTTCATGTTGACATAACGTTTTCCTACTGTCAGAGCCCTAACCCTAAACCTGTAATATCAACATGTTCAATTGCAACATAACGTCCATGTCGATATTCTGATTGTCAGAATAATGACTACACAGCGTTTCTATCTTGCTTGTAAATCTAATGATTTAGATAACAATATATATAATAGCCTACTCTGGGTGTATACACAGGTTTATTGCTGTCTGTGTAATGAAAGAGAGGGCCACCACTTTATAGTGCCTAACGCCCGACTTCTTTAATTCTTTCACACTGTCTATGGCACACACAGCTCACAACGTAGCAAATGTAATATTAAGAGAAAGACTTTTAATCATTATACAGAGCATACTAACTAATGGTGCTGAAATAATATTGTCCTGTAAGTCTTGTGATGTTTTTATGTGTGGGTCAGTATGGAATTTTAATGATGAGCCTTTCCTGTCACGGCGACCGTACGTAAAGCCTTGGCACTGGCCGTGTTTGTATAAGAGCTAACACTCTTCCTGTGTAGCTCCTGTGTGTAAGACTATCATTACTAGTCTGGCTACAATCGCTCCGCATTATGATGGGTCACAGCGTAGCAAATACAGTCACATCTAACTACATGGAAATCTGTTGTATTTCCTGTCATTGTGTGACATAAGTGCAGCTGTGAATCACCTAAAAAAAAGTTTAAAAATAAAATAAAAACAAACCCACACGTAAACACTATGGCCCATATACATAGACCCAACACATTACAGGTAGTCATATAAGTGGTGGAAGTTGCAAAATGAAA
Organism: Taudactylus pleione; assembly: GCA_031769625.1. NCBI lineage: Eukaryota > Metazoa > Chordata > Amphibia > Anura > Myobatrachidae > Taudactylus > Taudactylus pleione. The sequence goes on from JAUIMM010000300.1 coordinate 285,742, forward strand.
ATAGTTGGTGGTTTCATTTAATTTTGATACAGTAGCCAGATATAGATTCATTAAGCAGTACTATATGAAAGCTCAATTTTATTAAATAATAAAGGTGTTTTTTTTTTTAAATGACATTATTGACTTAACTTAACATTGACGTGTGGGCATTGTCTGACCACGCTAATTCACCTGCATGGAATCCTAGCTCTCTGACCAGCTGGATTTATCAAGTGTCACAGTACGCTAGTGTGGCCTGGATATTGTTGATAAAGCTGAGAAACTTGAGACTTTTAACATTGCTTTTACACTTGCCAGCTATGTATCTCCTACCAGTCGTTTCAGCCTTGGAGATGCTCCATGCAGAGACCTTTACAGGAGTAGTGACAGGACATCTAATATGCACTCCCCTTACTAACCATGATCACACTACTACTATCTGCAATTATCTTCATTTCTTATAAACTTTGAATTGTCCTTTACAAAGGAAGAAAGCACTCAGGGCCTCATTCAGAGGCGGTCGGAGGATGCATGCAGGGCCATCTCTTCCATTGGGCTTGTTGGGCAGTTGCCCAAGGGCCCAAAGCTTGTAGGGGCCCGCCAATTCGCCCCCCTGTAGCCGCGGCCATATTTTTATAAACCAGCCACCGGTGCACTGTATTCTGATCTAACCTCCCCCACCCCATCCCCCCTGGTGACGAGTACTCACCTCAGTCCCAGTTTCACTTCATCCGCCGGCTTCAGACCAGTCAGAGTCTCTCTACATGTGTGGGAGGTCTGATGGGCATGCAGGTTTAATTTTATTGCCATTTACATTTTTTCCCGTGAAGGGGTGGGTAGGGGCCCAATGCATTGCTTTGCCCATGGCCCACGCTGCTGTTAAGACAACCCTGGATGCATGCGGTCGCTCAGAAACTGGGCGGCCGCTTGCATCCTGACCGGCCACCTCTGTTTCAGTCGTTAGGCTGTGGGTTTACACCCACAGCTCTAATGACCGCTAGGATGATGGTCGCGATGGTCAGAGACCATCGCAACCATCGGGGCTTACGACGAGACCCTAGGGTAGGGTCTCACTTGTAGTAAGCCCCGGAGAGCTTCTGGCTCTGTCAGAGCCGGAAGCTCACCACTGACATCACTAGTGATGTCAGTGGGGCCTCCCCCAAACGGTAGGCGTTCCCATGGGAACGCCTCGGTTTGGGCTGCCACCCCCCTGGCCCGCCTTCCAAATGGGGCGAGCTGTCAATCAACATCGACAGCTCGCCCCCTTTGGAAAGAGACCCGCTACGACCGGCGCTGTCGGTCGTAGTGGGTCTCACGCATGCACACGAAGGAGCCGGCTCCCTTGTGCGCATGCACACTTGACAAACCTCGAGGCGGCTGTGCGGTCGTAGACCGTACGGCCGCCTCTGAATGAAGGCCCCAGTGCTTGCCAATACAGGTATTTTACCACTGACCGCTGAATTGTTACCAGCAAATCCAAGGTAAGGGCAGACAGATTATTCAATGCAGCACTCAATGACATCATATGGTAATGAAATCTTCACGGCACAGTATAACTCCACATATCCGATCACAGCTGTGATTACGCACGCAGTCTGACTGCGATGATATGCTAATCCATCGCGATCGTCATGCCGTCGCAGCACTACATAGGAACGCCCACCTAACCCTACACATATCCGTAATGTTTAGCAAAACTGCAAAACCATCGGTAACATCGAGTACCATCGCAGCCTCACGCGCACACTTGCACTAGCTCTGACCTTACACCAAAAATTACTAACCTCATCGCATGCTGTGAGTGCTCAGGCTGCGTATGGCATCGTAGTGGATAATTTTTGCACGCCCCTCCAACGGCGTTTAAATGCCCGGCACGCCTGCGTTTCGCCAACCACCCCCTCGTCACCACCCCCAAACAGCACTTCCTTTCAATCATTCTAATGGGTCCTGCGTAGTCTCTGCGATCGCAGTCCCGATCACAATGGAGTGTTCGCGCGCTGCGATGCATGCGCAGAACGCAACAATAAGCCGATAGCGTGCGTAATCACAGTTGCGATCCGTAGTGAATCAGGCCCATTGTTTGTAATTTGTCTCTGTCATGATCACCTTAATGTACAGTGCTTTACAAATAAAGTATAATAATCCTACAACTAATAACAATAGGGCTGTGAGTCATCCTTATTGTCGTACATAGCATTCCCTTCTCTTATGCAATTGCACTTGTTGGTTGTGTTTCTAAGAACAATAACTTCATCCAAACTTCCCAGAACAGAAAAGTTGGATGTAACAAGACTGCCTGTAGCATGTACTGTAACTGCAAAGGAAACTTTTCATTCCTGCTTAGCGAGTGACTGCTTTCTCATGTATTACCACTTTACTTTTCAGCTTTAGAAAGGGAGTTCTAGTTTGTCAATGTAGATTAAATGTCACCTTTGGCCATGCAAAGCGGTAGGGGTTGGTTGGCCAGCAATGTTTGGCCTGCATTTGCATTTGTTTAAAAGATAAACTCATAATTTGTACTGCAAACCCACAGTGATCCTTACCATATAAATATTCAAGCTGAACAGGCAGCATTTTCCGTGGAATAGCCACTGTTAGAGGCACAAGACTCCCCCATCATGAGCAGAGCAGCATGAAGCAAGTTATACCTTACAGCTGTACCTTCAGCCAGGAAAAGTCTTCACAGTTCAGGACTGTCCGCCAAATTCAGGACTGTGACAGTGGGCAGACTGTGCATGTGTCTCCTACCTATTCTTGCAGTTTTGAAGACCGCTGCTGTTGGTGTAACAATCTCTCCCTCACCAGTCCGCACAGTATTAACCCCACCACAAGAAGGTAGTGGTGCAGTTATGAAATCTTATGGGGGTAACGTGAATGACTGGGGTTGAGGGGTTTAGGGGACTGGGTGAAATGGGTCAGGTGGGTGCTTCATGGTCCTGTAAACACTTTTGACAATTGTTGACTTCCCTTTGCGTCAATCTCATTGTCCTTTCCAGTGTTCAGAATGGTTAATGTTTGGTAAAATACAACAATAGAGTTCTATAGAAACTGTTGCTGACTACATGGTACAGTACACTATGCTCTAGTGAAGCTGTGGGACACTTAATGAATGCACTTCCAGTGTTGTTTAAAGCAAGGGCAAAGTACAAGGTTTTACCTATTCTTTAGCCCTTGTGGTTTTTCATCTCCTGTGTGCACAAGCCCTAAATGTACACATTTCACCTGTATTTGCTAATACCATCTAGAATGATCCCATCACTAAAATGTTTTGAATTCCGTTCTTTGTATGTTGTAGAATTATACAAATTGTTTCCTTTTGGCTGAACTAATGTTACATTTTAGAATGCAGTACATCTTTAATATGATGGCATTTATCCAGAACCATTTAAATTGCTGTGATTTCAGTTGCACCCTTATGCTTCTTGTATCACGAGCCCTCCAAACTGTATCAGATGTTCCGTGAGATGTACGTGCGCTATTTCTTCAGGCTCCATTCAATCTCTTCCCATATATCGGTAAGTTAGCAGGGAAAGACTTCATGGACTTTTGTATTATTTAATTTTAAACAAAAATGTTAAACTTTGGTCAAATTTATAGTCTATTATATTAACTAGAAGCTCTTTCTATGACTTAATTTATTACAACAAGGTGATACAAGTACAGTATTGTTATTGTTAGAGGTTATTTATGTATTAAAGTAAATAAAAAAAAAAACATGGTCTCCCTCTATAGGATCCCCCATTACCTAAAGCTGAGTACAGGATTCTCATGGTCTCCCTCTATAGGATCCCCCATTACCTAAAGCTGAGTACAGGATTGTCATGGTCTCCCTCTATAGAATCCTCCATTACCTAAAGCTGGGTACAGGATTCTCATGGTCTCCCATCATAGAATCCCTCATTACCTACAGCTGGGTACAGGATTCTCATGGTCTCCCATCATAGAATCCCCCATTACCTAAAGCTGGGTATAGGATTCTCATGGTCTCCCTCCATAGAATCCCCCATTACCTATTGCTGGATAGAGGATTCTCATGGTCTCCCTCTATAGGATCCCCCATTACCTAAAGCTGAGTACAGGATTCTCATGGTCTTCCTCTATAGGATCCCCCATTACCTAAAGCTGAGTACAGGATTCTCATGGTCTCCCTCTATAGAATCCTCCATTACCTAAAGCTGGGTACAGGATTCTCATGGTCTCCCTCCATAGAATCCCCCATTACCTACAGCTGGGTACAGGATTCTCATGGTCTCCCTCCATAGAATCCTCCATTACCTAAAGCTGAGTACAGGATTCTCATGGTCTCCCTCTATAGGATCCCCAATTACCTAAAGCTGAGTACAGGAATCTCATGGTCTCCCTCTATAGGATCCCCCATTTCCTAAAGCTGAGTACAGGATTGTCATGGTCTCCCTCTATAGAATCCTCCATTACCTAAAGCTGGGTACAGGATTCTCATGGTCTCCCATCATAGAATCCCCCATTACCTACAGCTGGGTATAGGATTCTCATGGTCTCCCTCCATAGAATCCCCCATTAACTATTGCTGGATACAGGATTCTCATGGTCTCCCTCTATAGGATCCCCCAATACCTAAAGCTGAGTACAGGATTCTCATGGTCTCCCTCTATAGAATCCTCCATTACCTAAAGCTGGGTACAGGATTCTCATGGTCTCCCATCATAGAATCCCCCATTACCTACAGCTGGGTACAGGATTCTCATGGTCTCCCTCCATAGAATCCCCCATTACCTACAGCTGGGTACAGGATTCTCATGGTCTCCCACCATAGAATCCCCCATTACCTACAGCTGGGTATAGGATTCTCATGGTCTCCCTCCATATAATCCCCCATTACCTACAGCTGGGTACAGGATTCTCATGGTCTCCCACCATAGAATCCCCCATTACCTACAGCTGGGTACAGGATTCTCATGGTCTCCCACCATAGAATCCCTCATTACCTACAGCTGGGTACAGGATTCTCATTGTCTCCATCCATAGAATCCCCCATTACCTAAAGCTGAGTACAGGATTCTCATTGTCTCCATCCATAGAATCCCCCATTACCTAAAGCTGAGTACAGGATTCTCATGGTCTCCCTCTATAGGATCCCCCATTACCTACAGCTAGGTAGCGGATTACTGCACAGCTTTTCTCATTTTATCCCTGCTGTAATACAGGGAAAACATAAGTGTCAGTCTGTCCACAGCGATCTATTGAAGAGCACTGGATGTACTGACTCCCAAAGCAGTGTAAGCCCCCATATAGCTATAAGGGGAGTTGTTACATTGAGGAGCTATTTCCAAAGTTTCCCCCTCCTTATTGTTAACATAGCAAGCATCATATTTTAAGTTTTCTTTTTTGAGTTACAGAGTAGAATGTATTCTGTGAAATGACCTGTCAGTGTTTTTATTGCAAGTGATTCTACAGACATTATAACGATCATCTTGCTCCTTTACTTATGTTTTTTTAGGGAATAATGTCACTGTGTCTGCTGTTTGAGACTCTTCTTCAGACACACCATCCGCAGCTCTTCTATCATCTCCGAGAGATCGGGGCACAGCCGTATGTCTTTTTTGTTGTAGTTTCCATATTCTCCATATGGCATACAGATGATTTTGGTAGTTTTCTGTAGTGTGATTTTCAATGCATAATATGGAGTCCTCCACAATATAATCTTCTGCCATCTTGAGAAAAACACTTGTTACTCAGTCAAATGAATGAATGGTTTGCAGTGCATGAGGACTGTGTTCTGTGACTCAAATGACTATGGTCTTAACCTATCTACAATTATTTAATCAGCAGCATCCATAGCCTGAAGCCACTTTTACTCACTTGCATATACAGGGGCTGATTCGTACAGATACCTCTTCTCGGACACAAATGGTGGCAGGTTTTTTCATACAGAGCATGCGCAGAAGTGACCTGCGGAAAATCAATGAGCGGAACTGGTTTCCACTTGCATATGTATGATTCCCCACGTTAGTTGAACGGATAACAGCATTAATGTAAAGTAGTAAAACCGACTTCCGCGGCTGGGTGCAATTACACTTTGCAAGCAACACAGAATCAGTTCCACAGTGTTGTTTTGTTTTTGTGGCCCAGGAAGAGTTCTGTGCCGTGGCCCAGGCAGGTTCTTTGCAACATACAGTATTTGTTACATTTTATAAGAGAACATATCAAATAAATTCAGACTTGAAAAACATGTAGTTAATGATTTTTATTTTTGTTTCCTATTCAGTTTGCGCATATCATTTAAGTGGATGGTTCGTGCCTTTTCTGGCTATCTGGCTACTGACCAGCTCCTGTTATTATGGGATAGAATCATCGGCTACAACTCTTTAGAAATTCTTGCTGGTAAGATAACAATTCACTTATGGTACACAGCATTCTACATTTTGCTGTGGACTACAACTGCAAATATTGGTATGTGATGTTTAATCCAGACATTGTCATGAACAATACTTGAACAGAAGAAATAAGACCTTTAGAACAACTTGCATACTTTAACTAAGTAGTAGAGTCATATAACTAATTAAGTATTTTTGTGGTTTAAAGGTAGATAGGACTTTCCCGGGATCTTTGAAATGTTATCTGATGTAGAAGTCCAATATAAACATAACACATAACCTTATTCAGTATATAATCTGTCAGTGTACAAATGGAAAATTGTGGGGCAGACTTAAACACTGCGGCTAATAGTCAGCCCTGAGCTATTAGTTACCCCGCGCATTAATCCCTAGAGGGTGTGGATTTATCCTCACAGCCTCAGGGGCGTTAACTGCACCCTGTCACGATTGGGCTCGCACTCAGAACTCCATCCAAGACCCGTATTCAGTGTGGAGCGAAAAGCTGTTTTCGCGTGTTTTTGGCGAAAACTTTTCGCCGATGACGTCGTTTTCGCCTGTTGTGATTTTACTCCGTTTTCAATTTGGAAGACTTTTCGCCTAGATGGAAAGTCAATGCAATGTAATATGCGGAAAATGTTGGGGGCAAAGTTAAAAACTAGCGAACTTGACTCTGGGGGGTCCCCAAGTATGCACCGGGTGTTTTTTTCATTGCAGGGGCTTGCGGCAGGTGGATTTTTCACAATTTTTTAAACTTCACTTTAGCAACTTTAAAATATGCTGGGCCCCATTTTCAAGTACCCCAAATTTGCTGGGATAAGTTATTTCCTGCAAAAAAACCTCCAGAATACTATTCTTCACCACTTATACAAAAACGCTATTTAGCTATTGAGCCCGTTTAAAAACATCAAATACCTTCAGCAAGCCAAATCGGGGTAACCATAGCTAATCCCCATGTAACAGCATCTTTTGGGGGTTGTCAGGCTGATTTCCCGAAATCTGACAGTACTTTCCGCTTGTTTAGGTTTCGCCGGGACCCGTTTTCGCCTACTTTCTAATTGAATACGGCGATACGTGGGCACGCGCGCGATACTTTTCCGCTTGCAAAACACGCGATATAGGCGAAAAGTCCGGGAGGCAAAAAAGTATCGCGGCTCAGCTCAAATTGAATACGGGCCCAAGTCGGGTGGTTGTGATGTTGGTGTTTTGCAAATTACTTTAACAACAAAATATAACTCATCTGCCACCACCAAGTATCAAGTAAACTCCTCCTACACCTGTCCTACACCTGTCCTTCGGTTCTGCTCACAGTATATATGCTTTAAAAATCAGTACCTCACTAGGCGACAGGTCTAAGAACACAGAATATCAGAACTAGAAATTACGTTTTAATTTCAAGAATACTTCAAAGCTTATTGGTACGAAAAGTAGTTAAAAATATTATTACAATTATTAAAAGTGCACACCGATTACAGACAATTTTGATGGAAAATATAAAAGGGAAAAACAAAGTTCATATATCACCTTTGGATTTGAACAATGCTGGAGTAATGTCTCTCCGGGAAGAATTTTGTTGCATTCCAGCCAGTGTGGCTCCCTTAAAAGACTGGACGCAGGCTGTCCAGTTTGCTGGGTTAATACACCCATTCTGTCATGCTTCCTCTCCCACAGAAATGGATTCTGAACTTCATAGCACATGAGAGAGAAGACAGCAAGTATGCAATATAATTACTTCTGATGGTCTGACCTTGTTCCTGTCCGGCAAATGGAGAAGACACAGTGGGCAGGCTTAGGTTCTAGACAGCCTACAAGTGTGAATTCCCAGTCAGCTACTGTGGTGCTAAGTACACAACTTAATGTGCCCATAAACGGTTCTATTTGCAAACGATCCAATGTAGTTTGCAATCGCCCTTGAGCTCTCTCCGGGAGCTGAAGTGAACGATGTGCAGCAAAAGCTGCACGATTTTCACCCAATCTATTGTGCACGATCTAATGATTTACATATTCATTAGATCGAGTGCGATATGACACAGATGCATGTAGCACGGACCAGGGAGATCTGTGCTACATGCATCTGTGTTATTGACACAGAAGCACGGACGGGATCAGTGACACCGGTCTGTGCTGCTGCGGTTAAAAAAAAAAAAAAAACAGAGTAAAAAAAAAATATATAAATGGCCGCCAAAGACAAACCAGCCCTGGGCTTTTAGTGACCCAGTGCTGTTTGTGCTTAAATACAGGGACAAACGATGTAGGGGTATTTAAGCACAACCAGCACCGGGCAAGTCAGAACCAGGCCTGGTTGCCAAAATACAGGGGACAAATGACGTAGGAGTCCTCCGTATTTTGTGCAACCAGCACTGGGCTCTGATCCGGTCCTGGTTCTGAAAATACAGGGGGAAAAATTAGTAGGGTCCCCCTGTATTATCCAGAGCCAGCATCGGACTCTTTCTAGCGGGGGGCTAATGCCACAGCCAGGGGAACCCTTTCACTGTGCCCCCCCAGCTGAAGCATTAACCCTGAATGCTAGTCAGCCCAGGCCGGGAGTCCCTGGAGAGCTTGGGACTCCCCCAATAAAGGGGTCTCCCTACCCAGGCCTAGGCTAATAGCCTGGGGCTATCCCCAGCACCCCTGGACGGTGGGTGCCAGGTTTTTTATGTAGTGTAGTGCATTTGAAAGTGTTGAAAATAGTGTCTTTTGCTGTGGAACTGCGGGTCCCAGCAAGCCTCCCTCGCATGCTGGTACTTGGAGAACCACAAGTACCAGCATGCGGGGCATTACGGGCCCGCTGGTACCTGTAGTTCCACAGCAAAAGCAATATTAAAATAAACACAGGACACACACAACGTACAAAGTATAAGTTTATTAAACATACATGCACTCACACATGTACACATACTCACCTATGCATCCCTGAAGCTCCTTGCGTCCTCTTCTCCATGTAAAGAATCCAAAGAGTACCTGTATAAAAAATATCTATACTCCCCTTCTCCTATGCGATGTTCGGGTCCTCTTCGTTCCAAAGTAGGCATCTCCGCACTTGGCAAAATAAAAACACGCATTTTACGGACCCACAGACTTTAGATCTAGTAACTTAAGGTTACTTTTGCGGTTCTCACCATTGACTTCAATGGTGGGAACCGCTCATTGGCTGAGAGGCAGAAGGCACTCCTCTCTCAGCCAGTGATCACTCAGCGGCGGGGCTTCCATAGTGTAGCTCTCATTCAGGAAGTACCATCCTACCGTGGGTCCGCAAAATGCGTATATTTATTTTGCCAAGTCCGGGGATGCCTACTTTGGAACGAAGAGGACCTGAACTTCGCATAGGAGAAGGTAAGTATGGATATCTTTTTTACAGGTACCCTATGGATTATCTACATGGACAAGAGGGCTGATGGCTACAGGGATACATAGGTGAGTATGTGTACATGTTTGTGTACATGTCTGAGTCCCCCATATTGTGGCAACCAGGGCTGGTTCTGACTAGCTCGGTGCTGGTTGTACTTAAATACAGGGGACCCCGACATTGTTTGTCCCATGACACAGATGCATGTAGCACGGATCTCCTGGTCTGTGCGTGCATCTGTGTCATTGAAATACACAACAGTACAGACAGGTCTCACTGATCCCTTTCCGTGCTTCTGTGTTAATGACACAGATGCATGTAGCACGGATCTCCTGGTCTGTGCGTGCATCTGTGTCATTGAAATACACAACAGTACAGACGGGTCTCACTGATCCCTTCCGTGCTTCTGTGTTAATGACACAGATGCATGTAGCACGGATTTCCATGGTCCGTGCTACATGCATCTCTATCGTGCATGACATCATTCTGTGTGCACAAACACAGAACGATGTGTGTCACATCGTGCACGATAGGTCAAAATCTTACTGCAGGTTCAGTTGATCTACGATGCCGATACATGATGCAGAGGATGCGCATCGGCTTTTATTAATCGTCCAGGAAAACACCACTTTTTACATGATTGGTCGTTACGAACGATCGAAAACGGCCACATCGTGTAAAAATCGCACCGTGTATGGGCACCTTTACACAATAATGGGCTTGTTCCTTTTGGCATGCAAACATTTTTGGATGCTGCTCTATCAGCAACATGAAACTTAATTAGGTTTTGCATAAATGTAAACATTCTGGCCTGCTTAGCTGAACATACACTCATTTGGTTAGCTGATACACTTTAAACATATACTGTATACAGTCTATAGATCATAACACATAATGTTACCAATATTATTGTTAATATGTCCATTCTGATATGAAATGGACCTTATCACTACACATAACACTTGACCTTATTCAGTATATCATCTATCAGTGTACAAATGGCAAATTGTAGGACAGATTAAACACTGCGGCTAATTGTCAGCCCTGAGCTATTCAGTTAAGTTTTGCTACCCCGGGCATTAAGTCCTAGAGGGTGCACTTAATGTGGATTTATCCTCACAGCCTCAGGGGAGTTAAATGCCCCCTCCTGGGGCTTCACACGCTGAATAACCCATAGATTTCGAGCCTTAACTCAGAATCTATGGGTTTCCGTGCTGTGAAAGTGACTAATAATTGAATAGCTCCGGGCATTAAACCTGGCGCATTATCCGCGCGGCAATCACTGGGGGTAATTGATTCTGTCTCTGTGTGTGCTGGAGGTGGATAACTGTAATGTCAGCTGTATTAGAAAATCCACTGATGGTGAAATCTGGCTGCATATATAAGATAACACTTATATACACCAATAATAATGTTTTAGGGGATATAGAATAATAATATAGATGTCTAGGTCCAAACAGATAATTATAGAATGAATCCAATTGTACCCACTGATGTCAAGAACAGTATAATGTCAAACATTCCGGGGTCAGGGCAGGTAGCAAACAAATAGTCATAAGCATTGCTAGAAAACAGCAAAACAATATGCAGAACTGGTTTAGCAACAACGAGTATATCTCAGGAGCACACTTCACTATATCAAACCAGGTATTCTCACTGCCACGGGGGCAGGGGTGCCAAGAGGGGGGGGAGCAGGTACTAATTACCCAGGCCAGGGCTTACATCACAGCAGCCCAGCACACAATGAGAAAAAAAGCCAGCACTCCACATATATACACTAATACTCGCCCAGGTGCCCTCTGTAGTATTGGGAAATACTGAAGACATACGCATGTGGGGACAGCGGCACGCACAGGACTCCTACTGTAAAGAATACCACCACAACAGGGATATTCCGTTCAAGTTCTTGATAAAAGTCTAAACGACTGAAACGTTGAACGGAATATCCCTGTTGTGGTGTTATTCTTTACAGTAGGAGTCCTGTGAGTGCTGCTGTCCCCACATGCGAATATATATATATATATATATATATATATGTATTTAATCTTTTGTATTCAATATAAGTGTAAGTAATGTAGCTGTTCCCTGACTTATTAAATACCCCAGACATGTCCATGTTCTTAGCAGAGCATTTAAAGCAGATGAAACTATTTCGGTTTGTAAATAATTCAGCCTCTGAAGTTTTAAACTATAGGTGCCTCATATCTTTCATTTGGGTCTATTTTCAGAGATTCATTAGTTTTAGTAGCTATTATATTAGTTCCAGTGTCACTACAGTATTGGCCTTTTGTATGGAGTCTGAAAAAGATACTTCCATATCTCTGTGATGTATAACTTTGCCACTTGGCAGCCTGACTCAATGCATGCGGTGTCAGGACGCATGAATCATCTCTCCAGATGGTAGCTGGTGTCTTCGCTATGGTATTTTATCAGCAGGCTGTTTGCTTTCTCTGTGTGTTCTACAAACATTATGTATTTCATGAGTTACACTTCATCCTTGTTGGAGCCTGAGACTGATAACTGATCTACAACATTCTATTTCCTTCTGTCTAGTCATGTAAATTGTAACTATGCTGAAAATGTGGTCTCTTGTATTAAATCAGCATTACCACTCAATCACTAACCTGCTTCTTCCCCTCTCCCCGCTCCATGCAGCCATTTTTCTGCATAAGATTTGATGCCCAAGTCTTGGCACTGGGTATCCAAACCAGCAGCACCCACCAGGAAGTCCACCCTGGCCTGATGAGAGCCATTTATATTGCACATCTCTGACCTTACAGCATGACCTAGATGATTAGATCTGAAGGTGAATCAGGATTAAGCCAGACAGATCAATGTGGTCTGATGATTTTAATTAGGGTGGTGGGAGTTAAAGTATATATGCTACACATATACTCTAGATCCAGATACATGTTGTCACTCTCAGCTGCTTGTACTAAATATACAGATAATAAATATTTAGACTAAAACAGGTATAGTGTTTGGGAGATAGGCAAATATAATTATACTAGTATTACGGACTTGTTATTCGCCGAATCGCTAGCTCTTGTGCGCGATGTTGCCAGATTGTTTTTCTTCTCTCTCTCTCTCTCTCTCTCTCTCTCTCTCTCTCTCTTTTCCCCCATCTCTCTCCTCCTCTTACAACCCCCTTTCTCCCCCAACTTTCTCTTTCTCTACCCCTCTATCTTGGTCTCCAGCCGCTGTGACTGATGAAGGAAGGAACCAAGCTGGCTGTGCGGCACTAGTGGCATTTGGAGCCATGAACATGGGATGAAAATCTGATTTAGTTTTATTGTCAAATCTCTATTTGGAGAGACTTACATTTGCCATGTGATTTGCCCAGTTGTAGCCGGTTCTAGTGAAAGGGCTGAGTGTGAGGAATGAGGATGGTATGACCGCGGTGTTACCCCCTTTTCGTTTTCACATTCCCAGACAAGGGGCATGGCCAACACCGCAATAGGGTTGCAATAATGTTATTTGCCAGATAAAGAGTCCCCCATGCCCCTTGATATAACAGAGACTTCCCCCTCGTACGCGTTTATATAAACTGGAGGAAAGTGTGGAGATTCTTACAGAATATAGAGTATTATGTTATCACCACTTTTTCCTTCCACCATTTGTGAAAAATATGCTCCTTTTAATATATAATTACAATAGGGATGTAGATGATCCAACTTTAAAGTACAACATTGCTACAATAACAACAAAGTATACAAACAAGTATAATGGTAAATGATCAAAGAGAGAGGTGGGGAGAAAATCAGGGGAGAGAGACAGTGGAGGGGGATGAAGAGTGGGTTGTGGAGACAGAGCGAAAAAAATAAATATATAAAAGCCAGATACTGCCAGACATTACAGCTAATTCCCTATATTACTGAGGGCATGCTACCATTTCTATGTATGTCACTAAGCAGAATTAAACTTACACACTGCCCCCACAAACACACTGCCACCATATTCCCATAGACACACTGTCCCCATAGATATTGCCCGATGTCCCGTGTAAAAAATGTTCTTGGCTCGTCTAAGCCTCAGATGGTACCTGGTCTATGCAGCTGCTTGGCGCGCTGTTCTACGCATTGCTTGTCCTCTGGTGAGTGGCTGACTGTCACTGAGACAGCACATGGCCATAATACAACAGAAAAGGCAGGCTGGAGTAATAAGGAGTCAGCCTGCGACACACTGACAGTGATGTCACTGGTACTTTGCCCCCCTGTTGTGGGATTCTTGGACACAATGTTTCTAGGACTGGGCAGACTCCAGACAGCGCTCCTATTTTACGGACTGTCCAGAGAAATCCTGGGTGGGTGGTAACCCTCTATGACAATGAATGGGGAGCTTTTTTTACTTTAAGCTCCATTACTGTTTGTATATTTCGATATTTACAGAGTGGAATGTTAACATTTTTGAGTTAGGCAGAGACAAATGAAGTTGGAGGAAACAAAACATATTTCTGAAATACACCAGTGGTTAGTGAACTCTAGAACCTGTATGAATGAGTAAAATATTTTAGTAGTCACCCACCGCATATTACTTCACTTCTGTGAGAGTCTATAACATACCCCTAACATACAGTTTTTGAAGCAATAAACAAAACATAGATTTGCTTTGAGAAAAAAGGTTTTGCCTTAGTTAATAAGGGGATGCTGTCATATAACCGGTCGCAGGCATTCCGGCGCTCAGAATGCCGGCGCCGGAGTCCCAACACCCGTCAGAATTCTAGCTTTGGCATCCCGAAGGTAAGTAACGGGGTTAGGGGGAGGGTTAGTTTTAGGGTAAGGCACTAGAGGGAGGGTTATGGTTAGGCACTAGGGGGGAGGTTAGGTTTATGCACCAAGAAGGGATGATTAGGGGGAGGGTTAGGACACCGACCGACAGGTGTCTGTATCTTAATCCTGTTGGGATCCCGGGCGCCGTCATCCCATACCCAACCCTTAATAAGTGTGCCCCAGAAGTATGATCATGGTTATGCAGTTAAAGCAACAATCCCAGGGAAAAAAAATGTGTTTTATTTTTGTTATTGTGAATAGAAGTCACACTAGCAGGAAATGAGCAGAATGTTGGTATTTGCTATTTATCCTTGGTTTGTTCCTTCAAGCTGCTATATGAGTAGTTAGTAAAGAAACACACACAAACAAAAAACCTGCCTTACATTTGTAATTAAATGAATAAGTCTTAGTTATACACCTAAATATAGGATAAACCGGGATGTAGTTAGGTGACCGCTGCACGGGATGCCGGCAGCCGACATCCAGACCCATGGCCAGAACAGTGGCGCCGGAATCCCGACATCAGTTTAGATGCCGACGCAGGAATCCCAACAGGGTTAGGGTTAGGCTGCGGACAGGGAGGGGGGGTTAGGTTTAGGCACCACAGGGGGGGTTAGGTTTAGGCACTAAGGGGGGATGGTTAGATTTAGGCACTAACTGGGAGGGTTAGATTTAGGCACTAAGCGGGAGGGTTAGGGTGCGGGGGGGGAGGGTTAAGGTTAGGATGCAGGAAGGGAGGGTTAGGGGGCGAAGGGGGGAGGGTTAGAATACTTAATGAGCCACTATCGGATTATGAGCATCGGGACACCGCTGTCAGTATTTTGACAGACAGCATCCTGACTGACGGTCTCCCATACCCAACCCGGATAAATAACCCCCTTCACGGTGATAAGACGATTGTAACTGTATGCAATGACAGTCCCTGTATTAGGTCACATATTCATGTGTTTTTAAATAAAGCGCTAACTGAGGAGAAGCTGCCAGAAGGCACTACAAGTTACAGCATTCCTTATCAGATGCTGATCACATACGTACCTCACAGACTGGCATTTCATGGGTCCCTGCTTTCTCCGACAGCCCTATATTGTCAAGATCATCTATGTATATAATGATGAGTACAAGGTAATTATATTATTACAGAATTGCCTTTGCTCTGAGTACACACAGTACAGTAATATCCATTGGGACACAGACCCAGCACTGCAGCTATCAGCCAGGAAGGCCTGATGTTGTAATATTCATGCCAACTAGATGTAAAATGTATGCACTTTCATTTCAGTTCATTGTACCTCACATAAGAGAGAAAAAAAAAATCATAAAATATGGAAAATTGCTAAATTCTATGACATTGGAGAAAGCAGAAAGTCTAAGAAAATTGTCCTTAAAATGAAGGAAAAAATTGCTTCGAATTCCATAAAAAAAAAATACCCCAACTTTAGCCTCTTGTCTACAACAACCGCCAACATGGAGTGAATTTACCTCCCCTAATTTCTGCCTCCACATTAGTCTCGCTGGTGTAAATTTTGTGTTTTTTCTTGTTGTTGTTACATTTTGAATGCAAATCGGATGCCAGTGGGTATAAGGACTATAGAATCTTCTGTGCAGTGTTACTTTATCCGCCAGTGGGTATAAGGACTATAGAATCTTCTGCGCAGTGTTACTTTATCCGCCAGTGGGTATAAGGACTAGTAATCCTCTGCGCAGTGTTACTTAATCTGCCAATGGGTATAAGGACTATAGAATCTTCTGCGCAGTGTTACTTTATCCGCCAGTGGGTATAAGGACTATATAATCTTCTGCGCAGTGTTGCTTTATCCGCCAGTGGTTATAAGGACTATAGAATCTTCTGTGCAGTGTTTATCCGCCAGTGGGTATAAGGACTAGTAATCCTCTGCGCAGTGTTACTTAATCCGCCAGTGGGTATAAGGACTATATAATCTTCTGCGCAGTGTTGCTTTATCCGCCAGTGGTTATAAGGACTATAGAATCTTCTGTGCAGTGTTTATCCGCCAGTGGGTATAAGGACTAGTAATCCTCTGCGCAGTGTTACTTTATCCGCCAGTGGTTATAAGGACTAGGAATCCTCTGCGCCGTGTTAATGTATCCGCCAGTGGTTATAAGGACTATAGAATCCTCCACGTAGTGTTAATTTATCCGCCAGTGGTTATAAGGACTAGGAATTCCCTGCGCAGTGTTAACTTTGTCCGTCGATGAGTGTAAGAACTATAGAATCCTCTGCGCAGTGTTACTTTGTCCGCCCGTGAGTGGAAGGATTATAGAATCCTCCGCGCAGTGTTACTTTGCCCGCCCTTGAGTGTAAGGACTATAGAATCCTCAGCGCAGTGTTACTTTGTCCGCTCGTGAGTGTAAGGACTATAGAATCCTCTGCGTAGTGTTACTTTGTCTGCCCGTGAGTGTAAGGACTATAGAATCCTCCTCGCAGTGTGACTTTGTCTGCCCATGAGTGTAAGGGCTATAGAATCCTCTGCGCAGTGTTTCCTTGTCTGCCCGTGAGTGTAAGGACTATAGAATCCTCCTCGCAGTGTTACTTTGTCCGCCCGTGAGTGTAAGGACTATAGAATCCTCCGCACAGTGTTACTTTGTCTGCCTGTGAGTGTAAGGACTATACAATCCTCCTCGCAGTGTTACTTTGTCCGCCCGTGAGTGTAAGGACTATAGAATCCTCTGCGCAGTGTTTCTTTGTCTGCCCGTGAGTGTAAGGACTATAGAACCCTCTGCGCAGTGTTACTTTGCCCGTGAATGTAAGGACTATAGAATCCTCTGCGCAGTGTTACTTTGTCCGCCCGTGAGTGTAAGGACTATAGAATCCTCCGCGCAGTGTTACTTTGTCTGCCCGTGAGTGTAAGGACTATAGAATCCTCCGCGCATGTTACTTTGTCTGCCCGTTAGTGTAAGGACTATAGAATCCTCCGCGCAGTGTTACTTTGTCTGCCCGTGAGTGTAAGGACTATAGAATCCTCTGCGCAGTGTTACTTTGTCCGCCCGTGAGTGTAAGGACTATAGAATCCTCTGCTCAGTGTTACTTTGTCCACCCGTGAGTGTAAGGACTATAGAATCCTCTGCGCAGTGTTACTTTGTCTGCCCGTGAGTGTAAGGACTATAGAATCCTCTGCGCAGTGTTACTTTGTCTGCCCGTGAGTGTAAGGACTATAGAATCCTCTGCGCAGTGTTACTTTGTCTGCCCGTGAGTGTAAGGACTATAGAATCCTCCGCGCATGTTACTTTGTCTGCCCGTGAGTGTAAGGACTATAGAATCCTCTGCTCAGTGTTACTTTGTCCACCCGTGAGTGTAAGGACTATAGAATCCTCTGCGCAGTGTTACTTTGTCCGCCCGTGAGTGTAAGGACTATAGAATCCTCTGCTCAGTGTTACTTTGTCTGCCCGTGAGTGTAAGGACTATAGAATCCTCTGCGCAGTGTTACTTTGCCCGTGAGTGTAAGGACTATAGAATCCTCTGCGCAGTGTTACTTTGCCCGTGAGTGTAAGGACTATAGAATCCTCTGCGCAGTGTTACTTTGCCCGTGAGTGTAAGGACTATAGAATCCTCCGCGCAGTGTTACTTTGTCTGCCCGTGAGTGTAAGGACTATAGAATCCTCCGCACAGTGTTACTTTGTCCGCCCGTGAGTGTAAGGACTATAGAATCCTCTGCTCAGTGTTACTTTGTCCACCCGTGAGTGTAAGGACTATAGAATCCTCTGCGCAGTGTTACTTTGTCTGCCCGTGAGTGTAGGACTATAGAATCCTCTGCGCAGTGTTACTTTGTCTGCCCGTGAGTGTAAGGACTATAGAATCCTCCTCGCAGTGTTACTTTGTCTGCCCTTGAGTGTAAGGACTATAGAATCCTCCTCACAGTCTTACTTTGTCCGCCCGTGAGTGTAAGGACTATAGAATCCTCTGCGCAGTGTTACTTTGTCTGCCCGTGAGTGTAGGACTATAGAATCCTCTGCGCAGTGTTACTTTGTCTGCCCGTGAGTGTAAGGACTATAGAATCCTCTGCTCAGTGTTACTTTGCCCGTGAGTGTAAGGACTATAGAATCCTCTGCGCAGTGTTACTTTGTCCGCCCGTGAGTGTAAGGACTATAGAATCCTCTGCGCAGTGTTACTTTGTCTGCCCGTGAGTGTAAGGACTATAGAATCCTCTGCTCAGTGTTACTTTGTCCGCCCGTGAGTGTAAGGACTATAGAATCCGCCACCGAACTGCGATTCCCCAATTCTCATGCAGCCCTCAGTCGGCCTGCGACACTGAAACATGCAGTTCTACAATAGTTACCGGACTTTACTATGCACTATTTACACTTTAATAAAATATCTTTCATTCTCTTAGTGTATGGCATTGTATGAAATGTATACATATGTGTCACAGCTGCCACACAACACTGCAGAAATGATGAATTATTTCCAATGATAATAAGTAGGTCAGCAGTTGAAATGTTCTGCATTCTCTTCCAGTGCTGGCAGCTGCCGTGTTTGCCTTCCGAGCAATGAACCTGATGGAGGTGACATCACTGGCTGCAGCTGAAGTAAGTATAAGTTACACTCACAGGAGATTAAAATAGTTTCTGACACGTTGCCAGCTGAAGTAACCTACACTTCCCATGTTCTCCTGAAGTAATGTAAGCCTCCCTGCCTAGACTCCTTACTTTGACTGCAAATTGAAATAAAGCTGAGGCTGAATGCAGTAGAGTACACCTGTTGACAGGTTGTATAATATTTTATAGCTCTCTGATAGTCTCCACCACCTAATGTTCTTGGAACAGCCCTTTACTTTCAATTTTCACCTTATATATTTTGCTTATTGTGATAGACATGTGGTGGGTAACAAAAAACCATAGAAGTCTGAAAATGTGTTTAAGAAGTATTTGTAAAAACGTTGCGGTACAGTACTACTAATTGATGAGTCACGTCGCTAGGCTGGAGGTGTCGCTGTTGGATGAAGATTGCTTACGACGTAGGCACAGGATTTATAATGTGCTCCTATTTTTAGCCACAAGTGGAAATTTTATACCTGTTAAACACTCATGATACCATCTGTATCTGAAGCACGTCTGAAAGCCAAAATACAGTCCACTTCCTTAGCCGTCTGTGGGTGGGATCACCAGCATGGAATACTTCAGTTTTGTAGTGTCAGTCACAAAGCATGAGGTTGCTAGTCTGGAATATGATAAATCTATTTGCTGGGAATAAATGATTGGATGGCTGCTTCGATACTTGCGTCAATGACTAAATAAGACTGCTATGTGTTTTCAGGGGCTGCGCTGAGCAGCCAGATTACAGCCTGGAGCAGAGCCACCTTTTTAAGGTTGAAAAATGACCCCATATGCCATAATGGGAGAATACACTCAACCCAATTATTCACAATACTGCGTACAATCCAATTAGATTTAAATCCTGTATGATGAGCTCATACACAGTACAGCTGCTAGTCAGACTGAACAGAAGTGTTACTATGTGTGGCCAGTTTAACCTGTGACCCATTGGGGCATTACATTGTCATGTAGGATAGTTCATGTTGCAGCCCATGATCAGGACATAAGACTTTTCATCAAGTTAGATTAGAACATTACACCACTTGCAGTTCTAGATTTGCCTGGAGTCAGAGCATTAGAACCAGCCTGTTGCCAGCACATTGGAGTATTATTAGTATTAGACCAAACTACAGTATGGTGAGAGCATAGGACAGTCTCAGAACGAGACTGACCTGCACTTGAAGCACTATAATTTTCACAGATGTAGAACCTTGTGTAGTAGGAATAGTCACAGAATTAGTGCTGGCAACCCAAAGTCAGAGATGTCACAGTCCTAGACCAACATGTAGTGAGAGCATACAGTTGTAGTATGTGTTAAATTGACACCAGCCATGTAATGTGGATTGGTGACTTAAGGAAACTCACTGTTTACCATAGCGCTCTACATGCTCTACCATTTGCTACCAACAGATGTCATAATGGTGGATTTCTCATTGATAATGTTTAATACCAAGTGAAAAAGTGATGAATAAAACCTTGTGACCCCTGCCCGCAAATGAATAATTAGCACCAGTGTTGTAGCTTGACGTTCCATTAGTAAAATTAACAACTGGCACCAGACTATGGCAGGCTGGGCTGGTTACACCTCAACAGAAAGATCCATGGGGTCGCTTGTCATAAGGCGAACCCAGCCTATTCAGCATCTGGTGATTATTAGCACTGGGACTCCTCTTGATCCTTAGCTAGGTACAAACTATACGATTATTGGGCCACTTTGCCAATAATCAGGTAATCAGCCTGATCTATTGTATAGTGTGTAGGCATGAGTGTCCAGGGTTTCGCCAGTAAAAAAAGTGGCCACAAATGCACTCATTCGATTATCCGATCAGTCAACTTTGCCAGAAGTTATAGGCCAAAATGTCCCGATATCATGCAGTGTGTAGGGATTCTCGATAATACTCCCATAATTCCTATTATTTTCCTGATTACCTCAACATCCTTGTGCACATACATATTATTATTATTAGCCTTTATTTATATGGTGCCACAAGGGCTCCGCAGTGCCTCAACTGTGCAAACAAGAAAATAGCGACTTACAGTACAAAACAATAAAGGACAAGGACATAGTTGATAAACATTGCTGCAATAGCGATCATAACACTCCATAGCAGCAGGGTGCCAGCAACCAAGTGTTAGGTGCCCTTATGTGGAGTTTGGAGTAGATGATCGTATGAGTAAGGGAAGGAGAAGTACATGAGGGAAGAGGGTCCTGCTCATCAGAGCTTACATTCTAAAGGGAGAATGTACATATGCAAATTCACATGTGAAATTTAGTTGTATAGTGTGTAGTATAGATATCAGCCTTTTGAATTTTGCTGATTAATTTTCCCAATTGGTCACTAGATAATGATTAGAGATGTGCGAGGACCCCGTGTATTGGTTTTAGATCCAGATTCATCTTGGTGTTTTGGTACTGGATTCGGATAAAAATCAAATTAACAATCGATGTACAGTAAACAGCTAAAATGTCTGAATCCAAAACCTGAGTTCTGTTTTTAAATCCGAGTTCTGAACCGACAACAGATCCGAACCCGGACTCCATTCGAACTGGGTCACGAAAGTGAATTCAAACCTTGACCTCGTTCTACTCTGAACCCCTAATTTTGGGTGTGTCCAGATTTTAGAAATCCGCCCCGCACATCTCTAGTAATTATTGAAAGTGTTTATAATTATGAAGTATGTAAACGGAACTGTAAGTCCTATTAAACACTGACAGTGATACTCCAGTAGGGTCTGCTTGTAGAACTACAAGTGCCAACGTGCACATCACTGATTCACCATACTCAGGAGCTTGTGCTACAAATATACCTTATAAAAAATGAAGTAACGGACATTTTTTCTTTAAATGGACACCCATAAAATGAATACCATTTTTATTAAACTGCTAAATCTAAAAGGAATTTTCTTCCTAAAGTAATTCACAGGGAATCTCTAGCCACAATATAATCCATAGGGAAAGAAAACAAAATCCCATTAGAGACCTATGTAACTGCAACTTCCGGAGATCCACTGCCACCAAACTTGTAGTACCATGTATGGTGTATATATGTGTATATATATATATATCATCAAATTTGGAAGCAGAACAAAAGATAACTTTTATATGAATGAAAGAGAACTTCACAGACTTTAATACTATTGTTTGATTATTTTATTAGTTATATAGTACCAGCATATTCAATTGCACTTTGCAATTGGAAACAAAGCAGCAATAAAATGAGCCTGGGTAATAACAGACAGACAAAGCAATATGAGGGCCCTGCTGACAATCCATAGGGAAACTATTTAAAACTTATTTGACACAAATGTAATAATAAGATTTCAGATATGTTTGTGTGTGTTATATTATATATTTTGAAACCTGTCACAGCCCAAAGTCTGACATAACACACTTTGCATAAGTGTCATATATCATTGCAAGGGGGTGCGGGCTGGTTTTGACGTGGAGGTCAGAATGATTGGTCCAATACCTGTAGGTGGTGAAACGTTTTTATGTAAATGTTGTTTCCCTTTTACAACTGATGGGTTAGTTTGTCTACCCCATCCATTGTAAAATTACTGTTAACCGCAGCCTGTAGTATGACACTGGTTACATGGGCTTTCTCACTTTCCACAACCTCTGTTGTGGACAGTGGACAGAAATTCAGACGTCCTTTTTGTCCTTCCCTGTGAACACGCAAACCTTTCCTCTTTATAATCCTCTGATTTCTTCCCTTTGCAGACACATTTTCTATAGAGCATCTGGGACATTTTTCCTGTTCCTCCAAGTCATTTCTGTATCGGCCAGTTGAGGTCGTTTATAAATTGTCCGTTGTGAGACGACTGAACAAGTGTTTCATCAACGTCATGACAATTATCTGTATTCTTCATCCAGTACAGTCCCCTTGCAAGCTTATATATTAATGATACTGGACCATATATCGCCCATGCAGCATATATATTTTGATTCCAGACCCTGCCTTCCGTTAATGGAGACGTTTTTGTCTGGTGAAGTTCTAGCAAACTGTTTGTGCAAAGTGGAATAGATTTTGCATATTTTCGGATTAGGGTGGACATCTAGTTCTGCTTGATTATTGGCAATATGTAATTATATTTGTAGTAAGATGAAGCATTGGTGGGACATCGCCAATCCAAAATATGGTACTGCCAGCGAATGACTCTGTCCAGTACCTCTCCAGCAGAGGTTTTTGAACCAAGCTTACAGGGAAGAATATCAACATTTCAACAGCTATTGTTGGAACCCAATAATTACCCCTTGAAAACTGTCATGGATTTGTCCCCTGTATGCTTTGCTTGGCATACCTATTTGCCTGCTCGGTTATTAGCTGGAAGTTGGGCAAACTTCCAATGATGCTATACGTGGTTCACTCACAAAGGGCCACAGATTTGTGCAACTAATGTGCAGATTTACTGCACATGAGCTAAATTTGATGCCTTCCCAGGAGACACATCCTTTGTCACTGGAATAAATATCGCTTCCAGAATCCGCATCGCTATCTCAGGATGGATAATAAAGCTCTCCAACAATGACATGTGGCTTCAGGTGCCGGTACTGTGTTTGCTCACACTGTGGGGATCACACTCTGTGCTGTGCTACAGTTGTATCACGCTGAAGCTGTACGTCACAGTCCTGCGTAAAGATGGCAGCAGAGGGTGGTTGTTCCTATGAGGATCGCTCAGCGCTGTTGAGGTCTGTGAGCTCGGCAGCTGCATATACTGTAGGTGATCCCATTCTTGCTGATCACAGTGGCTGGGGGGAGGGGGAGGGTCTGGAGCAGCTACAGGGGGACACAGAAAGCCCATTGAGCTCAGCAGCTGCTAGTATGTTCCAATACCGACAGCTTTGGGCGGGTGTTTCTGACAGGTTGCATGAGATGTGACCTTGCTAGGGAAAGCCCAGACTGATGTGGTCAAAAGGGATTAAAGATTATTGTAAAATATAATTTGTTGAAAGTAGATATTTCATGCATTCTTACTTCATGTGTCTGCGCATCTATTGTAAATCAAACGCTTCACTACTTGGAGCGTACACACGGTCAGATTTGTCAGATGAACGATTGAACGATTTTACCAAAGTTTTGAACGATTGAACGATTTTTGACTGCATTAAAATGAATGGAATCGTCCAAGTCTGACTGCAAACCCATCAGATGTCAGATATCGTTATCTGACAAACGGGAACGCGCATCATTGATCGTCCATCGTTCAGGCATGTCAGATATGAACGATTTTCCTTCAGATATGAACGACTGAACGATTTTTAAATCGTTATCGTTCATATCTGAAGGAAAAATCTGATCGTGTGTATGCACCATAACACTTCACGTCTATCCACTGCAGTATTAATATTGGGTCATCCAAATTAGAGACTGGATGTACCTTCTATCCAACCGCTTCTCAAACTCTGACCTCAGGACCCCAAACAATGCATGTGTTCCAGGTCTCCTCACAGAATCACAGAATGTGTCAGTGAGTAATGAATACACCCGTGCCCTTGCTAGGTGACCTGGAAAACATGAACTGTTTGGGGTCCTGAGGACCAAGTTTGAGAACCACTGTTCTGTCCTTTAGGCAGGGGTTTAGACAATGTGACAGGGTGGGCACTGGGCAGGCCTCTCTAGGGACCAGGTAAGGTGTAACCATGGCTCCCCACAATGCGCTGACCACACCCACACGTTGCATTTTTTGCATACCATATAAACATAGTCCGAGATGTGGTTTGGCCATGCCCCCTCTGGTACTCAGTTCACCCCAGTACCCCTACCCACCAATGTCTTGGCCTTGCCTTTAGGAAGTGGTCCCTAGTCACTAATCATGTATACAGTGTAGAATAATGCTGCGTTTCTTATCTATACTGGTCTAAGATTACATGTGATCCTTTTAGTTGTTTTTAGTTATAATACGTTTTTAATACATTTGATATTGTTATTAATGATTTTTTATTTCTCTTATTGTTACTTACAAACTAACTTGTTGTTTATAAGTGATTTTGTTTTGCCATATCTATATTCCTGATCCCATAAGCACGGTTTATCATTATAGTTTGATTTGTTTTTTCCATTTGAGGAGGTTTAGCATCATCCCTGCAGGATTCAGTCTTACAGCTTGCTGGTACACATGGGATCACCCTGCCAGGGCTGTAACTAGGGTAGTGCCACCAGTGCCATGGCACAGGGCACCGCAGGGCAGGGGGCGCTGTTTGGGCCTGTCACTTTTCTTGTTTATTATCATTCTCACTTATAGCGTCCTCTTCCATTATCCCCAGCATCTCCTGGCCTCTCCTCCCTTCCCTGGCCCTTCCCCATGAGGCCATGGCCCTTTTTTCTTATGTCCCTATTTAAAAAAACGGGGGGGGGAGCAATGCTATCTCTGGCACAGGGTTCCAAAAAATCTAGTTACGGCTCTTCACCCTGCAAGCATGGCCACTAGCACTACATAACCTGTTTGTAACCCCCCCTACTTTAGTGGTAACCATTCCAGGCTACAGCACTGGGACTGGCTGTTAATTTTGGGAGAATGGGAATGCTGTACATTTTATTTGTAATATTTTTTACATTAAATTGAATTTTGTTGACACAGTGGGTAGCATTGCTGTTTCATAGTGCGGGGGGTCATGTGTTTGATTTCACCCAGGACCGTGTCTGTGAGGATTTTGTATGTTCTCCTCTATTTGTATGATTTTTCCTGTGGGTTCTTCGAGTTTAATTCTCACTCAAAAGACATAGTGATTGGTTAATTGGCTTCTGACAAACGTAACCATAATGTGTGTTAGGAAATATTAATTATAGGCTCAACTTTGGCAGGAACCGGTGTGAGTTCTTCAACATACTGCATAATATGTAGGTGCTATGTAACTAACGGATAATAAATAGAATTTAATATCTTTCACAGTAAGGAGAAGCTGTGGCCATGAGGCACTGCGGTTCAGACAGTTTGTCCGGTACCATGCAACCACCAACATCATAGCTTTTACCTCTAATACTGTATAATCTGTGATAGTTGGGTTACTGTACTTAGCGGTGATATGCGCACTTGCTCATCGTGGCTGATTGATAATAGGCCTAAGAGTACCCCAAGCAACCAGTACTGGTTCCACATGCACAACAGTAGTGCTAATTTAAGCACTTACATTCTAATCACAATGTGAAGCTGTAGCTCACCAATGGCGCAATGCATCAAAATGTTCACATGATTTAGAACATTCCCAGAACTAGACATATATGCAGCTATACTGTTAGGACACCAGTCTGTAATCCGAGCAATTCAATATTAACTGTGTTAACCAGCCTCATCATGTCAGTGGTTCTCATCTCCAGTCCCCAAGTACCCACCAACAGGTCATGTTTTCTGGATTTCTTTAGTCATGCACAGGGGAGTTGATCTGTTTCACTGGATCAGTAATTATAGCACCTGTTTCCACGGACAGAAATCCTGAACACATGAGCTGTTGGGGATACCTGAGGATTGGAATTGAGAACCACCGCTAGTTAAATCATTCACAGAACTATACAAACTTGTAGAGAGAGCATTAGAACATGCCCAGAACTGAACCAAGCTGCAGATAGAGCATCTCGACAGCATTAAGGTGCAGTCATTGACTTAGACGTTATGAGTAATGCTAGTTATTATATTACCTCTATAAGAAATCTGCTCATATGTCCACATTGTTAATTGTCTCTGTTCTTTTCTTCAGGCTGTACTTGCTGATATTTCCACCCTAAAAGTCATGCCACTTCTACAGATTTTCCTGTTTGCGATTGTCACTTAATCTCTTTTACCGTCTCCAATTCCATGAAACCAGACATGAGCTATGCAACATCTACAATTAACCAAAATGAGTCTCCAGTTAGATGTTTTCAAAACTATCATGTTCCACCGATTGCAACGGCCCAATTGTAGGTTTATGCATTACAGATTTATAAGCCAGTTATTACACGTCTACTACAGATCATCTGCACCAGGAACAAGTGGCCGTCCATAATACAGGAGTATATACAGTATCATGTGTTCAGCTTGCTTTGCACGTTATGGAACTGTACAAATAGCATGGCAAGATGCATAAAGAACAATAAATACATAATCCATTGTCCAATAAATAATGTATGAAGAATGGTCTTTTTTTATTTGCATTATATAATGCTTTGAATCATGCGAGATAGTAGATCACAAGCAAAGGCATGTACCAATAGAAAAGTGGCTTACAGATAGCTTTTGTTACGGTTGCCTAAAGACACATGAAATTTAGTTTGACATCGTTTTGGTACAGTACCCAGTGGCGCCGGGAGGGGGGGGGGCGGGTACTAATTACCTGGGCCCGGGCTTGCTGGAGGGGCCCGGCGGAGGCCCGGGTCCCCCCCCCGCCCTCTTACATCACAGCAGCCCAGCACATGCTTCTTGTGTGCTGGGCTGCACTGGGAGACTGCTCGCGGCAGCTAAGAAGAAGCAGCCACAGTAGTCTCCTATGCCTGTGGGGGAAGCGATCAAGCTGATCATTCCCCCCACTGGTTATGCGCCGGGTTGAGGGGGCTCACTGCGCCTCCGTCGTTTAGCGGCGATGCAAAACGTTTTTTTTTTTCTTACCTAAGGGGGCATGGTCACGCCTTCCACGAATAGGCCCCACCCCCTTGTACCCGGGCCCAGCACGGCTCTTGGCGGGCCTGACTGTACCTCCTAGTGCAGATGCTTCTTAACATGGGAAGGAGATTACTTTTTGCTCACTGTGATATGTATTATGTTATGTGTATGTGTATAATGAAATGATAGCTTTTAGTACTGTATTTGTAAGAGACACGGGAGATTTATCACAGCTGGCAAGAGATAAAGTGGAGAGAGATTCGGCAGCTTGGCATCACTAACCATATCCCCGGATTGAGCTGCATGTACAGATGACTGGGGATATCGTGAACGACCCGCAGGAGCGTGCATCGTTCGTCGTTAAGTTTATACACACTGGCCCTGATTCAGAGCCGGACGCTCTGACAGAGCACATGCTCTGTATCAGGGCCGGGCTATTTTTGTTTTAGAACGGCCTCCTGGCCACACGCATAGCTGTGGGTGACCACCCACAGCTATAGCGAGCGGCAGGGCCGTAGCAGGGGTAGTGCGGCTGGTGCCATCACACAGGGCACCACAGGTCAGGGGGCGCTGTTTAGGCCTGTCAAATTTCTGTTTATTATCATTCACACTTATATTTTCCTCTTATTTCATCCCCAGCATCTCCTGGCCTCCCCTATCTCATCCCTGCCCCTTCCCCATGAGGTCATGGCCCTTTTTTGGGTGCATAATGTCCCTTTGAAAAATGACGGGGGCACCAATGCTCTTTTTGGCACAGGGCACCAAAAAGTCTAGTTACGGCTCTGGCGAGCGGCCAGGAAGATGGTCGCGATGGTCAAGACCATCGCGACCATCGGGCTTGCGACGAGACCCTTGTGGTAGGGTCTCGTTGCCGCAAGCCCCAGAGATTTCGGCTCTAAGAGCCAAAATCTCTACCACTGACATCACTCGTGATGTCAGTGGGGCCGCCCCCAAACGGAGGCGTTCACATGGGAACGCCTCCGTTTGGGCAGCCACCCCCCCAGCCCGCCCACCAAAGGGGGCGTGCTGTCACTCAACATCGACAGCACTTTGGTACGAGACCCGGAGCGACGGAGTGCCTGTCGCTATCCAGGTCTCGCACATGCGCACGACGGAGCCGGCTCCGTCGTGCTCATGCGCACTGGCCCACCATCGACCCGGTTGCGAGCGCACAGCGCTTGCGACCGGGTCAGAATCAGGCCCTCTGGACGATTTGAACGATATATCGTTCAACTATATCGTTATCGTTCATGAAAATCGTCCAATGTGTATGCGCTATTAGATGCTGATTGGTTGGTACTTTATCTCTCTCCACTTCATCTGTCCTTAAGCTTTGATAATTGTCCCCCACAGAACAATAAGAAAATCAAGACTTTCAGAGAGTGGGGCACCCTCTGCGTATTCTGCAGCTCCGGATGCTGACTATACAAGTAGAAGGGGGGAGGGGGGGGAGTTAGGCCTGCACGCTCTATCTCATCAGAGGCTTATTAATGATATTTAGACAAAGGAGAACCTTCTGGGCACAATAGAACACAATAGCTGCCTGAACCTAAACAGGGGAACACTCTTCCCCGTGTAATAACTAATATGTAAGAAAAAAGGGCCAGGTTCCTGGCGCTGGTTCTAGTATTCAGCAAATCTTATTTACTATATACACGATCAACATACATTACAATATGTCAAATAATTATACACAAACAAAAAAAAACAGTATGGCATATACTTAATTGCTTCCCTTTGGGTGACGAATTCCTCCTTATCACATTGATAATTGGGTCAATTTTGTATCATGTACATGAAAAATAGAAAATAGAAATTTTCATAGTGTAAATATAACAAAAAATTTATTTGTTTCATCATTGCCTAAACCTAACCCCCCCCTTCCCCTAGCCTGACCCTAACCTCTTGGGGGGGGTGTCTAACCCTAAGTCCCCCCCGGGAGCCCTAAACCCACCCCCCCCTGCGCGGCTGTCCGCGCCCGGCATCCCTTCAATCGGGATGCCGGTCTCCTGGTGTAGGTAAAATGACAGGCGTCGAGATTTCAACGCCTGTCATTTAACCCTTGCCGGGATTTAGCAGCCTGGAAGCCGGCGGTCGGCATTGCGTCCGCCGGCTTCCCGACCTTTTCCCGTTATAAGCCCTAGAGTACCGAATGTAAGGGATTTATCAGAATGGGAAAAAATATATTTTCAAAGTATAGATGATTTTGTTGTCTACTGCATACAACTTAATATAAGTATCATTGGAAGTAGGCAGAGTAAGACCTTACACAGATATACCCCTTTTACACCAGAGAAATATCTGGGTTTTTGCTGGGTCTACTCGAGTCGCAGCTCAGTGTAAAAGGGTCCCTGAAAAATAACCCAGGTCAAGTGACCCAGCAATCCAAGCCAGGTAGCTACCAGGGTTTGACCGGGGTAATGGTCATAGCCGAAACTAGGGTTTTTGTCACCCGGGGCAAGACAGTAATTTGGTGACCACCCACCTGCCCCCCCCGGTAATTCCCCCCTAGTAATGCCCCATGCAGCAGTGCCCCCCTAGTAATGCCCCCTTCAGCAGTGCAGCTATAGTAATGCCCCTGTACTAGTGGCCATATGGTAATGTCCCCATAGTAATGCCCCTGTAGTGACCAAATAGTAATGCCCCTGTAGAGCCCCCTGGTAATGCCCCTGTAGGTAATCCCACTGTAGCCCCCCTGTAGAGCCCCCTGGTAATGCCACCTGATGATGCCCCTGTAGAGCCCCCTGGTAATGCCCCTGTAGAGCCCCCTGGTGATGTCCCTGTAGTGCCCCCTGGTAATGCCCCTGTAGAGCCCCCTGGTAATGCTACTGTAGTGCCCCCTGTTAATGCCCCTGTAGTGCCACATACACAAACACACACACACAAAAAAAAAAATAGCTACCTTAAACCCCGCTCCTGTGACTGCCGCCGTCAGGTCTGACTGGCTGCTCCTCGGAACTATGGGAGAGAGGACATTACATCTCTCCCATAGTGCCTGTGGGAAGAGCCGGAAGCTGGCAGTCAGGAGAGAACTCCAGCCTCCAGCTAGCACGGCGCTGCAGAGAAGGAGCCGGGCGCCCACTGGTAATAACATCTCAGCGGGCGTCCGGCTTGGAGTTTCCCTGCGGCGCCGGGCTGGAGGACACTGGCGCCGGGTGCAGCGGCACACCCGGTGCGCGTGCACCTCCAGCCCTCCCCCTAGTTGCGGCCCTGTAATGGTACTGTATAAACTGAGCAACCCGGGTTACCCGACCTGGGTCATGCCTAAAATAAGCTGATTGGTGGTTGTGGAGCAGTCACCTCCCACTTTTTATGACCTCACAGGTTTAGCAGGGCAGACCTGAGTTCAGTGTGAACAGGGCTGACCTGGGAGTAACCCAGATCGAAGGTGCAGTGTAAATGGGGTCTGACCTGGGTTGGAACCATGTCCAAAAACTCAGGTCGGACGCGGGTTTTTGGTGGAAAAGAGGTATTACAGAATGTCATTGCCATCCTCATCATTTACACTTAGACCAAACATAACATAACCTACATGCAAAGTGAATTTAAACTCTCCCTGTTTTGAATCACATTAGTACAGACTTACCCAAACTCTGCCATTACAGCCCAGGTTTTAAGGTTATCCATGCTTAACTCCAGATGGTTAAATCAAATTGATTGAGGTACTAATTAAGTCACCTGTGCTCAAGCATGGATATCCTCGAAACCTGGATTGCAATGGCGGAGATTGGGATCCTGTGCATTAGAAGTGGTTTCACCTTGACATTCCTAGAGGACCGAATGCTCCTGCTGTAAGCCAACTGAAATGTTTTTTTTTTCTGATGCTTCTTGGCTTTCTATTGTCTGTATCTAGAAATGCAGAACGCTTTGCTGTGCCCTCTCTGCTATTCCACATCTATGCCAAAAGATTTAAATTCTTTTTCAAAGTATTTCCTTATCTTAATATATCCACACAGGTCATTCCAAAGGATGCTATAATCTAGCATTTCAAACACGGGTATTATATTTGCATTTCTATACGCAGGCTTCTGTGAAATGAACCTAAACATCAGCCAAAGTGCTACATGTAAGGGATTAAACGAGTTTCTAAATTTATCCTTATGTCTTAGACTCAGAAACTGTCAGGAAATGCAAATATTAGAAATAGGAGTTAAAAAATTAAGCGAGTACTGTTTTGCATTGTTAGCAACTGATTATAATAACGTATACATCAACCTAATTAAATTTCTAGATAATTTGCATATTGTAAAAAATTTGCATGGGAATGAACTGTGATCTTGATTAGGTTAAGAACAGAAAATGTCTTTAGGCTTTGTACCAAGCATTTAAAAATCTTTAGTGTGTATTAGTTCTGTAAGTGTAGTTATAAAGGCAAAAACCCACAAGTCTGTCTGAGAATTTAAGTACGACTGTACTGGTTCTATTCATCAATAACAATGTTTTTTATCACCTATTATCACAGTATTAGAAAATCAGTTCTACATAAAATACTAATACATTGTCACTGGCACAGTCACCTGCCCGGTGATACTGGCTGGGAGCAGTAGGAGGAATCTTATGCTGGGTACATACTTAACGATGTGTACTCAGCCAATGTGTCGTGCGGCGCAAGTGCACATCGTCAGCGATATAGCGGGTACACACTGCCCGATGTGGATGATATGTTGTCCGATCCGGCTGATCAGATGTCATATCATCTAGTGTGTGCCCGGCTTAAGCCAGTGTCATCACACTTCGTCAATTTGCACCATCTTGCTGAATTTACTCAGAAGGGGTATATTTACTAAAGTGTGAGTTTTTAGAAGTCGAGATGTTGCCCATAGCAACCAATCAAATTCTATTTAACACTTATCTAGCACCTTATAGAAGATAATAGCTAGGATCTGATTGGTTGCTATGGGCAACATCTCCACTTCTAATAACCCACACTTTAGTAAATAGACCCCTAAGACGTCTAATATCCCTGATGACAATAATAATGTATAATTATAGCCTATAGCACTTTTTTCCCAATAGGACTTTTTGCATTTTCTTTTTTAGAAAGCACATTAATGAAACGTGTCAGTATACAGTTATGTTTTGAAGGTTTCTCGAGTGGAGGCCTCTTGAACGGTGTGAAAAAGTGAGTTCTAAAGCGTTGGAGCCACAAAGCTAAAAGCTCTACCTCCAAATGAATTAAGGGAGATTCTGGGCACTGCTAATAGTTCTTCATCTGTAGATTGAAATAAGCGAGTGGGGCAGTAAGGAATCAGAAGCTGCTTCAGGTACCTTTTTATCCTTGGTTTTCTAGGGCTTTGAAGGCCAGTAAGCCAATCCTGAAATAGTTTTGCTGTCTTACAGGGAAGCCAGCGAGTGGCGTGTAGAATGGGTGTTATGAGATAGTGATGGGACTCATTAAATATACATCGAAATGTATTTATATAAATTAACTTTGAAATGCAAAGTGTGAATAATTCTTTAGACCGTCTTCCTGCACCTTGTAAATACACCCATCAGCCATAACATTAAAACCACTGACAGGTGAAGTGAATAACATTGATTATCGCGTTACAATGGCACCTGTCAAGGGTGGGATATATTAGGCAGCAGGTGAACAGTCAATTGTTAAGGTTGATGAGATTCTAAGCAGAAAAATGGGCAAGTGTAAGGATCGGAGCAACTTTGACAAGGGCCAAGTTGTGATGGCTAGATGACTGGGTCAGAACATCTCCAAAATGGCAAGTCTTGTGGGGTGTTCCTGGTATGCAGTGGTTAGTACCTACCAAAAATTGTCCAAGGACGAGCAACCAGTGAACCGGCAACAGGGTCATGGGCGCCCAAAGCTCATTGATGCACGTGGGGAGCTAAGGCTACTCTGTCTAGTTCTATCCCACAGAAGAGCTACTGTAGCACACCAGACCAGCCCGAGTGCCCACGCTGATTCCTGTCCACTGCCGTAAGTGCCTACAATGGGCACATGAGTGTCAGAACTGGAACATGAAGCAATGGAAGAAATTCGCCACGTCCGATGAATTACATTTTATTATACATATGTCGATGACCGAGTCTGTGTGCATCATTTACCTGGGGAATAGTTGGCAGCAGGATGAATAAGGCCTGCCGGCTGACCCAGTGTGATGCACTGGGCAATATTCTGCTGGGAAACCTTGGGTCCTGGCAATCATGTGGATGTTACTTTGACATGTACCACCTACCTAAACATTGTTGCAGACCAAGTACACCCCTTCATGGCAACGGTATTCCCTAATGGCAGTGGCCTCTTTCAGCAGGATAATGCACCGTGCCAAACTGCAAAAATTGTTCAGGAATAGTTTAAGGAACATGAAAAATGGTCCAAGGTGTTGACTTGGCTTCCAAATTTCCCAGATCTCAATCTGATCCCGAACTTCT
This sequence comes from Taudactylus pleione, assembly GCA_031769625.1. NCBI lineage: Eukaryota > Metazoa > Chordata > Amphibia > Anura > Myobatrachidae > Taudactylus > Taudactylus pleione. The sequence continues at coordinate 319,698 of JAUIMM010000300.1, forward strand.
TGGATGTGCTGGAAAAGGAGGCCCTGACTCGCCACTTACAGGACTTAAAGGATCTGCTGCTAACGTCTTGGTGCCAGATACCATAGGACAACTTCAGAGGTCTTATGGAGCCCTTGCTTTGACAGGTCAGAGCTGTTTTGGTGTCATGAGGGGGACATACAGAAAATTAGGCTGGTAGTTTTAATGTTTTAATGGCTGAAGGATGTATATTATGGTGCTATTATTAGAAAAGTGTATTATTTCCTCTATCATTTTACAGGTCTGTCTGTAATTTCTTTGATGGGAATGAACTTCCCATATATCGGAAGACTCTGTGAGTGTGTCCTTTAAAGCATAAACTGATGCTATAGTTGATGGGGTTTCACGACTTTAATCGTCTACATAGGTCTCATTTGATTTTAAAGAAGTGAAGACCTCATTCAGTGGCTCTGGCTGGTGACGAGCATAACAAGCACATACCCTTGGCACTTTTGCTGCACACAAATGTAAAATATTTGCCTCCTATGAAATCAGTGGGAAGTTTCTGAAATGCATTGGGTCACGGTTTTTGGTGCTTTTATTGCAATCAATGACTATTTTAAAAGTCTGTAATATCATAGTTGCCAACAATCCTGATGTTCTACACCTGGAGTTGGCTGGCCTACCACATAGGAGAAGTGGTCTCACACAAATACATAGTTTGGGCACATTAATATTTTGTCCTGACTTTGAAACTTGTAATGTTGGCAGGTATGAAATGTAAAACCACCAGCCAGGGCTCTTTCACCACCATTATATACATGAGTCCAGAATATTTTTACAGGACCTCTTCTTTCAGATCTAGCTGATATACACAGGGGAGCACGACTTTATTAATCCTGAAGCTCTTTCATTTAGCTAAGGAACTTTGGGCCTGATTCGGCAAGGATCACAATAGCAAAAGCTGCACGCAGGCAGATATGCAATTGCGATCTTTCCAATAATGCAAATGCAGCAGGAGGCGTATGACACCCCTGCTGCTTTTGCAATCCCAGCACTGCAACCACCATCACAGGCTGGGATCTCCATCGTGACCATCAGTGGTCGATGGTCGCGATGGTGGATGGCGCCGGGCAGCCGGCCAGCTGAATAAGCCTCAGCTTACTCAGGCTGGCCGTTTTGCAAGCCCAGCAGACTGCATACGTCTACCATTGCCACCATCGATCACTGATGGTCGCGCTGGGCTGGCCACTCCCGGCAAATGGGGCGGACACGCCCCATTTCCAGGATTGCCGGCCGCCCCTTAAATGCCTGCCGAGAAGAGGCATTCAAGGGCTTATATACGTCTTAGCAGAAGCCATTCTGCACACTCACATACTGAATCAGGCCCTTTGTTCCAGATACTGCTGCTAAATATTGTACTTACCTCCCTCGTGTACACTGGCATGAGGATGTTGATGTCAAATGCTATAGTGGTAATTAATTAGCAGATTAGATGAACTTTTAAAATACTTTTGATTCAGACTTTTTATTGTCTTATGAATATATCAATACACCATAGGATTAAGGATATTTATGTATCTAAAAGAACATCTATCACTATGAACTAATAACTACTTGTGTGATAAACAGTTGATTATTCCACTTGATTCTTTCAAGTGTAATTCCACCATTTGACAGAAAGAGAAATGAAAGGCTGGTGCTTTGGTTTTGGACCACTGCACCTACATGGTCTTTCCACACACTTCAAGTCTTCTCTCTGTTTCGCAAACTGGAATGCACCCTGGTTTTACAAGGAGGTGCATCGTGCAAAAGAGTCAGTGTTACACCAAAGTTTAAGTTCTAACCACTTTTAAACTTTCTTTAAATACAATTACTCTATTTTGGTCTAAATATGCTTTTATAACATTGCTCAGAATGCACCTAGAAATGGTTTTCTCCATAAGCGCAACATGAAATGTGCAGTAAAATCATAGGATAAGAAACATCAAATACCAGCTCTCAACTGGGGCATGATTACTTTTGTATAGGTGTCTATGGGCCTGATTCAGACCCACTCGCAAGCGGCTGTCCGCTCGCAAGTGGGTCGATGTTGTGCACTGCGCATGCGCACGACGGCGGGAGCTCCGTCGTGCGCATGCGCCAGACGTGACGATCGAAGGACCTTCCTTCGCTCGTTGTGTCTGATCAAAGGGGGCGTGCTGTCGATGTTGATAGACAGAACGCCCCCTTTGGTGGGCGTGTCGGGGGCGTGCCTCCCAGACGGGGGCGTTCCCAAGGGAACGCCTACCGTCAGAAGCCGGCCCACTGACATCACTAGTGATGTCAGTGGGAGTGATTTTGGCTCTGATAGAGCCAAAATCACTCCGGGCCTTGCGGTTGAAAAACTCAACTGCAGGCTCCGGCTCGCAGTGGCGATGGTCGTGATGGTCAAGACCATCGCGGCCATCAAACTGCACGCTCGTATAGGCTGTGGGTGGTGACCCACAGCTATACGAGCGTCCAGGAGGACGCTCCATAATTATGGAGGGCGGCCCTCATTCAGAGCGTGCGCTCTGCTCAGAGCGTACGGCTCTGAATGAGGGCCTATGTCCCTAAAATGTGCCCTCTTGACCCGATTATCACATTTAAAAAAAAAAAAACTCTTTCCACTAAATAAATTCTCATTTTTGAACTGCTGTGCAAAACTAGGAGCACTATGGCCCTCATTCAGAGCCGTACGCTCTGAGCAGAGCGCACGCTCTGAATGAGGGCCGGGCTCCATTTTCATGGAGCGTCCTCCTGGACGCTCGTATAGCTGTGGGTCACCACCCACAGGCTATACGAGCATGCATTGTGATGGTCGCGATGGTCGAGACCATCGCGACCATCGAATTTCCGAACCGGAGCCTGCGGTTGAGTTTCTCAACCGCAAGCTCCGGAGTGATTTTGGCTCTATCAGAGCCAAAATCACTCCCACTGACATCACTAGTGATGTCAGTGGGCCGGCTTCTGACGGGAGGCGTTCCCGTGGGAACGCCCCCGTCAGGGAGGCACGCCCCCGGCACGCCCACCAAAGGGGGCGTGCTGTCAATCAACATTGACAGCACGCCCCCTTTGATCGGACACAACGAGCGAAGGACTTTCCTTCGCTCGTCGCGTCTGGCGCATGCGCACGACGGAGCTCCCTCCGTCGTGCGCATGCTCAGTCCATAACATCGACCCACTTGCGAGCGGACAGCCGCTCGCGAGTGGGTCTGAATCAGGCCCTATGTGTATACATAAGCCGCCATTCAATTCAAAACGGTGCTGAATAGCCAGGGGAGGAAGCTCCCGGAGCTATTCAGTTCAGCACGATGTATGATCTGTCTAAAGGATCTCTTCTCGCAACCTCCTAAGGGTGCGGTGAGAAATCGGACTAAAGTTGCGACCGCGCGGCTGTTTGCTGGCTTAGTGCGGCGCTAACAGCCTCGCGGCCCGGCACTTTAGTTGGAGAATGACAGTTCTCGCGACTAAACACCCAGGTTAAGTCGTGAGAACTGACATTCTCCGACTTAACATCGAGCTGAATTGAATAGCTCTAGCAGCTCCCTCCGGGGCCATTCAGTAAAGCTTTGAATTGAATCGCGGCCATAGTGAGGAATGTCCAACCTGCAACTCTCAAGTTGTGCAATCCTCAGATTCTCCACAAATACCACTATGCTGCTCTGCAAACCAATATACTTTGGTGGAAATCTAGGTATACCTGTGCAGATTGCGGTACTTACCACAAGTTTGCGTTATGCCTTGGTTGATAAATGACCCCAAAAGCTTGCAGCCCTAAGTAGCTAGCTAAATAACTTATGGCAGAGGTTCTCAATGTCAACCCTCTTATTTTCTCAACAGATCATGTTTTCAGGATTCCTGCCTGTGGAAGCAGGTGTGATAATTACTGACCTAGCAAAATAGATCAACTCACCTGTGTGTGATTAAAGACATCCACAAGACATGACCTGTTGGTGGTACTTGAGGACTGGATAGAGAAACTACTGCCTTATTGTATCCTATAAACCTGTATTTAAGATGAAATAGACCTTAACAGGGGCGTATTTGTAATGGGTGCAGGGTGGGGCACACGGACCCCTGGATCCAGGAGGGGCCCGCACTGCACACCCTGCACCTTTAAAACTTACCTCTCCGGAGTCCCACGTCGGCTCCGGTGTCTGCACCTGCAAAAACGGCTAGAAAATGGTTGCTGCGGCCATTTTCCCGTTGTTTGCGCATGCGCAGTACAGGGAATATGGACGCCGCAGCCATTTTCCCGGTGACGTGTGCATGCACTATAGACTCTGGGCACACTCTAGTGCCCAGAGTCTATAAGTGCGGCACTGGCAGCGCATTGCTCAGTGCGCAGCCAGCCGCTGGACAGAGATGAGGGGTCACGTGTCGGAGACTGCACACGGGCCCCCTCCTCTCTTGAAACGCCCCTGGACCTTATGTTAGGGCTACTGTATATACAGTATGCAATTTTCAGTCTCTGCAGTTAAATCACGTGATGGTAGGAAAACGTGGCTTTACACACTAATACCCCATTTTACACCGGAGCTAAAACCCGGGTTTTTGAAGGGTTAACCCGGGCAGCTCCCTGGTGTAAAAGGGCAGAGGGTTGGATCGCTGGGTCGAGTGACCCGGCAATCCAACCCAGGTAACTAGCAGGGTTTAACACGGGCGTAGCCCGTGAAACCCTGCTATGGGAACAGCGCACTCCGGGTCACGAAGACCTGGAGTGCGCTGCTAGCCGGCTGATTGGTCCGGCTTCAGTGGCGCTTGGAGATGACGTCATCTCCAAGCGTCCACTTTCACTCCGCAAAAGCCGGGTCTATGCAGACCCGACTGCGGTGTGAGCGGCGCTGACTCGGGAATATCCCAAGTCAGCGCCAGCAAAATTCCGGGTCTGATCCGGATAGGAACTTTGGCCCTCATTCAGAGCTGGACGCAATTAGCGCTCGCTCGTCCTGATAATAGGGGTGGCTATTCAAATGAACCATTCGCTGTTTGCGGTCTGTTCACGCCTCTAGGTCTGAACGAGCGAACAAAACTTGCGGTCGTTTTTAGGGAAACTACGCCCCCTGGCCGCTCGCATCCTACGTCATGTCCGCTATTTATAAGATTAATCGAGTACATCGAACAGGGTATGAACTGCTCGCTATTCTTGTGGTCGGTTTTTGCTACCACAATTTTGCGAGCAGTTCTGGCTATAAAATAACCCAGTGATGTGGTTAATGACGCTGCTGTTTTAATTATGCACACCCATAAAACGCCCGTTTTGACCTTTAAGCACGCCTGCGTTCTGATTTCCACTCCCCGTTTTCAAGCACCTTCCCCTGTTACTACCCACATACACCTCATTCTGTCACTCAAATTAGCAGGCATTCGCTATTTTGCGAGCACATGAATTTTGACCGCACTGACTGGTTCGCGCATGCGTATAACGATCCGTATGCATGCGCAGTTGGCCAAACATCGCTCGGAGCGAACGAGCTGGCGCTTACGAGTGGCTCTGAATCAGGCCCTTTGTTCCAACTCCGGGTCAGACCCGAATTTAGGTGGAAAAGGGGTATAACTGACTGACCTCAGGAGCTTAATGATTTAAAGCAGGGATCCCCAACCACTGTCCTCAAGGCACACTAAAGCCCCGTACATACTGGACGATTCATTTAAACGATAAGTTGTTCAAATCGTCCAGTGTGTATGCACTTACAGAATAACGATGCGCGTTCCCGCGGGTCGATAACGATATCCCCAGTTGTCTGTACATGCAGTCCAATCTGGGGATATCGTTAGCGATACTATGCTGCTGAATACATCATGCATCGTCTCAGCCGTCGTTTTCCGTTGCCGGCATCGGCAAGTGTGTATGCACTTACTGATGCCGGCACCCCCACCGGGCCCCCCACAACCAGTGTGTACGGGCTTTACAGTCCAGGTTTCAAGGATAGCCAGACTTGAGCACAGGTGTCTTAATTAGTACCTCAGTTATTTTGATTTAACCATCTATGCTCAAGCATGGATATCACTAAAACCTGGACTGTTGGTGTGCCTTGAGGACCGAGCCTGGAAAACACTGATCTAAAGGAAGACAAACCGTCCAGTGTTCTCTGTTCAAAATGGCGAGCATTGCATAAAATCTCCCGAATGAGTAATTCATAGAGCCTGAGTAATTCATTAGCCTCTACAGAGAAGAATAATGGCCTGACATTCACACTATATCCCTGAACATCATCCCACTACGCAGGAGAGCTTGTGATTGTAAATCGCCCATGTTAGCCCAGCCCTATAGGTTTGTCATACTATGGACATTTAGGGATTTTTTATTAATTTTTTTTGTAATGTAAAAAGCATAATTTTCTTGCAAAAAGAATAAAAGAAGATAGCAGCTCATGTAAATCATATAAATATTCAGCAAAATATATCTGTGTATGCTAAACTATATGGCTAGAATAGGACCTGTGCTCTTCTTAAGGACAGGCCACATTTTGATATATATTTAAAAGAAAAACAAAACCAGGGAGTATTTTTGTTTCTCATACCCATTTCATACCCCTTTTACACCAGAGCTAAAACCCGGGTTATTGCAGGGTTAACCCGGGTAGCTCTTTGGTGTAAAAGGGGACAGGGTTGGATTCACGGGTCAAGTGACCCAGCAATCCGACCCAGGTAACTTGCAGGGTTTAACGTGGGAATAACCCGTGAAACCCTACAGTGTAAATGGTGCGATTCGGGTCATGATGATCTGGAGCGCACAGCATCCCGGCCGGCTTCAGTGGTGCTTGGAGATAACGTCATCTTCATGCGTCCACTTCCACACCAGTGCTGGATCACTGCAGACCTGGCTCCGGTGTGAATGGCACCGACTCGGGAATTTCCTGGGTTGGCACCGGCTAAATTCTGGGTCTGATCGGTTTGGAACCCTGTTCCAACCTCCGGGTCAGACCCGAAATTTATGTATAAAAACAGTATCAGACATACAGCAGAAACCCAGGTTTTTGGCCGTGAACAAATCATCCCGGGTTTTTGCTATGTGTGAACAGAAATGACCCAGGTCGAAGTCCTGGGTCCTTGACCCTGCTCTGTACCACGGTTTTTCCTGGGTGCAACCTGGGTAGGCTCTAGTGTGAATGCATCCAACCCTGGTTTTAAGAAAATGTTCTCATTGGCTGTTCTGTGCACCTGCAGATGACATCAACTGCAGCCACCTGGACCACATGACTGGGGAGCAAACAAATTGAAGAATGTATTATTTTATGTTTAACTTTATGTAAAAATGTTGTCTTTGTATAGACCGAAACTTTATAAAGGCTATATTCATAATTGTATTATTGTAATGTAAAACTTTATTGGTTTTCAATTAAAATAAATAAAAACATTGGAAACAAACAAACTTTGTGGCCTTTACTCTAAAAATTTTATTTTTTTTATATTACTGTGAACAAAAAAACAAAGTGTCCCCTTTAAGTCCACACCAAATTCCATGGCAGCCCCGGGTTTAGTGTGCTCATACCTAAGCCTGGAAATTCCTGGGTTTTCGGAGTAGTGTGAAAGGGGTTCTCAGACCGAGACCTGGGAATTTACCGGGTTAATAGACTCGGGAAGTACCTGTGTGTTTCCCAGGTCTTATGTCTGGTATTAGGAGAAACAAAAAGAGTGTTACTGATGGAGTGATGTAGTGTTATTATTACAGTTGTCTACTATTACTGCATATCCCTAACATCACAAACACACAATGCAAGATAAGCTGTAGTTACATTCTGCCTCTGTGACGATTGATATTTGCGATGAATCTGATTTTATATTTTTGCCCATTCATTACAAAAGCAGCTTTACTGTCATCTATAGAGACCAAAGCAGCGGGGCAGGTAGAGAATTTCCTCCAGGCCAAGTTTTACTGAGCCAAACTGACCAGCGATCAGAGAAGGTTAGAAATGACTTTGGTGCAGCAGTAACTTTCCTCAGCAGTGCACAGTCTACGAGTGGCTGTTTATGGGGCTGCACTGGCCTATAACTGAAGTCATAAAAGCGACTTTGAGTCCTATGGGAAAGAAGCGCGATATAAATAAAATTATTATTATTATTATTATAATGCAGATTTCATTTACATAGATAGGAACAGCTACAATTATCCTGCAGGGAGGACATGGATCATGCGTAGCTACAGTAATGGGGGTATCCACTAGACGATAAAGTTGAACGATAACGATAAAATCGTTCGATAATCGTTCGAACATCGTTTGAACATCGTTTGAAAATTTGGTCTTTTAGACATCTATCATCGTGCAAACATGCTGAGCCTGTCGATATCGTCAGGCTCAGCATGTTTCCAGATGATGGATGACCCTGCACTGAACGTCTGCTCGTTCAGTGAAGGCACATAACACGACTGACAAACGACTGCACGATTACAATGTCGTAATCGTGCAGTCGTTTTCAGATCTTGTAGTGGATGCCCCCCATAACTCGTCTTACTTCCAAAATCAGCCTGATAATGTAAGCTAAACATATCTAAAGTCCACCCATGTCGACATGCTCATGTTGACCTGATTCATGTCAACATAACTGTTGACCAATTAAAATTAAATCATTACAATGGCGGGTACAGTTTGCAAAGTTGTCTTCTTGATTCTCGTTTGCTCCTCAGTTTTCCATATCTACAAGTGGAGCAATGAATACATGTCAAGTGGAACCTGAAAATAACTTCAAGATACACAGTGGTGTAGTGGTTAGAATTACTGCCTCACAGCACTGAGGTCTTGGGTTTGATTCTCTCTGTGTGGAGTTTGTATGTTCTGCACATGTGTGTGTGGGTTTCCTCCCACAATACAAAAATATACTGGTAGATTAATTGGATTCTGATAATTAACGTGTGTGTGTGTACGTCTCCACATGGTAAGGAATCTAGATTGTAAGCTCCACTGGGGCAGCTGACTGATGGAAATTACCAATACTCTCTGTAAAGCGCTACAGAATATGTGTGCGCTATATAAATAACTGGTAGTAAATAAAGAAGATATGTTGAAAAAGGCAACTTAGCCATTGAGAATTAAGATGCAATATATATATATATATATATATATATATATATATATATATATATATATATAGTAACAGTCTAGGGCATTTTGCTCAGTGGTGCAGTATTTGGGTGAAATACTGGTCACCATGCAGCTTGTCCGGGTTAAAACAAACAAAAATGGGGTTTTAATATTATTGCATACAGCAATAAAAAATAAAAAAAACAACCTAGCCCCCATTCAGGGCACGCACTACCTCACTCCTTCAGCCCTAACTATCAAGTACAGCTAGTGTGCTCAGGACTTCACACAACATACCAGTCCTACCTGCTTTCCCTCACATTAGAAAGCAAGAGGTTAGTATCTTTATCCTGCAAACTTTTTGTGATGTCTGGAATTAAAGAAGCAATGTCAGAGACCGTAAATGTCCCCAGGAGGCTGAGACTTTCCAATTTCTCTTCATTTCCAACACAAACAAAATTAGCTGTAAGTTCCGACTTGTTTGCATCAGGTTGGGTATGAGATCCCAACGGTCAGGATGCCGCTGGTCAGAATACCGACAGAAGCATCCCGACACCCATAAGGAAATAAGGTAAGACTAACCCTTACCTCTAACCAGGCTTGGACTGGGCCACCGGGGATTCGTGTAATTCCCCGGTGGGCCAGGGCAGCTGAAGGTACGGACTGACAGGGCCCCCAGCCACCGTCTGTTGCTGATGATGACTTGGTGGACCGGGGGCGGGGCCACCGGAAGGGGCGGAGTCCCAGCCCTGAGAAAAGCAGGTCAGTGCTAGAGGTGTCGGAGTTTCAGGGGTCTATTTACTAAGCAGTGTTAGGAGACAGAGTGAAAAGTGATAAGGTGTCAGTCAATCAGCTCCTAACTGTCATTTTTCAAAGACAGCCTGTGAGATGATAGTTGGGAGCTGATTGGCTGGCACCTTATCACTTTTCACTCTGTCTCCTAACACTGCTTAGTAAATAGAGCCCACAGTGTGATTTGTGTGAGGGGGCTGTCACGCTGTGTGAGGGGCCAGTGTGGTCTGTGAGGGGGGCTGCTGTGTGAGGGGCCAGTGTAATCTGTGAGGGTGGGGGCTGATGTGTGAGCAGCCAATGTGATCTGTGAGGGGGGGCTGCTGTGTGAGGGGACAGTGTGATATGTGAGGGGGGGCTGCAGTGTGAGGGGCCAGTGTAATCTATGAGGGGGTGTAAGAGGGGTGCGGTGCAGTGCCTACGGCCGTGCAGGTGTACTTCTGTTTCTTACCTTGCGTCGCACCCTCTCACCTTCAGGCAGTAGGTTGAACAGACGGTCCTGGAATTCCCAAATAGAACACGGACACGATGACCTAGGAGGAAGGAGATGATGTGAGTACTGTCCTTCCTCACGTCGACCGACACGCCCTACCGGACCGACGGATAGAAGATCATCACTGGCACTTTTGGCCTCAGATCCCGAATTTTCACCTATAGGTACTCGCGCGCCAGGTGAAGGACCACTGTCCGCCCAGAAGGAAGATAGACAGTACGTACAGATATTGCTCACAGTGTCCACTCTTGCTCTTCGTCTGCTCACTCGCCTACAGGTCCCTGTAAAGAGTTACACACCACAGCCGTGCGGGGTCTAAACCTGTCACGCTACTACACATACTATGACAACATCACCCTCAACCAACAGTGTGTGTAGTGCGACGTGTATAACAATAAACTAAACATTTGCCCTGCACGGAACAACAATCACAGACGGTAATCACACAAGAGTTAAACACGGTTCTGTCCCTTTAAATGTTTGTTCCTGCCTAACTAGAGCTGGCCAGCTCCTCTTCTTAGTGACTAGCAAATTTACCTGCTATCATAGTGGGAGCCTGACAGCTCTCCATGGGGGACTTAGAGGGCGAGAGACACACAACTGCTCACACCTCTATACACTCACACAGGGCTACCTACTATACCAGTGGTATACTCTCAGTGGGCTCAGGGCCCTATGCCTAATGCCCAGGGTCCTACAAACAACTCAGGCCTTATGTCTGCCTACTGCAGGGCACACGAGGGGCCTAATGCCCAGAGTCCCCTTTCCATAATGTGGCTCAGGTCTATGGGCCTGCCTAAAGGTAGACTCGGGTAGTGGCCTGGGCCTACTGCCCAGCGCACTTTACTTGGGGCTCAGGCCTATGGGCCTGGCTAACCGTGGGACTCACTTAGTGGCCTGGGCCTAATACCCAGGCCACCTTATAGTTTACAGTGGCACGCATAATTGCACATTTACTGACCTCGGCCTAACACCCAGGTCACTTACTTCTAACAGGGCCAATGAACTTCTATAGGGCCTACTACCCCCTTACAGCACCTGGGCCTTGTGCCTGCCTTTATGGCCACAGGCCTAATGCCTGTATGTACCCTGCGGGCCTAGTGCCCGACAACCCTGGTGGTCTACGGAGGTGTTAAATACCGGTGGCCCAAGGCCGCCTACCGGTATGGTGGAAGAGGCTGCGGGGAGGCGGAGCTTTGTTAGCTCTTTTACTTTCCGTCCCCGCAGTCCTCTCCGGTCCTCAGCCGCATTCTTCGGCCACTGGCCCGTCCTGGCCAGCGGCGTCAACTCTTCTTCTCCACGTCCAGACGGCCACTCCTATCTTCCTTCTTGTTCACGGCGTCTTCTGCCCTCTTCTGTGGCCGCTGGAACTCTTGCCACAACGCTCTCTTCGGGAGGTCTTCACTCCCCCCACTCCGACACCGGACTGAAGATTCCCGCTCAGCGGCGTCTGATACAAGACGCCGTGAGTGGGCGGGGCTATAACGCTGCGAGCAGTGACTGGCTCGTCGTATCTGCCTCCTATTGGCTGCTGGTCCGTTAGCCGTGTTTGGTTTGCGGCCAGAGCCAAACCCGCTGCCACATCTTGGCTGCCGGGCGGCGAACTCCACTTAGCTTGTGCCCGGAGCCAAGCTTCTCTTGCTGACGCTTTACCGCCGCCGCTGGTAGAAGCGACCAGGCGGTCCCTTCACCAGGTACCCGCCGCGTCTGCTTACCTGGCGCTGGGAGCAGAAACAACATCCCAGCGCTGGACACCGATGTGTCCCGCAGGGGACACATCTCCTCCTGCTGTGCCGATGCTGGGATCAGCCACTTGATCCCAGCACGGCTTTCCATAGGGGGACTGCTGTATGAGGGGCCAGTGTGATCTGTGAGGGGAGGCTGTGTGATCTGTGAGGGGGGGCTGTTTAAGGAGGCAGTGTGATCTGTGAGGGACTGTAATGTGTGATGGGCCAGTGTGATCTGTGAGGGGGGTAATGTGTGAGGGGCCAGTGTGATCTTTGAGGGGGGTAATGTGTGAGGGGCCAGCGTGATCTGTGAGGGGAGGCTGTGTGAATCTATGAGGGGGGGCTGTGTGAGGAGGTAGTGTGATCTGTGAGGGGGTTATTGAGTGAGGAGGCAGTGTGGTCTGTGAGGGGGGTATTGTGTGAGGAGGCAGTGTGATCTGTGAGGGGGTTATTGTGTGTGGAGGCAGTGTGATCTGTGAGGGGGGTATTGTGTGAGGAGCAGTGTGATCTGTGAGGGGGGTATTGTGTGAGGGGTCAGTGTGATCTGTGAAGGGGGGGTGGTTGTGTGAGCGGCCAGTGTGATCTGTGAGGGGGTAATTTGTGAGGGGCCAGTGTGAACTGTGAGGGGGGCTGTGTGAGAAGGCAGTGTGATCTGTGAGGGGGGGGCAGTGTGATCTGTCAGGGGAGCAGCATGTGCATGAGGCTATGGGGGCAGCATGTGTGTAATTGAGGCTATGTGTATGTGAGGCTATGGGGCAGGATGTACATAAGGCTATGAGAGGCAGCGTGTGTGTGTAAGGCTATGGGGTGCAGTGAGAATAAGTGAGGCTATCGGGGGCAGTGCGCGTGAGGCTATGGTGAGCAGCATGTGTGAAGATATGGTGGCAGTGTGAATCTGAGTCCATAGGGGCAGGGAGGGGGTGGGGGGGCGCCAAAAGAAATTCCCACCTAGTGCTTCATTTGGTCTAGAACCAGCCTAGTGCCCAGCATGTATGTGTCTGCCCTCTGAGCATGTCATCAGATGTGGAGGAGGGGTATAAGCAGCATGTATAGGAGGGGAATAAGCAACAAGTATAGGAGGGCCATAAGGAGCATATATAGGAAAGGAATATGCAGCATTTATAGGACTCCTTTCTGTCAAGTGGGAAGTGACAGCTGTGGGATTTGACCTTCTGGTGATGCAGGCAGTATGGAACAAGTGGAGTCTAGAATGCAGGGCAGGAGCCAAGTAGCAGCGCTGTCCTTCAGGTCTTCAACACAGATGGAATAGAATGAAGCCTTGAGTCATAGTTGCCGACTTTCTGGCTGCTCATTCCGGGAGGGAGCAGCCAGATCGGCAGGGCAACGGGGGGCGTGACCGAAAAAGGGGGCATGTCCGGACGGGTGCCTGTCGTTTGTAGGCGTCATGGGGGCGGGGTCACGTGATCGCATCATTTTGGGGCCAAAATGACGCGAATCGCGTCACTGGCTGCCCTCCCAGCGGGGTTAGAAGTAAATTGCAGGGGATGTCGGGGGGATCGGTGGCCGCCGGGAGGCTTGTCTGCATTTCTGGGGAGGCGGGAGGTGTACCCGATTATCGAGAGGCTCCCGCCCAAATCGGGAGGGTAGGCAACCCTGTCTTGAGTGTGCTCTTCTGTCTGCATCCCTCCTTCCCCTCTGCTTCACAGGGATCCATCCAGCTGCCAGCACTACAGTAGCAGCACAGCAAATGTAAGTGCACGTGTTTGATGCCTGTCCTGTCTATGTTCCATATTCTCTGTCTGCCTGTCCTGTCTGTGATCCATATCCTTAGTGTCTGCCTGTCTTGTCTGTGTTCTATAGCCTCTATATCTGCCTGTCCTGTCTGTGTTCCATATCCTTAGTGTCTGGCTGTCCTGTCTGTATTCCATATCCTTAGTGTCTGCCTGTCCTGTCTGTGTTCCATATCCGGTCTGCCTGTACTGTCTGTGTTCCATATCCGGTCTGGCTGTCCTGTCTGTGTTCCATATCCTTAGTGTCTGCCTGTCCTGTCTGTGTTCTATATCCTTAGTGTCTGGCTGTCCTGTCTGTGTTCCATATCCTTAGTGTCTGGCTGTCCTGTCTGTGTTCCATATCCTTAGTGTCTGCCTGTCCTGTCTGTGTTCCATATCCGGTCTGGCTATCCTGTCTGTGTTCCATATCCTTAGTATCTGCCTGTCCTGTCAGTGTTCCATATCCTTAGTGTCTGCCTGTCCTGTCTGTGTTCCATATCCTTAGTGTCTGGCTGTCCTGTCTGTGTTCCATATCCTTAGTGTCTGGCTGTCCTGTCTGTGTTCCATATCCTTAGTGTCTGGCTGTCCTGTCTGTGTTCCATATCCTTAGTGTCTGGCTGTCCTGTCTGTATTCCATATCCTTAGTGTCTGGCTGTCCTGTCTGTGTTCCATATCCTTAGTGTCTGCCTGTCCTGTCTGTGTTCTATATCCTTAGTGTCTGGCTGTCCTGTCTGTGTTCCATATCCTTAGTGTCTGGCTGTCCTGTCTGTGTTCCATATCCTTAGTGTCTGCCTGTCCTGTCTGTGTTCCATATCCGGTCTGGCTGTCCTGTCTGTGTTCCATATCCTTAGTGTCTGCCTGTCCTGTCTGTGTTCTATATCCTTAGTGTCTGGCTGTCCTGTCTGTGTTCCATATCCTTAGGGTCTGGCTGTCCTGTCTGTGTTCCATATCCTTAGTGTCTGCCTGTCCTATCTGTGTTCCATATCCTTAGTATCTGCCTGTCCTGTCTGTGTTCCATATCCTTAGTGTCTGCCTGTCCTGTCTGTGTTCCATATCCTTAGTGTCTGGCTGTCCTGTCTGTGTTCCATATCCTTAGTGTCTGGCTGTCCTGTTTGTGTTCCATATCCTTAGTATCTGGCTGTCCTGTCTGTGTTCCATATCCTTAGTATCTGGCTGTCCTGTCTGTGTTCCATATCCTTAGTATCTGCCTGTCCTGTCTGTGTTCCATATCCTTAGTGTCTGGCTGTCCTGTCTGTGTTCCATATCCTTAGTGTCTGGCTGTCCTGTCTGTGTTCCATATCCTTAGTGTCTGGCTGTCCTGTCTGTGTTCCATATCCTTAGTTTCTGGCTGTCCTGTCTGTGTTCCATATCCTTAGTGTCTGGCTGTCCTGTCTGTGTTCCATATCCTTAATGGGCCCTTCATGTCCCAGCCCGACACTACCCCTAACCCTCCCTTCCCGGTGCCTAAACCTAACCTCCCCGTCCCCGCACACTTGACCTAATCCTCCCCCCTAGTACCTAACCCTGCACCCTAACCCACCCCCTAACACCCGATACTTACCTACGGGATGCCGGCGGCCGGCATTTCGGTGCCGGCATCCCGCACGGCAGGATGCTGACTACATCCCGTTTGCATCAACAGTAGCAAAACTCTACACCACTCTTCACACTTAATTTCAACTTCCTGCATGGTTTTGATTTCAACTGCGAAAGTGTGTGACCTGGTCATAACCATATTATTCAGATCATATGGAAACAACAGAGTTTTATCCTGGATGCCATATATATCTTTGCAGTCTTCTCTATGTCCTGCACCTCTGCCTCATGGTACAAAAGATAATTTTTTTAATTTGTCAACTCCACACAAACTTTAGATGCAGCTTTGTCATCGGAAACTGCAATCCTCTTGGAGTATTGCTCACCTTTAATCAAATTCCAGAGTGTAGTCCAACTTATTATTCTTTTCTGCTTTTCCCACTTTCAAGTGGCGCTTTTCCTCATTTGCAGAGTGCTGTTCTTCCAGCTGGGTCATTTTTCCCATTGCACATCCAACTTATTCTGAGGGGCCTATTCATCATTACTAAACTTTCCCTGGAGGTAATTAGGTTTAGAACTCGCATGGAGTTCTACCTAATTACCAGAGGAATTAATCATTCCTCCTCCCTATAACTATCTATTCCGAAAAGCTGTCATTTTTGCGATGACAGCTTTTCGGGAAATAGATAGTTATCCCTGTCTACACTAACTTACCGCAGCTGTAATCAGTGTTGCGCATGCTGTTAAATTCGGTAACCCAGCGCATGTGCAGCACTGCCTACACATGCGGTAAGTTTGTGTCCCCCCCTCTGCTCACCTGCCCCCCCTCTCCCCGCTCACCTCCCCCCCCCTTCAGCACTTACCTGTCCGGGCAGCAGCCTACGACTCCGTCCTGCTGGTCTGTCACATGGTCTCCCAGAAGACCACAGTACAGATTAGAAAAAAAAAAAAGTTTTTTTTTTCTAATCTTTATTGTGTTCTGCTGGGAGAACACAGTGTCCGACCAGCCACCAGAGCCAGAGGACGCACCAGAGCGCCGGAGGAAGACGCCGGGTTACCTGTCCAGCTGGAAGCAGGTAAGTTTCACCTGCTATTCGCCACCTCACAGTGGCGGATAGTACCTCCATCAAATTCCGAAAATTCATAATTTTCGGAATTTGATGAATACCATAATTTCCACATCCCCATACTAATGTATGGGGAGTGTGGAAATTAACGCAGGGGGACTTAGCAAGGAGATAGCAGTGATATCTCCTGTTCTAAGTGGCTTCATGAATACTAAAATAACGTTATTTAAGGAAAATGTCCTTAAAAACGTTAATTTAGTGTTGATGAATAGACCCCTGAGTCAGCAGAAGATTGCTCTCTGTAACTTCAGGTGTTTAGCAAGTCCCAACATTTGTTCAGCTATTCCAGACACTCACAAATTGCTCTGGAGGTAGACAAGTTGGATTAAAATTCCTGTATTTGCTCCTCCAATTTGCTTGAAGACAAACAATCTCCATGTATTTTGCATTCCTGTTTTGTCCTATTGATCGTGATTCCGTAGCATATGGAGATGGTCCTCTTTTTCCCCAGAGCATCCATGGACCTTCTCAGGTAGACGATCTCTCTCTAATTCACACTCTGCAAGTTTTGTTTGTGTGAACACAATTAAAGAGTTTTTTTCTTTCAACACCAGAGCTAAATCCGCCACTTTTCCCTTTACACATTCTTTTAATGCTGCCACTTCCTGCTGTAGGACCACACACTTTGTGTAATTCAACAATATCTTGTTCATTCTCTGCAAGAAGCACATCATCTTCATGCTCTCTTTTCAGCATAGAGGCCCTGATTCAGAGCCGGACGCTCTGACCAGAGCGCTCGCTCTGAATCAGGGCCCTCCTCCATTAATATGGAGCGTCCTCCTGGATGCTCGTATAGCTGTGGGTCACCACCCACAGCATATACGAGCGTGCACAAAGATGGTCGCGATGGTCTTAACCATCGCGACCATCGGACTTGCGAGGGAAACCCTGCGGTCGGGTTTCCCAACCGCAAGGCTAGGAGTGATTTTGGCTCTATCAGAGCCAAAATCACTCCCACTGACATCACTAGTGATGTCAGTGGGGCCGGCTTCAGACGGTAGGCGTTCCCATGGGAACGCCTCCGTCTGGCAGGCACGCCCCCGGCACGCCCACCAAAGGGGGCGTGCTGTCAATCAACATCGACAGCACGCCCCCTTTGGTGTGAGACCCGGAGCGATGGAAAGTCCTTCGCTCGCCGGGTCTCGCACATGCGCACGACGGAGCTCCCTCCGTCGTGCGCATGCGCAGTGGGGACCATCGACCCACTTGCGAGCGTACTGCCGCTCGCGAGTGAGTCTGAATGACCCCCAGATTCAACACTTCAGCCTCCTTAAGGAGTTTAGACATAACTACCAATTTGAGGTTTGTCTCTATAGGAGCTTTAATTTCCAACTGTCTTTTTTCTACCTCTTGTATAAATAGTTTTAAAGAAGATTATTCTCTCTGTAACTTTTCAACAATTTGTTCATGCAACAGTTTATGTTCAGCAGATTTTTAGTAACTTATCTGCTCCATAAGATACGAAAGTCTTTAATGCAAAACTTTATTCATATGGTCAAATTCTTCCATGCTGACATAGAGCAGTTTCCAATTAGCAGCGCTAAAGTAGCACTGCTGATTGATCGCGGCGGGGCTATCCTATTAGCCCCAAAGTGCCGCCCGACGCCAGCACTTATCGTGGATATTTTTTGGGACCTGATGTGTCCCGAAAAATAATCCACGATAAGTGCCATTTTTTTCACCCCAAAAAAGGCGAAAACACATCGGTCTGCAAGCTTCTCGGGGACCCTATGTGTTTTTATGAGATATATCCTATTATTTTGTTCGAAATAATAGGATAGGGTGAAAAAAAACCATCAGCAAAAAATGAGGATAATAGGCAAAAAATCCGTTTTTTGCCAATCGCTGCGATCCATTAGCGCCCGAACAATGTTCGGGACTAATTGGATACCGCCCATAGGGGCATTCAATTGGGCGCGAGGTTTAGCAAGGTAAAAAAACCTTGCGCCCAAGTTTGGAATACCACGGGTATGCACGCTCCCGATACCCGCGGTATTCAATTTTCAAAAAATGGTCGCTGGGTACTCAGCCCTGAAAACCCTGTGCCGCGTAAAAGTCCTGGGGCTGGTGGGCGGGGCAAGGGCTGCTTGGAGATGTAGTTCTCTCAGCGCCCATTCCGGTGGGCCACACTGACACTGGAGGAGGACACACATACACTCATGCACACACACACTCACTCATACACACTGACATACTCACCGCTGCTGCAGTAGTCCGGAACCCGACGCTGGATGAAGACAGCACTTCGGAAGGTGAGTAATTACTGACTAATTAAGCTAATTGGAAACTTCCAATTGCTTAATTACTCCACAGGGGGGGGTTCCACCGGGGTGCCAGAGCAAGTTTCGCTGATTTTTCCTAAAGTTATCGATTTTAGGAAAAATCACACTTGCTCAGGTGGTAAGAGAATTAAAACCTCCCGACACGTAAAATAAGTAAAAATCAGCACCTATTTGAATAGCAAGAAACCCGCACCTCTAGGAAAAACCCCGCAGGTGCAGGTTTTTTGCTATTCTCGCACCCAATTGAATATGCCCCATAGTGTTCTCCTGGTAGACCCTGCACCATGCACTGACCACAAACATTGTTAGTTTTACTCTGCTTTTGCAGCTAGATGTCTCTTTTTCTGGAACATCACCTTGCAACACAGCATCAATTCTAGAAAATAGTTATCCTCCATCATATCATAGAACAGTTAAAAGAATGAATTAACCTTCTTGTAACATATTTGTTTTATTTCTAGACTGTAGACTCCAGTCCTGGATTTGCACCTTTCCAGATTGATACTGAACACTTGCTGTAGGCAACCTGTATCTTCTAGCAGCATACATCTTTTTATTCCCCATATTTATCAGCGTACAGTACATACAGGAAAATAGCTTTTCTTGCTTTACTGTATCACACTTTGCTTTCAAATGTATTCACAGGATGGCATACCACTTTACTTGACACTGCAGGTGTGGCACTACAATTACCAGCATGTATCACCTACCCTCCAAGATGACCCATTCCATCAGATACCAAATTTCTCTACTCCTGGACTTACATAGAATTTGACAGCAGATAAGAACCACTTGGCCCATCTAGTCTGCCCTTTTTTAGCTTTTGGTAACCTCAACCCTATGTGATCCTCAGTTCTTTGTAAGGATATTCTTATATTAAAATTGATCTGCTCCTAGACGTCCCTCCTAATGTATGATTGCAGCCACCTGTGTTGAACTAGTTAATTGAGGAGACAGGTGTTTCAACACAGGTGGCTGCAATCATACATTAGGAGGGAAGTCCAAGAGCAGAGCAATTTGTACCTGCTGGAACTGTTCATGTTGGAGCGTCTGGCATCACAGTAAAACTGCATACACATGGTACGCAGACTCTCCAGCATGACCCATTCCATTAGGTACAAAATGCTCTGCTCCTGGACTTCCCTCTTAATTTATGATTGCAGCCACCTGTGCTGAAACACCTGTCCCATCAATTAGCTAGTTCAACACAGGTGATTACTCCTGGACTTCTCACCTAATGTATGATTGCAGAGTGTTTTGTACCTAATGGAACAGGTCATGTTGGAGGGTAGGGGTACGATCTGTGCCACCAACGACTTGAAAGATATATTTCAGTGAATTCATCCTGTCTGAACAGGCAAAGTTGACAATATCGTGCAAGTTGGCCTGCGTGTACAGACGATCATAGGTATCGTTATCATTCATGCGGGAACGGGCTTCGTTTGTCGTTCGCTGCATAAAAATTACCTATATGAATAATATATCATTGAATGATATTGTTATTGTTCATAGATATCGTACCGTGTGTACACAGCTTAACTGCCATTTAGATGTCTCTGCACCACGCCCAACTTTGGTGAGGAAGATTAAAACATGTTTTCTTCAGCAGAAATAGACTTGGCATTTCTTCTATTAACCCCTTTTCTGACTGCACACTGCTGCATCTTCACAAACACTTGCTTTTATTTGCAGCAACTCCTGAACAACTTGGTAGACACCTTTTTATTTTTCTTCCTCTCCAAAGAAAAGTGTCCACTTTGCACTTGTGTTTTACACACTTGCTTTCCTGCAATTTTTGCATCACTTTTTTACACCTTCACATATGCAGTCAATTGTCTGTTTAAACAACACTTCACAACAGGCTTTTTGTCACTCACCACCTCACTGGGTTTCATGTAGTTGAGTCCTGTTGTCTACATTAACTACTGTTGTGCAGAAAGCTTCTATGTTTTCCCATTAAGCTGCTGCAATCCACATATTTATGCATACATCTTAATTGCAATCCAATTCTCCACATAATGTGAGGTTCTGGGGTATTTTGCTTAGTAGAGTGGTCTTTAGTGCAGTATTTGGGTGCTCATATAAGGGCATACTTGCCTACCTTTAACTTGTCCCCCCATGAGAAGCCTGGGGAGGACAAGCAGTGGGCTGTGCCGAGGGTGGGGCCTGATTGTTCACGTCATTAAGCCCCGCCCCATTGCCGTAAATTGACGCAATTGGCTTGAATTTAAATAGGGGATGGGGCTGAATGACACGATTCATGGAGAATCACATCATTAAGCCCCGCCCCCTACACAGGGACCCGCGAACGCCACGGTAATTATCCCCATTCTGCCCACTTCACTAGGAAGTGGGCAGAATATGGAAGAAATGCCTACCCTTCCGGGGGTGCGGGGGGGTTATCCAAAAAATCGTGAGGCTCCCGCGAAAACCGGGAGGGTAGGCATGTATGTATAAGGGTCACAATACAGCTTGTCTGGGTTAAAATAAACAAAATTATGGTTTAATATCATCAGCATACAGCACCCCATTCAGGGCACTACCTCCCTTCTTCAGCCCTAACTATCAAATGCAGCTAGTCCATACACAAAGTCCCAGTTCTGCCTGCTTGTAAAAGGTATTGCCCACTGACCTGGCAGGGCTGACACAGACCCATCTGGGCAGCAGTTATTTATGACCCTTTTGAAACTTGTTTGGTTGGATCCCACCATCACAGTACAAATTCAGTGGCTGACCAATGCTTCATTCTACATACATACACATATGTATGTAGAATGTAGAATATAGTGGTAGTATTAAGCATGACATCATCCACAGGAGTGGCAGAACTTAATTATTACATTTGTTTGAATTTATGTTAAGCCTGGTGAGTGCCCTTATCACTGTGAAAGCAGAGTATCTCCTGTTATATATGTACTGTCCAGTGACTGATCCTTGAGAAGCACCTCGGCCTTTGGTATATTGCATAGGATGAGAGTGCATCATTTTGTTTATTATATAGATAGACAGACACAGACAATGTGGTGGGTATAATATTACGTTGCTGCATAAAGGACCCCAGCACAGGTTTGCTAGAGGCCCAAACATTTCTTGTTATGCTCATGTGAGTATCTATAATGGGTGCACATGGCACCACAAGCGCACCGTGCACCCATTCCCAATAATTACCTCTCCATCTGTGCCACAGAAATCACTGAGAAAACGGTGCCTGTACTATTTTCTCAGAGATCGGCGCGTGTAGGATCTACAGATGACATGTGCCCGTGAGAGAGGAGAGGGGCCGCAGGGAGACTGAGCACAGGTAACCCTCCTCTGCTAAAGCACCCCTTGCTATGCTCATGTCAGTATGAAACCCCGTAAGTATACATTTCTACAGTACATTCAGCAGTTCTCCAGCAATAGTTCTCTTGCAGATATAACACAGATCTTGCAGTAACTGTTAATTAGCAAAATAATGATAATTATATATCTTCCGCAAATTATTGTGTAAAGTTGTCATCCCTCACATTCTATCTTTGTTCCACACCCTGTTTATGGGGCATGCCCTGTTGTTCTGCCATGTGTAACCTGTGTCTAGCTACAATTGTCTAGTGTTTGCCTCTGACAAGGGACAATCCATCACTGATCTCTCAGCAACGTGTATGGCATGCCCCAGGAACAGGATGGTAATGTCATTTGGCCAGAACAACACACACATCCTGTGTCACCTGTGTAATGAGAAAACTAGGCACCCGTACAAAGAGGATAGAGGTCATTTACTGTTACAGCACTTACCTCAGGCTTATCCCATTATTTACACATTGGAGACAGGACAGACATAGTGCTGATGCAGGATGTGTGAGATGTGCCAGCGTACATCATACCGAAGATCATGGAAGGGGTAACAGTGCCAACCGGCAGCCATCCTTTTCATCCGTGCACCAACAGCTTTACTTTCTATTAAGTAGAGCACCTGATGGGCAGATGTACCGTATATATGCGGTTTATGTCTAATTATTCAGTCAAGGGCCAGGTTTAACAGTTCCATCAGTGCAAGAGGGGGGAGATGTATCACATCTTCTAAAGAGGACGTTTTTCATAGCAACCAATGAGATTCTAGCTATAATTTTATAGAAAGTATTAGATAAATGATTGCCAGAAGCTGATTGGTTGCTAAGGGGAACGTCTCCATTTGTCCTGTTTAGGAGGACGGTTAACAGCCGCAGCCTCCAGCTCCCCCCCTACATGTGACAGAGTGGGACTCACTCAGTCTGAATCTCCGGCGCCGACTCCGGAGTCCCGGCAAGTGCAACAAGCCCTATATCTATTGGGATGGGAGACACGTCAGGACGACTCCCCGCCCAAGGCTCCAACAGTTCTGTGGGTGAAGTCTCTCTGCAGAGGAGCTGTTGGGTGGGTAAGGCAGGGAGTGGCACACTGCGGCTGCACTGTGTGGACACCAGGACACTGGACAGTGACAGAACCTGCCAGGTGAGGTCCGGCCCACTGTGTTGTTAACACTGTGACACGCTCTGGCTAAGATGATTCTCCGCCACGAGATTAGAAGTCGTGAACCCAGGATGAGGCGAGAACAGGAGACAAGTGACCACCCACAGGTATAGCGAGCGGCCAGGTAGATGGTCGCGATGGTCAAGACCATCGCGACCATCGGTGGTAGGGTCTCGTGGTAGCAAGCCCCAGAGAGATTTCAGCTCTAACAGAGCCAGAATCTCTCCACTGACATCACAAGTGTCACTGTCACTCAACATCAACAGCTCGCCCCCGTTGTTGCGAGACCTGGAGCGACGGAGTGCCTATCGCTATCCTGGTCTCGCACATGCGCTCTGGGCCACCATCGACCCGGTTGCGAGCACTCAGCGCTTGCGACCGGGTCTGAATCAAGCCCTAAGTACACACATTGTGGCCTCAGACGCAGCACAGGAGAATGGTATCACAAGATGGTACTTGAATGATGAACTCAGGGTCTGATTCAGCAAGCAACGCAAGTGCGAGCCGATGTTTGCAGTCTGCGTATGTATTGCATTGCGCATGCATGAACAGGTTGCTGAGTATGGTAAGAGCTCTCTCAGAGTACGCAGGGAGCCCGCAGAGACCTTCGCTGTTGATTGACAGGAAGTGCCATTTGTGGGTGGTGACGGGGGTGGTCGGCCGAACACAGTCGTGCCTGTGTGTTCGCATGCCGTTACAGGGGCGTGCATAAGTTAATCTCAGCGGTGCCGCACGCAGCCGGGCGCCTCTCTACGTGCAGGAATAGCTCAAGTTCTGCGGCAGGGCCAGGTCTACCCTAAGCTTATACGCAGCATAAAAACAAAATCAAAATTAAAACAAAAAAACAAATAAAAAATAAGTCCAAATATAATGGTGATAACAGTAGGGAGTGAGGCCTAGAAACCCTTGAGCTCATAAGTTAGGGTAATGTTAAAATGACATGAGTTAAACGCTGGTGCGGCGTCCCGCACTAGAATGCTGATAGATGCTGTAGGGGTGTGTGCGCCGTCGTGATCGATCGGGAGATCTTCCCGGGGTGAGCAGTACGGACTAGGGGCCTGTTTCAGAGCTGCTCGCAAAAAGCCTCCTGGCCGCTCACATAGCTGTGGGTTACCACCAACAGCTTATGCGAGCGGCCAGGTGATGGTCATTGCGACCATCAGGCTTGCGACGAGACCCTTGTGGTAGGGTCTCCTTGCCGCAAGCCCCAGTGGACTTCCTGCTCTAATAGAACAGGTAGTCCACCTACTGATATCACGAGTGATGTCAGTAGAGCCGCCCACAAACGGCAGGCGTTCTCGCAGGAACGCCTTCATTTGCCCAGCCACCCCCCCTCCCCGCCTACAAAATGGGGCGAGCTGTCGATCAACATCGACAGCCGCCCTAATTGTTGCGAGCACCGGAGCAAGTGCTTTTTGCGCTCGCTCCGGGGCTCGCGCACGCCGCGCGTGTGCACTGGCCAATGATCGACTCGCTTGTGGGCGGGTCTGAATCAGGCCCTTGGTCTGGAGTGCTTGGTAACCTGGGCAATCTCCGACGTCATCCGTCAGAGACAGACACGGGCCTGGAGCTACACCTCCCAGTGCACTCCAGACCTAGTCCGTACTGCTCACCCCGGGAAGATCTCCCGATCGATCACGACGGCACACACACTCCTACAGCATCTATCAGCATTCTAGTGCGGGACGCCGCACCAGTGTTTAACTCATGTCATTTTAACATTACCCTATCTTATGAGCTCAAGGGTTTCCAGGCCTCACTCCCTACTGTTATCACCATTATATTTGGACTTATGTTTTATTTGGTTTTGATTTTGTTGTGTTTTTGTTAGGGGTGAGCGGGTTCGGATTTCTGAAATCCGAACCCCCCCGAGCCCCCCCGATCCGAGTCCGATCCGAATCAGGCTCGACTTTTCCCGCTTGACTCGGATCTGAAATCGAGGCAAAACGTCATCATCCCGCCTTCCGAGTCTCGCGGGTTTTGGATCCTATATAAGGTACCCACGTCGGCGCCATTTTCTCACTCGGCTGTGGACAGTGAAGAGGGAGGGTGGGAGTTAGGGCTGTGTAGTGTAGTGTAGTGTAGTGCTGCTGTTGTCCACTACTTCAAAGTCCATAGGGGCTGGCTGTGTTGTGCTGTGCTGCTGTTGTTAATAGGGGCTGTGTCCACTACTTCAAAGTCCATAGGGGCTGGCTGGACTGTGTTGTGCAGTCAGTTCTCCATAGGGGCTGTGTCCACTCCAAAGTCCTGTGCAGTGTCCCAGTCCTAAAGAGGTGCTGTAGTGTTGTCCAGGGGGTGCTCTGTCCATCAGGGGTGCTCCCCCCAAGTGCTAAAAAAATAATATATTTTCTGTGTTTGTGAATTGTGTGCGCAGTAGCCGCACGTGCATCAACAAAGTAGTGCCAAGCGTGCGCCTGTGTCATAAGTAACGGGCCGGCTGGCTTGACCGTTAAGGGTGCTGTAACCCCCGAAAGTACACTCCAGTCCAAACCAAAAAAAAAATTATTTTCTGTGTTTGTGAATTGTGTGCACAGTAGCCGCACGTGCATCAACAAAGTAGTGCCAAGCGTGCGCCTGTGTCATAAGTAAAGGGCCGGCTGGCTTGACCGTTAAGGGTGCTGTAACCCCCGAAAGTACACTCCAGTCCAAACCCAAAAAAAAATTATTTTCTGTGTTTGTGAATTGTGTGCGCAGTAGCCGCACGTGCATCAACAAAGTAGTGCCAAGCGTGCGCCTGTGTCATAAGTAAAGGGCCGGCTGGCTTGACCGTTAAGGGTGCTGTAACCCCCGAAAGTACACTCCAGTCCAAACCAAAAAAAAAATTATTTTCTGTGTTTGTGAATTGTGTGCGCAGTAGCCGCACGTGCATCAACAAAGTAGTGCCAAGCGTGCGCCTGTGTCATAAGTAAAGGGCCGGCTGGCTTGACCGTTAAGGGTGCTGTAACCCCCGAAAGTACACTCCAGTCCAAACCAAAAAAAAAATTATTTTCTGTGTTTGTGAATTGTGTGCACAGTAGCCGCACGTGCATCAACAAAGTAGTGCCAAGCGTGCGCCTGTGTCATAAGTAAAGGGCCGGCTGGCTTGACCGTTAAGGGTGCTGTAACCCCCGAAAGTACACTCCAGTCCAAACCAAAAAAAAAATTATTTTCTGTGTTTGTGAATTGTGTGCGCAGTAGCCGCACGTGCATCAACAAAGTAGTGCCAAGCGTGCGCCTGTGTCATAAGTAAAGGGCCGGCTGGCTTGACCGTTAAGGGTGCTGTAACCCCCGAAAGTACACTCCAGTCCAAACCAAAAAAAAAATTATTTTCTGTGTTTGTGAATTGTGTGCGCAGTAGCCGCACGTGCATCAACAAAGTAGTGCCAAGCGTGCGCCTGTGTCATAAGTAAAGGGCCGGCTGGCTTGACCGTTAAGGGTGCTGTAACCCCCGAAAGTACACTCCAGTCCAAACCAAAAAAAAAATTATTTTCTGTGTTTGTGAATTGTGTGCGCAGTAGCCGCACGTGCATCAACAAAGTAGTGCCAAGCGTGCGCCTGTGTCATAAGTAAAGGGCCGGCTGGCTTGACCGTTAAGGGTGCTGTAACCCCCGAAAGTACACTCCAGTCCAAACCAAAAAAAAAATTATTTTCTGTGTTTGTGAATTGTGTGCGCAGTAGCCGCACGTGCATCAACAAAGTAGTGCCAAGCGTGCACCTGTGTCATAAGTAAAGGGCCGGCTGGCTTGACCGTTAAGGGTGCTGTAACCCCCGAAAGTACACTCCAGTCCAAACCAAAAAAAAAATTATTTTCTGTGTTTGTGAATTGTGTGCGCAGTAGCCGCACGTGCATCAACAAAGTAGTGCCAAGCGTGCGCCTGTGTCATAAGTAAAGGGCCGGCTGGCTTGACCGTTAAGGGTGCTGTGTTTGTGAATTGTGTGCACTGTGGCTGCACGTGCATCAACAAAGGAGCAGCGCCAAGCGTGCGCCTGTGTCCCATAAGTAAAGAGCCGGCTGGCTCATTTCTTAAAGGGTGGTGTAACCCACAAAGTGCACTACTCTCCAGCAAAAATAAAATAATATTTTCTGTGTTTGTGTGCGCTTTAGCCGCACGTATATATATCAATATAACATAAATGGAGGACCAAACTTTCTCCGATAAAAATAAAATAGGGAAAGATCAAGAACCACTTCCTCCTAGTGCTGTTGCTGCTGCTGGGA
This sequence comes from Taudactylus pleione, assembly GCA_031769625.1. Classification (NCBI taxonomy): domain Eukaryota; kingdom Metazoa; phylum Chordata; class Amphibia; order Anura; family Myobatrachidae; genus Taudactylus; species Taudactylus pleione. Next base: position 347,073 of record JAUIMM010000300.1, read on the forward strand.
GTTGTTCATCATCCCAGAGAGGAAGTAGGAACATCACTACTTTTACTAAACAATTGACCCTCCAACAGTCCCTAGCGATGAGGATGAAGTACGACAGCAGTCATCCTGAAGCAAAACGTATAACTGAGGCCTTGACTGCTATGTTGGTGTTAGACGTGCGTCCGGTATCCGACATTAGTGCAGTGGGATTTAGACAATTGATGGAGGTAGTGTGTCCTCGGTTCCAAATCCCGTCTAGATTCCACCTGCATCCTCAAAGCAGCAGCGACAAGCGTGCGTCTGTCTGTTAAAGGGTGGTGACACCCTCAAAGTGTGCTACACAAACAATTAAAATATTGTTCTTTTTTTTTCTGTCTTTGTGAATTGTGTGGGCTGTAGCCGCACCTGCATCCTTAAAGCAGCAGCGACAAGCGTGCGTCTGTCTGTTAAAGGGTGGTGACACCCTCAAAGTGTGCTACACAAACAATTAAAATATTGTTCTTTTTTTTTCTGTCTTTGTGAATTGTGTGGGCTGTAGCCGCACCTGCATCCTTAAAGCAGCAGCGACAAGCGTGCGTCTGTCTGTTAAAGGGTGGTGACACCCTCAAAGTGTGCTACACAAACAATTAAAATATTGTTCTTTTTTTTTTGGTCTTTGTGAAATGTGTGGGCTGTAGCCGCACCTGCATCCTTAAAGCAGCAGCGACAAGCGTGCGTCTGTCTGTTAAAGGGTGGTGACACCCTCAAAGTGTGCTACACAAACAATTAAAATATTGTTCTTTTTTTTTCTGTCTTTGTGAATTGTGTGGGCTGTAGCCGCACCTGCATCCTTAAAGCAGCAGCGACAAGCGTGCGTCTGTCTGTTAAAGGGTGGTGACACCCTCAAAGTGTGCTACACAAACAATTAAAATATTGTTCTTTTTTTTTTGGTCTTTGTGAAATGTGTGGGCTGTAGCCGCACCTGCATCCTTAAAGCAGCAGCGACAAGCGTGCGTCTGTCTGTTAAAGGGTGGTGACACCCTCAAAGTGTGCTACACAAACAATTAAAATATTGTTCTTTTTTTTTCTGTCTTTGTGAATTGTGTGGGCTGTAGCCGCACCTGCATCCTTAAAGCAGCAGCGACAAGCGTGCGTCTGTCTGTTAAAGGGTGGTGACACCCTCAAAGTGTGCTACACAAACAATTAAAATATTGTTCTTTTTTTTTCTGTCTTTGTGAATTGTGTGGGCTGTAGCCGCACCTGCATCCTTAAAGCAGCAGCGACAAGCGTGCGTCTGTCTGTTAAAGGGTGGTGACACCCTCAAAGTGTGCTACACAAACAATTAAAATATTGTTCTTTTTTTTTTGGTCTTTGTGAAATGTGTGGGCTGTAGCCGCACCTGCATCCTTAAAGCAGCAGCGACAAGCGTGCGTCTGTCTGTTAAAGGGTGGTGACACCCTCAAAGTGTGCTACACAAACAATTAAAATATTGTTCTTTTTTTTTTGGTCTTTGTGAAATGTGTGGGCTGTAGCCGCACCTGCATCCTTAAAGCAGCAGCGACAAGCGTGCGTCTGTCTGTTAAAGGGTGGTGTAACTCTCAAAGTGCTCCAAAAAAAAACAAACTATTTTTTAATGTGTTTGTGACTTGTGTGCGATGTAGCCGCACCTGCATCCTTAAAGCAGCAGCGACAAGCGTGCGTCTGTCTGTTAAAGGGTGGTGACACCCTCAAAGTGTGCTACACAAACAATAAAAATATTCTTCTTTTTTCTGTCTATGTGAATTGTGTGGGCTGTAGCCGCACCTGCATCCTTAAAGCAGCAGCGACAAGCGTGCGTCTGTCTGTTAAAGGGTGGTGAAACCCTCAAAGTGTTCTACACAAACAATTAAAATATTGTTCTTTTTTTTTCGGTCTTTGTGAAATGTGTGGGCTGTAGCCGCACCTGCATCCTTAAAGCAGCAGCGACAAGCGTGCGTCTGTCTGTTAAAGGGTGGTGTAACTCTCAAAATGTTCCAAAAAATAAAAAACTATTTTTTAATGTGTTTGTGACTTGTGTGCGATGTAGCCACACTTGCATCCTCAAAGCAGCAGCGACAAGCGTGCGTCTGTCTGTTAAAGGGTGGTGACACCCTCAAAGTGTGCTACACAAACAATTAAAATATTGTTCTTTTTTTTTCTGTCTATGTGAATTGTGTGGGCTGTAGCCGCACCTGCATCCTTAAAGCAGCAGCGACAAGCGTGCGTCTGTCTGTTAAAGGGTGGTGACACCTCAAAGTGTTCTACACAAACAATTAAAATATTGTTCTTTTTTTTTTGGTCTTTGTGAAATGTGTGGGCTGTAGCCGCACCTGCATCCTTAAAGCAGCAGCGACAAGCGTGCGTCTGTCTGTTAAAGGGTGGTGACACCTCAAAGTGTTCTACACAAACAATTAAAATATTCTTCTTCTTTTTTCTGTCTTTGTGAATTGTGTGGGCTGTAGCCGCACTTGCATCCTCAAAGCAGCAGCGACAAGCGTGCGTCTGTCTGTTAAAGGGTGGTGTAACCCTCAAAGTGTGCTCCACAAACAATAAAAATATTCTTTTTTTTTTCTGTCTTTGTGAATTGTGTGGGCTGTAGCCGCACTTGAATCCTCAAAGCAGCAGCGACAAGCGTGCGTCTGTCTGTTAAAGGATTACATCGGTGACAGCATCCAAGTAGGCATGTCAGACAGTCCGTACCTGTACTGGCAGGAAAAAGAAGCAATTTGGAGGTCCCTGTACAAACTGGCTCTATTTTACCTGAGTTGCCCCCCCTCCAGTGTGTACTCCGAAAGAGTGTTTAGTGCAGCCGGGAACCTTGTCAGCGAAAGGCGTAGGAGGTTGCTTCCACAAAATGTGGAGAAGATGATGTTCATAAAATGAATTATCAACTCTTCCAGGGAGACCAGCCTCCAGAACGTACAGAGGGACCTGTGGTTCCAGCAGGGACGAATTAATACTCTGTGAGGATGAGGATGTACACACTGAAGAGGGTGAGGAATCGGTGGATGAGGAGGATGAGGATGACATCTTGCCTCCGTAGAGCCAGTTTGTGCAGGGACAGATAAATTGCCAGCTTGTTTTGTGGGGGCCCAAACGAACCAATCATTTCAGCCACAGTTGTGTGGCAGACCCTGGCGCTGAAATGATTGGTTTGTTAAAGTGTGCATGTCCTGTTTATACAACATAAGGGTGGGTGGGAGGGCCCAAGGACAATTCCATCTTGCACCTCTTTTTTTTCTTTGCATTATGTACAGTTTGGGGCCTAGTTTTTCAATGCCATCCTGTCTGCCACTGCAGTTTCACGCCTAGATGGGTCACGTGTTTGTGCCGCCCACTTGTGTCGCTTAGCATAGTCATCCAGCTACCTCGGTGCAACCTTTTGGACATAAAAACACTATTGTGAGGTGTGAGGTATTCAGAATAGACTGGAAATGAGTGGAAATTAAGGTTATTGAGGTTAATAATAGCATAGGAGCAGAAAAACCTACAAATTCTGTGATTTTAGCTGTTTTTATGCTTTTTTTCAAAAAAATACAGATCCAAAACACAAAACCCAGAACCCAAAACACGCAAGGGTGGTTTTGGCAAAACCAATCCAGATCCAAAACACGAAGAAAGATCCAGATCCAAAACCAAAACACAAAACACGAAAAGTGGCCGGTGCACACCCCTAGTTTTTGTTTTTGTCTTGCTTTGAACATTGTCCCACTTGGGCAGTAATTTTAGACCTCATACCAAAGATTTGCTAGGTATCTATATTCATCTGTATTATTGCATATCTACAGTAAATACTATTTTTGTTACATACCTATGTGCTTATCTTTATATACACCTACATTTTGTCAGGATTACACACACACTGATACCTGGTAAAACACATCATCTCCAATAGGGGTATAGAGTGCATTTAATTGTATTTGCAATACGAACTTCATTACTTCCTAAGTCTAGAAGGTCAGACACCCTTCTATAAGCGCAGCCTACCCCGGACATTTAGTCAGAGTCCAGCGCGCATTATTTCTCCCCTTTTGTTCCCGATGTTTACACTGTCAGTCACGGCATAGGTAGCCGGCTTTATGTTTTGCTGGGTATCTGCTTCTTGTGCTGCGGTCTCCGTGCGTATGCATTGATTAGCATATTCTTGCAGTGGCTGGGTGCGTGCATCTGCTAGCGTGCGTTCCTTGATGAATCAGGCCCTCAGTACGCACACTATGGCCTCAGACGCAGCACAGGAGAATGGTATTGCAAGATAGTACTTGAATGATGAACTCAGTACCCATGGTGAGGATTCAGCATCTGAGTTAACACAGAAGCAGTGGCATCCCTACCTTTAGGTGCACCCGGTGCGGGTAGGGGCGTGGCCTCACCTGTGGGGGCGGGGCCATGCACCCGAACCCCGGTTTAAGTCTCTCCGGGGGTCCGGGTAGTGCCGGCTGCCCCCAGGGGCCACTGTACTTGTAGTGTCGGCTCCCTTACTGTGACAGGAGCCGGGTGCTGCGCGTAACTCTACAGTGCAGTACCCGGCTCCTGTCACTGATGGGGAGTCTGCACTTTGGTGTCATCCCTTGGCGGGTGACACCCGGGTGCGGCCCGCACCCCCCTTGTGACGCCACTGCACAGAAGATAACTCTTAATAGATTGTACTAAGTGGAAAACACTAGGAACAAGTCACTAGAGGGAATGGAGCTTGGAACCTGGAACGCTGCAGCAGCAAGTTAACATTGGAAGTAACAACGTTGTACAGACAACTTCCTGTTGTCCAGAGTCGGGTTATATACTCTAAGGTAGCAGTCCATTGGAGGACACTGTTAACTGACCGCAACCAATGCTACCATTGGGTAAAGAATTGGGCAGGTGAAAACAGACTACTGTCATGGCTGCGTCCATGACGGTAACTGCAGAAACCACATCACGGAGTGAGCACATGGATGTCCTAGCAGACCCCAGATATAATACTCAGCGCGTCACTCCCCGGCACTGAGGTGAGTAACGGCTGAACCTAGGCCACATCCTGACACACTGTTACAGACAGTGGCGGGCAGTGAGGCGGCATAATATGTAAGGGACGTTGGGGGGAGTTGTACTGTGTGGCATAACATGTAAGGGACGTTGGGGGGAGTTGTCCTGTGTGGCATAATATGTAAGGGAGGAGGAGGAGAGTTATACTGGGTGGCATAATGTGTAAGGGGGATGGGGGAGTGGTAATGTGTGGCATAATATGTAAGGGGGGAGGGGGGAGTTGTACTGTGTGGCATAATGTGTAAGGGAGGAGGGGGGGAGTTGTACTGTGTGGCATAATGTGTAAGGGCCATTACTACAATTTAGCCTAATGTGTATAAGGGACACTACTACAGGTATGTAGTGTAATTTAAATAAGGGGCACTACTGTGTGGCGTAATGTGAATTGGGGATACACTGAATTGGGGATACTATAGTGTGGCCACACCCTTTCCCTATGAGACCATGCTTTTTTTTTGGCCCCCGGCTCGCACTGTTCCTGTTTATGATGGGGGGAGGGGGCACCAAAGCTCTTTCTAGCACAGGGCACCAAAATGTCTAACTACGGCTCTGATGGCCACACCCTTACTGCCTTGGTCACACCCACATGGCACTGGCCACACCCACACAGCACTGACCACACCCAATGGTCACATCCAAATGGCACTGGCCACACCCACACAGCACAGATAACAGCATCTCCTCTTCTCACAATAGGCCCTTGATGATTTTTAGCCCCAGATTTATGTGGCCCTTAATCTGGCCCTGATGGTTCCTGAACAGTAGACTAGGTTCTGTGTGCACCATCTGCATACTACAGTATAGAAAACAAGAGGTATTGTACTGTATTATGCAGTCACTGTAAATCAGGACCCTTTCCAGGTACAGAAACTTCCAGGGACAAATATTTAAAAAAAACCTGTGAAATTATGGAAAGTTGGAAGTACTGTATGAGAATGGCTCCTTCCACTAAACATTACCAACTAAATAGCAATATAAAAAGCAAAAAAAATGCAGCAATTATCATCGTTTATAAGTTACAAATTCCACAGTTCACGATGGTATAAATACAAATAAATACAAGTAATCATAACAACAAATACATTAATACAATTAAACATAATAACAAATGTGGTACAAATGCAAGAATGAGTTGTGGCTGAACAATAACTGCTGGTACATATCACCTGGGAATTTCATTTGTACAAGTGTAAGTTTAAAACAATCAATAAAGCACTCACACAAGACATAATAATAACAGGGACATACAAAGAGGCTGCAGGCAGACATGACACATAAGGTGGGATCCTGCCTGTGAGAGATTACATTTTGCAGGTATTATTTACTATACATTTTGAGGACTAGAGTCTAGAATGTTGTTAGTTTATTCCAGTGAAGTCACCGAGTGAGATGACACTTGGGCCCTGATTCAGACCCGCTCGCAGCCGCTGGCCGCTCGCTGGGATTGTAGCCGTTTTTTTTTTTTAGGCTGCTCGCAAAGCTAAGGGAGACCACCCACAGCTTGTGCGAGCGGCCAGGAGACAATCGCGATAATCGCGACCATCGGCCTTGCGATGAGACCCTACGGCAGGGTCTAGGCTGTCGCAAGGCCGAGTGGACTTCCTGCCCTAATAGAGCAGGAAATCCACTACTGACATCAGTAGTGATGTCAGTAAGACCTCCCAACAAACGGCAGGCGTTCCTAAGGGAACGCCTGCATTTGTCAAGCCACCCCCCCTACCCACCCACAAAGTGGGGCGAGCTGTCACTCACCATCGACAGCCGCCCTGTCTTGTTGCGAGTCACACTGAACTTCAATCACTCAGTGGGGCTCGCGCACGCCGGACGTGGCGCATGCGCAATGCATAAACATCGGGCTGCTTGCGAGCGCACAGGGCCTTGGTTCGGCATTTATGCACCTCTCAAGTGCATGGTGGCCTTGTGGACCGTTATGTGCAGTTTCAGGGGCGTAACTGCATGCTTCTTCCATCACCGGTGGTCGCCGCTCGGTGACACCATCCGACAGAGTGGCACCATAATAGCAGAACAGCTGTGCTATTTTGGTGTCGTCCCCCTCAGATAGTGTCACCCGATGTGGCCAGCACCCCCCTAATGATGCCACTGGTTTATTCTATCTATATTGCTGATCTATACTCTAGATCAACAATATAGATATAATACTCTAATAAAACACCACAAGCTGCAATAAGATAATCAATAAACCAAAATCAAAAGAAATCAAAGCTAATCTACAGTATTCCAGCCAGTGGAATAACTATAATGGTTGCAGGGTGTGCACTGCACACGAGCCCCTGCACCCATTTCTACAATACTTACCTCTTCAGAGTCCTGCGTTGGCGGTAGCAGCGCTGTACAAATCACCAGCAAAATTACGCAGCAGCTTTTTCTTTACGGCATTTTGTACATGCACAGTTGGTAAATCACCGGGAAAATGGCTGTTGGCTGAGTTTGAGTCTATTAGTGCCCAGTGCTTAGTGCACTGCCGGCCGACCAGGTAGAAAGGAGGGGGCACCGGATGGAGACTGCACATGGGCCCCCTCCTCTCTTAATATGTCCCTGATTACAGCAGTAGCAAAAAAAAAAATGTCAACTTCAACAAAGCTGCAATACAACAAACAATATGCAAACAATTAATTAATGACCATAAATATAGTATAACAATAAAATAATCCAAACAATAAAATTACCAATCAGAAAATGAGCAGCAAGAAACAATATATTCTCTGCGTGAAATCAATCAGTGAAAAACAATCTAAAATAATAAATATAAATCAAGAAAAGATGCGTCTAGAGATGAATATTGCAGAAGTGTTTTAGGGGTCATTATGCTAAGCCGTGGACTGAGATAAACCAACCAACCAATCAACTACTATTTGTCACTTCAAGTGCTGTGTTTGAAAAATGACAGTTAGGAGCTGATTGGTTGGTAACTCTTTCCACTTTATCTCTCTCCAAGGCTTAGTAGATAGACCCCATAGTTTTGTTAGATACTGGACCTGATGCAGAATTGAACGTACTATGCACCCATTTGGCGGAGCCCAATTTTGCACTGCGAATGCTTTGGCGCTGTGATCACGCAAGTATGGGTGATGCAGAGTCATATGCACAGCTATCAATAGCATTAGACGATATTACACCACAAGAAGGTTTGACAACTACTGACAAGCACCTATCATCTCTCTCCAATCACAACTAAAAGAGAGAGGAGAGAGTGTAGGTAATTATCGCTAGAACTCACAAATGCTATAGGGTGAGCCATTTAAAACCAGCCCGCCTCAGGCATGGCTTTGCGGCAAAATGTAGGGTACTATTGATATGGTAAGGAGAGAAAACCAAGAAACTACTGTAGTACTAACTTTTATATTCAGAATATTAAATGCTGGGTTCTGACCTTGCACCACGAGAGAATGCACTAGCCACCAACGGTATGCAGTCGGGAAGCCGGCGGACCTAATCCCCTCAGCCGGCTTCCCGACTGCTTAATCCCGGTGAGGGTTAAATGACAGGCATCTAAATCTAGTCGCCTGTCATTTTACCGATGCCTGGAGACCGGCGCCCGGCATCCCGATCAAAGGGATGCTGGGCGCCTAGCGCGGATAGCCGTGTGGGGCGGGGAGGGTTAGGTTTAGGGTTCCCGGTGGGGGACTTAGGGTTAGGCACCCCCCCGGGAGGTTAGGTTTAGGCTAGGGGAAGGGAGGGCTAGGGTTAGGCACCCCCCGGGGGGACTTAGGGTTAGGCCTCTCCCCGGGGGACTTAGGTTTAGGCACCTCCCAGGAGGTTAGGTTTAGGCTAGGGGAAGGGAGGGTTAGGGTTAGACACCCCCGGGGGGGGACTTAGGGTTAGGCCTCTCCCTGGGGGACTTAGGGTTAGGCACCCCCCGGGAGGTTAGGTTTAGGCTAGGGGAAGGGAGGGTTAGGCACCCCCGGGGGGGTCTTAGGGTTAGGATTCTCCTTGGGGGACTTAGGTTTAGGCGGCGGGGAAGGGGGGGTTAGGTTTAGGCACTTAGAGGGGGGATTAGGGTAAGGCACTGGGGGGAAGGTTAGGTTTAGCACTCCTAAGGGAGGGTTAGGGTTAGGGGAGGGAATTAGGTTAGTCAAGATTTACCTTAGGGATGATCAGGATTTTCACCCATGTCTGGCAGCCGCTGTCGCTATTCATACCGATTCCGCCACCAACAATTGCGCTACGGGCTTAACGCGGGCCAGTTTTAAGTGGCTCATCCTGTATTAGCAGATCAGGGAATTGCCACCTTGCGGCCACAGATATTACAGAGAGAGTTGGAAAACGAGCACTTGTAATGGATTGTATGTGAATCTTATAGGGAAGAGTCGTCTGTATAGAAACATGGAGCCTGTTTGTTTCATCACAGTGGATGGAGACAAATCTGCAATTATATTGTATAGTTCTCTGACAACAGAGAAATATGAGAGCCCTGGAGAGAGCTGCTCCTATGACAGGGAATCAATATTGCAAATTAATTTTTCAAATGGGAGAAACAACTAGAAAATGTCCACAACCAGTAAACAAGCGAATCAGTGTATTAGCCATGTAAGGTGCACAGATTCCCGCCTTCCTCTCATCATTTCTCTCACCATGGGGCATATTTACTAAGCATCAGGTTTAAATAGAATTTATCGCCACTCTTCGCAGCAATAAGAGATTAACATTCACCTGAATGTACTAAAAATCTCATGCAGGGACAGGGGCTCCGAAAGGAGATTGTTCCTGTGATACAGTATGTAAAGAAGTGAGATGATCGCAAATCGTCGGTAAAATGACAGATGTCGAGATTTCGACGTCTGTCATTTAACCCTTGCCGGGATTAAGCAGTCGGGGAGGGAGGGCGCTCTGAGCCCCCTCAGCCCTGCTCAAAGCCCGGGGGGACGCGATCATTGTGATCGCTTCCCTCCACAGGCATAGGAGACTACTTCCACTGCAGCTCAGCACATGCTGTATGCTGGGCTGCTGTGAGGGAGAGGGGGGGAGAGGCGGCGCCGGACCCCCTCAGGAAGCCCGGGCCCGGGTAATCTGTACCCGCCCCCCCCTCTCGGCGCCACTGGCGTCATGCATCCCGACCACAATCTCCAGTCTGAGGTGTTGCATTGTTCTGCGAAGATGATAGGATACACATGAAATCCTTTGCACTTTAGTTTAATAAGGTGCAGCCAAGCAGTGGGGAAAGCCAGCGGAATTCCTATTTGTGCAGGAAGAGATCTTAAAATGAAAAAGGGAGATTTGATTACCCCTGTATAAGTCACTGGTGAGACTTGCAGCTCTGGGAGCCTTATGTTCAACAAAACCTTACAAATCAGGAAAGTAATCAGAGGTGCATGACAGAAACATTCAAATAGATGAATGGGATTTGCAGAGTGGAGGTAGCTATATTCTTGTTGGAAGTTATTTCTTCCTTTTTCCCCGTTCTATACGGAATTTCAGCCAACTTAGATCATTTTGTAGTGGGCAGCAGGTGGCAGCAGTTTGTCATCATCAGGTGCCATAAATACAGTGGCTGTAGCGGAGATGTTCAGTATATACTATAGCTCAGGTCGATCAGAGATTCTGCTAGATTTATAGAGGCAGCAGATGTTACTTCAGTGTATGCCCATAAATAGAACTGTCACTCGGTAATTCTTAGATTCATACAGGGTTAGTAAATGTGTATAATTAGGAAAATGTGATATACATCTCAGTCATGAAATTAAAAACTGTGTGGTAACAAGTATGGAAATGCAGCAGTTACTGTATATATATATGTTATTATTATTTTTTTACAGTATCCATTATGGCCCTCATTCAGAGCCGTATGCTCTGAGCAGAGCGCACGCTCTGAATGAGGGCCGCCCTCCATGAAAATGGAGCGTCCTCCTGGACGCTCGTATAGCTGTGGGTCACCACCCACAGGCTATATGAGCGTGCAGTTTGATGGCCGCGATGGTCTTGACCATCGCGACCATCGAAACTGCGAGCCGGAGCCTGCGGTTGAGGTTTTCAACCGCAAGCTCCGGAGTGATTTTGGCTCTATCAGAGCCAAAATCACTCCCACTGACATCACTAGTGATGTCAGTGGGCCGGCTTCTGACGGGAGGCGTTCCCGTGGGAACGCCCCCGTCAGGGAGGCACGCCCCCGGCACGCCTACCAAAGGGGGCGTGCTGTCAATCAACATCGACAGCACGCCCCCTTTGATCAAACACAACGAGCGAAGGACTTTCCTTCGCTCGTCGCGTCTGGCGCATGCGCACGACGGAGCTCCCTCCGTCGTGCGCATGCTCAGTGCACACCATCGACCCACTTGCGAGCGGACAGCCGCTTGCGAGTGGGTCTGAATCAGGCCCTATGTACGGTAGGCAGTAGTGTCTATTCTTAGTTATCTGTGGATTTAATGGAAAGTAACGTTGTGACATGAGGTAAGCAGGAGAAATAGACACTGACACTTACATGCTATATGAGGTGCAGTTTGCTAGGGATGTAGTTATGAGACCGAAGGCCGCCGCTCCCAATACCGACATCCGAATCCCGATAGGGGATTTAAGATACACGTTCAAATACCGATGTTTATCTTAAGCTTGACGCTGGCCCAAACAAGGTAAGTCTAGGCGCTCTTAGCGTTAGTCACGGGGGAGGGGAGGGTTAGCTTTTAGGGAGAGTAGTGGGGTTAAGTTTTTCTTTTTGGGAGGGGGTTAGGGTTAGGCACCCCCGGGGGAGGATAGGGTTAGGCACCCCCGGGGGGAGATTAGGGTTAGGAACCACTAAGGGAGGTTAGGGTTAGGGGGGGGTGGCGAAGGGTAGGGATAGAGTACTTACCTGACTGCTTCGGGATATGAACCTCCTTATTGCCATGTCATAGGCTGTATTTGAAAAATGACAGTTAGGAGCTGATTGGCTGGTACTTTATATCTGTTCTCCATCCAAGCCTTAGTAAATAGACCTGCTAGAGAGTAGAGGTCTAATGCTCTAGTTTAAATATTGTTTCTCTCTTACTTTAGTCCTACAGTATCTAAATAATGTTTTATTGAGTAGGGCACGGCCTAGCACATCTCACATGTTAGACATGCCCATTAAAGAGCCACAGACACAGCCCCAACATTATGTGGTCATGTCTGCTTTATGGCGGCGCACAAACACTGAAATTCTTTTTGGTGCCCCTGACCATCAGTGTAACATGATCCAGCGATGTAACCAACAATCACTGGGACCTCTAGCAAATATTTTTGTTTGGGGGGTGAAGGGCCTGATGCATAACTTATATATATAATATACATACAGTAACACGTGGTGTAGAAATGAGGACACAAGACAGGCAGGTACTCGGTAAGGCAGTGTCTTTAATAGCAGCAGACAATGCACTTCAGCATACATTAGCATAGGCCTGAACACACACAGGCACATAACAGAAAATAAGCAACTGAACATAAAAGGTCCCAGCACTCCTCCTGCTTAGCAGTCAGCAGTGGCTTGCAGCCACAATTGGCAATGCTCTCCCAGCATAGCCCTTGGTCCCTGGCACTACAACACTATGGCCTACTAACCTGGACGCTAGTCAGCATCAGTGCAAAGAGCATCAGGTGTATAAGAGTTTTAAACCCTTCCTGTACTGCTGACTTCCTGCTGGCTGTGGGCGACCTGGATAACCCGGTGTTTCATATCTCCACTGAGCTGTGCAGCCCAGAAAACCCGGAGTTCCAAACTTCTATTTCAGCTGCAGAATGTGCTGGTCTTGTTTTCCTCTCCCTTGGAGGGAGCTGATCCCACCAGAATGTGGGCAATTCAGGTGAGAGACAACCTCTCTCACCACACATTCCCACCCCCCTTTCGCTTTGTATATACGGGCTGCAGCCAATAGCATTGCCGTAGAGCCACCTGGAGCATCCAAGGGGTGCTCATGGCATGCATTCTGCAGTCTGTAGAGCTGTCTGGAGCATCCTATGTGCTGGCGGTCCTGCCCCATAGACGTGACATTATGTCATAGGTTTTTTGGGTGGGGTCGGCACAGAGTGGCATAGAGCCCTGCTCTGTCCCCAACTCCCACTGCGATTCCGTTCACAGTGTACTTGTACTAAAATATGCTAATGACTCAGTCGCCGTCTAGTGCACTGAGACGCCCACCTCTGCTGCCTCACATCTGCTGCACATTAACTCTGATTAAGACTATGCTGTCTCAGACTGAGTAACTCTCTTAAGGGTATGTAGTTATGAGACCGCCAGACGCATGGCCGGCGGTCTCAATACCAACAGTGTAATCCCGGCAAGGGATCTAAAATAGGCGTCGAAATACCAACGCCTATGTTAATCCCGACGCCGGAACTCCGACAGAACACCGGACCAATCGTCTAACACCGGCGGTAAGTATCCACGTAGCTGGGGATGGGGGGGTTAGGTTTAGGGACCCATAAGGGGAATTAGAGCTACACACCCACCCCGGGGAGGGTTAGGCTAGGGGAAGGGGGGGTTAGGTTTAGGCACTAATGGGTAGTGGTTAGGGTTAGGCACTAAGGGGGAGGTTAGGGTTAGGCACCCCTAAAGGTGGGTTTGGGGGGGGGAGAGGGTTAGGAATAGTAAACTTACCTCCGCTGTCGGGATCTCCTCCATCGGGCTGCTGGCATCAGGATTGAACTGCTGGTCTCACGTCTGGCGGTCAAACATACTGATTCCCTCTTAAGACACCGGGGCCTCTTCAGCTGCGTACGAATTTGCAGAGGCTCACTAAGGCATGCCTGAAAACAGCCCCGACACGCCAGCATTAGTCTAACCACCTCCCGTTATCTCCGCAATCACTGACTACCTGTCACTCACTTTGTGAATAAATTCTCTCTGTGACTGCTGTCACGTTTTCATCACCGCCCGTGTGCAGCGCGGCTTTGACTCATGCGCAGTGGTAAAATAAATCATTCCACTGCGTCTGACATCCACATCCATCACTGAATCACTCCCTTTGCTCCCTCCTGCAATCATGTGGGTTTGGAAAGGAAGGAACAGGAGCTGGCTGAGGCCTAGAGGGAGAGGCGAGAACCGTGCCCCTGAAGAGTTGTAGGCCTGACACCTGACCTTACATCATGGCAGGAATAACCATGGGAGCACTTTCTAAACTTTTGTTGTGTCCGCATATGTGATAAGAGAAGGGCTGAGAACTCCTGCTGTAGGGTAATAGGCAACACTGTAACCTGAGTGTGATAAATGTGCTGTGCTGTAATTCTTTGTCCTGAAATTACCAAATCGATTCTCTGTGACAGGTTAAAAGATTTGTGACATGGTTTTCATCATGCAGACACATCACACAGCAACTTCAATTGCAAATACAAAGACAGAGATGTATGGCGTTTGCAGATGTTTCCTGGGAAATGGTAGACAACCATGTGTTGGAGGAAATCTAGAGAATGTCTGCTGGAATATTGAACCGAAGACAACGGTTACCAGCATTAGGGGCCTATTCATTAAACCTTAAAATTCTCTTGAGATAATTAGGTTTAGAACTCGCATGGAGTTCTACCTAATTATAGGTGGAATTCATCATTCCACCTCTCCATAAGTGTCTACTCCGAAAAGCTGTCATTGTTGCGATGACAGCTTTTCGGGAAATAGATACTTTTCCCTGCCTACACTACCTTATCGCATCTGGAAACAGTGCTGCGCATGCGCTGTTACATCTGTAAAACCAGCGCATGCGCAGCACTGCCTACAGATGCGTTAAGTTTGTGTACCCCCCCGACCCCCTCCGCTCACCTCCCCCCCCCCCCGACTTACCTGTCCGCGCAGCAGCCTTCGGCTCCGTGGTTTCCCAGCAGACCACATGACAGATTAGAAAAAAAAAAAAAGACTTTTTTTTTTTTTTAAACTTTCTTGTGCTCTGCTGGGGAGCACACATGTCCGACCAGCCTCCAGAGCCTGAGGACGGAGCAGAGCGCCGGAGGGACTCGTCGGGGGACCTGCACACGCGGATACAGGTAAGTCGATTCTGCTATTCGCCACCTCACAGTGGCGAATAGTAACTGCATCAAATTCCGAAAATTCATCATTTTCGGAATTTGATGAATACCACAATTTCCACATCCCCATACTAATGTATGGGGAGTGTGGAAATTAACGCAGGGGAACTTAGCAAGGAGATATCTGTGATATCTCCTGTGCTAAGTCTGTTCATGAATACCAAAATAATGTTATTTAAGGAAAATGTCCTTAAAAACGTTATTTTAGTGTTGATGAATAGGCCCCTTAGTGAGTTACAATGCATACAATACAAGATTATGAGATGCTGCAGGCAAGGTTGAGACCCAATAATTAAAACGGATCATGGAATTATGTAATTCATGTATAAGTTTTAGTACAGTACAGCCTATGAATGGTATTTGCAAGGACATTATTTTAAAGATGTAAGGATGTAGGGCTTATTTTAATTAGAGATGTGCACCGACCCCTGTGTTTTGGTTTTGGATCTGGATCTACTCTGGTTTTGGATCTGGATTGGTTTTGCCAAAACCTCACCTCCGTGTTTTGTTTTCGTGTTCAGGTTTTGGATCTGGATTTTTCTCTTAAAAAATCATAAAAACAGCTAAAATCACAACAAATGGGCCTGTTTTTGTTCCTACAGTATAATTAACCTCAATAACATTTATTTCCAGTAATTTCCAATAAATTTTGACCACCTCACAATATTATTTGCTTCATCTAGTTAAGGCCAAAAGGTTGCATCCAGCTAGCTGGCTGACTAAGCTAAGTGACACAGTGGGCGGCACTAACATGTGGCAGTTCAGTTTCTAATTTCCAACATGGATACAGTGTGTTATACAGTGTGGGTTGGATACACAAATAGTGCACTTCAGTGGCGGGCTGGGCTGGGGGGCAGGGTGCCATCTGCCCCCCGGGCCGGTACAATTGTACTACTGTGGGGCCTGCACACCCAGCATGCAGGGAGAATAGTCAGCTTTCTCCCAGCTACCAGTTACTGTAAACAGCAACCTGTCAGTTTGACTTCTAAAGCCCCGCCCCCAGGGATGAGCCACGACCCCCCCTCCCCCTCCCAGCCACAGCAACATGGCAGCGCAGTGGAAGGCTTCACCTCCCTGCGCTGTACACTACAGTGATCCGGTGCCTCCTCTGCGCGGCTGCACCGCGCGACATCAGGACGCGTGAGGTCACAAAGGTGCCACTGCAGCCCCATTATTACTGCGTCCTGAAGGAATCAGCACACTGAGAGCAATTACAGGCAGCTGAGCAGCTCCATGAAGGAGCTGGCAGGGTGACTGAGCCTCCTAAGGTAAGCGATCAGCAGTGCTGACTGCTGCTGAAATATTCAATGTTTAGGTATAATGCCCTAAAGACTGAGGCTGAAATATATATATATAATATATATATATATATATATATATATATAGTAGCATGTAGACGGGCACTCAATATATGGATAAACTGCCGTGGTGCCTGCCTAAAAAGTTGTATATAGCATGTCTCCTGCTCCGTGGAACAAAAATAGGCGGCACTCATCCGGACTTGATGAAACAAGTAAGTGGTTTTAATTCAACATGAACCGACGTTTCAAGGCCCCAACGGCCTTTTTATCAAGGTGTGAATAACAAGTGTGTGTGTCGGCAGTGCGGGGGTGCCAGCGGTGTCTTAGTGCAGGTTTGCTGGCTGTGTCGGCAGGGCCGGATTAAGGTCTGTGGGGGCCCCTGGGCAACAAATTTGTTGGGGCCCCTATCAATAAAATTATACAAGTGATATATTGCTGATGTTTTAAAAAAATATAAAATGTAACGTACTGTGTGTGTATATATTTATATATATATATATATATACATGCCCACACACAGTAAACAGTATATATATATATATATATATATATATATATATATATACACACACACATACATACACACACTAATAGCAGGACCCAGCACTCTCTGTATCAAAATGAACAGCACAGCAATACTTTGCTATAAGTTTTATATATATATATATATATATATATATATATATCTACCTGAGTGCCGCCTTCTTCTTTATTTATATATCTTTAGTTAGATATAGATATATAATTTTTTTTTTTAATTTTTAAACACCCAGTATATTACATTTAAAAGCAATAATAAACTGTAATTTTAAGTGCAAATTATATATATATATATATATATAGAGAGAGAGAATGCATATTTTAAAGAGTCATTTAATACTGCTGCTGGCTCTGAATCACCAGAGGATTTGTACAGCTTATTACTTAAATATAAGAAAAAAGAAATTGACTTCCAACTCCATGGAATTACACTTACTGAGTATCATAAAGAAAGGAAAATTCCACGAGGATTTAGAGTCCGTAATGTCCCTACTATTGGACGTAACAACATGGAGTTTTGCCGCAGGTGGGTTGCGGTCCTAAATAAATGTTCCCTGGATCTGATGATTCTCGTGATCGAGGAATCAGCCAGGGAACTTGGTATTATTAAAGAAAAAATTAGAAATGTTGAGGACACCCACAAAACGGTCCTTTCCAATGACACGCAATGTGATTGGTTAGGCAAACTTAATAAACAACTTGAGGAGTACAAAAGGAATTTAATCAAGTTCAAAAAAGAGAAGCTTGCTAAAGTAAATGCAGACTACCAGGACCAAAGAGTATACACCTGGGCTACATCTCGCCAGTCTGATGGCTATACGCAAAGATTGGGGAACAGGAGACATTTCCGTATTAGAGACATTGAAGCTTCCAGTAGTGCAAACTCCTCTGCAAGTGACACTGAGCCTTCTCCATTACCCATTAATTCCAAACCCCCTTTAGGGGTGGTAGCCCGTGTCAACCGGGCAAGAAAAGACGGAGGTGCAGGACGAGGCGTGGTGGCCAGAGGGAAAGGCAGGAGAAACCACCGGTAATTAGCAATATTATCAACTTATCTAGCCGTGACATCTCTGAGTCAGAAGCTAGTGTATTGAACAAGGGACTCACCTTTGTTCCAACTAACAACTTCAGACCATTTGAGTGGAAAAAGGACTTATGGAGATTCCAACGTAGTTTGAAACTCAAAGAATTTTATGCTAACACGGAGAATATACTTCCTGCACCAGAGTTGGGGAATATAAGATCTAAGTCATCGTTTGAACCCCAATCACACAATCCTTCTATTAAAAGTTTTATACGACTACTGGACCATGATGTCATGTCCCATCATGATGTGGCCTCAAGTAAACGCCACAACCTTGCCCCAAATGAGTTCCAAGCCCTCAAAGATTTAAGTCAAGACGAGTCTATCGTTATACGACCGGCAGACAAGGGGGGTGCCTTGGTGATTCAAAATATTGAGGACTACAAAGTTGAACTTTACCGCCAATTACTAGATGAAGAGGTGTACCATAAACTAGAACGGGACCCTACACAAGACTTCCAACTGGATCTGAATAACTTCTTACAACGAGCAGTGGACAATAATGTCATCTCTGCCAGTGTGAAAAAGAATTTGACAATAGAATATCCTCGGATTCCATTGATATACACGCTACCAAAGATTCACAAGTCCATGACGTCACCACCTGGTCGACCAATAATTTCGGCCAGGGATTCTATTTACAGCAAGGTGTCTAAATACCTGGATTTTTTTCTTCAACCTCTAGTAGCGGCGGAAAGCACTACTCTCAGAGACACTAACATGCTGCTACAGATATTAAATAACATCGGTGTACTCCCTAAGGATCTAGTGATGTGTACAATTGACGTTGTGTCATTGTACACTAGCATTCCACAACAACAAGGGTTGAATAGTGTTTGCCAATTTTTACAAGAGCATCCACAATACACGGGTCCTGCCATACCGTTCTTCATGCAGGCATTAGAAAAAACACTGGCATGCAATTATTTTTTGTTCAATAATGAGTTTTTTTTGCAATGTAGAGGGTGTGCCATGGGATCTCCTGTGGCCCCCTCTTTTGCCAACATTTTTATGTTTCAGGTGGAAAAGGATCTCTTTTTGAATAATCCAAGGTTTGGTCCTCATTGCCTTTTATTTTACCGGTATATCGACGATATTTTAGTTTTTTGGACGGGTACAATTGAGGAATTCACAACAGCTATGCAAGATATTAACACGCTCTATCCTGCCATTAAATTGACATATTTGTGTGATCATAAAGTAGTTCACTACCTGGATGTGGAAATTAGTTTCATCAACAATGAATTATCAACTTGTGTTTATCATAAACCGACAGACTATAATACTATCCTACATGCCCGCAGCCACCATTCTCCGGCCCTGATACGTGGGTTACCTTACTCCCAATTTTTGCGCATTCGACGTATCACCAAGGATGACAATACAGCTAGATTGGAAATTGACAAGATGCTCTTAAAATTTCTACAACGAGGCTACAAAAGGAACAATCTAATAATGGCCAAGAATAAAGTTCTGAGCTTGGATCGGAGGGATTTAGTACAATCCTCTGACCATAATAGCAGTCGTAATGACGAGACTCAGAAAATGTTCTTTGTTAGTGAATTTAATACAGCCAGTACCTGTGTACAACGTACGGCTAAAAAATTGTGGCCGATTATAAACACTGACATCGCTTTGAAACCTCTTGTGAACTCCAAGTTGATGATGTGTCACAAGAGAGGGAGAAATTTGCGAGACTGGTTAATTAAAAGCGACATAGGCAGATATACAGTCTTGAATACTACTCACTTTTTAACCAAACATCCAGGATGTTATAGATGCATTGGTTGCACCACGTGCAGATATTTAGAAACTGGGAGCTATATCTCCCATCCTCGGTCTGGTAAACAGATACCGATTAAGCATGTTGTCACATGTACTAGCAAGTACGTGGTGTACTGCATCAAATGTCCCTGCAGTTTGATGTACATTGGCAAGACGAGTTGTATGTTTCGTGAAAGAATGGCACAACACCGTTCTGCCATTCGTCTTGCATTAAGTGGTAGAGACATAGATCAGCCTGTAGCGAAACATTTCAAAGCGAAACAACACTCCTTGGCATCGCTCATATATAAGATAGTGGATCATATTCCCACCTTGAAAAGAGGTGGAGATCGTGACCGTAAGTTGCTGCAATGTGGGGCCACATGGATATATAATATGGACACGGTTGCACCCAATGGGTTAAATGAATCGTTGTCTTTGGCTTGTTTTATATAATGTATACATGTATTGTTTTTCCTATGCTGGTGTTATGTCCTATACAGCAGTTATTATATTGCCTTTGTAAGGTCTGTCTCAGTTAAGTTATCTCATCCGGGTGTCATACATTTAGATCTATTTTTGGTAATTTGTGAGTGACATTCTGCAGTCATCCATCCGTTATTTGATGTGACACTTGTATATTTGGGAGTATCATGGGGCGCATATATATTGATTGCCTTTATATGGGAGACAGGATTATTACACTGGTAGTTCATATTGGTATGTTTGAAGATGCTTCTCTCAACCTACCTGACTGTACTGGCGTTCAGACTGATGTATATTCACTGTTTGTATGATGTTTGTTACCATGGTGATTATGATCCACCAATGGAGCGGAAGAGGGGCGGGCACTCGCCGGGCCTCTGCATTGGGTACACGTGTCTTGGACGTGCGGGCGCCGCAGGCGTGTGACGTCATCTCTGCGCGCCAACATGGACGCGGTGATACACGAGGGTTCTGGGCTATTTAAGGTGTGTATGTTGTATGTTTTTTGTATTCTTGAGAAAGGTTGAATAAACCGAAACGTTGAAACATT
The DNA here is from genome assembly GCA_031769625.1 of Taudactylus pleione. Lineage (NCBI taxonomy): Eukaryota > Metazoa > Chordata > Amphibia > Anura > Myobatrachidae > Taudactylus > Taudactylus pleione. The sequence continues at coordinate 367,777 of JAUIMM010000300.1, forward strand.
GTGGATCTGGTATCCTGTATTTGTGACTGAATGACCCGTGAGTGCCGCTCTGCTGTGGGTACATATTTGGGCTTGGAACTTGGTCCTGAGAAGGCACCTGGGCAAGTACATGTTTAGTTTTTGGAGTGCCGGCCTGTCGCTTTGTTATATATATATATATATATATATATATAAACATATATAGTCAATGAAGGTGCGGCACTCATGGACAATAACTTCCAAGCACTGCGAGTGAATAGATGATTCATCTATTCACTAGCTGCGCTTGGACGTTATTGTCCGTGAGTGCCGCACCTTCATTGACTGTATGTGTGCTATTTTTAAGCTGTGGAGGCACCTGGCTAAGCTGCAATTATTGTCCTGAGTGATATATATATACACACACACACACACACACACACACACACACACACACACACACACACACACACACACAATTGCCTACATGCATACATTACACACAAATACACACACACACACACACAATTGCCTACATGCATACATTACACACACATACACACACACACACACACACACAGTCACACACACACATACACACACACACAATTGCCTACATGCATACATTACACACACATACACACACACACACAATTACTTACTTGCACACAGGCTCTCTCCTCTTCTGCTCCACAGCCAGGTGACAGGCAGAAGCAGAGTAACATGACACCTTGGAGTCTGCTCTGCCTCACGCTGTCACACACTGCAGGCTGCCTGGCTGCCGGGTTGCTGCTTGGGCTCTGGTCTGATCAGCCACAGTCTCATAATCTCAGGAGACTGTGACTGGAATGAAGCTCCTCGGCAGCTGCTGAAAGGAAACAGCTGAGCTGCTGAGGAGTACCGCAGAGGAGACAGCTAAATGCTGTACTCCGGGTTTTCAGTAGAAGTAGTGTCCGGAGGCAGGGGACAGTGTGTGGGGGCCCCCTATGTGTGGGGGCCCCAGGACGACCGCCCCTGTCGCCCTGCCTATAATCCGGTCCTGTGTGTCGGCAGTGCAGGGGTGCCAGCAGTGTCTTAGTGCAGGTTTGCAGGCTGTGTCAGTGTCCTTAGTGCTGATAGAGCCAAAAGCACTCCTGGGCTTGCAGCAGCGAGACCCTACCGCAGGGTCTCGTTGCAAGCCCGATGGTCACGACCATCTTTTTGGCCGCTCACATAAGCTGTGGGTGGCCACCCACAGCTATGCGAGCGGCCAGGAGGCTGCTCCATTTTTAGGTAGGAGGGCCCTGATTCAGAGCGAGCGCTCTGGTCAGAGCGTCCGGCTCTAAATCAGGCCCTGTGTCGGCAGTGCAGGGGTGCTGGTAGTGTCCGCTGTTTGGGAGTGTCGGCAGTGTGGGGGTTGCTGACGGTGTCCTCAGTACGTTGGGCAGGAGTGTATACAGTGGTGGTGTCGGCAGCGGGGGATGCTGCCAGTGTGGGTGTCGGCAGCGGGGGGGGTGGCGTCAGGCGGCGGGGGATGATGGGCGCCATCTTCTTTTCTTCTTTGCTGTTTTCAATGGGCTTAACGCTGATTGGCTGAGAGCCGTGACAGATGTCTCTCTCAGCCAATCAGTGTTAAGCCCGCTGAAAACCAAACCTCGCAAATCGACAGAGGGGTCATGAGGTTTTGCCTTGGGTCAGGGATCCGGGGCAGGCAGGGAGATCCGAGCTGCGCTCGGATCGCCCCGGAACCCCGAAATTCGGGTGGGTTCGGATCTCTTAGACCCGAACCTGCTCATCTCTGATTTTAAATTTATTTTGTTTATCCTTTATCGTACAGCACCTATATCTTTTGCAGCACTGTATGATGAACACTTATTCATTCACATCAGTCCCTGACCCACTGGAGCTTACAGTCTAAGGGACTGATTTAGAGATGGACGGTAATGCAATGGCGGCTGCATTCGCTCACGGATCGCATTTGCTAAAATATGCTAATGCCTTCCAAACCCCAGTCGGGCATGGGAACGCCCTCTGCTGCCTTCTCATATCCGTATGACAACGTGCAACAGCATAAACATCGGTACCATCGACACACATCGGGCAGCCATTCTGCAAAACAATCGGCGAGCATTGAGCATTACGAAACAATCGCTCGTTCTGCGTAAATGTCGGCATTGGTTCCGTCTCTGAATCAGACAGAAAATTCCCTACCAAATGCATCGGATTAATTTTGGCAAAAGCCATTTAATCTACTATAACAGGCCTGGCCAACCTGTGGCTCTCCAGTTTTTGTCAAACTACAAGTATCAGCATGCACTGCCACAGTTTTGCTAATAGGGAATGCTAATATTGTGGCAGGGCATGCTGGGTTAAGGCCCGCCCCATACATCAGAGATTGATTGCAGCAATCGTGAAATTTGCAATCGATTGTGTATAAAAATCTTTCCCTTTTTAAATTGATTGTGGCAAATCTGCAATCGATTCAAAAAGGGAAAGATTTTTACACACAATCGATTGCAAATTGCATGATTTCTGCAATCAATCTCTGATGTATGGCGGCCTTTAGTTTTAAATAAAGCTGGAGAGCCACAGGTTGGCCACACCTGTACTAGAATTTTTTTAAGGAATGTGGGAGACAAGAGGAGCACCCTGAGGCAACCCACACAAATACGGGGAGGCCATATAAACCCTGCACAGCTAGACAGGTTGTGCCCTGATCGGAATAGAGCACATGGCCCAGCGCTGTAAGGCATTACTGCTAAATGCTGAATAAAATGGTAAAGTAAAAAAAACAACAACTAAAAATGTGCTGTGACCCTCAGTTAGAAGATCTTTACATAAATACATATGTAAGCAAATAACATGTGTCGCCTCTTTCAACCACATTGTACCATAAAGGACCACCTGTAGTGTTGTGGTAGCCATTTTGTCTTTGTTTTAGAAACAACATTTGACTGGGATGGAAAACACACGCCCTCATAATAAGTTACATATTAATGGAGCAATGATTACAAGGTCTCCATCCTTTATATCTGGATCTCTAGTTTTAACATGGAAATCTGAAGTGGCTGTAGTTGTGGGCAGCAGCGGATTTAGGGGAGATGCATCAAACCGTGGAGAGAGATAAAGTACCAGCCAATCAGCTCCTCACTGTCCGTTTTCAAAAACCTGTAAAATGCCAGTTAGATGCTGATTGGTTGGTTTGATACATCTCCCCCATACTACCTTATGGTAAGGCTGGAATCTGTGGAGCTAAGGCGGGGGTTCATGCATATGCAAGCACAAACCCGGGATGTCCATTTATTTTACTCTAGCCGCCAGATCCGTCATTATTAGTATCACCACTTGCACCAGCCCCATGCTAGAATCAGTCAGAAAAAGGCTTCCCTTCCCAGTATATACCACTCAGAATCATATGGAGCATTTGATACACAACCATGACACTCCCACAAGTCAGGGTTGTTCCGTGTACTCGCACTGTTTCCGCCCCTAAAGGAGCAATTTCCCAGAAATACAAATTCAACTGAATTCTGTCCGTCTCAGAATAGGAAGGACGCATCTTGGCAAAACCATGTTGCACTGCAGGTGGGGCAGATTTAAAATGTGCAGAGAGATTTAGATTTGGGAGGAGTGTTTCCAAACTGACATCTAAATTGCAGTGTAATAATAAAGCTGTGCAGTATTTGTGGGCTACATGCAAAAGTAGCTAGTATTTACCCTACATGTAAAAAATATTTATGTATTTGCTCCCCTTGCATTGCAATATGGTTGTCCAGGTACAGAGATACTTGCCATTTCTTACTCTATTCCCAAAGCTGAATCAGGCCCACAGTCAGCAACAGAGAATCCAATAACATTCACATGTCTGAGTGTATGATAATGATAACATACACATGTGTCTGAGAGTATGATAACATACACATGTGTCTGAGAGTGTACGACATATGGGACTACAAGAGGATTCTGGGAAGAGAATGATATGTGAGGCTTCCTGGGTTTGTTGTGGCACAAGATGAATGTGTAGGAAGGGAATGTGTATGTAAATGCCGCCAGATGTAATGCCAACCGGACTAAATACCGACACTGGAAACACCAACTGGCAGGATCCTGACTGCAGCTGGTAAGTACCCTAACCCTCTCCTCTCCCCCCTAACCCTCCCTTAGTGTTGCCTAACCCTAACCTACCCCCATTGGTAACTAACCCTAACCTACCTCCCCCTAGGTGATGCCTAATACTATTCCCCTCTTCCCGTGCCGTAAACCTAACCCTCACGGGGGGGTCTAACCCTAACCTCCACCCAATGGCGCCTATCCCTAATGCCCCCTCACCTAAACCTAACCCTAACACTCCCCAGGGGTGTCTAACCCTAACTTCCCCCGGGGGTGCCTAAAACTAACAAATACCCCCCCCCTCCTACCTCACAGCTAACCGGTAAATAAACTGCATCCCGTAGGAAGGTTGTATAAAACGATACATCTCAGTAGATATGTCTTTTGTGATTTCAAGGAACGGAAAGTGCTGAACTTATTATATACCAAAAATTTTAATTGTTTTTAATGGTTGCTATGAATCTGCCTTGCTATCATTTCTCTATTTCACCCACAGCAACCAGTCAGATATTGGGCCTGACCACAGAGGAGGACGCAGTGTCGATGTTGGACGGAAGCAGCCAGTGTTTTCAGTCTGCGCATTCATCTGAGTCACACTGTGCATGCCTACCCATGGTTGCTGCCAAAAGCCACAGAACAATTTTGGCAGCAGAGAGAGGCAATTTCATTGGATGACAGCGGGGGTGGCCGGCCAGACGTGGGTGTGTCACGGTCAGCGACTGCAGCTTTTGCTATAGCTGCACTGATGTGAGCGGGGTTGTCGGTGTGGGGCCTGGTCCGGCCCGGAGTCCAGTGGCCGCTGGATGGGCAGGCATCGGCGGTTCGGGCGGCGCGGTGCGGCAGCGGGGGACGGGGCTGGACGAGCTTGCATCTGAGGGGATTCAAGCTCGTCCAACCATCAGCGCGGGTTTTGAATTTGGCGCCGCTGGCGAGCCAGTAATGGCTCGCGGGCGGACAGCCAATGCGAGTCTGGCACGGCGGGCAAATTGTGGCCCGCCGCGTCATGGCTCTGCCCCCTCGCGGCTCCATATATTAGGCGCCGCTGAGCGGGGCGAGTCAGTCCGTCGGCGGAGAGCAAGCCAGGAAGACCGTCCGCGGAGGAGAAGAGTTCCAGAGGCGCCGGAAGACGCCGTGCTCAATACCTGAAGACGGAAGCGCTGTTGCTGGAGGAGGAAGACGGCGGCGGGCGGCGGTCAGCGGAGCCAAAGCTGAGGACCAGAGAGCTCTGCAGTGGAGGAAAGTTAAAGAGCTTATCGAAGTTCCCCACTGCAGGCTCTCCCAACGGACAGGGTAGGCGGCCGTGGACCACCTTTACTTATATTTAATATCAAGTAAATCAGGTGTTGTTGGGCTTAAGGCCCGTGGGTATTATCAGGCACTAGGCCTGTGGCCACGTAGGAGGGGCACAAGGCCCCGGGGATAGCAGGGGGCATTAGGCCCTGTAGGGGGGGATTCTTAGGCTCTACAGTCAGCAACCTGGGCACTAGGCCCAGGTTGTTCAGGCTCAAGTAGGCGGCAGACCTGCATATAAAGTGGTCTGGGCACTAGGCCCAGGTCACTGCACGACCCTCAGGTAGCCCGCATATAAAGTGGTCTGGGCATTAGGCCCAGGTCACTAAAATTACCCTCTGGTAGTACCGCATATAAAGTGGTCTGGGCATTAGGCCCAGGTCACTAAAACGACCCTCAGAGGCAGCCCTACATATAAGGGGGTCTGGGCATTAGGCCCAGTTCACCAAAAGACCATTAGATTCACCAGTGGTGGCCCAGCTTCAAAGTGTCCTGGGCGTTAGGCCTAGATCCCTAGGGATCGGCCGAAGGAAGGTGGGTCTGAAGTGAAAGGCATCCTGGCAAGAACCGAAGCAATCATTCACAGGTCGGCGGACCTGTGCCGCAGAGTGAGCGGCGCTGGAGGTCTGTACCACTGGGTACAGAGTGCTGATAAGTGGTTCGAGGGATAAAGTAATCCGAGTAATAGGCTCGGATCACTCGCTTTAGCCCCAGCTGGGTGAGGTTGAGTACTGGGCATAGATTATTGAGTAAGCCCTCTCGGGAGTCAGTGCAAGGGGCTGTGCGGCTCCGGTGCTGAACCCCTGCAGGGGGAGCTCTGAAAATTCAGCTTAGTAGATCAAGGCAGTGGTGTGTTCATAGAAGGGCACAGACAGGGCCGGCCGGCCGGGAAGAGAAAGAGGGACAGCTGAGACAAGAGTGTTCCCGCTAGAGGTGTATTGTCCCCAAGCCTAGTTAATATAGTGTGTAAGAAGACGTTTATTTGTTGTTTGCCCTGAATCTTCTCGTTGTTATAGCAGAGAGTTTACGGAGGAAGTTTCTGGAAGTGAGGTTCAAACTTCCAGGCATACAAAGAGGTAACCCAGTTGGTACAGCATTGTTTGCGTGTTTGTCCGTGAAGGAAGGGGGATTGTTTTGTTTGATTCTCAGGGGCGGCGGACGACTCATCAAGGAGACAAGGGGTCTAGTGTGAGTATCTCTCAGTGTCTGTCTGTCTTTCATTGGAGCGTCCGATAGGGGATCTCTCACAACGGTGAGAGATCCAAACGTTCTATACTTTCTCTTCCTCTGTCTGTTCTTCCCTTGAACACCGGTTAGGGGATCTCTCACAACGGTGTGAGATCCAAACTACACCTGAGTGTGTGAACACTGTATAGGTGAAAACTGGGTAGCTGAGGCCCCGTGCCAATGATGACCATTCACCCAACCGGTGAAGGTCGCGTTCATCTCTAGTGGTTATTGTGTCACCAAGCATAGGATTGTTATAGAATACCCCATTCTCTTACAGCTTCAGGCTGATTTGAACCTGAGACCACAACGGTGAAGAGGATCCGGATCGTAGATCAGTTGGCAATTTGGGAACGAAGGCTGTAGGACTCTGCCGCGGAAAAGTGGTGAGTGTTGGCTGACGAGTTACCGCTAGGGGCTCACATTTTGGCGTAGTCGGCAGGATGTCGGACGATGAAGAGAATAGGGGGGCAACTGGACGGGTCAACATAGGCCCTGCCCTCGCTCATTTGCCTCGGTACGATGGCCGCAATTTACAGTTGGAGGATTGGAAATCGCGACTCAAAGGAATTGCCCTCCTATATAAGGTGTCTCCGGAGTCAAAACTCCAATTGGCTCTGAACTCTCTCGAAGGGGAAGCCAGACATACTATCCTCTTGAGACCGGAAGAAGATCGCGATTCCATGAAAAAGGTACTGAAGATTCTGGGGGATCTCTATGGGAATACGTCATCGGCTGGTACCCTACAACGGTTGTTTGCCCGGTTCCAGAGAGAGGATGAGTCCATTCCTCAGTTTGCTAACGCACTTCAAGAATCGATGGGCGAGATTAGAAGGAAAGGAATCTTTGGGCCTCATTAAAACCAGCCATCGGCAACGAATAGATCTACCCCCTCGTCAGGAGATAGTACTCCCCCTGGAGGTGCGTACCCATCAGCGATTGGACGGGTTCGAGGTAATGATAGAACCCACAGGCTTCTTCGGAATAGAGTCCGGAATAGTTCTGGCTAGAACTTTGTCAGTAGTCAAGGAAGGGAAGGTGTTGGTCCGGATATGTAACTTAGGGGAACAAATTCAGCGTGTCCCAGCAGGAGCTATAATTGCCCGAGTGGTAGCTATTGATGGTGATGGTGTTCGCAGAGGCCAAAGTATTTTGCTTCAGTCAGAAGCCACTGAATCATGGACCATGTCAGTGCAGGTTGAGCAAGAGGAGGAACCAAGTATAGAGTGGAACGGAGGGATAATAAGGGAGCAGATGGATGTCTCGCTAGCTGACTATGACTCCGATACGGTGCGGAAGTTGGACCAGATGCTGTGGAGACGTTGGAAAGCTTTTTCGAGACATGAGGAAGATTTTGGCTACACGGACAATTTACAACATGAGATTCGCACTGGAGACACCTTACCCATTCGCGAAAGATACCGGCCTATTCCCACAAAGCTTTACTAGGAGGTCAAGACAATGCTTCGACAGATGCTGGATAACGAAGTGATTCAGGAGAGTAAGAGTCCATGGGCCGCCCCCATAGTGTTGGTTAGGAAGAAGGATGGGAGCATCCGTTTTTGTGTGGACTACCGGAGGCTGAACAGTTGCACCATACGGGATGCCTACCCTCTACCTCGGATTGAGGAGTCCCTGGCGGCGTTAGGCGAGGCCAAGTTTTTTTCCACCTTAGACTTGGCCAACGGATATTGGCAAGTACCGGTTGCCACACAAGATCAAGAAAAGACTGCGTTCATTACGCCCATGGGACTTTTCGAGTTTTGCCGCATGCCATTCGGGCTCACCAACGCCCCGGCAACGTTTCAGAGGATGATGGAGCGGTGTCTGGGAGATTTGAATTTCGAAACTCTTCTGATTTATCTAGACGACATTATTGTGTATTCCGCCACTGTGGATGAAAATTTAGCTCGTTTGGAGGTGGTCTTGCAGCGCCTGGAGGGATATGGGTTGAAGGTCAAACCTCGGAAATGTCACCTACTAAAGACTAGTCTGGAGTATTTAGGGCATGTGGTGTCGCGTGATGGGGTGCATCCCACACCAAGTAAAATTGCAGCTGTGCAAGAATGGAAGACACCCCGTACAGTGACCGAGTTACGAGCATTCCTAGGGTTGGTCGGTTATTACCGACGTTTCATCAAGGATTTTGCTAAGATTGCTGAGCCACTCCACGCCCTACTGCGAGGGGTGGCCACAACTCAGAAAACTCAAGCGGTGGCGTGGGGCGTATCCCAGGAAGCGGCCTTTGTGTGCTTAAAGCAAGCTCTCACAGAAGCCCCCATATTGGCCTATGCCAATTTTGAGACACCATTTGTTTTGTATACTGATGGGAGCTTGCAAGGCCTAGGGGCCGTACTTGCTCAGGTTCAGGATGGCCAGGAGCGAGTGATTGCCTACGGGAGTCATAGTTTGAGAGAGACAGAGAGGAACCCAGACAACTACAGTTCCTTCAAGTTGGAATTATTGGCCATAGTCTGGGCTGTGACCGAAAAATTTGCTGAATATCTGATGGCCACCCATGTAGATATCTTTACCGATAATAACCCTCTAGCCTATTTGGGGACTGCCAAGCTTGGGGCCCTGGAGCAACGCTGGGTAGCCCGGTTAGCTAAGTTTTCCTATACCATTCGTTACCGGCCAGGAAAAAATAACGGAAATGCTGATGCTTTATCTCGGTTTCCTGTAGAAGTCCCTGGGACACAGGGGGATGAAGACTGGGAAGAGGTAGAAGTCCCCGATCTGACCCGTGTGAGGAAATCAGGGACAAAGGGTGATCGGAATGTCAAGCAGAGTGCCACGACACTCCGGAATACCGAACAAAACTGGGCACGCGAGCAGCAGGAAGACCCCGGTTTCAGAGCTATTATGCAGTGGAAGGAAGATGGTCACTGGCCCAGCAAATGGGAAAGGAGTAGGCTTACTACTTTCTGTCAGAAGCTGCTGCGTAAGTGGGACCGACTCAAGGTTTGTGCAAGTACTCTCCGCACTCGTTCCTACCTTAGTTCGGAGCTTCGGTTTGTAGAGCAGATAGTGGTACCAGAAGCGTTGGTCCAACCACTGACTGAAAATGCACACCAAGAAGGAGCACACTTGGGCAGTGATAAGACCTATCAATGGTTGCGACGTCAGTATTTTGCACCTCAAATGCAGAACATGGTCGTTCGGGTCTGTCGGGAGTGTAGACGCTGTGGAGTGGTCAAACCCTCGGAACAACATGCGCCTATTCAGACCATCTGTACAAATCGACCATTAGAGTTACTAATGATAGATTATGTGCTGATTGGAGAGTCTGTTAGTGGTCATCAATACGCTTTGGTAATGACGGACCACTTCACAAAGTTTACTGTGGTAGTGCCAACTCGTGACCAGACGGTTGATGAGTCGGCTACAAAAGCGATTGTGGAAAATTTTATACGGCAATATGGGTGTCCCGAAAGGATACATTCAGATCAGGGAGCCTGTTTTCAAGGGCGGCTAATGGAGCGTCTGTGCCAACTGTACGGGCTACAAAAGTCCCGTACGACTCCATACCACCCTCAGGGTAATGGGGCCTGTGAAAGGTTCAACCGGACCTTGCTACAGATGCTCCGAACCCTGGAAGAAACAAAAAAACGGAGGTGGCCTGAACATGTGCAGGAATTGGTTTGGGCCTACAATAATAGGGTTCATAGTACTACCGGGTTTTCTCCTTTCTTTTTGTTGTTCGGTCAGCCGGGCCGGGAAGTTCAGGATTTAGTACTAACCGAGTCCGATGGTAGGGAGGGATCGCTTCCTACAGGTTGGGTGGAGGAACATCGGCGGCGTCTGAAAATTGCTCATGATTTGACGGAAAAGATGATAGCCGATCATAGACGTACCCCAGCTGGGGCGCGAGGGGTTGAGCCGTTTTCCGTAGGACAACGGGTCCTGGTCCGTATGACTCATCCGGGGGTAAACTATCTGAGCGTTGGGAAGTTTTACCTTATGTGATCAGATGTCGTTTGTCAGCGGAAGGACCGGTCTATCAGGTGGAATCCACTGATGGTCTGGGGCGATTGCGGACTCTTCATCGGGACATGTTACATCCCTGCCTTTTCCCAACTTCACCAGAAAGGGACCTTATACCTGATGTCGTTCAGAATGACTCGCGTAATGAGGAGACCACGTTATCCACTCCGGCCGGAATGGGCAACCTTGAAGAGGAGTGGTGGGCACCCGCAGAAATTCCTACTGTGAATGAAGTCGACGATGTTCCAGAGGTGGCGGATGTAACACCCTTACCTAGAAATTCTCAACGATTCAATCGTGGCGTGCCTGGGCCTCGATATGCTGATCCCGACTTTGTCTGGTCTCAGACCTCCTTTGTAGGGACTACAAAGGACACAGGGGGTGGAAATGTGAGCGGGGTTGTCGGTGTGGGGCCTGGTCCGGCCCGGAGTCCAGTGGCCGCTGGATGGGCAGGCGTCGGCGGTTCGGGCGGCACGGTCCGGCGGCGGGGGACGCGGCCGGACGAGCTTGCATCTGAGGGGATTCAAGCTCGTCCAACCATCAGCGCGGGTTTTGAATTTGGCGCCGCTGGCGAGCCAGTAATGGATCGCGGGCGGATAGCCAATCCGAGTCTGGCACGGCGGGCAAATTGTGGCCCGCCATGTCATGGCTCCGCCCCCTCACGGCTCCATATATTAGGCGCCGCTGAGCGGGGCGAGTCAGTCCGTCGGCGGAGAGCAAGCCAGGAAGACTGTCCGCGGAGGAGAAGAGTTCCAGAGGTGCCGGAAAACGCCGTGCTCAACACCTGAAGACGGAAGCGCTGTTGCTGGAGGAGGAAGACGGCGGCGGGCGGCGGTCAGCGGAGCCGAAGCTGAGGACCGGAGAGCTCTGCAGTGGAGGAAAGTTAAAGAGCTTATCGAAGTTCCCCACTGCAGGCTCTCCCAACGGACAGGGTAGGCGGCCGTGGGCCACCTTTACTTATATTTAATATCAAGTAAATCAGGTGTTGTCGGGCTTAAGGCCCGTGGGTATTATCAGGCACTAGGCCTGTGGCCACGTAGGAGGGGCACAAGGCCCCGGGGATAGCAGGGGGCATTAGGCCCTGTAGGGGGGGATTCTTAGGCTCTACAGTCAGCAACCTGGGCACTAGGCCCAGGTTGTTCAGGCTCAAGTAGGCGGCAGACCTGCATACAAAGTGGTCTGGGCACTAGGCCCAGGTCACTGCACGACCCTCAGGTAGCCCGCATATAAAGTGGTCTGGGCATTAGGCCCAGGTCACTAAAACGACCCTCTGGTAGTACCGCATATAAAGTGGTCTGGGCATTAGGCCCAGGTCACTAAAACGACCCTCAGAGGCAGCCCTACATATAAGGGGGTCTGGGCATTAGGCCCAGTTCACCAAAAGACCATTAGATTCACCAGTGGTGGCCCAGCTTCAAAGTGTCCTGGGCGTTAGGCCTAGATCCCTAGGGATCGGCCGAAGGAAGGTGGGTCTGAAGTGAAAGGCATCCTGGCAAGAACCGAAGCAATCATTCACAGGTCGGCGGACCTGTGCCGCAGAGTGAGCGGCGCTGGAGGTCTGTACCACTGGGTACAGAGTGCTGATAAGTGGTTCGAGGGATAAAGTAATCCGAGTAATAGGCTCGGATCACTCGCTTTAGCCCCAGCTGGGTGAGGTTGAGTACTGGGCATAGATTATTGAGTAAGCCCTCTCGGGAGTCAGTGCAAGGGGCTGTGCGGCTCCGGTGCTGAACCCCTGCAGGGGGAGCTCTGAAGATTCAGCTTAGTAGATCAAGGCAGCGGTGTGTTCATAGAAGGGCACAGACAGGGCCGGCCGGCCGGGAAGAGAAAGAGGGACAGCTGAGACGAGAGTGTTCCCGCTAGAGGTGTATTGTCCCCAAGCCTAGTTAATATAGTGTGTAAGAAGACGTTTATTTGTTGTTTGCCCTGAATCTTCTCGTTGTTATAGCAGAGAGTTTACGGAGGAAGTTTCTGGAAGTGAGGTTCAAGCTTCCAGGCATACAAAGAGGTAACCCAGTTGGTACAGCATTGTTTGCGTGTTTGTCCGTGAAGGAAGGGGGATTGTTTTGTTTGATTCTCAGGGGCGGCGGACGACTCCTCAAGGTGACAAGGGGTCTAGTGTGAGTTTCTCTCAGTGTCTGTCTGTCTTTCATTGGAGCGTCCGATAGGGGATCTCTCACAACGGTGAGAGATCCAAACGTTCTATACTTTCTCTTCCTCTGTCTGTTCTTCCCTTGAACACCGGTTAGGGGATCTCTCACAACGGTGTGAGATCCAAACTACACCTGAGTGTGTGAACACTGTATAGGTGAAAACTGGGTAGCTGAGGCCCCGTGCCAATGATGACCATTCACCCAACCGGTGAAGGTCACGTTCATCCCTAGCGGTTATTGTGTCACCAAGCATAGGAGGATTGTTATAGAATACCCCATTCTCTTACAGCTTCAGGCTGGTTTGAACCTGAGACCACAACGGTGAAGAGGATCCGGATCGTAAATCAGTTGGCAATTTGGGAACGAAGGCTGTAGGACTCTGCCGCGGAAAAGTGGTGAGTGTTGGCTGACGAGTTACCGCTAGGGGCTCACACTGACACCAGCGGCCAAGCTCAGACGGACATTCCGCGCCTCCATGGGGCTGGTGCAATGTTTCATGGTGAGACTGATGTGCAGCCAATGGTGCATCTTAATATGCAAAGGTGGCGGATTAGCTCTGCAGCTGGTGGGTGTCTCTGTACAAATCCCATCGGCTGCCGCAATGGCATAAAGACGGAGTCATGTCTGCAATAGCGCCCGCCTCCGAATCACACCCATTAGCTTTCAGTCTGATTACACTAATTAGCAAACTGCTGTTATCTGACTGATCCTTATGAGCCTATGGAAATAATCGGGTGGAATAAAGGCATTGAGAGCTATTAGGTAATGAGATTTCATTTTGTGCAGCTAGGTCCATCAGGATGTATTTACAGCGTTACCATGCTTTGGAGAAGGGACGCAAAGTCTTTTTTCCCTCCACATACTTTAATTACCATTAAATGCTAATAATGTTACCTATACACATATTAATTTCACTGTTAGGTGATTTTGAATGTGAATATTAGATATTTTAAAAAAATTCAATCCATAAGGACCATGTGTTAGTAAAACATTGATAGTGATCTGAAATTGTAATGTCATCTATTTTCATATTATTATCTAATTTATTAAACTTTTTTTTTGTTTGCCTAATTTCTTGCTTGAGGTATTGAATATATTTTGCCAGTAAAGGATTATGGGGAAATGTATCAATGATGATACCAATCCTCTCAGCCTTACCGGCATGTTAGTGCACTGGAATGTATCATCTTAGACTTACCAAGCAGGCTCCTCTGATATCCCGATGATGCAGTTACTTCCGGGCAGTTATAATACACATGTGGCCTTTTGGCTGCACAAGAAGTGACTAATGGTGAGGGTTCTTAAGGATCCATCTCTGGGACATTTTTGTTTAATGTAATCCACAGGCTACAATCTAAAAATGGAGCTAGCCATTGGGGACACTTGATACATTCTGCCAGATCACAGCTCGATAGAAACCTATGGAGAATGCAATGCCAAGGAACCACAGCAGAGATCTCCGATGTCCGCTGCGGACCCTGATCATACAGTACATATGGAGGCAGTGTTAGACTGGGGCATGAAGGGGTAATGTAGTGGTAGGGGCCCATGCTTAAGGGGTGTGGCCAGCCACCACATATATTTGGCTAACTATTAGGCAAATCTTGGTGTAGTTTCTATAGAAGAGAACCAAGCCCCCATGTTGATCAGTGGTCCTGCTCCACCAGGTAACTGACATCTAATAGAGTAACAATATATAATTTGAGTCTGAAACCTGACACCTAGACAGTGGCGTAACTAGGGTCTTCAGAGCCCAGGGCATGTTTTAGACTAGCGCCCCTCCCACTTGTAGAAAAGTATAGTTTGCGCGCCTCTGGCGGGCGGAAAAAAAATGGGTGTGTCACATACCAGAAGGGGCGTGGCTAGTGAAAATGGGGCATGCCAACATGAAACGCCACCCATTCCTTGTCACTCTGGGTACATTCCTTTCCATTCCATATGCACCTTACCTATATGGTGGTTTCTTACAATGTGAAACCTCTGAAGAAATACATCCTCCCTGGGATGACGACGTCTTCAGTCAGTATTTAATATTCATGTAGGTCACATAGTCCGGAAGATCCCTGTTTGTGTAGGAATAGTAATAAGGTCATCATCATACAACAGCGGTTCAACCAGACTCGTGCCCCCTGTGTAACTTCATTCCCCCTGCATTTTTCAGCCACACCATCATCTCACTGCATTGTCTCTTAGCCACACCATCTTCTCCCTCCCTGCATCATCTCTCAGCCACACCATCACCTCCTCCCTGCATCATCTCTCAGCACACCATCATCTCCCTCCCTGCGTCATCTCTCAGCCACATCGCCTCCCCCATGCATTGCCTCTCAGCCACACCATCACCTCCACCCTGCGTCATCTCTCAGCACACAATCATCTCCCCCCTGCGTTGTCTCTCAGGACATCATCATCCCCCCCGTTGTCAACTCTCAGCACACCATCTCCCCCCTGCGTCAACTCTCAGCCACACCATCAGCCACCTGCATCATCTATCAGCACACCGTCACCTTCCCCCCTGTGTCTACTCTCAGCCACACTATAACATCCTGCATCGTCTCTCAGCACACCGACACCTCCACCCCTGTGTCAACACTCAGCACACCATCATCTCCCTACTGCATCAACTCTCAGCCACACCATCACCACCCCCCCTGCATCAACACTCAGCACACCATCATCTCCCTACTGCGTCGTCTCTCAGCCACACCATCACCCCCCGCGACATCTCTCAACACACCATCACCTCCCTGCATCGTCATTAAATGCACCATCACCTCCCCCCGCATCATCGTTCAGCGCACCGTCACCTCCACCTCCGGTGTCATCTCTCAGACACGCAATCAGCTCTCCCCTGCGTTGTCTCTCAGCACACAGACACACACTGACCGAGATACATATACACACAAACACAGACACACGGACACACACACTGACACATATATACACACATGCACACACTCTGACACATATATATACATACGCACACTGACACACACACTGACACATATATACACACACTGACACATATACACATTGACACATACACACACACTGACACATACCGACACAAATATACACAGGCTGACACATACACTGACACATACACACACTGACACATATATACAGATGCATCCAGCCGCCGTCACCCCCACACGGTAGCTTAGCCATCCACCCGAACCCCCCGACCAAGTAACTCACCTGTGGGAGAGGGAGCGCTAGGGGAGGAAAACTCACTCCAAATCCTCACCCGGCGCAGACAGCAGGCAGCTCTAGTCCAGGAAGAAGACTGCCTAGGAGGGGCTGCGCACTTCCGCTGCAGCTCCCCCTACAGGCAGCATCAGACTAGCAGGCTCACTTGCCTGCTTGTTAAAAGAGAGACAGGACACAATGGTGGCGGGGAAGGGGGTGGGAGAGCGGGCGTGTGTGGGTTTGATGCCCTGGCGGCGGTGCCCCTCTCTGCAGGGCTTGCCACGGCACCCAGGGCACGAGCCCTGCTAGACCCCCCTAGTTACGCCACTGGCCCTGACCTCTCTCTCACGGCACACCAGACCTCTCCCCCGAGACACAAAGGGCCTGATTCAGAGTTATACAGTATTGGACAGCTGCAGGGAGGCGGCTGTGCAATACTGTACAACTAATATGCTAATGCGGCAGCAGGTGCCTGGTGTAAATAGAAGCTTCATGATAGCTTCACAGATCCGAGTGCTGCACCCTAACACGCAGCATCAGATCTTCTGCGACACCATCACCAATCTGAGTAACACTGAGGTTACTTAGATTACCCCTCGCAGCTCCGTAGCTGAGGCCAGGAGGTCTGCATTGGAAGACACAGATCCTGGCCTCAGCGCTCCTAGAAAACAGGGCAATGCGCCCCATTTTCTAGAAAGGAGATCAGCGCCGCCCACTCCCCGCCCCCAAATGGCAGCGTCCTGTCAAGCAGCCTGTAGCTTTGAAGCCCGGTGCATGTGCAGCACAGATCCTACGCATGCGCCGATTTTCTAACATCGGAGTAGTACGCAAGCCATTGGGTTTCAAAACTACTCTGAATCAGGCCCAAAAATCACAAGTGGTATTTGTTTTTAGAGATCAAAATAAAACTGTTTTAACATTTGATTTAATATGATTACACTTGTTATATGAAATTGTTTTAAAATCAGGGCTGGATTAAGGTTTGTGGGGGCCCCAGGGCAACTAACTTATGAGGGCCCCTACCAATAAAGTTGTGAATAAGATTCTCTTGCGATGTTATCAAAAAGTATAATGTGTAAATGCTCCCAGCATCACCAATGTGATACACACACCGTAGTGCCCCCTGGTCACATTATGCCACACAGAATCCATCCGGCTCTGCTTTACATGTACATTTACTTTTATTTCTTTTTCTGCTAAATATGGAACATTTCATAAAGTGTCATCACTGCTCAGGGGACAATCTATCTATACATACAGATCTGCCCAGCTACATTGTTGTCCATAGCGCATCGAATCGTGCTTTGCGTGGTGCGAGACGGACTCCCGCGATCAGGGATGCGCACTTGCGTCTCCATAGGATATAATGGGAGACGCATTCCTGCAATCAGGGACGCCCTTTCGCATCTCTATAGGCTTGAATGGAGATGTACTCCCGCGATCGGGGACGTGCCATAGCGTAACTTGGCATATAGCACGATTTGCGGGCACGTTTGTGCCGCGATCAGCCACAATGATCGCGGGGGCGAATCTGTAGTATAAAATAATGTCCCTGGTAGGCATCTGACTGTGTGTTTGGGCTAATCTCGAGAAGCACTGGACGGATTTTGATTCAGTTATCACTATTCTACAGAACATGTGTGGAGGAAGGTTTAGGTGTATGACACATTAATGTATGACAGAAGGAAGCCGAGCAGTGATGATTTTAGTGAAGCCATTCAATGAAAAAACGGATGTCTGAGCACTTTCTTGGCTTATGCTGCCTAAACCATTAAAGATATATCACAACGATGGACTTTATTTTATAACATGTAGAGATTATTATGTATTATCTGGTTTCTCCAGAAATATTAATGTAAGTACTGATACAAAATTTAAGTTTTTCCTTTTGTTACCGTTCCTATATCATTTATGTGAAAAAAAAATTAAAATTTCAAACGAGTCCAATTCCCGGTAAGAGCCTGCTTTGGCATGACAATAAATAAAGCTCAGGCTGGAGTTGACCTAAGTGGAGACTGTTTTTAACAAGGACAACTTTACGTGGCCATTTTGCGTGTCACGTCAAAACTAAATCTTTTTGTGTTGATAAAAGGAGGAAGAACAACTAATGTCGTCTACACAACCTTATAAGACCTCGAATAAAAAAGACTGTCACCATAAATTTGAATCTTCTCCCGTGCAAAGCAGGGGTGGGTCGCTAGTTTTAGTATATGTACAGTACTTATGAATCAAGCATTACTTTTTATTTCATATTTTTAAATAAAAGTGGTCCTGTTATTTTGTTGGAATCCTTTGTTTTGTTGTCTAACCTTGTTTGTGAGGGGATAATTCCTAGCATGAGAAGGTAGTCTAATGTACACAGATTTCATAACAGCCTTTGCTTAGCATAAAGCCCTGCAATGATGTCTCATGAGCAGATGATGTCACAGTCACTCAGTAGGCATTATGACATCACACGCTGCCTTGGAGTCCTCAATTCTCAGTATGAGTTGTTGGAGAGTGGATGATTTCAGTTTTGGAGAACTAGTAAAACTCTAAATAAGATTGGAATGTCGGATTGGGAGGAGGAGCTTCCTCCCAACGTCATCCTAGTGAAAGAGGCCAGCCCTAAAAATCGATTTATCACCAGGACACACAACCCTGTGAGAACATCGAAGATAACACCAGATGCAGAGGAGGACGTTCCTACCAATGTCATCTTAGCGCAAGAGCCCGTGGCTAAAATACCATTTGCCAAGTGGATAAGGTACCACACAAGGATCCCATCGGTGAAAACACCAGATGTGGAGGAGACAATTACTGGCAAAGTGTTTCTTGTGGCAGAGGCCTGCGCTGAAAGGCGTTTTGTCAGCTGGACACAGGACCCTGTAATACCATCAATGGAACCATCAGATGAGCCGGCAGTAACACCTAATAATATAATATCTGAGACAGACACCAGGCCAGTCATGGTGGAGGAGGAAAATAGTAACACAGAAAAGCAGGAAATATCAGGTGACCGGGCAGTAACACCCAGTGATATAATATTTGAGAATGACACCGAGTCAGTGAAGGAGGAGGAAACTGTTATTGTTACTATTGAAATGCAGGAACCATCCAATGACGGGTCAGTGACACCCAGCAGTGTAACCTGTGACATAGATGCCAGGCCAGTGACACCCAGCACTGTAACATGTGACATAGATGCCAGGCCAGTGACACTCAGCAGTGTAACCTGTGACATAGATGCCAGGCCAGTGACAGGAAAGCGCAGAAAGCAAGTACTCAAGTGGCTTCGGAACACCTTCTGCTGCTCTTCAAAGCAGGTTGAGAAATAACCAGAGTTCAAATGCTCTCGAGATTGTCTCACCCCTGTCAGCCTGCCTGATAACCTGTGAACCCGACCTCTGGACTTGTATTTGGACCCTGCCTCTGTCTACACCTTGTCTGCCTGTTACAGTGATAACCGTGTACCAGATTCCGGACCAACTGACCACGAGCTTCATCTTTGCCGATACCTTAATCCAGTTACATCTCTTAGACCAAAGAAGATCCAACAATGCTGAACATCTCCTTGGGGACCCCAGATGTCAGGCCTGGTGCAACATCAGTCCCAGCACTTATTTTCTATAGAAGGCCAAAAATGAGGACTTTGAGTTGGTGTTTTCCTGAATTAGATGTCTCTTCATAGAACGTGACTGGGGTCTAATTCTCTACAAAGGAACCATGCAATTGTATTATATTACATAAATAATACTATAGATTCCCTATATAATAAATTTGTCCTACTGGGACTGGAACTCACAGATATTCTCTGTGTTTTCTTAATAACTCTGGCAAGTATATATCATGCATGTTTGTATGTATGTAGTGTGTGTGTGTGCTGGGTGTGTGCTTCCAAGCCCGGTGACAGGGGGGCAAAGGGGACATCTGTACCAGGCCCGAGGGTCAGGGGGCCCCCGACAGAGGCATAACTAGGGTATGTGGTGCCCAGGGCAAGATGAGAAATGGCACCCCCCAACTGTGTGCGGCAAAAATGGGTGTGGCTACATGCCACAAAGAGTGTGGCCACTGGAAAATGGGGGGCATGTCAACATGACACACCACCATTTCTCATCACTCTGGGAATATTCCTTTCCATTCCAGTTTGAATCCCAGGTATGACTGTATTTTAGATTATGGAGAATGTGAAGTAGTTTGATATAGTTAGAAATCATAGGTTTTCACTGTAGTTGCAGGTGGCTCTATTGGTAAGGTGACTGACTGCAAAGCATGAGGTGCTAAGTTTGAATCCTAGGTATGACTGTATTTTAGATTAATATGAAAATAAAGAATGTGAAGTAGCTTGCTATAGCTATAATTCACAGTCTTCCCTCATAATAGCAGATGGCTCATTGGTAAGCTGTCTGACTGCAAATCATGAAGTGACAGGTTCAATTCCCACCTATGGGCCATATTCAAAATGAAGTGAAAAGCTGAGAGCCGTGAAAAAGTATTGCTGTATTCCATCTGCTCTTTGCGTATGCGGAAAGTCAATGTAATAGGAGAAAAAGATTTTCCTCTGAATAGGTGGAGAAAAGCAATGCAAAACCTTTGTTTGGGGGTGCAAAGGTGGGGAAACTACTGAGAACCATTAGGACAGGCCCCCAATGGACAACTGTATCAAAACATTCCTATAAAAAAGCTGAAGAACACCCCCAAAAAATATCACTTTTAATTTGGGGGTAAAAAAGTGCAAATTTGGGGGACAAGTTCGCAAACTAGCAAAATAAGGTTCTGGGGGTGCACTAAGAAGGGGTCAAGTGTTTTGGGGATTGCAGGTACATTTTTGTGGGTGTAATTTCACTTTTTTTTTAAAAGTTCACTTTACAGACATTAAAATATGCTTGCACCCAAGTAAAACACCGGCAGTCACACTGTGACACACAGGGGGTGGTGCTTACCCTCATGGGCCCGCATCCCCCTGCATCCAGCTCCAGCACTGCCACTAATCAGTTCTCACCCCTCCTGCTTCTCTCCTCACCCATCGGCTTCCTCCCCTGTTATTCCCCTTAGTGCATCTGAGAGTCTGCCACTACTGCCCCTCGCTGCACCCCTGCAGCACCCTCAACCTCCTCTTCTCCTCTTGTGACACCCCTGACCAGTGGCGTAACTAAGGTCTTCAGAGACCAGGGCATGTTTTAGATTAGCGCACCCCCCACTTGCAGATAAGTATAGTTTGCGCGCAAAAAAGAAAGGGCGTGTCACATACCGGAAGGGGCATGGCTAGTGAAAACGGGGCATGCCAACATGAAATGCCACCCATTCTTTGTCACTCTGGGTACATTACTTTCCATTCCATATGCACCTTACCTATATGGTGGTTTCTTAAAATGTGAAACCTCTGAAGAAATACATCCTCCCTGGGACGACGACATCTTCAGTCAGTATTTAATATTCATGTAGGTCACATAGTCTGGAAGATGCCTGTTTGTGTAGGAATATTAATAAGGTCATCATCACACAACAGCGGTTCAACCAGACTCGTGCCCGCTGTGTAACTTCCTTCCCCCTGCATCTTTCAGCCACACCATCATCTCACTGCATTGTCTCTTAGCCACACCATCATCTCCCTCCCTGCATTGTCTCTCAGCCACACCATCACCTACCCACTGCATCATCTCTCAGCATGCCATCATCTCCCCCCTGCATCATCTCTCAGCACACCATCATCTCCCTCCCCGCATCATCTCTCAGCCACATCGCCTCCCCCACGCATTGCCTCTCAGCCACACCATCACCTCCACCCTGCGTCATCTCTCAGCACACAATCATCTCCCCCCTGTATCGTCTCTCAGCACACCATCATCTCCCCCCTGCGTCGTCTCTCAGCACACCATCATCTCCCCCCTACGTTGTCTCTAAGGACATCATCATCCCCCCCGTGTCAACTCTCAGCACACCATCTCCCCCCTACGTCAACTCTCAGCCACACCATCAGCCACCTGCATCGTCTATCAGCACACCGTCACCTTCCCCCCTGTGTCTACTCTCAGCCACACTATAACCCCCTGCATAGTCTCTCAGCACACCAACACCTCCACCCCTGCATCAACCACACCATCACCACCCCCCCTGCGTCAACACTCAGCACACCATCATCTCCCTACTGCATCGTCTCTCAGCCACACCATTACCCTCTGCGACATCTCTCAACACACCATCACCTCCCTGCATCGTCTCTCAATGCACCATCACCTCCCCCCACATCATCGTTCAGTGCACCGTCACCTCCACCTCCTGTATCATCTCAGACACACAATCAGCTCTCCCCTGCGTTGTCTATCCGCACACGGACAAACACTGACCCAGATACACATACACACAAACACTGACACATATATTTACACCCATACACACACGCACACACTCTGACACATATATATATATATATACACAAACACATTGACATACACACACTGACACGTATACACACACTGACACACACACACTTTCACATATATACACACACTGACACATATACACACTGACACACACAAAGACAGATATATACACAGGCTGGCGTGGACAGCTGTTGTGGGCGGAGGGGCGTGACCACACACTTGCATCATTTTGGCCAAGCCCCCGCTACACAATGCCGATAATCCCGGCATTGTGAAGCAGGGGGCGGGGCCAAAATGACGCAAATCGGGAGGGTAGGCAAGTATGGATTAGGCTGCTAATATGCTTATTAAAGAGAACTAGTAAACTAGTAGTCATATTTGTGTTCAATTTGCTTTTAACATGCTCCACACATACTGTGACTTGGGTACTTATTATCTACACTTTCTGGCTGCTTACTGTAAAGTATTTGAAGTGTGTACTGTGATTCTGCCCATCTTTTGTACTCACAATGAAGCATACTTGCCAACTCTTCCTGATTGTCAGGGAGACTCCCTGAAATAGTAGCAATCTCCCTGACTCCCTGAAGAGCCTAGCAATCGCCCTGATTAACCCCATTATCAAGCTGTTATATAAAAAAAACCAGAGATATATACATTCAAATGGGATCATTAGTATAATTTCCCTCCATTTGTTATAAGGCACAATGATCCATATGGCTATACAGGCATTTTTTGAAAACTATCAGTGTGTCTTCATCAATAAGTAGATCTTACTAACTGCTTTTGGGGCTTATTTACATTTGGATGTAAATAATTTATATGACACGCCTCTCAGATGTAGCAGTACACGTCCGCTTTACCACACGCTCATATGTGCCGCTTCACAATCTCCCTGAAATGCTTTTTCAAAAGTAGGCAAGTATGCAATAACGCCACACCTGCTGTTGTAATCCTGGTGCGTCTGCTCCTGTTATTTGCAGGGAACAGGAGGCACAGTTATCGTCTATGCAGAAATGGTCACTTCTCACGTTTGCAGCCAACTCTTTATCGGTAGCAAAATGCTATAATTTTCCAGAGACGCATTTAAAGTTTTCGCTTACATGCAAATTACATCTAACCCCGAATAAGGTCCAAAATGTGTAATTTCAAGATATAAAGAAATTAAAATCATATAGGTTAAACCTATCCTCCAAATCTTTTGTGGAAATGGAAAGCACAACTCTATAATCAACCGGCTGATTGGTTCTTTAATTGCTTTCTTGAGAATCTCTACTGAAATCTTTAAAGTGAGTCCTGGAAGGAAATCTGCATTTAGCAGTAATGAAGTGACAGGAGATTGAATGGAGTGGGGGCTGCTTGGTGCATTTGGGTGAAATAAATTCATATAATTTACTTTCCTCATACCTTCCCAGAAATGGGAAGTTGGACCTTTTGTGGGATATATAATAATTCACCGGTCAACAAAAAAAAATATTTTTTTGAGTTTTTATATTAATGAATATTTTTTGATTCTCTATATCGAAAAGTATCCAAAACCTTCGTTTATTTTTGAAAAACTTGCTTTTGTCCCTTTTAAAATGATTAATAAATATTAAAATTTTTGAATAACATATATGAAGCCGTAGCCAGTAGCAACAAAAAACAGACCTGCAACCACAGTTAGACCTTTCTGTCAGAGGCTTTTTTTTTTACTTTTTGTATACCTTACTTACTATCACGTCTCTGAAAGTCAAGGGATACAGAATAACCATCCAAAAACAGGGAAGGCTACTGACACCACACCCACAACATGAGCGGGTGAGCGAGACTGCTGGCACCAACAAGAAGATCAGATTCATGCATGAGGGTTTAGGGACACACCAGTAAGTTTGGTTGCAAGACACTGCGGGGACCAAATACATGAGATCAACAAAAGATTATACTCAAGTCTACTCAAGCATACTGAGCATTACTGCCTCACAGCACTCAGGTCGTGGGTTCGATTCCCACTACATCCCTAACTGTGTGGAGTTTTTATATTCTCCCTGGTAATAAATAAATAAGTCTGGCTGGACACATGATCACGCAATGTTGGACACTGGTTACAAGTCATCTCATTAAAGACCCTCAGGATAAAGTCACTTTATTGTTTGTATTAGAATTATGGCTACCACTGCTCTGCTAAGAAGGAGGTAAAAGAACTATCTCAAGATCCCAAACCTATACCTATAAATAGAATCAATCTGGTCCCACCTCATTGTATCTGTCTCTTATCTATAGTCCCACACAACATAACTAACTCCAACGAATATATGACCGGTACAGTGCTGGTTCTACACCCAATATTTTCAGTATTGTATAGGAGGCAGGACATCTCTAGTCCCAGCCACTGTCACAGACCCAGTGGGAAAAGTCCTGAGCGCAGAGACCACCACCCACATAGTAATTGTGCCTTTCATGCTCCTTTACACTTATCTTTCCATGATGAGGAGTCACTAATGGTAGGAACCGATGCTTTATCCACCTACATGTTAGCTCCCCTGGCTATTGCTCCTATACGTATGCAATGTGTCACTAGGCACATTAGTAACAGCAGCACTAGGAACAGCCTCATATCAGCCTCTTAAGATTAACAAATCCCAGGTATCCAACTCTGTGTAAGCTTGTTTAATTTGTATGGTTTGCACCAGTAATGAATGAAATCAGGCAAGTGTATTGAGGCTAATTATACAGAATTTAGTACATTAATAAATCTGAGCAAAATTATACCAAGCAATGAGAACAATTCATATAATTCTCAGTGCTCTGGAACAATGCTCTGGAATGTCCCAGATTTGCACAATGGTTAGATGCGTATAAAGCAGATGGTAATTATACAATCTAGGCTTTGCCAGGATGTACCAGTTTATGTCAGGCAAATAATAAGAGTTGTATAGGTATACAGAGCAGGAAACCTGTGCAACAAGTCCACAAACTGGAACACGGAGAGTCAGACAAGACAAGAGACTGGTACACATAGTTGTGGTGGTTAAGCCGAAGGGATGATCCAGAAGAATTGTCCGCTAAAGCCAGATGTCAAAGCCAGGAGGCCAATTGTACTGGTATCCAAATCAGAAAGAAAGTGATTCATTAAATAGCCAGGTAACTGCGGTGACAGCTCATTAGAGGAGTATAGGAGAACAGCACCCCTGGTGGACAGCAGTACTGCAGTAAATCACCACAAAGAGGCTTTACATCTTCCTTGCACCAATAAAATAACACCCAAGGTGCTGGGGGGGGGTTGAATCATGTTGATAAAACAACACACTAAGGGGCCTATTCATGATGTAAATTATCGGAGTCCAAAAGGACCTCGATAATTAACATTTTAACTAGCCGCGGCTGCCAGAGCAATTCATCATTTGTCTGGCGCAGTAACAGCTGATGCGTTATCAGCTGTCCACGCGAGCAGCTTTACTGCTTCCTTTCGGAGCAGTGACGGGTCTGCGCATGCGCGACCTACGGGTCACGCATGTGCACAAGAGCACCGATGTCTGGCGCAAGGAGCTCCCATAGGGAAGGAGCGGGTTGCGAGCCTGGAGCAGGAGCATTCGCCATCTGAAGATGACGAATGCTCCCGCAGTCAAGCTCCGAAAATATAATATTTTCGGAGCTTGATGAATTCTGTCCCCATACTAGTGTATGGGGACAGTGGCCATTCCACAAAAGGAAGGTAAGCAGGGGATATATGTGATACTAGTGTATGGGGACAACGGGCCATTCCACAAAAGGAAGG
The DNA here is from genome assembly GCA_031769625.1 of Taudactylus pleione. NCBI lineage: Eukaryota > Metazoa > Chordata > Amphibia > Anura > Myobatrachidae > Taudactylus > Taudactylus pleione. The sequence goes on from JAUIMM010000300.1 coordinate 393,786, forward strand.
TATGTTTGTAGATATCTGTGATATTTCCTGCTTTACCTTCTTGATAAATGGAATCAGTATGCATTACCCCTGCCGACGCTGGAAGCCCGGCATGGGTGAAGATCCCGACAGCGAATATCGGTAAGTAATACTAACCCTACCCCCCCAACCCTAACCCTCTCTTAGGGGTGCCTAACACTAACCTCACCCCCTAGAGCCTAACCCTAACCCCCCCATCCCCGCAGCCTAAACCTAAGTTTCCCGGGTGATGCCTAACCCTAACCCCCCCTTTCCCTAGCCTAACCCAAGCCCTCCCGTGGGGGTGCCTAACCCTAAGTCCTCCCCGGGAGCCCTGAAACGTAACCATTTCACCCGCGGCTGTCCCCGCCCAGCAAACCTGTGTTCGGTATGCCAGGCGTCTGGCTCTCGGCGTATGTCTAATGACAGGCGTCAGGATTTCGATGCCTGTCATTAGTACCCTGCCGGGATTTCACAGTCGGGAAGCCGGCGGTCGGCATTTCGACCGTCAGCTTCCTGACTGCATCCCTGATAAATGGCCAGATAACTTCATTTTTACAATCCCACGTGGGAACTGTCAGTAGCCGGAGCCAATCAGCGGCCGCTCTACAGTCAGCGCAGCCGCTGATTGACTGGTGGGAATTGCAAAGCCCGTGCAGTCCCGTCAGCTGGCATTCGGGAGGTATCAGTATGTGTGGCAACTGGCAACACACATACTGATACCCGATGCGTGGTGTGGTAAGTTAGTTTTTTTGTTTTACAAAGGCCATGGATTACTGCGGAGACCAGCGCCAGGATATAGGTGAGTATGAAATATTTTTTGCAGGGCCAGTCAACACGGATTCTACTGGAGAAGAGGACAGGAACATCTGATATAGGTAAGTATGTGTGAATGGGTAGGTGTTTGTAATAAAGTTATACTTAGCACGGTGTGTGCGTTTTGTGATTATTTAACTATTTATTTTACAGTGGGGGTACAGGTGCCGCCCATCTGCTGGCACTTGCAGTTCCACAAGTGCCAAAGGATGGGCATGCTGGCACCTGTAGTCCCAATGTAAAATACAATAGTTTACTTAAATATCCCCACTTTACGCTCCATGGGTGCGGGGAAGAGCCCCAGGCTTCAGACCAAGCCTGGGGTTAAGGGAGAGGGGGAACCCCTTTTTTGGGGGGTCCCCACCTCCCCTGAGATCCCTGGCTTGGCCTGACCAGCTTGGGCTGATAATGCTTTGGAACCCCGGGGGAAGGGTCTCCGGGCTGTGGCATTACAGCCCGGCTGTTTTGGGTCTGGTGCTGGTTTTAAATATAGGGGGGACCCTACGCAATTTTTTTCCCCTATATTTAAAATCAGGACTGTCCCTGCAGCCTGGTGTTGGTTTCTAAAATACGGGGGAACCCTACACATTTTGTTCCCCGTAATCTTAGAAACCAGGAAAGGCTGGCTGGTTAAGCTTTAGTAGGGGGGGACCTTTTGTCATTTTTTTTCTGATATTTAAATTTATTTTCTATATTTACAGACAGAAACATACACGGATCACAGCGATCTGTGTATGTTTCTGCCAAACTCTCAGATCACAGGCAGGTGTATTTTTTTCATGAGTTTTTACAGGAGAGTTTGCCCATCTCATGAGAGTTTCGAAACACTCTGCTTGGTAAATTCCAGAATCCTATCTTCACCAGTGAAAAGGTTCTCGAGTTTTGCCGATGGTGAATTGAACAGAGTTTGCTAACTCTCCAGTATTTTCCCGTAGCAAAGGAGATCTCTCTCCTGAGTTTGACATTATAAATTTGAGAGTGGAAAAAAATGGCCAAACTCTCCAGAGTTTGCAAACTCTCCCAAATTCTCAGCTTAGTAAATTTACCCCTGAGAGAGGGAAATATTTGTTTATGTGATGCTCTGAAAGTTTGTACAGTGCTGCACCACTAGCACCAGGTTCAGGTGTGTTTGGAATGCTTCGGTGGCCGATTTCCCCGTGCTAAGATAGGACACACCATGACAGAGAGGCAAGCCTGTATTCCCCTTTTGTAGACACAATGACCAGTCAGGAGAGAAGGTGCAACGCAATTTTATTGTAACCAATCAAAGATTAACAACTGACACAGGAAATGTTTACCATTCACAGGTTAGACGACATGAATTATACTTTTCAATGTCAAGGTATTTATTTATTACCTCCCCGTCCTCTACCGGTGACCCCAGCTGGCAAGCAAGTATAAACAACAAGAACCACAATTCCTACAGAACTTTTAATTTATCTAAAACAAAAGAGAGTCCTAAACATGAAACCTGTTGGTCGAGCTTGTATCAATAATGCACCGGCAACTTATATCTTTAAAATACAGTCTGTGCTATGCTTCCTTTTGCTGAGGATAACGTGGGAAAACACATATAGGTTAGGCTTGGATCAGTAGTGCACCAGCAGCCTATAGCTTTGAAATACAGTCTGTGCTGATAGCAGTAGTTCACCGGCAGCAATAATGTAACACAGTCTTTAAGACTTGAGAAAAATAAGGATAACACTGAGGCTATGCTGATAGCAGTAGTTCACCGGCAGCAATAATGTGACACAGTCTCTGAGCCTTGAGAAAAATAAGGACAACACTGAGGCTATGCTGATAACAGTAGTTCACCGGCAGCAATAATGTAACACAGTCTTTGAGCCTCGAGAAAATAGGGACAACACTGAGGCTATGCTGATAACACTAGTTCACCGGCAGCAATAATTTAACACAGTCTTTGAGCCTTGAGAAAAATAAGGACAGCACTGAGGCTATGCTGATAGCAGTAGTTCACTGGCAGCTATAATGTAACACACTTTTCCTAAACGCCTATGCCACAAATTACTACCACCAGAATTGCCAGCCGGGGTTACACAGGGCTAAATAAACAAGTAATGTACATTACATCAGCATGAATGAACTTTGGAATGGTTACTAGGCCAAACAGTGTATAAGAGACAATTTACATTAACACCAATACCAGTAAATATTCAAACACTTCATGCAAGCAAAATAATAATCAGCATTGACAATAATAACACAGCGAGCAGTGAACAGCTTTACAGAGTGTTATAACATAAAGGGGCACGGAGGGCCACTATCAACCACTTAATTGACACAAATGGTCAACACTAAACAGAGGCAAATACACATCAATAGCATTGCATTTAGTTTAAAAATAAACATTAGGACAACCCATGGTGGCATCGGACATAAGCCAACACCCATAGATCACGTCCCCTCCTGGACATGAGCCAGAGGTTCACAGGAAAGAAAATGACCACCAATACAATTCTTGAGGGACAGAAGAGGTGACCTATCTTTTACTTCCCCCCTGTTTCATCACTACAAAACACTTTACCTAATTCAAGACACTATGACCCCTTTCTACACCCAGTTGTGTGGGACACTAACCCCCGGTCCCAGCTTTTACACAAAACCTAGTCTCCTAGCCTAATCATGGTTAGCCACAAGGTAAAGGATAATGCAATAGACCCAGGGGACCCAGATAGGATAGGTGTACAGAGGGGCAGGGCCTTAATGGAGGGAAGATTGGAGCTGTGGAGGGACAGAGTATAGGGAGGTTCTGGTATGATCTCACCCCTGGCAGTGGCTGTTCAGCCTCCTCCGATGTCCAGGGCAACTCTGAGATGCACAGCACCGCACCGGAGCTCCCAGCTGCAGACCTCCAGCAGGTATTTTACAAGGACCAACAGGTGCAAATCCCTTTCCACAGGGGCTCTGTCCGGCAAACATACACAGCAGCAGGAGGGGTCCTGAAGCACTCTTCCTCCGGGGCTGTCTTTTCTTCTGCCCGTGCGGGTGCCAGCAGGGTTTTTGTCACTGGTGGGACTTTTTCCTCAGCTGGGGCTTCATCCGCGACGATGGAGCGATGAGACCTCCTTCCCAGGCAGCTCCTCTTCTCTCCCAGCATGCAATGACTTCCACGTGCGGCGCCTGCAGTAACAGGCACTTAGAAAGGCAGTACCGTATTCAGGGGGCTTCTTCCAAAGCAGGGTCCTCTATGCAAGTCCCGAGGCAGGCTTCCTCCAGGTTAATGTGAAGTCTGGTAATTGTAATAGAGGGCAAACAAAAAGGGGTACTGCACCCCTATTTTTACAGATCCAAGTGCACTCCACAGCAACTCCTTACAGACAGCATACCAGGTGCAGTATTTGTAATCAAGGGTAACAGAAAGAGTTATAACATCCTTATGTTTAACAGCTCCAAGGGTACTCAACTGAATCTCCTTACAGACAGCACCAGGTGCAGTATTTGTAATCCAGTTTAAAGGAGAGGGGTTACTGCACCCCTATTTCACAGTTCCAAGAACACTTCACAGAGACGCCTCACAGACCATCCTTTTTCAGAAATGACTCCCAGACTCAGCACTGACAGCCCTGGGGAGGGTATTTTATAAACTCTCTCTCACTCTCCTCCCTGTCGGTCCGGCAATCTATGAGTGGACAGGGGGAAGCCAGCAACAGGCCGCCTACAGGGATCTCTGCCTGGACACCCAGGCTACCAATCAATGGGGCAGGATTTTCCCTCCTAAATGGGTCGCTGACCAAGGGGCACTTTCTACCTCCCTGTTTGCACATGCTCAATGGGGTTCAGGGAGAACAGGGTCAAAGTTCACTAAACCTGCCTATTATAAGGAATGGGGCTGCAGTATATCTATGTGTACATACATAAAAAAAAAAAATTGGGGGACCCCTATTTGGGAACAAACTTGGGGGTACCACATTTAGTTAGAGCCGGACAGGCTAGGCTTTTCTTTTATGTTCTATTTATCTTTATGCTGCAAAATAAAATTAGCTGTGGTTACTTGTACTGGACTACAAATTGCTTGCTGTGTGAAAGTGCCGTCTACCATAAAAGACGTCATCCTTACCCCGATCTTGTCACACACCATAAACATATTTTGATTACCCATTACCAGTAAGATAGGATTACATTTACTCAATTCTAATATATCAATTATTGTGGATCACTTTATTTACACGTGCAGAATAAGTAATAATGATTAAAGATTCAACTGAAGTGGTCTGTGATGAAGGCTCCTGTTCACTAGTAACAAGTAGGCAAAGGAAAATGCTACTACACTACTACATCCGAGGTCTTCATATACATGGGTGGGCTCATAGGTTCCCCTCCAACACCTTTCAATAAAACAGCTATTTCTATCCCATCTGAGACATGCGATGAACAGAAGCAAGAAAAATCGGATAAATATTTGCAATTTTTGAATGATACATGAAAATATGTCATTTCTATTATTTTTCAATTGCAGGGCAGAGGTTTTGTGATCTTCACAACATAGATATTTATCGTAATTATTTTCCTGAAAAAAAAAAATCTTAATTTCTACCTTAATACATCTGACTGATGCTACAATTTTGTATTTATCATGTGCATTTCGTTTGTGAAGTCCATCTTGTTACATCGGCCTCTAAAATCACTACTTAAGAAATCAATCATTCATTTCACTCCCAGCCCCATTAGAAGTTACAGTGTAAATTACCTACTGAACAAACACACACAGGTCTATTTCATCAGAAGCAAGTATATTTCTGGGCTGAGGATGAAGAATGTGGAGGAAACTGGCGAGGTCTCTCTCCCTCTCTGTCTTTTTTTATCCTTTTCATTGTGTTTTGTTTCTCTCATTTTCAGTCATTTCTTCTTTACATTCTGTGGGACTGATGCAGGCAACGTTCAGTGAGGACGTGTTGCCAGAACTGTGGGCCATGCAGAGTTGCACCAAGTATATGTACTGTAGATGCAATTTAGCATTGATAATAACTAATAGTAGATTTTGCATAGAAACACTTAAGTCCAAATACCAACAGAATTACACCCCCCAAATGCGGAACAAGGCAAATATTATAATGCGGAGCACGTTTCACCCCTCTAGCCAGGATCATTAAGTAAACACCCACTTCAGAATGGATATCACCGAGATGCCGATGTCAAAGCTGCAAAGATCAAAACAGCCCTATGTACAACATATACCTTTATGAGAAATTGTCAGTTAGGTTCTCACAGTTATGCTGCCCATCCACTAGGCGATTAAACCTAGCGATGGAGCGATAACGACGGTCGTTATCGCTCCATCGCTTGGTAATCGCCCACAAATCGGTCAGTAAAAGGTTAAAAACGACCAGCGATATGCGTGCCCGCTGGTCGTTTTTGACATCAATCATCGCCCGAACATGATGGTCAACCTGGCGACTGCTGTCAGGTTGCCATGTTCGGTGATGATTAATCTGCATACACTGAACGTCTGAACATTCAGTGTATGCACTTCACCCCACGGGAGACGACATCATCGTAATCGTGCCGTCGTCCCTGCATCGTGTAGTGGATGGGCAGCTTTACTCACAATTTTCAGACACCCACTTGGCACGTCATGTTTTACAACTGGATTTTTATTGGCTCTTCTACATGAAAGCAATCACTTTTTTTTCCTTTTTACTAACAGTACGTTAAAAATATTCATTTTAGAAAAAGACAAATGTTTCTCTTTCATTCTATATATTTAGTTGTAACATTAAACATTTGACTTAAACATGTAAAAACCTTGTTAAAATGTAAAAAAAATAATAATTAGCAAAACTCTTTAGCTCTCAATCCTCTTCTCCTCCCTACATTTCCAGACTTATTACCCCCTCACACACCCTCCTGCCCCCTTCAAGCTGACAACTGTGCCCTCTCGTTCTGCCTGATCACACCTCCTCCATCTTTCACATCTGTCACCCCAAACTTCTGGAATCCCCTCCCACGAACAATCAGTCTAGCCTCCAACCTCCCAGCTGTCAGGATTCTGCCTTGGATCAGGCGGTACTCAACGTGGCACTGGCTTCCCCTGGTCAGACGCCAGGTTCAGTGGCAGGTGACACACTGGGTATTCTCCCCTGGGCCCGGTGAAGACTTCCATGCGATTCTCCATTGCAAAGTCTTTCTCACCTGACCAGACTTTCCTCCAATGGTAGCCTTGCGGTCTCTCAGCTGACTCTCTCATCCAATGACCAGCTATCTAAGGGTATACAGCAGGACTCCAGGGACAGGAAGTGGCCAGAACCACTTCTTTATTTCCAGTTGCTGCTTTGCTGAAGTGATGTTCCAGGCTCCACTCTGTTCTTATGTCCAGTGCTCTTTCACTAGATTCTGCTGTATGTCTCCAGTGTGCTTTTCATCAAGCTCTGCTGATATTCTCTAGTGTGTTTCTCATCAGTCTTAAGCTACGTACACATGTTCCGATAAAGTGAACGATAACGATAAGGATCTTATCATTATAGTTCAAATCGATCACTTTAATGCCCCTGCAAACGACCAAACGATGGTCGATGCGCGCGCACGAATGGTCGTTATCGACCATCGTCCGTCGCCCGGGAAAACCAGCATACATGGTCGATTTCTACCATGTTAGCCTGTTTACTATAGGAACCCGCGATCGTTAGTCGTGGGTCGTTATAGGTTAAGGCATGTGTTGGATGTTCGATAATGATCATCCAACACATGCAAAACGATAAGATAACAATCGTTATTGTTATCTGATCGTAGTGCAGTCATCCTGTGTGTACGCACCTTTAGCTGATATTCTCTAGCTCTAGTGTGCTTCTCATCAGTCCTTAGCTGATATTCTCTAGTGTATTTCTCATCAGTCTCATCTGATATTCTCTAATGTGTGTTTCATCAGTCTCATCTGATATTCTCTAGTGTACTTCTCATCAGTCTCATCTGATATTCTCCAGTGATACATCCACTGATAATCTCCAGGGATAACCAACATCGGTCTCAACGGATATTCTCCAGTGATAACCAACACCGGCCTCAACCGATATTCTCCAGTGATAACCAACATCGATCACAACCGATATTCTCCAGTGATAATCGACATCGGTCACAACCGATATTCTCCAGTGATATTTAATATTGGTCACTACCGATAATCTCCAGTGATAACCAACTTCGGTCTCAATCGATATTCTCCAGTGATAACCAACATCGGTCTCATCCGATATTCTCCAGTGATAACCAACATTGCTGATATTCTCCAGTGATTATCAACATCAGTAAACATCAGTCTCACCCGAAATTTCCCAGTGATTACCAGCATAGGTCTCACCTGGTAATCTCCAGTGACTACCAACATCGGTCTCTACCGATATTCCCCAGCGATAACCAACATCGGTCCCTACCAATATTCTCCAGAGATATTATAGCCTCTCAGTTACCATCTGTTCTTTGCTAATTCCCGGCTACCTGACCAGGGGGCCACGACCTGCTCGTCGGGCGTAGCAAAGACCATATTCCAATTGGAGGGGTCACTGGTGAAAACCACCAGCGAGTCAGATCCCGCACCTCTGGTCAGATCTCGTCAACACCTGGAATTCCATGGTTCCAGCTCCTTCAGCAGTCTTTCCAGTGAATCCTCCTCTTGTGCCATCCCCTCCGAAGTGTCATCTTTAGTTACCCACTCCTAATTGTTTTGATGGGAATCCTAAACTCTGCCGTGGTTTCATTATCCAGAGTGAAATTCAACTATCTAGTCCTGCTAAAAGAATTTTTCCTGAGTAAGCAAGCCACCCTCTCAATTGTTCTCAGACTCTCCAGTTCCCTATCACCTTTAAACCTGTACACCTAACTACTTTCCATCGACTATTGGAAAAGTTACAAGGCCTTCTCAGCAAAATATTTCAGATTATTCCCGAGTTTTTTGGTGTTACCCCTGAATCAACTAAGACTTCTGCTCTATGTCGTGAGTCTGAAGTAGTGTCTATCTTGGACTTCACAAGAACTAAGACCTTTTCCATGCAAAGTAAAGTGAGACACCGAAGTTACCCATGCCCCAAGCTCTCTGAGGCTGAACGCCAGCAGCGCAAGGAGTTACATCGCTGTGTCTACTGTGGGAATTCAGACCAATTCATTACAGACTGTTCCCTTTGCAAATCAAGGAGGGATGACAAGTGTCAGTGTTACAGTGTCCGTGCCTTCAGTCCTTCTCATCAGTCATCTGTATTTCCAGGTTCCACAGCGCAGGGCAAGGGGGTAATGTCTGCCATTCAAAAGAAGGTTCAAGTTTATGATTAGGGCCCCATAACAAGATGTTTCTATTCTAGATTTGGGAACCAAGGGAGACTATCCAAACCTCTCATAGCCAAAGAGACACTTGATTTGTCAGTCTCAGAAGAGGTATCTAATTTTCCTACCCCAGGACGAGTCTCCAGAGCCTGTTCCGGTCCCAACCCGGATTCTGCCTACTCCAGTTCCAGCCCTGATTCTGCCTGTTATAGTCCCAACTCAGATTCTGCCTGTTCCAGTCCCAGCCCGGATTCTGCCTGTTCAGGTCCCAGCCCAGAATCTGTCTGTTCCACTAAAGGACTTCAGTCTGTCACCCCTGCAACCCTTGCCTGTTTTGTTAGCCTCAAAAGAAGAGTCTGATGTTTTAACCCCAGGCGGGTTATCAGATGTTCCAGAAGAGGCATCCAAGCCTTTAGTTCCAGGCGGAAAATCTGATCAGCCAACCCCAGGAGCAAGATACAAGGTGAGATTCATAGTGCCATGGAGGCAGTCTTGGACTCCTATCAGCCACTTCCTGAGAGTACCACCATGTTGACTAACAGCATGGTTCAGGACCAAGAAAGACCATCTGAAAATTTGGATTCTGCGTCTTCTGGTTCTAGCCAGATTCAGCCTCCTTCTGTTCCAACTGATTCTAGTGTCTCCTTGCCCAATCTGTTTACACTCGGTCGTCCAAGTAGCCCAGAAGGGGCATCAGAGTCCTCAACTTCCAGAGAAAATTCTAACCTGCTAACTCCAGAGAGGGTCACCAGAGCCCCAGCCTCAGGAGGGGCCTTCAGTACCACACATTCAAATACCGATTCCTATCAATCATCTCCGGAGAATATCATACCAGTGGACGACAGTCTGTGTAACATTTTTTCGACTCTGTCTTTGGATTCTACCCATTCTGTCTCCAGCCAGATTCCGCCTCCTTCAGGTCCAAACATTTCAAGTGTTCCTAGACTCAATCCAACTTCACCAGTCTGTTCAAGGGCTTCTTCAGTAGTAACTGACTTCAATTCCATCTGTTGCTTCAAGTAAGAGACATTAGTCAGTTTCAGAAATTACATTTTATCCCCAGTCTGAGGTTCCACAAGTTAATTCCATTCCTACTCCTGAGTGTGCTTCAATCTCTCAGAACTCATCTGATGCTCCAGCGCCCATTTACTTTGATGGAGATTTGGCACAATATTTTGCATTAATTAAGCAATACTCTGCCATCATGGAATCTGATTTATCATGTGGTATCACTCCTGCCAATATTGTTAAATTAATTTTATTGTTCTTCACAGGTGAGGCTGTAATATGGGCTACTCCACTCATGGAGTCCAAAGATCTAATGCTTCAGAATTTAGTGACCTTCAGTAAAGTTGTAAATAAAAAATGTAGACCTAAGATGGTGGAACCGAATCTTATTGAAAACACTTTTTCTGATGAAGTTTCTAGCTCTGAGTTATTGCCCAAACATTCTACTGGTCCTACCAAGAATTCAGCTATTGCTCAGTCCTCCATTCCTTTGCAGTGTGAGCAAAATCAAGCTTTAAAGGGCCAGTATACTAAGCATACTAAGCCTCCAAGAAAAGCGACACTTCAAAATTTGAACCAATGGACATGAGACTCAGGTAAACTTCTTTGTCTCCTTCCTACAGCAGTTCCAAGCAAGATTAGGCTTTTTTAGATCAAGACATTGGGAATATGAATACTCTAAAAACAATTCAAAGACAACAGCCTGGTGATCTCAAAGTTGGCTATCTTTCCCTCTGCCCATCTTCTGATTCTTTTGGGTATTCAAGTCATATGGACACTTCATCCAATTTAGCCTCTGCTGTTTCCGGGAAAAATTATCCAATACTTTGGGGCATATTCAATTGGGTGCGAGAATAGTGAAAAACCCGCACCTGTGAAGTTTTTTCTACAGGTGCGGATTTTTTGCTATTCAATTAGGTGCGTTTTTTTCCTTTTCTTATGCGCTGGGAGGTTTTAATTCTCACACCTCCCGGGCAAGTGTGATTTTTCCTAAAATCGATAATTTTTAGTAAATATCAGCAGGACTAGCTCTGGCACCAGGCAGAACACCCCCTGTGGACTAATTTAGCAATTTTAAGTTTCCGATTAGCTTAATTAGTCAGTAGTTACTCACCTTCCGAAGTGCTGTCTTCTTCATCCAGTGTCGGGTCCCGGACTACTACAGCAGCAGTGAGTATGTCAGTGTGTTTGAGTGTGTATGAGTGAGTGTGTGTGTGACCCCCGATGTATGTGTATCCCCCTCAGTGTCAGTGTCAGTGTGGCCCCCCGGAATGGGAGCTGTGAGAACTACATCTCCCAGCAGCCCTTGCCCCTCCCACCAGCCCCCAAGACTCCCAGCAGTCCCTTTTCATAGCTGAAAACCCTGCGACCACTTTTTTAAAATTGGATACCGCGGGTATCGGGAGTGCGTATACCCATGGCATTCCAAAATTGGGCACGAGGGGCACAAGGTTTTTTATCTCGCTAAACCTCACGCCAAATTGAATATGCCCCTTACTGTGGACACGCATTCTGATTCTGATTGTGTTCATGATAATAATCCCTTTCCTGGTGGTCCCATCATGTTTCCTGACCCTATTTTGCCTAGCCATGTATTTTCCCAAGAATTGACGATGAGATCTATGGGTTTCCAGAAGAAAGGACCGTATTACCATAAATGTTTTCAATGGAAAGTTCCTGGGTCTACCGTTTCACGTACCAAACCTCTTTGTTCCAGAGAAGCATCCTTATGCTCTTGACACAATAGACTTTCTAAGTAAAGAAAGTTCAGTTTACAGTGATGGTGAATGGTCCACTTTTTCCGGAGACAAAGGTCTTCTCTCTATGTATGAAAGCTGTGAAAATATTTGAAAGGGTCAATCAAGAATTAGAGAGTTTAATCAGATTGTTTGTATCCTCTTCGCAGAACGATTGGATCGACCTACTGCCATGGGCAGAATTGGCTCATAATTACCATTGTCAGACCTCCACAAATTCTATTCCTTGCTACTCTGACTTTGGGTGGGCAACCTTCTGTCCCGGAGTTTCAAGCTTGACCACTGGTGGAAGTGGCAGCTGTCTCTGGTCTTCTTGAGTCTTATTCCGACATCTGGAAGAACAAGCGTGAATAAGGGCCCCGGATGTTCATGCTCCACAGCTTATTCATGCTTTTCACAATAAATTTCCGGCTTCCCCTTATGGGCCGTGCGGTCAGACGCCAGGTGCAGCGGCGGGTAACGTGCTGAGTATTCTCCCCTGGGCCCGGTGAAGACTTCCATGTGATTCTACATTGCAGAGTTCCCATGGCTGCAGTCATGGGCGCAGCCATGTTGTCTTTCTCACCTGACCAGACTTTCCTCCCATGGTAGCCTTGCGGTCTCTCAGCTGACTCTCTTGTCCAATGACCAGCTATCTAAGGGTATAAAGCAAGACTCCAGGGACAGGAAGTGGCCGGAACAACTTCTCTATTTCCAGATGCTGCTTTGCTGATATGCTGTTCCAGGCTCCACTCTGTTCTTATCTCCAGTGCTCTTTCATTAGACTCTGCTGATATTCTGTAGTGTTTTTCTCCTCAGTCTCAGCTGATATGCTCTAGTGTGATTCTCATTAGTCTCAGTTGATATTCTCTAGTGTGTTTCTCATCAGTCTCAGCTGATATTCTCCAGTGATACTTCCACCGATTATCTCCAGTGATAACCAACATCGGTCTCAACTGACATTCTCAAGTGGTAACCAACAGCGGACTCAACCGGTATTCTCTAGTGATATCCAAAATCGGTCTCAACCGATCTTTTCCAGTGATAACCGACATCATTCACAACCGATATTCTCCAGCTGTATTCAACATTGGTCACTACCAATATTCTACAGTTATTATCAACATCTGTCTCATCCAATATTTTCCAGTGATTACCAGCATCGGTCTCACCTGGTAATCTCCAGTGATACCACAGTACCTATAATCCCCAGCAATAATCAACATCGGTCCCTACCGATAATCTCCAGAACTATTCTAGCCTCTCAGTTACCATCTGTTCTTTGATAATTCATGGTTACCTGACCAGGGGGCTGCGACCTGGTCATTGGGTGCCGCGAAGACCATATACCAATTGGAGGGGTCACTGGTGAAAATCACCAGTGAGTTAGACCCCACGCCTCTGATCAGGTCTCGCCAACACCTGGAATTAGCCGAGGAGGAAGACCTACATCTTTCCTCATTGTTTGCTGCTCCCTCCTTACCCGGTAGCCCCGGCTCTCAGTCCTCCGACTGAAGATCTCAATGGCCAGGTCGTGACACCAGCCTTTACAGGTGCCCTTAAAACTAATCTCTTCATGCAAACCTACCACCCTTCCTCCTACCAACTGTTGCGTGTATGGTCTGGATGAATGGACTCTTTAGTCAGTCATTCTTCACTATGAACTGGTGGTTTGAGTCTGCAAGATGCATTCCTTTAACTGTACACATAATGTGACTAGCTGGGTACAGTGATAAGCTTCTATATTGAAGTAAATGTCAATCAATGACAAACAATTTCAAATAAAAATGGATTTGCTGTGGGAGAGATGAAAGTCTAGTGATCACATAACCTGAGGTGCACAGGATTTACAATTTCTATGAAAGATACTTGATTTATCTCTACATGTAAGGAGGTGCCTCTTATTTCTTAAACATTTCATCTGTGGACAGTGGTGGCACCTGAGGAGATATCGGGAGCAGGTTCCTGTTGCTGTAGTATTTTCAGCGATATCTCCCCCAATGTGGATACCTACTTTGGGAAATACAATTGTTATTTTATTTAGACGGTTAAAAGGCTGGTCTCTGCTTAGAACGTTGATGTCAATTAGATCAAGAACTGTACCTTTGCCAAAAATTGTTTTGGGGGCTGAATACAAAACCACTATGCTGAGTCCACAGCTACCACATATGTCCAGATTTACATATGTGTCCTTTACATAAAATAGTCTTAATAAGAATGATGAAGGTCTTTCATGTATACTGGAATCACTCCCTTAGGGTAGAGTCTCTGGCAGGAAGTTGTTATCTGTTGCTCAATTTGTCCATTACTGGTAAAGTGGATATACAGTAGGTGCACCAGGGTCCAGGAAGATGGACAGTGTAGCAGAACCACCTGCATGGTAGAGGTTGACTGGAGTGGTGTAGCTGGCTTTTCGAATAGAACATGTAAACTAGATGGTTACAGAACCTCACCCAAACCCATTAAGCTATAAAAGATTCCCGGATGCATGGGGCGGACAAGATCCAAGCAGATATCCCTGTTCGCCACATTAGAGGGAGAGATTATTTTTGAACTCCCTCTCACATTCCCCTGGCGACAAATGGTAAAATCAAAGTTGATTATCACCTGAGTATAATTTGCTGTAGCCATTGCTGGCGGTCTCTGGGGACAGCTTCCCATGCAATGTGTGGTGAAGCTAGCTTTCATCTATTTTACATGGAGAGTGGCGTGACAAGTACTGCTGTTGTCCTCCTATCACTATCGCCATCTCAGGATGGCAATACCGGAGGTGCTGTATATGGAAAATATGCTATTTTATTAAAATAAAGCATTTTTTTCCCAGGGTGCATATGTTTGATCAACATTCATAATGCCAACAAGTAGATCGGCAGTAGTATGTCAGCAGCAAAGTTTAAATGCTGATTAAAGCATTTTAATGGTCACAGCTGGTAAAGCAGCATGCTTATAGTTTATATATCTGGGCTTCCAGTGCATGTGCAGAGGAGACCTGGGGGTAAATTTACTAAGATCGGAGTTCTATTAAGAAATGATGTTGCCCATAGCAACCAGATTCCAGGTATTATCTTCTAGAAGGTGCTAGATAAATGAGAATCTGATTGGTTGCTATGGGCAACATCACTTAATAGAACTCCGATCTTAGTAAATTTACCCTCTGGACTGGCCAGCAAAGGGGATGTGGTCAAAATGCTGATGGCTGGGAAGCCATCTGACTAAATGCCGGCATATAAATCCTGACGCGCGATAAAGACAGGCGTTTAAATCCTGACGCCCATCTAGATCCCGACGCCGGAATCTAGACAGACGGCTTCCCGAATGAAGGTAAGCCAGGCAGTGTTAGCGCTTAGCCGTGAGGGGGAAGGGTTAGGTTAGAGAACCCCGGGGGGGACTTAGGGTTAGGTTTAGAGTGCGGGGAGGGTGGGTTAGGTTTAGGCATCACAGGGGGAGGTTAGGGTTAGGCAAAACCAGGGGGAGGTTAGGGTTAGGCATCACTAAGGGAGGGTTGGGGGGGAGAGGGGTGGGTTAGGGCAGGGCTACAGCTAGAGGGGGGCTGGAGGTGCATGTGCACCGGGTGCCAGATTAGGGGCCCATAACCCCTGCATCCAACACCGCCACTACACTCGCCGCCAGTGTCCCCCAGGCCACCCCTGCCTGGTGCCGCAGGGAGGCTCAATTTTCTGGACGCCCGCTGAGATTTTATTACCAACGGGTGCCCATCTCCTTCCCTGCAGCACAGTGGTAGCTGGAGGTTGGAGATCTCTCCTGAACTCCAGCTTCCGGCTCCCCCCACGATCACTATGGGAGAGACGTCATGACGTCTCTCCCATAGTTCAACGGAGCAGCCGGGCGGACGCAGGAGCGGGATTTAAGGTAAGTGGTTTTTTTACCTGTGTAAGCGGCACTACAGGGAGCATTACTATATGGGCACTGCTACAGGGGAATTACTATGGGAGCACTGTTGAAAGGGGGCATTACTATAGGGACACTGCTGCAGGGGGCATTACTTCAGGTGGCATTACTATAGGGGCACTGCTGAAAGGGGGCATTACTATAGGGACACTGCTGCAGGGGGCATTACTATAGGGGCACTGCTGAAAGGGGGCATTACTATAGGGGCACTGCTGCAGGGGGCAGGGGTCCGACTGTAGAAGATCCCCACCCACCATCCACCTGTTAGTGCTATTATTTTAAGCTCAGGAGGAGGGCACAGTGAGGGAAGGGGCGGAGGGGGAACACGGGACGGCACTGGGTTCCGAGTAACCTAGCACCGGCCCTGATTGAGGGACAGCAGTGATAGAAAATTTATTTTCAGCCAATATTGAGAAATAGGCTCTTATTATTTCACTTATCTCAAAATATCTTCCAACCCGACATCTCCGTTCTACACAAGATCTGCGCCTGTCATCCCCGCGCATTACTTGTTCCCATGCACGGTTACAGGACTTTTTTTGGGCTGCACCCACCCTGTGGAATGCCCTCCCACGCACAATAAGACTTTCCACTAGTTTCCAAACATTCAAGCGTTCTCTGAAAACTCACCTCTTTAGACAAGCTTATCAGATTCCAGGACCACTCACCTAACCTTTTATAGCTCCCTATCTAACTCTCTTCTTATAGTAAACACCTATAACATCTTCTCTTTCTTCAATTTAACATCCTCCTGACCTTAGGCCAACTTTCCAGTGTAATTGGATTATACAGCCCACCAAGAATATCTGCAATTGGGCTGGACCAATTTGCAATATGTAGCACCTTTCCTTGTGTATCAACACCTATTTCCCTATAGATTGTAAGCTTGCGAGCAGGGCCCTCTTACCCTTATGTATGTCATGTATGTATGTCTTTTACAACCCAGTATAATGTTAATCTTGATTCATATTGTAAAGCGCAACGGAATTGACTGCGCTATATAAGAAACTGTTAATAAATATATAAATAATAATAATTAGGTGCCTCCTAAGTTTCAATAGCACTTCAAGCATCACCAATTAAAGGTCTTTGAGAAGCTGGTTAAGGTAGGATGATACCAGAATTGTATTAAGAAATAGGGGAGAGATCCATGTGTAGCATGCCCCACCATGAAGCAGCCCTCGTCCATACCTGTTTGAACATCCCTTGCTGCTCCTCCTGTGCGGTGCGCCAGCTTCTTATACTTGTCCTCCGGCGCCATCTTTTCGGTGATGAATTCGGAAGGATGGAGCATGTGTAGAAGAGAGCAAAGACTCTGGCACAGTGTCAAAATATCTGTTAGCTTTTGTGTGGCGCAAACCTTCTGAATACACCACTAGACAGATGGCGCCGCAGGACAAGCAATAGAGCCAGGGGGCGGCACACAGACAGGCACAGTGGTCGGTCCCTGGTGCAGAGTGTGCACCCATGATAGATTTGTCAGTATTAGTACATACCGCCGGTTTCTTTGGAAGGCGCAGCTTTTCCACTATATGTAACTTGGACAGGACAGGTGTTTGTTCTGTCATGGTATGCAATGTTTACAATAGGTAATTACTGTATCACTATGTGGGTCATAGCATTTCCTTATTGTGTTTCATAGCCTTCAAAAATGCTACAAAAACACAGAAGAGAGATAAGTATCTAAACAAACATAACAATTACTAAGGAAATAAAGGGCCATTCACGCTGTTTTTTTATTCTTTATCTCTATTTCCTATCAGAATATGTTACTGTAATTTGTGATGTTCATCTTGCAGTGTTACCCTAATATATCAATCAAACTAAGCAGTTAGTAACTGCAATACCTTGCGCTAAATTGTGGTTAACACTATACATCTGCTGCAAGTAATAGAGGTCTAGTTTGGACCCCAAAAAAGGCTTCTATACAGCTGTACTCTATAAAAGGATTACTGCGCTAGATGTATAGTGTTCTCAATAGTATTACATTTTCAATATTGCTCTCTATTATGTAGACAAAAAGGCTTGCTTGAATATTACAAATAAACATTTAATTACAAATAAATATAAAACATTAGCACAAAACATATAACATGTACATACAACATTTAAGATATTAAAATGGTACCTAGTCAAGCTTAATGTGACTTTCTGATATATAATGTATGTGAAAAAAGAACAAAAAAACTTCAAAGATAAATTAAAAACATTTTTCATAAGATCCTTAGAATGCTAAAGTTCGAACAGCATTTGATGCTATGTATCACTTTGGTTCATAGATAAGTATCCTTTTAAAAATAATGTGGCAATTTGTTTCTACTTTAGCAGCCTCACAGATGAGCCAGCAAGCCTGTTGTTAAAGCTGAATGATGTGTGAATGCAATCCGTGAACACTGGCGTCCCAGCAGTTCACTAGTCAGCTTGCATGCTCTGCTGTCGAGATATGTATTACGTCAGTCTTTTAGTGTGGATTATTCTGCACCTCAAGGTAATGTGGCCACTCTGGGGTGCGCAATCCCAACATCGCTTCCCTGCCACGGGATAGCAGAAGGAGATACCGACTTCTCAGAGGTAATCAGCGGCTGCTGTAGTGATGTACGGCTGCTCTCACCAACGGTGTGTAATCAGCGGCTGCTGTAGTGATGTACGGCTGCTCTCACCAACGGTGTGTAATCAGCGGCTGCTGTAGTGATGTACGGCTGCTCTCACCAACGGTGTGTAATCAGCGGCTGCTGTAGTGATGTACGGTTGCTCTCACCAACGGTGTGTAATCAGCGGCTGCTGTAGTGATGTACGGTTGCTCTCACCAACGGTGTGCAATCAGCGGCTGCTGTAGTGATGTACGGCTGCTCTCACCAACGGTGTGTAATCAGTGGCTGCTGTAGTGATGTACGGCTGCTCTCACCAATGGTGTGTAATCAGCGGCTGCTGTAGTGATGTACGGCTGCTCTCACCAACAGTGTGTATCCAGGATACTGTCAGGAACCAAGTGTATTGGAGGTGGTGACGTCAACGCGTTTCGTCCCACACACGATTGGGACTTTCTCAAGACTGACAGATAGAGCTTCTATCTGCTCCTTATAAACCTCCAAGTTCTCAATAAATAATTGAATAATTGATTCCATCTGAATCCACTTATTTCAGTGAGTTTTCACTCTGTAAATCTCCTTCAGTGATATTAGGACACCTTTAGATGTTATAAATAGTCACCTTCAATAGTTTTAAAGTATATCTATTCATTATACTCAGTAATAGTAACATAATATTAATAAAAATATATTTATAAAAGATTTTTCATATCCATCTGTATATACTAGGGGTGTGCACCAGCCACTTTTCGTGTTTTGTGTTTTGGTTTTGGATCTGGATCTTTCTTCGTGTTTTGGATCTGGATTGGTTTTGCCAAAACCACCCTTCCGTGTTTTGGGTTCTGGGTTTTGTGTTTTGGATCTGTATTTTTTTTAAAAAAAGCATAAAAACAGCTAAAATCACAGAATTTGTGGGTTTTTCTGCTCCAATGCTATTATTAACCTCAATAACCTTAATTTCCACTCATTTCCAGTCTATTCTGAACACCTCACACCTCACAATAGTGTTTTTATGTCCAAAAGGTTGCACCGAGGTAGCTGGATGACTATGCTAAGAGATACGAGTGGGCGGCACAAACACGTGGTCCATCTAGGAGTGGCACTGCAGTGGCAGACAGGATGGCAGTTTGAAAAACTAGGCCCCAAACTATACATAATTCAAAGAAAAAAAAGAGGTGCAAGATGGAATTGTCCTTGGGCCCTCCCACCCACCCTTATGTTGTATAAACAGGACATGCACAATTTAACAAACCAAACATTTCA
The DNA here is from genome assembly GCA_031769625.1 of Taudactylus pleione. Classification (NCBI taxonomy): domain Eukaryota; kingdom Metazoa; phylum Chordata; class Amphibia; order Anura; family Myobatrachidae; genus Taudactylus; species Taudactylus pleione. Next base: position 413,371 of record JAUIMM010000300.1, read on the forward strand.
GTGCAGGGTCTGCCACACGACTGAAATGATTGGTTCGTTTGGGCCCCCACAAAACAAGCTGGCAATTAATCTGTCCCTGCACAAACTGGCTCTACGGAGGCAAGATGTCGTCCTCATCCTCCTCATCCACCGATTCCTCACCCTCTTCAGTGTTGTGTACATCCTCATCCTCACAGAGTATTAATTCGTCCCCGCTGGAATCCACAACCACAGGTCCCTCTGTACGTTCTGGAGGCTGGTCTCCCTGGAAGAGTTGATAATTCATTTTATGAACATCATCAATCATCTTCTCCACATTTTGTGGAAGCAACCTCCTACGCCTTTCGCTGACAAGGTTCCCGGCTGCACTAAACACTCTTTCGGAGTACACACTGGAGGGGGGGCAACTCAGGTAAAATAGAGCCAGTTTGTACAGGGATCTCCAAATTGCTTCTTTTTCCTGCCAGTACAGGTACGGACTGTCTGACATGCCTACTTGGATGCTGTCACCGATGTAATCCTTTAACAGACAGACGCACGCTTGTCGCTGCTGCTTTGAGGATGCAAGTGCGGCTACAGCCCACACAATTCACAAAGACAGAAAAAAGAACAATATTTTTATTGTTTGTGTAGCACACTTTGAGGGTGTCACCACCCTTTAACAGACAGACGCACGCTTGTCGCTGCTGCTTTGAGGATGCAAGTGCGGCTACAGCCCACACAATTCACAAAGACAGAAAAAAGAACAATATTTTTATTGTTTGTGTAGCACACTTTGAGGGTGTCACCACCCTTTAACAGACAGACGCACGCTTGTCGCTGCTGCTTTAAGGATGCAGGTGCGGCTACAGCCCACACATTTCACAAAGACAGAAAAAAAAAGAAGAATATTTTTATTGTTTGTGTAGCACACTTTGAGGGTTACACCACCCTTTAACAGACAGACGCATGCTTGTCGCTGCTGCTTTGAGGATGCAGGTGGAATCTAGACGGGATTTGGAACCGGGGACACACTACCTCCATCAATTGTCTAAATCCCACTGCACTAATGGCGGATACCGGACGCACGTCTAACACCAACATAGCAGTCAAGGCCTCAGTTATACGTTTTGCTTCAGGATGACTGCTGTCGTACTTCATCCTCATCGCTAGGGCCTGTTGGAGGGTCAATTGTTCAGTAAAAGTAGTGATGTTCCTACTTCCTCTCTGGGATGATGAACAACTCCCAGCAGCAGCAACAGCACTAGGAGGAAGTGGTTCTTGATCTTTCCCTATTTTATTTTTATCGGAGAAAGTTTGGTCCTCCATTTATGTTATATTGATATATACGTGCGGCTAAAGCGCACACAAACACAGAAAATATTTTTTTATTTTTGCTGGAGAGTAGTGCACTTTGTGGGTTACACCACCCTTTAAGAAATGAGCCAGCCGGCTCTTTACTTATGGGACACAGGCGCACACTTGGCGCTGCTCCTTTGTTGATGCACGTGCAGCCACAGTGCACACAAGTCACAAACACAGAAAATATATATTTTTTTGGTTTGGAGTGTACTTTGGGGGTTACAGCACCCTTTAACGATCAAGCCAGCCGGCCCTTTACTTATGACACAGGCGCACGCTTGGCACTACTTTGTTGATGCACGTGCGACTACTGCGCACACAATTCACAAACACAGAAAATATATATTTTTTTGGTTTGGAGTGTACTTTGGGGGTTACAGCACCCTTTAACGGTCAAGCCAGCTGGCCCTTTACTTATGACACAGGAGCACGCTTGGCACTACTTTGTTGATGCACGTGCGGCTACTGCGCACACAATTCACAAACACAGAAAATAATTTTTTTTTTGGTTTGGACTGGAGTGTACTTTGGGGGTTACAGCACCCTTTAATGGTCAAGCCAGCTGGCCCTTTACTTATGACACAGGCGCACGCTTGGCACTACTTTGTTGATGCACGTGCGGCTACTGCGCACACAATTCACAAACACAGAAAATATATATTTTTTTGGTTTGGACTGGAGTGTACTTTGGGGGTTACAGCACCCTTTAACGGTCAAGCCAGCCGGTCCTTTACTTATGACACAGGCGCACGCTTGGCACTACTTTGTTGATGCACGTGCGGCTACTGCGCACACAATTCACAAACACAGAAAATAATTTTTTTTTTGGTTTGGACTGGAGTGTACTTTGGGGGGTTACAGCACCCTTTAACGGTCAAGCCAGCCGGCCCTTTACTTATGACACAGGCGCACGCTTGGCACTACTTTGTTGATGCAGGTGCGGCTACTGCGCACACAATTCACAAACACACAAAAAATATTATTTTTTTAGCACTTGGGGGGAGCACCCCTGATGGACAGAGCACCCCCTGGACAACACTACAGCACCCCTTTAGGACTGGGACACTGCACAGGACTTTGGAGTGGACACAGCCCCTATGGAGAACTGACTGCACAACACAGTCCAGCCAGCCCCTATGGACTTTGAAGTAGTGGACACAGCCCCTATTAACAACAGCAGCACAGCACAACACAGCCAGCCCCTATGGACTTTGAAGTAGTGGACAACAGCAGCACAGCACAGCACAGCACAACACTACTCTGCACTACACTACACTACACTACACAGCCCAGCCAGCCCTAACTCCCACCCTCCCTCTTCACTGTCCACAGCCGAGTGAGAAAATGGCGCCGACGCGGGTACCTTATATAGGATCCAAAACCCGCGAGACCCGGAAGGCGGGATGATGACGTTTTGCCTCGATTTCAGATCCGAGTCAGGCGGGAAAAGTCGAGCCTGACTCGGATCGGCCTCAGATCGGGGGGGCTCGGGGGGGTTCGGATTTCAGAAATCCGAACCCGCTAACCCCTAGTATATACCCACACAAAATGTATGTGTATATCCAAACAAGCCTTTCTTCTTTTCATTAAAAATACGTATATAATGTTTTGTTCAATAAGCAAGCCTTATTTGATATATTGTGTTTAGTGTATCCAAACATAAGAATCCAAAGGGGATGATAATGATAGATCATTATTAAAATACGTGATATTCTGTTTGATTCCATATGTAATGATAATAAGATAAGATATACACAAAAATCCCCACTATAGAGATTTTATTTGTTATAATTTTGTTGTTTTTAACATCAATATTTATTTATTTTAAAGTGCTGTGCATCCCTGAAAATGTTCAATCCCCAAGTTAGATGATATTACACTCATAGAAGCTAGCAGAGAACCTTCACAGCTACCCACAACTACTGAATCTGTTCCCCTACTTGTATCCCTTAATACATGTGTCCTGTGGACATGATTATTTAGCAAATATACAGATAACTCTCAAACCTGATCCCCATAACCACAGGTCAAGTTCCGCTTGTTTGTTTTAATACACTCAAACCCCTAAGATCTTACAATTAGTCATACAACAGTGAATCTATAGAAATTACCAATTGGCCAGATACTATATAAGATAGATTTCTAGCTAAATAGATACCCAGTTGCATATGGCATGCATGGCGACTGACATCCCTCGTACATAGCCATCTTGCAACCGAGTATAGGATCTTATATAGTATCTGCCCAATTGGTCATTTCGGTAGATTTACTGTTGTGGGTATCTGTGAAGGTTCCCTGCTAGCTTCTATGAGTGTAATATCATCTAACTTGGGGATTGAACATTTTCAGGGATGTACAGCATTTTGAAATAAATAAATATTGATGTTAAAAACAACAAAATTATAATAAATAAAATCTCTATATTGGGGATTTTTGTGTATATCTTATCTTATTATCATTACATATGGAATCAAACAGAATATCACATATTTTAATAATGATCTATCATTATCATCCCCTTTGGATTCTTATTTTTGGATACAATAAACAAAATAAATCAAATAAGGGTTGCTTATTGAACAAAACGTTATATACGTATTTTTAGTGAAAAGAAGAAAGGCTTGTTTGGATATACACATACATTTTGTGTGGGTATATACAGATGGATATGAAAAAACTTTTATAAATATATTTTTATTAATATTATGTTACTATTACTGAGTATAGTAAATAGATATACTTTAAAACTATTGAAGGTGACTATTTATAACATCTAAAGGTGTCCTAATATCACTGAAGGAGATTTACAGAGTGAAAACTCACTGAAATAAGTGGATTCAGATGGAATCAATTATTGAATTATTTAATGAGAACTGGAGGTTTATAAGGAGCAGATAGAAGCTCTATCTGTCAGTCTTGAGAAAGTCCCAATCGTGTGTGGGATGAAACGCGTTGACGTCATCATCTCAAATACACTGGGTTCCTGACAGTATTCTGGATACACACTGTTGGTGAGAGCAGCCGTACATCAGGTCAGCAGCCGCTGATTACACACCGTTGGTGAGAGCAGCCGTACATCACTACAGCAGCCGCTGATTACACACTGTTGGTGAGAGCAGCCGTACATCACTACAGCAGCCGCTGATTACACACCGTTGGTGAAAGCAGCCGTACATCACTACAGCAACCGCTGATTACACACCGTTGGTGAGAGCAGCCGTACATCACTACAGCAGCCGCTGATTACACACCGTTGGTGAGAGCAGCCGTACATCACTACAGCAGCCGCTGATTACACACCGTTGGTGAGAGCAGCCGTACATCACTACAGCAGCCGCTGATTACACACCGTTGGTGAGAGCAGCCGTACATCACTACAGCAGCCGCTGATTACACACTGTTGGTGAGAGCAGCCGTACATCAATTCAGCAGCCGCTGATTACACACCGTTGGTGAGAGCAGCCATACATCACTACAGCAGCCGCTGATTACACACCGTTGGTGAGAGCAGCCGTACATCACTACAGCAGCCGCTGATTACACACCGTTGGTGAGAGCAGCCGTACATCACTACAGCAGCCACTGATTACACACCGTTGGTGAGAGCAACCGTACATCACTACAGCAGCTGCTGATTACCTCTGAGAAGTCGGTATCTCCTGCTGCTATCCTGTGGCAGGGAAGCGATGTTGGGATTGTGCATCCCAGAGTGGCCACATTACCTTGAGGTGCAGAATAATCCACACTAAAAGACTGAGGTAATACATATCTTGACAGCAGAGCATGCAAGCTGACTAGTGAACTGCTGGGACGCCAGTGTTCACGGATTGTATCCAAACACCATTCAGCTTTAACAACAGGCTTGCTGGCTCATCTGTGAGGCTGCTAAAGTAGATATAGAAAGAAGAAAAAGCGATTCCTTTATGGGGCACTCACAGACCTAAATATATATAATAATTCAAGTGTTTGTCAAGGGGATGATACGAAAATTTAAATTTAACCTTTATTACATTATTTAAAATATGCAATTGCGAAATATGAAAAATTATATATGAAAAAATAATAAAATCTTAACCACTGTGTGTTGTCTTTTTTGATGCCACTGTCTATACTCCCAAATCCCTCGGCTCAGTGCCCTAATAGTTTATAAGTCAGACGGGTGTCTATAGAATAAGGGACATATATTGTAATATTGATACTCCTCAAGAATGAGTAGATATTGATACTCCTCAGAAACGATTGTTACAATGGTATTACTCAAGTTCAAATTATATCCTTGCCATCCTAGTTTTAATACGGTGGCAGATGTTGACAGTATGTCCTCGCATAAGCTCTGCTATCCTGATACTAAGTATCTAAATCTCCCTTCACAGCTCCTGTTTGAATCGTATGTATCGGATAGTGGCACGTGATTTTAATAACTGGTAATATCACTTTTAATCCTTAAAGTGATAGGGTTATAATCCGTGCTATATTAATCAGAGTAAGACTACTACATTGACACACTGACACATATGTATATTAATAACCCTGGATCCTTAATAAGGGAACAAACTAATAGTTTGTCCTTCTCCTATCTCCATAATCAACTATGTACTGTAAGTTGCAGGGTTAATTAATGAAGGTGATAATTCTCTATATCAGAGAGGTAATGAGCTAAAGAGTAATATAATAGCCCTATTACAATGGTATTACTTGAGTTCAAATAATATCCTTACCATCCTTGTTTTAATAAAGTGGCAGATATTGACAGTGTGTCCTAGCTAAGACTCTGCTATCCTGATACTAGGTATCTAAATTTCCTTTCACAGCTACTATGTGAGTCATATGTATTGGATAGTAGCACGCATTGCCCCAAGCCTCTCTCCTACGCTGTGAGTCATAAACAGCGCTAACGGAGTCCCTGTGTCTAATAGACACCCTCGGGCATTCAAGACAACAAATACATTAACAAATAAGTGGTTTTGACATAAAAACGAAGCACATGCTTAATAGCGTGTGCAGCGTGTCTCCTGACGCGCGTTTCGCATTGTCTGCTTATTCATAGGATCAACCAGTATCTTGGGTTGATAGTGCTTAAAAAGCGCTTCTCAACCAATCAGAGCACTATTATATTTGATGGACATCTACATAGGCCAATCAGTGTCTCTCCTTATGATTGATTGTGGCAGTGACCAATCGGATTAGCCTGTCAGCTTTTTCATTGGTCCCTAATCGTATCACTCGAAAATATACAGAAGAGATTCTATAAAAACTTTATAATCTCGCTTGTCTTACCGCTGGGCTTCTTTTTATAAGTGTGGATATATCTAAACATTATTCTATTTTGCAAACACATAAAGGGCACAATTCCTGTTTTTCCCTTTGATTGACTTATACATGGACCAATCGGATTAGCCTGTCAGTCTCACCATTGGTCCAGACTTCTGTCACTCGATATTATAGGGAGAAATAAATAATAATTCTCAAAGGCAGATGAATGCTTAAGGTTGATATAATAACCCATAACTATATTGTCCAACATTCATCTGTCAGAGAGTATATTCTTAATAAATAAATAAAATCGTGTTTAAGGCATCACACATCCCATGTGAATACACATTTAAGTGATACATAAAATTAATCATTTATTATGGTGTGAAAAAATATAAAAATTAATTGAAATAATAACCAATTATATGATAGATCCCCAAAACTAAAGTGATAATATCCATGTGAAATCAGAAGATCAGAAATAATCTGAATATATTGAATAAGTGTCAATTAAATAAGTGCATAAAAATATATGTGATAAAAATGTATAAATGTGATAACAAACAGAAAAAAATTAAAAATTAATTAATGTGAAAAAACCAAAAAAATTATACAAGTGATCAAAACCTGTACACACATCTAAAATGTATAAATACATAGAAAATCATGACTATAAAATATTAACAATATCTCGTGTATATAAAGTGTTATAGAAATGCCCCATAAAATATATGTTCATTAAGGCCATCCGGTTGGAGACCTCCCATCATGAATGTCCAAAAACTCTCCCTTTTTAGGAGTTCTTGTGTGATGTTGCCACCTCTTATGCCTAGGTTGAGTTGTTCCAGTCCAAAGGCCCTCAAAGTGGTACAATTCCCCTGATGTAACTCAAAAAAATGTTTAGCCACCGTCGTCAATTTCCTACATTTTCTCAAATCTGTTTCAGCATTCCTAATAGTACCTAGATGTTCTAAGATCCTTTGCTTAAGGGGTCTGGTTGTCATTCCAATGTATCTTTTATTACACGGACATGTAATACAATATACCACCCCTGATGTATTGCAATTGATAAACTGTTTGATCTTATGCATTTTATTAAATTTATCCATAAACTCTGTGGTTCTTTGCATATAGGAACAGGCTTTGCAATTCCCACATTTGAAGGACCCTTCCGCTACTAGTTTTTTACGTTTTATATCGGAGAAATGGCTATGTACCAATTTGTCCCTAAAATTAGGGGATCGCCTCCAACTGATCTGTACTCTTGGTCCAAGATTCTTTTCCAAGTCCGGATCTAATGTTAGTATAGTCCAATATGTTTGTATTATATTCTGAATTTGATTCCATTCAGCACAGAAATCTCCTACAAACCGGATTGTACTATTTTCCTTCCTCATATTCATCCTATTTGGATACAGTAGGGAATTTCTATCTTTTTGCAAGGCATGATGTTTAGCCTTCTTAATTGCTCTCTTACTGTATCCCCTATGTATTAGTCTTTCTCTCAATTCATCTGATCTTGCATGAAAGAGATCAGTATTTGAGCAATTTCTCCTTAACCGTAAAAATTCCCCCTTAGGGATCCCTCTCAGAACCGGCGGGAAGTGTGCGCTGGTGTTATGTAACACACTATTAGTTGCTGTCTTCTTTCGATATAAATCAGTTTGAATTTTGCCATCAGGCATCCTTTGAATTTTGATATCCAAAAAAGTCACTTCCGTCTGACTAATTTCACACGTCAATTTAAGATTAAGATCGTTCCTATTTAGGATAACAATGAATTCACTAAACAGATTTTCTGGACCATCCCAGAGAATGAACAAGTCGTCTATGTATCGCATCCAAATTAAAATATGTTTAGTGAATTTTTCGTTATTTTCGCAGAACACTATAGACTCCTCCCACCACCCTAAATATGTTGGCATACGTGGGGGCACATGCCGCCCCCATCGCCGTGCCGCGAATCTGCAAGAAGAATCTATCATTGAAGACAAAAAAATTCTTCGTCAAAACAAATTTGAGAAGATCTACAAGAAACTGTCCAAATGTGGTCATGCCCTCTTTTTCTAAATAATATTTCACTGAGTCAATACCTCTATCGTGCTGAATACTCGTATAGAGGGACTCCACATCACAGGTGGCAAGAATCACTCCTGGATCTACATGGATCTCATCAAGTTTTTGTAATACCTCCATAGTATCTCTAACATATGAGGGTAAGATGGTAACAAATCTCCTCAAATGGGTATCCAAAAAATTACTGGCATTTTCAGTCAGACTCTTAATGCCCGATACTATGGGGCGTCCAGGTGGAACAGTATCATTTTTATGTAATTTCGGAAGCATATAAAAGGTGGCAACTACTGGCTCCTCTACACATAAGAATTTAAATTCTGTTTCAGTTATTGTTCCACATTTATATCCCTCCTTAATGATGAATTCATATTGTTTTTTGTAGTCTTCCATAGGATTAAACAAAATCTGCTTGTAACATGTTGTATCCTTTAATTGTTTGTTTGCCTCCATTATATATTGTTCCTTGTCCCACAGCACAATATTGCCCCCCTTGTCGGAAGGTTTTATGACTATATCCTCCCATGATTGTATTTCTGTAAGGGCGTCCCTCTCTGTCTTATTCAGATTGTTTAGGGATTGCTGATGTTTTGATTTATTCGACCACAACTGGTCCAAATCCCTGGACACTAGATCAATAAAAGTGCCAACCAAAGGGCAAATGCTGCTTGGTGGACAGAAAGTTCCCTTCTTCTTGCATATAGGTCTTGTATTCATTCTGATGTTATCATTGATGGTTGGGGTTCCTGATTCTTCTGCCAATTCCTCTAACATTTCTATAGATCTAATTTCATCTGGAGATAACGCATCTTTCATATTTGGATGATTTGAGGATGGTTGTTCATTCTCATAATTGTCTTTCTTTTGGGAGAAGAATTTTGTTAATAATAATTTTCTACCAAATAAATGAAGATCTTTTTCCCATTTGAAACGTTCTATATGGGTGATGGGTGAAAAAGAAAGACCTTTACTAAGGACATTAAAGTGTACATCTTCCAGTTTTCTTGTAGTGAGATTAACAACTCTTAATTCACTATCTCTCTCTTCCGAATTCTCTATCGTCTCTTCTGTGGTCTCCTCTGATACCGGGTGGTATCTGGTATCTCCCACTGTTCTCTGCCTTGGGTATTTCTTACCCCTCCTGATCTGCCTCTTCTTGGTCTTTGGTCCAAAATAGGACCCTGATGTAGCTCTAAAAAATCCCTAGTAGAGTGAGTGGGCAAATTTTCTTTAAGTTGAAAGGAGTGGTTAGTATCTTCTGTTTCTGTTGAATCTTGGTCTGAGGAGGTATAACCTTGTGATGGCCTCCTCCCTTCATAGGTATTCCTAACACTTCTCTTATTCCATCTAAATACCTGATTAAGGGTATAGTCTCGTTTGTCCCTCGCAAATTTCCTTTTCTTTCTTTCAACCAGAACATTTTCATACTCCGCCAGTTCTTTTTTGTATCTCTCAAAAGTTTGTTGAAATTTAGTATCTTGCTCATGAGGTTTTAGATCAGCTGTCAATTGATCTATTTCTTTATTATATTTTTCTAATAATAAGTTGTCGTGTTTAATCAGAATTAACATTAACTCATGTGTGCATTTTTTTAGAGTTTCTTCCCACTCAACCTTAAGGTTTTCTGTGGCCAGTTCGAAGGAGGGGAACACTCGTGGTCTTAGACCTCTAGGAGACATTTTTTGTTTCACATAATTTTCAAAGGTAGTTAATTCCCACCACGTTCTCGTCTGTTTAGATAGAGTTTGTTTTAACATAAGGAGTCCCTCATTCCAACTTTGTATCTGTTCATGTGACTCACTTAATTTTTCTGGAAAAATAGAGCCCAATTCATTATTCCATCTCTCTCTCCTATTCATAATCTCTGCTGATAGATTGAAATTCGCCATATTGATATAGGTTGAATATAATGGAGAACCTCTGAGTGTCCAATATATAACAAGAAAAATTATTATTATCCCCTTGAAATAATTTAATTTCGTGCTGGGTAACAGAACCTGAGGATAGACCTCAGAAAATAATTATTCAGGAAAAAGAAGAATCACCCGCACAGAAACGTATAATATGTATCAGATCTTTCCTTATTTTACTTAAGTAATGAGAATAATATATTTCATTATCAAGGGAGGTGCACCCTGGAATCCAATAGCAATATAGATATAGAAAGAAGAAAAAGAGATTCCTTTATGGGGCACTCACAGACCTGAATATATATAATAATTCAAGTCTTATCTATGAACCAAAGTGATACATAGCATCAAATGCTGTTCGAACTTTAGCATTCTAAGGATCTTATGAAAATTTTTTTTTATTTATCTTTGAAGTTTTTTTGTTCTTTTTTCACATACATTATATATCAGAAAGTCACATTAAGCTTGACTAGGTACCATTTTAATATCTTAAATGTTGTATGTACATGTGATATGTTTTGTGCTAATGTTTTATATTTATTTGTAATTAAATATTTATTTGTAATATCCAAACAAGCCTTTTTGTCTACATAATAGAGAGCAATATTGAAAATGTAATACTATTGAGAACACTGTACATCTAACGCAGTAATCCTTTTTACACATCTGGTTACCCTAATTTAGTTCTAAGGATGAATCAGGACATTTCAGGCACTTTTTGGTGATCCCTCATGGTTACCCTTTTCCCAGCTACACCTGATAGAAACCTTCCAGAGCAGTTCAGCTTGTGCGCCGGGTACCGAGCCAGGAGGGATGAAACGTCAGATAAGGTAGTGGTGATGTAAGTTACATTGACCAGATATGGTTTATGATTTTTTGCTGGTCTTCCCTCAACCCACCCTTTGCCTGCTCACTACACAGATTAAATAACAAACAAACAAAAAATACATTAGGGCTCATTTAGAGCTGGATGCGCAGAAATTTGTACAGCAATTTGTTTGCGTATGATGTATTTTCATAATGCGGCAATTGTGCACGCATACATCCATATATACATTTTTCTGTATCAATGAACATTAAGGATCTTTTGCTGGTGTGGTATGTGTGACTTTATACTAATACTGCTACATTCCCTACCCAGGTGTATATACATGCGTTTGCATGTGTAAGGACTGAGCGTCTTTAGACGATGAAATACCGCTTGTTAGGTGCAGAATCTCTGCCTGAGTATCAGTGTGAGCGATTATACATCTGGGGCCCTGATTCAGCATTGTATATACAGTGCATCCGGAAAGTATTCACAGCGCTTCACTTTTTCCACATTTTGTTATGTTACAGCCTTATTCCAAAATGGAATAAATTATTTTTTGTCCTCAAAATTCTACACACAATACCCCATAATGACAATGTGTAAAAAGTTTTTTGAGATTTTTGAAAATTTTATAAAAAAAAAACAGCTAAGAAATCACATGTACATAAGTATTCACTGCCTTTGCCATGAAGCTCCAAATTGAGCTCAGGTGCATCCTGTTTCCACTGATCATCCTTAAGATGTTCCTACAGCTTAATTGGAGTCCACCTGTGGTAAATTCAGTTGATTGGACATGATTTTGAAAGGCATACACCTGTCTATATAGGGTCCAGAGCACAAACCAAGCATGAAGTCCAAGGAATTATCTGTAGAGCTCCGAGACAGGATTGTCTTGAGGCACAAATCTGGGGAAGGGTACAGAAAAATATCTGCTGCTTTGAAGGTCCCAGTGAGCACAGTGGCCTCCATCATCCATAAATGGAAGAAGTTCGGAAACACCAGGACTCTTCCTAGAGTTGGCCAGCCATCTAAACTGAGCGATCGGGGGAGAAGGGCCCTAGTCAGGGAGGTGACCAAGAACCCGATGGTCACTCTGTCAGAGCTACAGCATTCCTCTGTGGAGAGAGGAGAATCTTCCAGAAGGCAATCCACCAATCAGGCCTGTATGGTAGAGTGGCCAGACGGAAGCCACTCCTTAGTAAAAAGCACATGGCAGCCCGCCTGGAGTTTGCCAAAATGCACCTGAAGGATTCTCAGACCATGAGAAACAAAATATTCTGGTCTGATGAGACAAAGATTGAACTCTTTGGCGCGAATGCCAGGCGTTATGTTTGGAGGAAACCAGGCACTGCACATCACCAGGCCAATACCATCCCTACAGTGAAGCATGGTGGTGGCAGCATCATACTGTGGGGATGTTTTTCAGCAGCATGAACTGGGAGACTAGTCAGGATAGAGGGAAAGATGAATGCTGCAATGTACAGAGACATCCTGGAAGAAAACCTGCTCCAGAGCACTCTTGACCTCAGACTGGGGCACCTTTCAGCAGGACAATGACCCTAAGCACACAGCCAAGATATTAAAGGAGAGGCTTCAGGACAACTCTGTGAATGCCCAGCCAGAGCCCAGACTTGAATCCGTTTGAACATCTCTGGAGAGATCTGAAAATGCCTGTGCATCGACGCATCCCATCCAACCTGATGTAGCTTGAGAGGTGCTGCAAAGAGGAATGGGCGAAACTGCCCAAAGATAGGTGTGCCAAGCTTGTGGCATCATATTCAAAAAGACTTGAGGCTGTAATTGCTGCCAAAGGTGCATCAACAAAGTATTGAGCAAAGGCTGTGAATACTTATTTACATGTGATTTCTTAGGTTTTTTTTAAATTAAATTTGGGATTTTATCTCTGCTTACTTTATCTCCATCCAAGGCATAGAAAATAGAACAATCAGTCTCCAGCACACATGCATTAGTAATTGCTTCTCAGCATCCTGTTCAGTGCTATCCAGACAGTCTGCTTCTATTGTGTTCAGCACACAGTTCCAACATCACTTGCAGTCTGCAAATCATACTTGCCTACCCTCCCAATTCGGCCGGGAGCCTCCCGTAATTTGGGTGCCGCCCCAGAAAGGCAGGCAAGCCTCCCTCCCCTCGGCGATCTGTCCACCCCCCCTCCCCCTGCGGTTACAGTATAAATCCCTGCAGCGGAGGGGGGGGTGATGATGCGATTCGCACTGATTCGTGTCATTGTGGACCCGCCCCCTGCTTCAAAATGCAATTAATATTGGCATTGTGAAGAGGGGGCGAGGCCACGATGAGGCGACTGCGCTGTCACGTCTGCATACCTTGGTCCCAATGATGCGTCATCTGCCAGGCCACACGTCCTTTTGCAGCGACACACCCCCCGGAAGGAGGGAGCTAAATGTCGGCAAGCATGCTGCAATTACTGGAGCTCATTCAGACCTGCTCACTAGATGCGGCCGCTCGCTCCCAGCGTATGGAAATTCAGCTAAGTGACGTCAAGGCAGCCGCTCGCACGGCAAGGCATAAGCACGCCCACTACGTCTTGGCGAGCGATCTCTTTGTGTTTACAGAAGCCCACCAGCCTGTCTTTACCTGCCCACTAGCGTTACATCGGGTTCCATCGGATCTGATCGCAGCTCCCTCGGTTGACTGTATCCTACCGCAAGCACTGCGAGCACTTCAGAGTAGTTTTCAACCATGTGACGTGTACTATGACACTGCCTGTTAGTTATGCACGCCTCAGAAACGGTGCGGAAACACTCTGGCATGCCTGCGTCTGCAACACCTCTCCCCCGTTACTATTGCCCTGCCCCTGTTACCACCCACAAACGGCCTCTACTGTCACTCATTCCACTGGCCTGTCTTTGCAGGGCGAGCGAGCAAAATCTGATCACTCATACTAGTTTGCGCACGAGCACTGCGAACTACACGCATGTGCACATTAGCGAACATCATCTGCAATAAGCTGCCGCTTGCTAGCAAGCGGGTCTGAATCAGGTCCACTGTGCAAAGCAGTCAGCACCAGCATCACTAGCAGCCTGCTTCCATTTGTGCACAGCACTCAGGGGGCGATTCAGACCCAGACGCAATGCAGCACACTTTCGCAGCCGTCAGGGGCAGGGTATGCAAATTCCGCGATCGCACGGCAAGGCTTAAGGACACCCTCTATGTCTTAGTGAGCGACGGCAGAGCGAATGCACGCCAGTCTAAAGACGCCCCCTTTTCCTTCGCACCACATGTCATCTCCAGGAAGTGTATGCAATATCGGTAGCATCGAGAGCCATCAGAGCTGCTCATAGCCCTTGAGGTACACCCTACCCTGTCGCAAGCACTGTGATCACTGCAGGCTGAAATACAACCAGGTGACGTGTCCAATGACGCCTTCATGCTAATTATGCACGCTCATGAAACACCGTTAGAACAGACAAACATGCCTGCGTTTACACATCCACACCCCCGTTTTCAGAGACCTTCCCCTGACACCACCCATAAATGGCACTATCTGTCACTCAAACTAGCGCTCAGTCTGTGTACTTCGAGTGCCCGATTCCCGATTGCTAAGAATGGCTTGCACATGCGCACTGCGGCTTATACGCATGCACAGAATGCAAAAATCTTCCATATACGAGCGAACGCCGTGTTGCGTCCAAGTCTGAATCAGGCCCTCAGTTCTTATACCACAAGCAGCCTGCCTCAGCTGCAATATAGAGTCTACATCCAACAATCCTACAGCCTGACTCATTCGTGTTACCGGAACCTGACTCTAGTGTATCTTCAGTCTGTTCCAGATTTTCCCTATTGCTATCTAAGGTTACTCTGATACCTGCATCAGTCCTGTATTCAGTTGCCTTAAGCCTCTACCTACAGTCAGGTCTATAAATATTGGGACATTGACAGAATTTTCAGATTTTGGCCTCTATTCACCACCACAATGGTTTTGAAATGAAACAAACAAGATGTGCTTTAACTGCAGACTTTCAGATTTATTTTGAGGGTAATTACATCCAAATCGGGTGAACGGTGTAGGAATTACAACGGTTTCCCACTTTTTAAGGGGCCAAAAGTAATGGGACTATCAACTTAAAAGCTATTTCTTGGACAGGTGTGGGCTATTCCCTCGTTATTTCATTATCAATTAAGCAGGTAAAAGGTCTGGAGTTGATTCTAGGTGTGACATTTGCATTTGGAATCAGTTGCTGTCGACTCTCAATATGAGATCCAAAGAGCTGTCACTATCAGTGAAGCAAGCCATCATTAGGCTGAAAAATCAAAACAAACCCATCAGAGAGATAGCAAAAACATTAGGTGTGGCCAAATCAACTGTTTGGAACATTCTTAAAAAGAAAGAACGCACCGGAGAGCTCAGCAACACCAAAAGACCCACAAGACCACGGAAAACAACTGTGGTGGATGACAGAAGAATTATTTCCCTGGTGAAGAAAAAATCCTTCACAACAGTTGGCCAAATCAAGAACACTCTCCACGAGGTAGATGTATATGTGTCAAAGTCAACAATCAAGAGAAGACTTCACAAGAGTGAATATAGAGGGTTCACCACAAGATGCAAACCATTGGTGAGCCACAAAAACAGGAAAACCAGATTAGAGTTTGCCAAACAACATCTAAAAAAGTCATTACAGTTCTGGAACAACATCCTATTGACAGATGAGACAAAGATCAACTTGTACCAGAGTGATGGGAAGAGAAGAGAAGGAAAGGAACAGCTCATGGTCCAAAACATACCACCTCATCAGTGAAGCATGGTGGTGGTAGTGTCATGGTGTGGGCATGTATGGCTGCCAATGGAACTGGTTCCCTTGTATTTATTGATGATGTGACTGCTGACAAAAGCAGCAGAATGAATTCTGAAGTGTTTCGGGCTATATTATATGCTCATATTCAGTCAAATGCTTCAGAACTCATTGGACAGTGCTTCACAGTGCAGATGGACAATGACCCGAAGCATACTGCAAAAGCAACAAAAGAGTTTTTTAAGGCTAAAAAGTGGAATGTTATGCAATGGCCAAGTCAATCCCCTGACTTGAATCCGATTGAGCATGCATTTCACTTGATGAAGACAAAACTGAAGGGAAAATGCCCCAAGAACAAGCAGGAACTGAAGACATTTGCAGTAGAGGCCTGGCAGAGCATCACCAGGGATGAAACCCCGCGTCTGGTGATGTCTATGCGTTCCAGACTTCAGTCTGTAATTGCCTGCAAAGGATTTGCAACAAAGTATTAAAAAGTGAAAGTTAGATTTAGGATTGTTTAGTTTGTCCCATTACTTTTGGCCCCTTAAAAAGTGGGAGGCACATATAGAAACCGTTGTAATTCAAACACCGTTCACCTGATTTGGATGTAATTACCCTCAAATTAAATCTGAAAGTCTGCAGTTAAAGTACATCTTGTTTGTTTCCTTTCAAAGCCATTGTGGTGGTGAATAGAGGACAAAATATGAAAATTCTGTCAATGTCCCAATATTTATGGAACTGACTGTATATCAATGGATGTCAACCTGGCGGTTCAAATCCCAATGCCGGCAGCCCGATGCACAAGATCCCGACAGCGGAGGTACTGTAAGTTAAGTATTCCTAACCCTCTCCCCCCCTTACCCTCCTTTAGGGGTGCCTAACCCAGTGTCAGCCCTCATTTCATTTCTTTTGGGGCCTATTTTGCCGGGGAGTGCCTTTTTAAATGCCCCCTTTTCCCTCAGAGGTGGGGTTGGGCACTACCTACACTTCCCATGCCCACCCATTGCCTGCCATCCTGCACCTCTTGCCTGTTTCCTCCCTACCCCCCCTCCTTTTCCTCTGCTTCTGATTCACACACCATTCCCTGCCCTGTCCTCTTCTCCTGCTCTCCCTGCCTTGTCTTCTCAGGTTTTTTAAACCTGTTTCCCAACCCCCCTTTTTTACACTTTTTCCTGCCCAAGTTTCCCCTTCTTTTTATTCTTCGGCCAGGTCTCATTTCCATTATTGGCGGCCCCTTTTTTCCTCAGTCTTACCCTTTTTCCCATTATACTGCTCTTGTTTTTTTTTTTTTTCTGCACCTACTTTTCCCGCTGCACCTTCTCCTGTTCCTGCATTTCCCCTGGCTCCGGTCCAGGTTCTCCTGCTATGGTATCCAGTGATGTAACATTTTCTGTGTCTCTCCGTAGTTTTCGCCAATGTCACCGTGATTAATTCTGGTGGTGATGGGATCTCGAGTGGAAGACCGTGGCGGGTCTTGGATAGCGGTGACTGAATACGGGGTCAGCTGGTGGTGAGTCAGCTGTCCCTACTGCGCTGTTTGATACAGAATCTTCAGGGGCTAGTGATAGTAGCTCTTCGTATGGGTCGCCGGCGCGCCCACGTAAGTTAGCTAAGCTAGTTGCACAGCGTTCGGTTTAGAAGTCGGATAAGCATCCATCAGCTCCCGTTGCTACTGTGTCGCCAGTGGGGGATTTGGCACGGTTCACTTTCCAATACGGCAGTAGGCAGGGGTTTGCGTAAGCGAGTTAAGGACAAGATTCACAAGGGTAAGTTGGTGGAAGTTTTTCAATAATCGATGACATGAAGAAAGCTTCAGATAAGGCCAAGAAACCTGGAGGGGCGGGGGAGGATTCTTGCCGCTGCTATCACCATTGGCTTAGCGGCATACTGGTTTTTTGGCCTGCTACCTCGAAACTTGCCCTATGGAGCACCAAAATGTTATTAAATATATTCATGTGGTGCATGATATGTTTGTTGAATCCACAGGCTTTGCTTTGGTGAGATTATGACGAACAGTTTCACTGGAGGCAGTACGGTCAGCTGGTTATGCCTCTGGGCCATAATTATATTGAGGTATGGTTGGCAGATACCCAGGAGGCCAATGCATCTACGTAGGGGGCACTAGGCAGGAAGGAGGGTTAGCCTTCCTGCCTAGCGCCCCCTACGTAGTGTGTGGGTGAGTATGTGCTTATCAAGGGGAGGTGTTTTTCATTTCATGATTCTCGGTATTCCAGGGGATACGGGTGTCGTTTACGTCACTCCTGCAGCATCTGTATTGGCAGCCCCCCGCCACAGAATGTAAATCAGGCTCAAAGGGTGATTCAGGGGGCGGGAATGATGTTTCTGGAGTTGACAAGTAAGGCCTATTCTCCGGTGGCATTAGAAGAGTGGGCTGAATGGTTGGGCTGGTATCCTTGCTGGACGATTCCCAATTTTTGCTGGAGGGTTTTAGTTTGGGTTTTGGGTTACATGTAGATGGCGCATTGCATTTGGTCTCCTCCCGGAATTTGTGTTCTACCATAGAGCTTGCCCATGGGTGCGACAGAAAGCATTGCTGAAGTAGCTTTGGGCCATATGTCCGGGCCTTTTCCCTTTGCTGGACCTGTGCATTTCCCCTCTCGGTGTCGTGCCAAATAAGGTCCAGGGTAAATATCATTTTGTCTAGCATTTGTCGTACCATCATGGGGGCTCTGTGTACGAGGCAATCTCTCCTTCGCTTTGCCAGGTTCAGTACCGTTTATTTGTTGAGGCACTCGCTATGATAAAGGGTTTTGTTCCTGGGGCTTGTATGGCGAAAATTGGAGTTTGAATCCACTTTTCACATGCTGTCGTTGCACCCTGAGCCTCTACGTTTTATGGGTTTTTCAGTTAGATGCCCAATTTTTGTTGACGGGCACCATCACTCCCCCCCCCCCATCATCCCATCCCCCCCCATCAGCTGCACTATTTCATGTGCATATGTTGGAAAGTTCAGCACTTTCTTACATGGCTGTATCTAGGCTGGTATGGGCCATGCAGGATTTGCACATAATTTGGACAACTTTTTGTTCGTCGGCCCATCAGATAGCGTAGTTTGTATGGTAGTTTTTTGTTTTCTGCTCAGGTCCTTTCCTGGTTGCTTGGCGTGCTGGTTGCCCCGGACAAGATGGAAGGCCAACTTCCTGCTTGTCTTACCTTGTAATTGGAGTGGTTACAGTTGCTGGGTGCTGCCTGTTTGCCGGCTGATAAGGTGCAGCAGTTGCTAGTGCAGATTCAGTGTTGTTTGCCTCCCCGGCCGCTTATTTGCGTCAAGTGCAGCCGGTCCTAGGTTAATTTTATTTTGCTAGCCGGATTATATAGGTGTTTTGCTGTAAGCTAGAGCGTGCTCTTGCAGGGGTCTCCAACCCACAATTTTTTGTCCGCCTATCCAGGGAAATTATGGCTGATCTATGGGTGTGGGTTTCATTTGGGTTGATTTTCATTTGGAGTTGATTTGCCCTTGCAGCCAGTTGACAATGCGGGGTTACTGTTATTCAACGATGCTGCTGGTTCAAATGGCTTGGGAGTGTTCTTTCAAGGGGACTGGTGCACTGCTCCACGGCCTGCGTATGTATGTCATGGGCTTTCAGTCCAGACTGCTGTTATTGGAACTTTTCCAATAGTAGGTGGCTGTTGATTTGTGGGCTTATTGGTTGTCTAGCCGGAATATGAAGAGCTGTTAATAATCAGCGTTTCATCTCCCCCTATGGTGCTGCATATGTTGAGGATCCTGGTTTTGAAGTGTTTGCAGGCAAATATTGTTTTTAGGGTGCGACACGTTCCGGGTATTGAGAATGGGATAGCAGATCCCCTATCCCGTTTTTAATTTGATAGGTTTTGGGTGTTGGCCCCTGTGGCCAATGCAATTGGGATGACTTGTCTGTCTTCTGTCTGGCATATTGTCGAGCTGGACTAGTTGGTCTGGCTCAGAGGTCCCAGGCTCCGCTTACTTTGTGGGTTTACAATGGCAGCTTGGTGCAACTGGGAGACTCATCAGGTTAGATATCCATCTGTGGGTAAGTCTTTAGATCAGCACTTGGTTGACTTTGTGTGGGGCCATTATCAGAGGGGCCAATCTAAGGCGGCCATGGCTTCCACCCTGGCCGGTATTGCTTTTTCTCTCACTTTCATGGTGGTCACCACACCCACAATTTGTTTCGTGCTGTCTATAGCCCCTTAAAGGTTGGGCTAAAGAAACACCCATGGCAGGTGATTCTCACCGGCCAATTCCTCTGCCACTGCTACAGGGGTGATTTCATTGATTGCTTCGTCTGACTTTGAATCTGTTTTGTTCCGATTAGCGTTTGTGCTGGCTTTCTTTGGCATGTTTCGGATTAGCAAGCTTGTGACATCTAGTAGGACGTCTGCTGACTGCAGTCTATTACTTAAGCATGTGGTACTGCAGGCCGAGGCTGTCCTGTGCAAAATCCCCCCTTCTAAAACTGATTAGTTAGGGTGCAGGCGTTGGGTTATCATCAAGCCTCATCCTACTCAGTTTGCCCTTTGCGCTTGGCTGGTTTATATGCGGGTCTGTGCCCCGTCAGTTGGCCTCCAATGGTTATTGCATGCGGACTCCCCCCCCTTGACTAAGTTCCAATTTGCTGCTGTATTTAAGCGCTGTTTGGGCCAGCTGGGTTTGGATGTTGCACAGTATGGTACTCACGCTACTTGTGCGGCGACCAGCGGGTTGCCTCCATCTGCCATTCAAACTATAGGGAGATGGAAGTCATCCGCATTTAAGTCATATGTTAAATGTGATAAGCTTTAAGTTGTGTTTTTCCTACCCAGAAACGTTGTTTACCTGCCAGTTTTTGAATGGCTAGCATTCAAAAATTGAGGGTGTGAAGACATTTTTTTTATTTTTCCTCCAAAAGGGCCTCAATTCAATTGGCTTATTATTAGGGGTGAGCGGGTTCGGATTTCTGAAATCCGAACCCCCCCGATCCGAGGCCGGTCCGAATCAGGCTCGACTTTTCCCGGCTGACTCGGATCTGAAATCGAGGCAAAACGTCATCATCCCGCCTTCCGGGTCTCGCAGGTTTTGGATGCTATATAAGGTACCCGCGTTGGCGCCATTTTCTCACTCGGCTGTGGACAGTGAAGAGGGAGGGTGGGAGTTAGGGCTGGCTGGGCTGTGTAGTGTAGTGTAGTGCAGTGTAGTGTCGTGCTGTGCTGTGCTGCGTTGTGCTGCTGTTGTCCATAGGGGCTGTGTCCACTCCTCCAAAGTCCATAGGGGGTGGCTGTATTGTGCTGTGCTGCTGTTGTCCATAGGGGCTGTGACCACTCCTCCAAAATCCATAGGGGCTGGCTGTGTTGTGCTGCTGTTGTCCATAGGGGCTTTGTCCACTTCTCCAAAGTCCATAGGGGCTGGCTGTGTTGTGCTGCTGTTGTCCATAGGGGCTGTGTCCACACCTCCAAAGTCCATAGGGGCTGGCTGTGTTGTGCTGTGCTGCTGTTGTCCATAGGGGCTGTGTCCACTCCTCCAAAGTCCATAGGGGCTGGCTGGGCTGTGTTGTGCAGTCAGTTGTCCATAGGGGCTGTGTCCACTCCAAAGTCCTGTGCAGTATCCCAGTCCTAAAGGCAGTGCCAGATTAAGGCCCACATGGGCCTGGAGCTGAAATTTATAAAGGGCCTATTGTGTGCCCCGCGTTGGTGTGTCCAGTGCTTGGGGGGTTGACTAGTGATGTGGGGGTGTTGTCTGCACAGAATTGGATTGAAATGTCAGCGGCATCAGCCCGACGGAGGAGATCCCAACATCGCCAGGTAAGTAAACCCTTCCCCCCCCTAAACCTCCCTTAGGGGTGCCTAACTTCCCCCCCGTTAGTGCCTAAAGCTAACCCTCCGCCCCCTAATCCTTACCCACCCGGAGGGGTGCCTAACCCTAACCCCCTTCCCCTACCCTAACCCTCCTGGGGAGGTACCTAACATTAAGTCCCCCCGGGAGCCCTAAACCTAACCCTCCCCCCACCCACGGCTATCCGATGCCGACGCCCGGCTTACCTACGATCGGTAAGCCGGGTGTTGGGATTCTGTAGTGGGGCTAAAGATAGGCTAAAGATATCTTTAGTCCCATTTCGGGATGTCGGTGTCGGGATATCGGTGGGCGGGATAGCGCCAGCAGGTATCCTGACTACATCCCGTCTGCACAGCAGTTGTGGCCTGTGTTGTGTGGTGTGACTAGTCCCAACCTTTAAAAGCCTAAGGGGTCTATTTACTAAGCAGTGTTATGAGACAGAGTGAAAAGTGATAAGTATGTGATAAGGTGCCAGCCAATCAGCTCCCAACTGTCATTTTTCAAACACAGCCTGTGAGATGATAGTTGGTAGCTGATTGGCTGGCACCTTATCACTTTTCACTCTGTCTCCTACCACTGCTTAGTAAATAGACCCCAGAATCGCTCTTCCCTTTTTGCTTATATCAGTAGTGTAATGCGTGAGTCTACAAAGAAGAACACTCCTTGTTAAAATGGCACATAGTGATTACATACTGTAAATCTGAAAATGTCTCTATTAAAGAGCACACGGGTCACTTAGTGATGTAAGGAATGTGGGCCTGATTCAGAGCTGAACGCTATTTGCGGACGGACGTTCTGAAAAAGGGGCCGGATATTTAAATTAAGTGCTCGCTCTTTGCGGTCTGTTGACGCCTCTATGTCTGAACGAGCGAACAAAACATGCGGTTGCTATTTTGAAAAAAACGCCCCCTGGCCGCTCGCATCATACATCATCTCTGCTATTTATTAGATTAATTGAGTACATCGAAAGGCGTATGAACTGCTCGCTATTCTTGTGGCAGCATTTTCCTACCGCAATCATGCGAGCAGTTCAGGCTAAAAGACAACCAAGTGACGTGGTCGATGACGCTGTTTTGTTAATTATGCACACCCTTAAAATGCCTGTTTTGACCGTTTGGCATGCCTGCGTTCGGATCTCCACTCCCCATTTTCAAGCACCTTCCCCTGTTACCACCCACAAACGCCTCATCCTGTCACTCAAATTAGCAGCCATTCGCTATTTTGCGAGCACACGATTTCTGACCGCACTGACTGGTTCGCGCATGCGTACTAAAACCCATACGCATGCGCAGATGTGCGAACATCGCTCCGAAGGAACGAGCGGCCACTTACGAGCGGCTCTGAATCAGACCCTGTGACATCTTTCTCTATAAAAATACCTTATCCCATTAATAGATATACTGAGAAGTTGTTAGATCTAGACACCATAGTGAGATCCAAAACAAAGTCACATAGGGTCTGATACCGCATGCAGTTGGCCAATGTTTTTAATTCTGTGCATGAGTCCCAGGCGCACAGTGCATGCGTTCCCATTGTTAGCGCTTAGAGATGCAGAACAGCATCGGATGCATCCATTGGTGCACAGATGGTCTAAAGACGCACAGAGATCGCACTGCAACACCGCAAGACGCTGCAAGTGGGCGTCTCACTATTAATGAAATGGGTCGCAGCATTAGCATAAGGATGCTGCTGCGTCAAAAGACTCTAAAATACACAGATATATATCAAAACCAACATGATACGCCCCAATGATGTAGTATTTTCTGATTCCACCTCTGTGTGCTCAAACTTAATAATATGATGTACAATAAGGCGTCATACCAGAGATAAAATAAATGGGCTTAAGCCTTACATCATATTATTAATTTTGAGCACACAGGTGGAATCAGAAAATACTTGTTGTTTTTTTTAACACTCTGGACAAATAAAGCCTCAGTCCTGTGTGACGCTATCTTTGTATTTTGAGTTATTTATTTCACTGGCATTGTTATATTTAAGTGCCTGCGCCTTCGTTCTTTGAAGCTCATTCAGAACCAATCGATAAGCTGCGCTCGCTCGTTCTTGCCGATAATCGCACATCTGCGCATGCGTATGGTTTGCAATGCGCGTGTGCAAGCCAGTCTTAGCGATCGGGAAATGAGCGCTCATTCTACATAGCCTGGCCGCTACTTTGAGTGACAGATTGCGCCGTTTGTGGGTGGTAACAGGGGAAGGCGATTGTGAACGGGGGTGTGGCTGTGCAAATGCAGGCGTGTCTGGGTGCCAAAACGGAGTTTAATGGGTGTGCATAATTAGCAAAGTAGCGTCATTGTACACGTCACTTGGTTGTTTTTTATCCTGAACTGCTCGCAGTGCTTGCGGGAGGGTATGGTCTACCTCAAGCGCTGCGAGCAGCTCCGATGGCCCTCGATGTTCCCAATTAAACACACACTTCCTGGAGATGACATGTGCAGCGAGTGACAGGTGGGAGGTTTTATAGTCCTGCGTACGCTCACTGCCATCGCTCACTAAGATATAGAGGCATCCTTACACCGCAAAGAGCAATCACTTGATTTGCATACCAGGCCCCTTTTGCGAGCGTCCGCAGCTTAGCGATTGGTTCTGAATCAGGCCTTTTGTTTGAGATATATATATATATATATATATATATAACATTAAAATCTTGTCAGTGCCTGCATACCAGTGCAGTGATCATCGTTAGTAGCAGCCAGCAGATAACAACTGTGGGCCTGTTCAATCAGCAGAAGCCAAGCAGCCAGCAAGGGAGTATCAGTCACCCAGCCGGGCCACCTTGACAGATCAGTGGCTGTGCTCACTGGTCGGGCACAGCTGCTTCAGAGAGTGGTGGTACCTATGTGACGTCACATACAGAGGCATATCAACAGTTAATGGCGCACAAGGCAAAGAAAAATTATGGTGCGCCTCCAATTAGGAACAATATTCTATTATCTTTAATATCTAAAATCAGTGAAATAAAATACATATTGGTGCACAAACAAAACGAGAATAAAAAATATTTTTACTTTCCTGCACTGTACATAATTGTGATGGAAAAGCTTGTGTGTTTGGGGTTACCTGTCTCAATGATTTCAATTGTATTTTTATGGCATTGCAGGTTTTATTTCTCACAGCTCTCTTTGCAGGACATTTTACTGTATGGGGGAGTTTAAGGAGGGAGCTGTCAGCAGGGGTCATGCTTGTGTTGTGGCAACACTCACACACACATATACAGATGCCAGCATTACACCCACCTCTGGTTAGTGCCCGGCTGCAGTACTGATGGTGGGGTCAGTGGGTGGAACTTTGGAAGATCCGTGTGCTCAGTTTCAGTCATCCCAGAAATAGAGCTTTGGGGGCGGAGCCTAGCGCGAATTAGGGGCGGGGCTTAGCGCTAATCAGGGCTGTCTGAAGGCAGAGTCTTGGACAGTCTGGGGGAGGAGTTTTGAGCAGAGTTGACTCAGTAGGCGGGGCTTCGGGCGGCAGGAGACAGGGTATAATGAGCAATGATTCCGGTGGCTGTTAGGTTAGATAGGAAGGACAGGGCTTCGGAATGCTGGGGTGGTGACAGGAAATAGTTTTTTTTCCTGTCACCACTACCTGCACTGCAGTTGGTCCTGTGGGCCTATTTTCATGGGGTGGCCTGGAGCTGTAGCTCCACCCGCCCCATTGTTAATCCGGCCCTGCCTAAAGGGGTGCTGTAGTGTTGTCCAGGGGGTGCTCTGTCCATCAGGGGTGCTGCCCCCAAGTGCAAAAAAATAATAATATTTTTTTGGTGTTTGTGAATTGTGTGCGCAGTAGCCACACGTGCATCAACAAAGTAGCGCCAAGCATGCGCCTGTATCATAAGTAAAGGGCTGGCTGGCTCGTCCGTTAAAGGGTGCTGTAACCCCCAAAGTGCACTCCAAATAATATATATTTTTTTTTCTGTGTTTGTGCATTGTGTGCGCAGTAGCCGCACGTGCATCAACAAAGTAGCGCCAAACGTGCGCATCTGTCATAAGTAAAGGGCCGGCTGGCTCATCTTTTAAAGGGTGGTGTAACCCCCAGAGTGCACTCCAAACAAAATAAAAAATTACTTTCTGTGTTTGTGAATTGTGGGCCTGATTCAGAGCCGCTCGTAAGCGGCCGCTCGTTCGCTCTGAGCGATGTTTGCACAACTGCGCATGTGTATGGGTTGTAATACGCATGCGCGAACCAGTCATTGCGGTCGGAAATTGTGTGCTTGCAAAATAGCGAATGCCTGCTAATTTGAGTGACAGAATGAGGCGTTTGTGGGTGGTAACAGGGGAAGGTGCTTGAAAACGGGGAGTGGTGATCTGAATGCAGGCGCGCCAAATTGTCAAAACGGGCATTTTAAGGGTGTGCATAATTAACAAAGCAGTGTCATTGACCACGTCACTTGGTTGTTCCTTAGCCTGAACTGCTCGCATGATTGCGGTAGGAAAATCCTACCACAAGCACTGCGAGCAGTTCATATGCCTTTCGATGTACTCGATTAATCTAATAAATAGCGGAGATGACGTAGGATGCGAGCGGCCAGGGGGCGTTTTTTACAAAATAGCGAGCGCATGTTTCGTTCGCTCTTTCAGACATAGAGGCGTCAACAGACCGCGAAGAGCGAGTGCTCTATTTAAATATCCGGCCCCTTTTTCTGAACGAGCGAGCGCAAATAGCGTCCGGCTCTGAATCAGGCCCTGTGTGCACTGTGGCTGCACGTGCATCAACAAAGGAGCAGCGCCAAGCGTGCGCCTGTGTCCCATAAGTAAAGTAAAGCTGGCTTGTCAGTTAAAGGGTGCTGTAACCCCCAAAGTGCACTCCAAAAAAAATTTAAAGTATATATTTTTTTGTGTTTGTGATTTGTGTGTGCAGTAGCCGCACGTGCATCAACAAAGTAGCGCCAAGCGTGCGCCTGTGTCATAAGTGAATTGCCGGCTGGCTTGACCGTTAAAGGGTGGTGTAACCCCCAAAGTGCACTCCAAACAAAATAACAAAATATTTTCTGTGTTTGTTAATTGTGTGCACTGTGGCTGCACGTACATCAACAAAGGAGCAGCGCCAAGTGTGCGCCTGTGCCCCATAAGTCTGTTAAAGGGTGGTGTAACCCCCAAAGTGCACTCCACAAAAAATAAACAATTCTTTTTTTTCTGTGTTTGTGTGCGACATGTATGCGCAGTAGCCGCACGCGCATCGACATAGCAGCAGCGCCAAGCGTGCACCTGTGTCATAAGTCAAGGGCCGGTTTGGACATTTGGTCCGGACTGAAGGACGTGCCAACAATTTCTGACATGTCTTCTGTCACTGCATATGATACTGTCACCACTGACAGAATGGTGGAGGAATTATTTTCTGTGTTTGTGAATTGTGTGCACTGTGGCTGCACGTGCATCAACAAAGGAGCTGTGCCAAGCGTGCGCCTGTGTCATAAGTAAAGGGCCGGCTGGCTTGTCCGTTAAAGGGTGCTGTAACCCCCAAAGTGCACTCCAAAAAAATTTAAAAATTCTTCTTTTTTTTCTGTCTTTGTGAATTGTGTGGGCTGTAGCCGCACCTGCATCCTCAAAGCAGCAGCGACAAGCGTGCGTCTGTCTGTTAAAGGGTGGTGTAACCCTCAAAGTGCGCTCCACAAAAAATATATATATATTTTTTTCTGTCTTTGTGAATTGTGTGGGCTGTAGCAGCACCTGCATCCTCAAAGCAGCAGCGACAAGCGTGTGTCTGACTGTTAAAGGGTGGTGTAACCCTCAAAGTGCCCTCCAACCAAAATAAAATAATATTCTTTTTTTCTGTGTTTGTATGTGAAATGTATGCACAGTAGCCGCACCTGCATCCTCAAAGCAGCAGCGACAAGCGTGCGTCTGTCTGTTAAAGGGTGGTGTAACCCTCAAAGTGCGCTTCACAAAAAATAAAAAATAATTTTTTTTTCTGTCTTTGTGAATTGTGTGGGCTGTAGCCGCACCTGCATCCACAAAGCAGCAGCGACAAGCGTGCGTCTGCCTGTTAAAGGATTACATCGGTGACAGCATCCAAGTAGGCATGTCAAGCAGTCCGTACCTGTACTGGCTGTAAAACGTGGCAATTTGGAGGCCCCTGTACAAACTGGCTCTATTTTACCTGAGTTGCCCCCCCCTCCAGTGTGTACTCCGAAAGAGTGTTTAGTGCAGCCGGGAACCTTGTCAGCGAAAGGCGTAGGAGGTTGCTTCCACAAAATGTGGAGAAGATGATGTTCATAAAAATGAATTATCAACTCTTCCAGGGAGACCAGCCTACAGAACGTACAGAGGGACCTGTGGTGGTGGATTCCAGCTTG
This sequence comes from Taudactylus pleione, assembly GCA_031769625.1. Lineage (NCBI taxonomy): Eukaryota > Metazoa > Chordata > Amphibia > Anura > Myobatrachidae > Taudactylus > Taudactylus pleione. The sequence continues at coordinate 441,626 of JAUIMM010000300.1, forward strand.
GACAAATTAACACTCTGTGAGGATGAGGATGTACACAACACTGAAGAGGGTGAGGAATCGGTGGATGAGGAGGATGAGGACGACATCTTGCCTCCGTAGAGCCAGTTTGTGCAGGGACAGATTAATTGCCAGCTTGTTTGTGGGGGCCCAAACGAACCAATCATTTCAGCCACAGTTGTGTGGCAGACCCTGGCGCTGATATGATTGGTTTGCTGAAGTGTGTATGTCCTGTTTATACAACATAAGGGTGGGTGGGAGGGCCCAAGGACAATTCCAGCTTGCACCTCTTTTTTTTCTTTGCATTATGTACTGTTTGGGGCCTAGTTTTTCAAACTGCCATCCTGTCTGCCACTGCAGTGTCACTCCTAGATGGGCCATGTGTTTGTGCCGCCCACTCGTGTCACTTAGCATAGTCATCCAGCTACCTTGGTGCAACCTTTTGGACATAAAAACACTATTGTGAGGTGTGAGATGTTCAGAATAGACTGGAAATGAGTGGAAATTAAGGTTATTGAGGTTAATAATAGCATAGGAGCAGAAAAACCCACAAATTCTGTGATTTTAGCTGTTTTTATGCTTTTTTTAAAAAAAAAATACAGATCCAAAGCACAAAACCCAGAACCCAAAACACGGAAGGGTGGTTTTGGCAAAACCAATCCAGATCCAAAACATGAAGAAAGATCCAGATCCAAAACCAAAACACGAAAAGTGGCTGGTGCACACCCCTACTTATTATTCACGGCTCATGGGAGGTTTTTTGGATTTTCTCCTTCGCTTGGGTATTGCTACTAACATTCTCCTTCTTGGTTACCTCCCTATCCTTTTTGTTTTATAGGTTATGATTACTGCCGTTTAAGTCTGTTTGTTCTTTTACAGCTTTGTCCGTGTCTTCTGAACAAGTGTGGCTTGTGGGCCATTTGTTTATTTATTGGGCTGAAAAGCATGGGATGGCAAGAAGGGCGTCCCTGTTATTAGGTGGTCATCAGGTTCGGTGGTTTGGGGTCCAAGGTATGCATTGGTCGGCTCTTTTGGACCTTCTGTTTCATCATAGAAGCGCTGTGGGAGCCCGTCATGGTTGCTGATTCACCTTGGAGGCAATGATATTGGAAATAGTGAAAAGGCCAGCACATCACAAAGGCAGCTATAGGTGTCAGGGGGTAATCCCTATATATACCCCAAATCAAGCATGTGAATAACAAAAGGAATAGTCACACCAACGCATTTCAACTAAGTCTTAAGTCTTGAAAAAGACTTAAGACTTAGTTGAAACGCGTTGGTATTCCAGTACAAGGCTTGGATCCAGGAAGTGGGGACCATTCAGAGACACTAGAGGTTGCTGATATTCCACGGATTCCTGTTCCCAGGAAGTGTTATACAAGCTTTTGAGGTGTATTCGTTTACCCCCACATTCTCTGGTACGCCTTTAATTTTACTATCAGCATGGTGGAATTGTTTTTATTTTGATTTATTTGAATAATTCATATTAAATGATAATGCACTATGGTGGTCCTTTTCTCTCTTTTTTATGAACGGATATGTTGTGGAGTTTGAAGATCTCAGTGAACATATGGTTCTGAATATTTTGAAGAAACACTCCTTCCTTTAAAAACTGTGGTGAATTACAACTGAAGTTTAGACAGTCCACTATCTTTGTTTTTTTTGTTTTTTTTCGGACATTCACATAGTGGATAACCATCCACACAGGGCTCACTTTTATTATTTCCTACATTGTATTTCTGCTGACTGTATTCCTGTGCGCTGGGGTGACTATTCCTTTTGTTAATCACAATGATATTGGAAAGTTGATCTGATCTTGGCCGCCCTACGGTCGCAGTGGCCTGGGGTGTGCTTGGTGTGGTCTGAAATTGTCCTTCACCATATGTGGAGGGTTTCTAGAGACCTTTTGGCCTTGAATAAGGCTTGCAGAAAGATTAATAAGGCTGTTTCTTGTTTTGTCTCCGGGTTTGGTGGTGTGGCACCCAAGTTTGCGGCTAGAACAGGCTCAAGTTTTTCGCTCTGATGGGGTACATTGTCAGAGTTAGGGTAGGTGTATTTTTGGGTGCTGTTTCTTCTTTTGGATGCGGTCTTGTGTTTTGGTTTGGGTGGCAGGCTCCGGTTCTTTGCACCTGGTGGTGGCGAGAAGGTACTACAAACCAGCGGCCGCGTAAGAAAACGTTGTGGAGCACAAATCCTTTGAAGAGTCATAGTATGGCCTACCTCTGCGGTAGGACTTTGGGCATCCGTCTCTGCCGACACGCTCATACTATGCAGTATTATAGGGGGTTGTGAGTCCTCACAGCTCAGCTTACAATGGCCACAGGGGGTCATATCACTCGCTCCCTAATATTGGTTAAGTAACATATGGCTGGAGCTGAGTGTTTGTAGCATCCTTCTTTGCCTCCCAAAAGTAAATTAAAAGCTCAGGGTCATACCTTCAATAAAAGCAAGTTATGACAAATTAACCAAAGCAGTCTGTGTCTGTGTCTTTATTTTAGTATAAGTTAGTTGTAAGTTGTTATATTGTCTTTAATTGCGATAAAGTTATGGACGCCTTATTACATTTCATTTTTGCAATTGAAACCACACTTAGGGGTTTATTTACTAAGAGATGGTGTTACATTCTGTCTGTTATCAGAAGCATGCACTGTAGTTGTATTTCAGTAGTGCTTTTGTGTACTGAGATTGCTAGGCAACTATATTCACCTTGCCTTCCTGAGCTGACAGGAATTCTTATGCAGCAGATTCACTAGCCTTGCTAGGCTCTTTACTGCTCAGCTATCACAGCTGGTCAGCAGCACCGACAGTCATGTGTTGCTCATATGTTTTCTAACCAAGAGCTGAATGGCTAGTTCACATAAATACGTTCAGTTCCACTCTCACCTTGCTGGTGTTGGGTTCCACCTAGTCAGTTCTGGGCTTGTAGTTTGGATTTCATTATTGGATCCTCTATGTATTATCTCTGCTTGTGTTTTGGATTAACCCTTTGACCTTACCATTGCTTGCTTACCTGCCCAGACCTGTGCCTATCATTTGACCATTTTCCAATCTAATTTCATTTCAACCTCAGCCTTAAGGCCCATACACACTGGATGGCTCAATCTGGGGATCTCATTAACGATGCCATGCTGCCGATAATGCACTGTTAGGTCTCTCTTCGATTCCTGTTTCACCACTCACTATCAATTCTGTGGAAATAAATTTGAGGGAATTAAAAAAGCTGGCATTAGTCATTGAAGAATGTTGGAGCTGTACTAGTCTGCTATATTTTATCTCCACAAGGATCCTTACATGTCCAATTAAAGCTTCTTAGACATGATCTGAAATTTCACAAAACCTACTGAATTTGTGCCACTCAAACTAAAAAAAGCAATGAAATTACGATCATTAAGGCTGACGGCTTAATGGACGTGTTCCTTGCGCAATACAGATATGGTATACCATAACACCCTGTGGTTAACTGCAGATTCAGCACTCTCACAGAGTGAGATTGCTGTCACTCACAAAATGGTGAAATTTGCTCCCATACATTACCAGGTTTTCATTCCAACAAGCCAGATTGGACAGATATCTGACAGATAATTGTATAGTGTATGCCCAGCATAACACGGGTGGGGGAGCAGATAGCACACAGGAGGTGTTTAAGAGTGCAGAGGGAGAGATGGCTGAGGGGGCAGGCTGCAGGTGTGTGGGGCAGTGGCAGCAGTGGGGTTGCGGAGCAGTGGCAGCAACAGGCGTGCACAGAAGCATCAGCGCGCGACAGAGGGACTCACTTGGCATTGGGCATGCACCTTAGAAAATTAAATCAATAAGACACAGATGCATGGACGTATCAGTGAGATCCATCCATGTATTGTTTTAAAAATTGAATGTGTAATATAAAAAATAAATGACGTGCCTCCACAGCACAACCAGCATCGAGCTTTGGAGCCCCAGTGCTGGTTGTGCTAAACACAGGGGACAAATGACGTAGGGGGTTCCCTGTATTAAACACAACCAGCAGCAGGCTAATCAGAGCCAGTCTTGGTTGCCAAAATACAAGGGACGAGCGGCGTAGGGGTCCTCTCTGAAAAAAATGAATTTTCCCATACAGAAATTCCGATGGGGCATGGTGTTTAAAGGGCTACACCTCAAAAGCTATTAGAGGTACAGAGCTGAAATTTGGCATGGGCTGGTAGAACTGTCGCTCGGTGCTGCATGCCAAATTTCAGGGCAAAAACATAAAAACTTAGGACTTGGGAGTAATTTATATTTCCAACTGTCAAAGGATCAATTTTCTTCTGTTCTCTATGGGGGATATTTGGGAAGGCATAACTCAGGGTAGGGGGCAAATTTACACTTTGGGTTTGTTTTATTAGGTAGCTATTATTCCAGGGTAGGTGCTTTTGGGATTTAGGTAATTGAGAAAGTTATAGTTTTTAAACTATTACCTCACAAATCTGCCATTATAGAGATACGAAGTTTCAACTTGATGCACAGCCTCATTAGGAGCCTACATCAGGTGTACTCACTGTGGCTTCACTTGGGTGCACCACGATGGCAGGTCAGTGCGGGCGGTAGCGGCAGTGGGCTCGGGGGAAGGAAGCAGCTGTAAGCTGCGGCCGGAACCCGGGGGCTAGCGGGCATTAGCTGTGGTCGGGACCCATGGGCATTAGCGGCAGCGATGGTGCAAGCAGCAGGACCTAGGGGAGGTAGCAGCAGACTTATGCAGGCTCAGATCTGAACGATCTGTGATACCTGTATCTGTGTATACATAAACACAGAAGCATGGACGGGATCAGTGAGACCCGTCTGTGCTTCTGTGTAAAATTTTTTTATAAATGGCGTGCCTCCTCTCCCCTCCCCTAAAGAACAACCAGCTCCGGGCTTTGGAGCCCCAGTACTGGTTGTGCTAAATACATTGGAAAAACTACGTAGGGGTCCCCCGTAAGAAGCACAACCAGCACCAGGCTTTTCAGGACCAGTTCTGGTTGCCAAAATACGGGGGACAGTTGACGTAGGGGTCCCCCGTATTAAACTCAACCAGCACTGGGCTCTGAGCCGGTCCTGGTTCTGGAAATACAGGGGGAAAAATGTGCACTTAACGCATGGTATATAAGGAAGGAGAAATACCTTTTCCTTCCCTATTGTGTTGGACAAATAAGAAATCAGAATTTTCTTCAAATGACTAAAGAGTTATATCTAAAACATATCAATTGGTCACAATCCTTAGTAGTTAAGACATTTATAATTGAGTTACCTCTATGAATACATGTGTGTGTATATAGTTACTTATTGTGCACACATTGTAGCGGCAAAATGATATTACATAACATAACAGTCGCTAATAGTGAGATATATGAACACTAACATATCTGATTTTTACCCCTTTTCCACTGCATGCAATAACCCAGGTTATTGCTGGGTCCACCCGGGTCGCGGCTCAGTGGAAAAGAGGCCCAGAAAAATATCCTGGGTCAAGTGACCCGGGAATCACCAAATATTTAGCTGACCTAATTTTAAGGAATTTATTAAAAGTTATATGTTAGTATTTTTTTGGGGGGGAGACACTGTGATTTTTTTAAAATGTAATATTTAAACTACCCACCGGCGGTTCCAGGGGGGGGCGACAGCCCCCCTGTACACACAGGGCCTGATTCAGACCCGCTCGCGAGCGCTGAACGATGTTGGCCAAGTGCGCATGCGCACGACGGAGCCGGCTCTGTCGTGCGCATACGCGAGAGCCGAATAACGACGGCCAAGCCGTCGCTATGGGTCTCGCACCAAAGGGGGCATGCTGTCGATAGTAATTGACAGCACACCCCCTTTGGTGGGCATGCCGGGGGCGTAGCTGCCCAGACGGAGGCGTTCCCATGGGAACACCTATTGTCTGGGTCCGGCCCCACTGACATCACTAGTGATGTCAGTGGGAGTGCTTTTGGCTCTGATAGAGCCAAAAGCACTCCAGGGCTTGCGGCAACGAGACCCTACCACAAGGGTCTCGTCGCAAGCCCGATGGTCGCGATGGTCTTGACCATCGCGACCATCATTTTGGCTGCTCACTATAGCTGTAGGTGGTCACCCACAGCTATACGAGCGGCCAGGAGGCCGCTCTTAAATTCAGAGGGACGGCCCTGATTCAGAGCGAGCGCTCTGTCACATCGTCCGGCTCTGAATCAGGGTCACAGCCCCGATTCTCAAAAGTCCCACCTGCTTATTTACACCAGTCGCAACTAGTGTCCTGTCAGCCAGCTTAGCTGCTGCTGCCTGTAAGCAGTGCAGCTGAGCAGGTGGCCACGGTGCAGCACCAGCGCGATGGTCTGTCATGTGACAGACACAAATACAGACTCTCCAATGTCTCCAGTCCTGGCCCCCCTGCCAAGGTCAGCGCAGTGAGAATGCTGGGATCCGCCGAGGCAGCCGCCATCTTCACTTGAGCAGCGGAGCAGACTGTCACTGGGCTGTGTGGGCTGGGCTGGCTGACAGGCACTGTGGGCAAGTCTTCTCCTGCCTGTCACTTTTCTGAAGAGTGCTGTGAGTCTTTTTGGAGCATATCAGGTGGGGTTGGGGAGGAGGGTTGGTGCACATATGGGTCTGGGCGGAGCCTTTGTGCGGCAAATTATTATTGGGGGGGACCAGGGGGGTATGGTGCACATATGGGCTGGGGAAAGCCAGTCTGCTCTGTGGGTAATATTATTGTTGGGGGGTTCTGGTCACGGTGCCCTTTGGGAGGGGCAGAACTGTAAGCGGGAGGAGTAATGAGTAAAGAGGGGAGTCAGTGTTAATTCTTAAACCGCCCCCCTAAAAGTAAAGTCTAGATCAGGGTTGCCTACCTTTAACATTCTCTTCCCGGGAGAAGCCCGGGTAAGAGATGCAGCAGGGGGCCGACGGGGGTGGGGCTTGACGATTCGCGTCATTAAGCCCCGCCCCCTCACGGTAAAATTGCCGCGATTGGGCACAATTTACATAGGGGGCGGGGCCAAATGCTGTGATTCATGCAGAATCACAGCTTAAGCCCCGCCCCCTTCACGGAGACCCGCGATTGCCGCGGATATTCTCCTAATTCTGCCCACTTCACTAGGAAGTGGGCAGAATGCGGGAGAAATGCCTACCCTTCCGGGGGTGCGGGGGGTTACCCGAAAAATCGGGAGCCTCCCACGAAAACCGGGAGGGTAGGCATGTATGGCTAGATCCACCACTGAGACTACCAGTCTGAGAGTTCCCCTTTTAGGAACACTTTTTTTCTTTTCCCTGCTGGCTGGTCTGACAGTATCAGTCAGTGACCTTCTGTGACAGTCTAGCTGCTGCTGCTGTAACTGACAGCATTGTTTTGTGTGTGACAAGGTCCAGCCTCCAGGAGGAACAAGAGGTTTTCAAAAATATACAGGTGAGCACTGGGAGGGGGATGGAAGTATATATGTTTAGTGTACATGGGGTTTAAGCTGGATACACAGTAGGCCAACGAGAAAGTATTTTGGCTGACCCGTCGACCTAACGATTGGTAAGCATATACATACTTAATCATTCTGGTGATGTGTCTGCGCAGTTAGTGCTGACGTTACAACTGGGCAGGCATTTAAATGTACCCATCCAGTTGAGCTGTCACTCACCGCTGCTTCCCTGTAGCATGTGCACGGGCAAGAGGCAGGTCGTCCAGCAGATGAAACGATATATCTGCAAGATTTATCTTCATCTGCTGTGCTGCACAGCAGATCGGATATGTCTGTGAACGACGTAATTCAGAGGCAGATCCGCTGTACAACACACCAGCAGATGCATCATAGATATATTGCGCCGTTCAAGGGAATGGGCGATATATCTATCAGTGTGTTCCCTACTTTAGACACTTAGGGGGCAATACAATTGTTTTGCGCGCCCCCTGCTAGGCATCTAAACGAATAGGTGCCCGATGGAGCAATTCAATTGTTTCTCCATTTTGGCACCCATTAGTATGTAACACGTCTAAAAGCACTGAATTTAGCAAAGCGGCTAAACCCATCTAAAGAACTAGTTAGGGTGCCCAGACGGACTTTGCACACATTTTTACTTGCACCTCAGGAGGCTGCGAGAAGAAATGTGTCCACCCGTAGCTTTAAGTGTTCCAAAGTGAGCAACATTTGAATTGCTCCATTGGGTGCCCAATCATATACACACCCAGCGGGGGATGTCCAATTCAATTGAATCGCCCCCAAAGATATTCCATCCGAGAGGATACTGCCAGTGGGTGGTTGAAATAGCTGTCGGGCACTTGACATGATATTTTGATCCCTGCAGTTTATTCAATAAATCTACATGCTTATCCTACAAGTGAGTGCAGGCCCCTGCTTGTCCGGATGGATGTGATAACATACTGTCCAGGCCCCATGGTGTTTATGCCGTTGGCTGTATTATATATATAGACCTCCTTGGTGGTACTAAAGTAGTACAAACCAGGCATGGCACTCCAGAATTTTAAAATAGTTTTATGTAGAATAATTCATATAAGAAATCAATGTTTCCGGGCTGCACAAAGCACAGGATTACAGCACATAAAAGAAGCAGACATCTGTATTATTATATAGTATGTACTGTATATATTGATATATATATACACACATATATATTTACAGTATATATATAACAGGTGACCGGCACTCATTAGTCCATGTGGTCAATGTGCCCACGTGTCCAGAACCGTGAAAGCTGACAAGCACCCTCATACAACCATTACAACGAAAGGAACGGCACTCCAGATCTTTAAATGCAAAATACTCTTTGTATTAAATAAGAGTACAAAATGTCATGTCGACGTTTCGGTGCTCGTAGGCACCTTTGTCAAGACATATATCAAAAAACAACAATTTCCTACAGCAAAGAAACAAAGCAACTTACTCCTTTTTATGTAACAGAGAGCTCACCATTTGCGGTTGGCGGTATTTCCCCTTCGCGCTAGGGACCTGAAAGTGACGTGAGTGAGGGTGGAAGTGCAGTTCCTGCCCATGAGAGTCAGCTACAGAAGTACTTTGTCCCCACTTTAACAAGTTTGTTGTCCCCACGCGGGCTCGCTGCGCTCGCCACGCTTCGGCACGGTGGGTCGCTGCGCTCGCCACATGGTTATATTCCCCCTCTATGCCCACTTGGATGGCAGGGAATGACGCTGGACACTGGCTGATGACGTCAGGGTCCCCTCCGTGAAGGGGATTTAGACATTACCCACCGTGTACAGCCGCCCGTTCCACACCGCATGTACGGGATGGATGCCTATTGGTGACGTCGCCCTGTCCCTGCTCACCTCTGACAGAGTGAGCGTGTCCATTGCCAGGCAACACCCACCACCGTGTAGATGTCAGGGGCTTGTGGCTCAGGTACTGTGGGTAGCAGGAAAATGGCGAGTAATAGATATAACATCTAAAGTGTGCAAAATAAAAATAAATCAGAAAAAGAAAAAGTGATGTGACGTAAAATGAACCAGTGAATAAACAAATAATGTTATCCCGAATAAGAAAAGAAACAAATAGAAAATGAGTCAAAAGAATATGTGAAAGAAAGAATAATGAGTAGAAAAGGACAGGGAATCCTACAAGCATAATGCAAAAACAAAAACCAACACTTAAAACGACAAAGCTTATATATAACCATGACTAGACAAAAATTAATAGAAAATGAAAAAACATATAAAAAGATTGGAGAGAAATATAATGCTAAATGAAGAAATTAAAATAAAAGCTATGTATAAAGAAATAATGATGTTATGAAGAACTCTGGGCCTGATTCAGACACGGTCGCGAGCGCTGTGCGCTCGCAACCGGGTCGATGGTGGGCCAGTGCGCATGCACACGACGGAGCCGGCTCCGTCGTGCGCATGCGCGAGACCCGGATAGCGACAGGCACTCCGTCGCTCCGGGTCTCGCAACAAAGGGGGCGAGCTGTCAATGTTGAGTGACTGCTCGCCCCCTTTGGTGGGCGGGCTGGGGGAGTGGCTGCTCAAACGAAGGGGTTCCCATGTGAACGCCTCCGTTTGGGGGCGGCCCCACTGATATCACGAGTGATGTCAGTGGGAGAGATTTCGGCTCTGTTAGAGCCGAAATCTCTCTGGGGCTTGCGGCCACGAGACCCTACCACAAGGGTCTCGTCGCAAGCCCGATGGTCACGATGGTCTTGACCATCGCAACCATCTTCATGGCCGCTTGCTATAGCTGTGGGTGGTCACCCACAGCTATGCAAGCGGCCAGGAGGCCGTTCTAAAAAAAAAAGACCGGCCCTGGTTCAGAGCCAGCGCTCTGTCAGAGCGTCCGGCTCTGAACCAGGGCCTCTGTCCAAAATGAAGACTCTGTCCAAGAAATGAATAAATTGAAGTAGCAACTGCAACAAGTGCAGGAAAGATGAGTTTGTACAGAAACAAAAAAAGATCTATCTCAGAAAAAAAGACAACCGTTTCTTCAGGTAACCCCACAGAAAGTAATCTACGTTAAATCTGGGGATCTTGGTGACCACTGAACTGGACCTTTCCACCTTTGGGGAAACTGTACATCAAGATATTCCCTGACAATGAGTCCTATAATGAGGTGGGGCACCATTTTGCTGGAAGAAATTAGGATATGACCCATCCTCTGATAACAAGCAGTTGCTGATGTTTCATCTGTAACAGTTTTTTGTTGTCCACTTTTTGGTTTATAGGCAACTGATCTTTAACTCTGGCAAGGAGTTTGGCAACTGCACAAGGAGTTTGGCAACTACACTGTGAGTAATGGGTGGCCTATTTGGGTGACGTTGATTGAAATAATTTGCAATAGCACATTTGCTTCTTTCTCCAGATATCAAGACAATCTCAACATGTTCTGTTTGTGTTAGTGCCACTGTCATTAATTAATTATTTATTTATTAACAGTATCTTATATAGCGCAGCATATTACGTTGCGCTTTACAATTGAAAACAGCATTAATAGAACAAAACTGGGTAGTAACAGACAGACATCAAGCTAAGAGGGCCCTGCTCGCCATCTTACAATCTATAGGGAAATAGGTGTTGATACACAAAGATAGGTGCTACATATTGCAAATTGGTCCAGCCAGATTGCAGAGGTTATTGGTGAACTGTATGATCCAGTCACACAGCAAAGTTGGCCTAAGGTTAGGAGGATGTGAAAGTGAAGAAAGAGAAAATATGTGAAGTTATGTGTGGACTGTAAGAAGGGATATAATTATATAGGGAAGCTATGAAGGTTATATGGGCGGTTCTGGAATCTGATAAGCTTGTCTGAAGAGGTGAGTTTTCAGGGAATGCTTAAATGTTTGGAGATTAGCAGAAAGTCTTATTGTGCATGGGAGGGCATTCCACACAGTGGGTGCAGCCCGAAAAAAGTACTGTAACTGTGCATGGGAACAAGTAATGCGTGTGGATGAGAAAAGCAGATCTTGTGCGGATTGGAGATGTCGGGTTGGGAGATATTTTGAGATAAGTGAAAAGATGTATGTTGGTGTGGTTTGGTTAATAGCTTTATGTGTAAGAAAAAGTATTTTATATTTAATATGGTAGAAGACCGGTAACCAATGGAGGGACTGACAGAGCAAATCAGCAGACAATGAACATTTGGTGAGGAAGATCAGCCTCGCAGCTGCATTCAAAATGGATTGTAGCGGCAAGAGTATGTTTTTAGGAAGACCAGTAAGAAGACTATTGCAATAGTCAATGCGGGAAATAATGAGTACATGGATTAGAGTTTTTGCAGTGTCTTGTGTAAAATATGGTCAAATTTTGGATATGTTTTTTAGATGTATGTAACAATTTTGAGACAGATTGAATGTGGGGAACAAAGGACAGTTCAGAGTCAAGGATGACACCTAGGCAGTGAGTTTGTGGGGTGGGGTTGATTGTCGAGCTGTCAACAGTGAAATAGATATCAGGTTGGTAACTACTATTGGAGTGTGGAAATATAATTAATTCTGTTTTGGATATATTGAGTTTGAGGTGGCGAGATGCTATCCAAGATGAAATGGCAGAAAGACATTCAGTGACAAGGACCAGCACAGATAGTGACAAATCTGGGGAGGATAGATAGATTTGAGTATCATCCGCATACAGATTATACTGAAAATAAAAAAATTGATTAGTTTGCCAAGAGCTGAGCCTTGTGGTACTCCAACTGATAGAGGTAGCGAAGAGGCGGCAGAATCAGAAAAGCGAACAGTGAAAGAGCGATTAGATAGGTAGGATGAAGACCAACAATGGGCTGTGTCCCGAAGACCTAGGGATTGTAGTGTTTGTATGAGAAGAGAGTGGTCAACAGTGTCAAAGGCAGCAGCGAGATCTAAAGGAATAAGAAGGGAGTAATGGCCTTTAGACTTAGTAGTGACCAGATCATTCACTACCTTTGTCAGTGCTGTCTGTGGAGTATTGGGAACGAAAGCTTGACTGAAGTGGGTCCAATAAATTGTGCGAGTTAAAAAAGTATGTGAGGCGAATGTAGGCAAGTCTCTCCAGTCGCTTGGAGGGGCATGGGAAATGGGACGGTAATTTGAGCGTTAGGGTCAGAATTTTGTTTTTTTCAAAATGGGAAAAATCAGTTAAAACTCAAGGATGAATAAAGAGACATGATAGGTCACATGACTACATTCCCAATTAAAAAATTAGAGTTGCATCCAAGATGGCCGACTTCAAGATGGCTGCTATACTGGTGACATACCCTAAAAAGTTTTTTCCCACTCGCAAATCATATGTGTAGACACTGGATTTAGATTCCCTTACTCATTTCCTTTTTATAAGTGTGTTTCCATGATAAAATCAAGGGCTGATAAAATAAATAGACACATGAGGAAGAGAGATATTAAATAAGACAGGGAGGGAGCGATCTTTAATGATCTGTCGTAGTCAAATGAGAACAGGGCCGGATTAACAGGGTGTGGCTGGGGTCTAGGGCCCCACACACAAGGTCGAACAGAAGACGAGAACAACAGCCACAGAGTCATCAGGAGCCATAGGTTCTAGTAATGGTAATTGTGGGACACTGCGTGGCATAATAGGGACACTATAACACCTTTGTGACTAAACCTGTGTTTACAATGCATACCTATGTGCCCAGGTGGCCGTTCAAGCACATTTGCGGAAGTCAGTGACTTGTATCTAGTCTTCGCATTGGTCGTTTTAAAATTTGTAATATGACTACTCTACATGGGTTTCGTAGCACCTTGTTGCTACACTTCTCTTTAACCCATTCATTTGCATTTTTAATGCGTTTTTTTTCCAGCACCCCCCACATGGAACTGTAACATATATAAAGCCTACAGGAGGACAATTCTAAACATATAAAAAAAATGCCACTGTGGTAATTCAGTTAATCATACGACTGAAAGGTCAGTAACGTAGCAACAGATCAGTAGCGCAGCCAATCAGATGACAGGCTGCCTACCGCTGCTTATGTTAATGATGGCGCAGAGCATCATCATCCCGTGAAAATATAGTAACTCCCTCTTCTCAGAAAATGTGCAACAGTCATTGCCATAATAAAAATATATAAGAATGAGCATGCCTGCACTACTGGGACCAGCATAGGCGCCAATTAGATGCTGATTTCCAGCTGGTGGTGCTTTCACTCCCCATGGCTACCCCACTGCAATATACTGTAAGTGTTACCTAAGTGTAAAATGTCAGTAATGAAGTTGCAGATTATTATTATTATCATTTATTTATATGGCGCCACAAGTGTTCCGCAGCGCCTTACAAAGTACAAAAACAAATTGTATACAAGTGACTTACAGAACAATACAATACAGGACATGGATAATATATATTGCTACATTAGCGACCATATCACCCAGATAAGCAACAGAGCATAAGCAACCAAGTGTTAGGTGCCCTAGTGGTGAGTAAGAAGTAAATGACACTATAGTAAGGAGAAGCACAAGAGGGTAGATGGCCCTGCTCGTGAGAGCTTACATTCTAAAAAGATGGGGGAAGACAAACTGGGTTGACACAGATGGGGACGAAGGAGCATGTAGCAAGGAGTTAGAATGATAGCTGGAAGGCTTTGATGAAGTAGTGGGTCTTGAGAGCCCATTTGAAGGGTCATAGTAAACAATTTTAAAATGTAAGTGGACAAAAATCTGTCTCTCATCGTGTCACCGGCCTCACGCGCTGGTGTTCGGTCATTGCACACATGTGCCTAATATGACCACCACAGCAACACTGGCATCACAGCATGGCAGCTCTCTGTGACTGCACTGCCTTATAGGAGACACTGCATATCTATGATCATCACACTGGCATCACAGCATGGCAGCGCTCTGTGATTGCACTGCCTTATAGGAGACACTGCATATGATCATCACACTGGCATCACAGCATGGCAGCGCTCTGTGATTGTACTGCCTTATAGGAGACACTGCATATGATCATCACACTGGCATCACAGCATGGCAGCGCTCTGTGACTGCACTGTCTTATAGGAGACACTGTATATGATCACACTGGCATCACAGCATGGCAGCTCTCTGTGACTGCACTGCCTTTTAGGAGACACTGTATATGATCATCACACTGGCATCACAGCATGGCAGCTCTCTGTGACTGCCCTGCCTTATAAGAGACACTGTAGTGATCGCCGAGTTCGTCAGCTTTTAAGTTTCCCTTTGTAAAGCAGCGCACACACCTTCCATGACTTCACACACCTACTGCTATATTACTGAGCCGCAGGACTGGAACCGCCCCGTATCCCACAGTCGCGCCCCCATCACCTTGTCACCGCCCACTCCTCCCATAAACCTGGTCACGCCCTCCACTGTCCGGCACCGCCCCGCGGCTCTAGTTCCCTGCAGCCAGGCCCAACATTAAAGTCGCCCTGCCCCCTCCCACTTCCCGCCTCCTTACCTTCCCCAGCCCCTCCCACACTCTCCATCCTGAGTGAACTGTGCTCCTCCCCCATCCTGCGGTGTCCCCGCCCCCGCCTGGTGATGACGCGGCTGCCGTGCTGTGTGGCTGGGGGAAGCCGCCGGGTGGCTGCCGTGCTGTGTGTGCGCGTGAGAGAGTGACTGAGGGAAGTGAGAGGCGGACCGGGGCTCGCGCTGTGTCCGAGAGGCAGCAGCGGGGCCGTTGGCGGCGGCGCGTGGAAGCGGATCGGTTTCCGTCCCCCTCCCCCCCCCCGCCGCAGCCGCCAGTACCCGAGATGTGATGACCCCAGCCGCGGCTACACGGTCAGACATGAGCGGCTGTGATGCGGCGGGCAGGAAGAAGAGACGGCGGCAGCAGCAGCAGAGGGTGTCCGGCTGGTGGGAGGCCAGGGGCTGGAGGCAGTGCCCCGGTGTGTGCCTGGCGCTGCTCCTCGCTCTCCTGCTCCTCCTTCCCCCGGTGTCGGTGTGTACGGTGTGTGAGGCGGACGGTCCCCGCAGGAGGAGGGATTCCCCGGAGCTGCCGGCAGGTAATGCAGGGATGGCATGGTGGGCAGCGATGGCACGGGCACCTCCAGCGTGACTCTCCTTACCAGCCCCCCCCGGTCACCCCCACAAGAGTAACCCAGTTGCCCCTCAGTCAGTGTGGGCCAGCCCAGGGAATAGAGATTGGCTGCAGTATGTCACCTGGATCATTGCTGCCCCCAGAGAGCAGCAGCACAGGATGGGGTGGGCATGGTGGGTTATCACAGCAGTGGGTGCCTGTCTCTCTATCATCATGGCTTATATGTGACGGGGATCCTCACCCACCCCTGACCCCTATGTACAGTCCCCCCTATGTATACACTGCCCATGCAGCTTGGTGCATTGGATGATGAGTGCATCCCTGTGGGATCAGCTGCTAGGGATACCCAGGTAATCCCCCTCCCTCTATCATACTTTTCTGTCCATAGTAATATGAATTATTATTGTGATGCAGTCTGTCCTAAGTGTCCCAGCTATTCTCACTAATGTTAGACACTTATCACTGTTTTGGTGTCATGGAATCTCCTTCTGGTAACACATCTGAGCACTCTCCTCTCCCTCTCCCATTTTTTAAGATGGGGAAAATAATACACTTCCCTTATATCCATAAGCAAAAGCAACAAATAAAGCAAAGCCGGTTGGGATGAAAGACCACCGCCTTCCCAGCCCCTACAATGCCTACTGATAACCCTGACAGGCCAATATTTACTCTTGTGTCAGCTTTAATGCTACATATTTTTTCTCTTTAGAACCTGCTCTAGATATTGCATTTTCATTTGTCATTTCTCTTTCTCCTGTGAATGATGGTGATAAGGCATTGCACCTTGGAAAAAGCCAGTCTGTAGAGCATTAGCAATCCTGCTCTGGGAGAGAATAAGCAGCATTGCGGTATAGAGCAGGCTAGGTGCTAAGTAGTGCCCTCGCTGAATGGGAAACTGCATGCATGACACATTTTAGCATACATTTTCCTTTCCACAATGGTTGTCACCTATCATGAGAGGAGGGGGGGATGCCTACTGCTGGACTAGTTACGCAGGGAGAACTGCAGGGATGGCGTATTGTATTCCCTGGCTCTCCCTGTCAGCTGGATTCTCTGGTAAGGAAACCCCTTTGTCATCAGTGTATTCCTTAGCTGTAATTGTCAGCATCCTCCTAGCGGAATGAGGAAGCAGCAGGCGGAGAGACTTAGCAAATGATTGTTTCACAGGGAAAGTCCTGTGTGTATACATCAGATAACTGTGTGATTGCAGCCTATACTACAGTCTGTATATTTGCATTTGAATTTAATTGCGATTTGCTTTTTTTGTTCTAGGTTTTTAATCAATATCCATACTCAAAACATACATGTTTCTGCACTTATTTATAAATCTTTATGGTCTGTATGTTATGGTGGCTTAGCATACACACAGGATATAATATGCATGGTTTTGTTATTTCTACATAAGAAAACTCTGTATTTCAACTTTGAGATTTGTTTTATGCATGTATACTTCTTCACCGTATCCATGGGTGTATTGTATTGTTATAACTTATCTTGTTTGTTAGCCCCTGACAGTCCCTTTGACACCATTGTTTTCATTGAAAGGCACCAGCATTTTTGTTTCCTCCTTTGTCGTTGCTTTTCTGTAAGTAACCTTTATTTATTATTATTTCTGGCCATAGATCTGTTGTGTTTGTGTTTTTATTTTTTTATCTCAAGCGCATCATATAGGGGAAACCCAGAGGGGGCAACCAACGCTCCATGTTTATTCCGACAATTTTACAGTAGCAGAACGCCTGATCTGTTCCTTTTTAAATGTGGCAACCTAGTTATTGAGATAAAGGTGACAGTAAATATTGTTGTGGGCTAGTGTTCTCTCCAGGAATATTTTCGGGCCAGGTGCTGATCACTGAGAAGGTCACATATATATTTTTGAAGGGCAAAATTCTGGATGCACCTCGTCACGTCGCTAAAACTGAAATATACAGTTATTCTAATTTAAACCACTGCATATTTAAACCTTTTTGTATATAATTATTAAAGGGAATATTTATAATCAATAATAAGAATGTTAATATACCAATAAATACCATTATTTACTGTACTTTAGGTTTGTAGAAGCCGTGCATAGCACTTGATGTAGAATGAATGCCACCAGGTCTCTCTTAAAGATGTTACACTACTGCCATGGCAGTCCACCAAATGGCAGTGCGTGTGTTCACATTTATAAAACGTGCAGGGCGCTGCTCCATGCTGAAACAGCCTAGCGTCAAAACTAGTGCTCTTTACTCAGTATCTCGTGGTGTCATAGGACTCAAAGTGTTTTTTGAAATAGGATTATTTCATTTTGTTATTATTATGCTGGACTATCAGGGCTCAGTCAATGTATATGCAGAGAAAATCAGTAATAACCCATGAAAACAAACGCCTTTTAGTGATGCAGTTTTAACAAATTGTTAATAAGTTATGCTTTTATTAGAGCCATTACATTAAAAGAAGAAATAAGTCATGCTGCCGTCTAAAATGTTATAACGCAGGTGTGTGAAGAATTGAGTCTTATTATACGTCTTTTTCACCAAGAATTTCTATCTGTGTAAAGTGCAAATAAGAATAGTAAGCTGCTGTGAATGCACTCTTAAACAGTTTTGTACATGTCATATAAGTGTTGAGGCAGAGGTTATTTATTTTTTTTCTACAATGTTAGATTTTAATTCAGTTCTGTTAACTTAAAGGGGCTATTTCTGTTATTTCTTTGATATGTTTTAAAGCAGGAATTTGGTTGTGAAACTGTCTAACGTGCAGATCTGGTTAACGTACTTGTTGGTTTTTGACACCATTGCCTGACAAAAAATTGGATTGTGTAATGAAAACTATCTGATTTGATGGAGCAGAATGGATCATCTGTCCCTATATTTATTATGACAAAGGACGGAGAGCAAGAAGGGCACTATTACGTTCTAGGTGTTTGGCTTTTCCCCTGTAAGTCTGGTAAATCTAGTACATTTTTGTGCCAACTTGGGTTCAAATGTGTGACTGTTTGGACAGTGATCGTGCTGGTTTTTTCCACATTTTTTGAGAGTCTTAAATTCGGAGTCTATGGGGGAATTCAATTCAATGGAAATTGGCATGGAAATTCCCGGATGCGCACATATCTGGCACTTATTGTAGTGCCGACTTCTTCACAAGTTTTCCTTCATACATCCGTGTTGTGAGGGACACTTTACATGCCGGCATGCGCAATGCTGGGGAATTGTATTCCCTACTATGACTTCGCTGGGCAAACGAGCAATTTATCAACGTGCTTGAAAATAATCTGATTGTGCATTGGGCTCGCTTTGGGGTAACATGCTGAGATGATGTACCCAATATTATTTCACAGTGTACGTGTAATCTGAGCAGAATATCATGATTATAATGAGGTTTTCTTTACATTGTCAATATGGCATTGTACCTCCAACCAAGAGATCATTATTAATGCAGACCCATCAGCAAAGACTGTACTTGTGGAACTTTTTATTAATGCCTATATACAGTTTGTTTATTTTTTTTTTATAAATTAGTCTTATTAGAATAACTGAAGTGGGAGATTTGAATGTTGATGGGTAGAGAGAATGTTTTTACATTAATAATGTGGTAGACGTAATTGCCATTTAAAAAGTGAAATGGCGCATCAGAGTATTTTAATTTCAATGAGATTTATAACTTAAAATGTAGGTGGTTCTCCACCCAAACTAATACTAATCAGTGTATGTGGTGCTTTATAAAAAAAAAAAAACAACAACTTTATGCACCTGTCTTGAATGCTTTGCAACTGCTTTTCCCCACAGTCTGCTTGTCATGGTGAAGAGGCCCCCTATGATTATCTAGAGGAACCTAAATGGTGATCCCAGAAAGGCTTCAGAGCGCCTGCAGGATATCTAGGAGTCCTGCTTGCGGCCACTTCAGTCTGCTAAAACACAAACCGAACACCGCACTATACTGCGGAGCATCTATAGAATAAACCAGCAGAGACGTTACTGAAGATAGCCACTGTTACTGTCAGTAGTTTATTTAAAATAAATAAATAAATAATGCACTTAATATGAAAAATTAAGTAATTAATCCATTTAAACAATGGGCTACATATATGCATTGCGAAGTGTTGGTAAGGCTGAATCCATGAGCAACCGTGTATGACTAGTTAGTAAGATATTCACTTAGGCACGTGTGAGGGTCAATTATTTCTATTATTATTTTTTATATTTTGAAATATGTTGTAGAACATAAACCCAGTAATTACCAAAGTTTCTTATAAACTAAATTGTAAACATACTTAGTTTTTATTTTTTGGGCTGACATATTTCAGCTTTTATAATCTTCTATGGAGTTTTGTATGGGATGCTGATGGTCAGAATACAGACAGAGGCGTCCCGACAGTCTACTGCTGGCCATACACTAGTAGGCTGTAGTACATCGTACATTTTCCCTTGAACTCTCCGGCAGTCCTGACGGCACGATTTGGTGCTTTTTAACACACGATCTGCATACGATTACGATAGATATAATGGGCTGCACATCTGATCATACGATACGTTTTAAGAGCGGCGGGAGAACGCATCGGGTCGTATCCTAGCTAAATGTTACACGATTAATAGTACGACGCATCGCTGATCAATCGGCCCAAAAGCGCGCTAGTGTATGGCCAGCATTAGTCAACAGATTTTTGTAAGCATTATAACACTTACCCTAACCCTTTCCTCCTGCAGTCTATCCATAACCCTTCCTGCAGCCTAACCCTCTCCTCCTGCAGTCTTTCCATAACCCTTCCTGCAGCCTAACCCTCTCTGCCTGCAGTCTATCCATAACCCTTCCTGCAGCCTAACCCTCTCTGCCTGCAGTCTATCCATAACCCTTCCTGCAGCCTAACCCTCTCTGCCTGCAGTCTATCCATAACCCTTCCCGCGGCCTAACCCTTTCCTCCTGCAGTCTATCCATAACCCTTCCTGAAGCCTAACCCTTTCCTCCTGCAGTCTATCCATAACCCTTCCTGAAGCCTAACCCTCTCCTCCTGCAGTCTTTCCATAACCCTTCCCGCAGCCTAACCCTTTCCTCCTGCAGTCTATCCATAACCCTTCCCACAGCCTAACCCTCCCCCTAGTGCCTAACCCTGTCTCCCTGGGCCCTAATACTTACCTCTGCAATCTGTTGGGATTCTGACAGTCGGGATGCTGACTACATCCCGCTTCTATGTGCTGCACTATGGGTTAATGGATTTGAGTGCTGCGGCACAGTTTGGTTATTTACTTTTTTATTCAAAACTATTTGTAAATACAAGTCCTTTTCTAACCTGCTCCAGACTTTTTTTTTTTTTCCCTATTAGTACTTATTCAGACAGGGTCGAGTGCTGGGTTTTGAACTTTTATTTTCTGATTTAGGTATGGTTAGCAAGAGAAAATGTGTGGTATGGCCAGAAAACCATTGTTATGCTTGATATGGTTCCTGTTGAAACTGATTAGGGTCAGTTATATTTATGAGGTCTGTGTATCTCGTCATCTTCTGATTAGTGAGGCTTGGTCCAAGTGATGCCAGAAGTAATTCAGCCTCTTGGCCCAATTAGCAGAATGACCAGATCTTGTCCACATTACAGGCCTGATTCAGAGGTGGACGCAGCTGCAAACAGTGTATTTTTACGCAGTGTGACTGTTTAAATTCTGTGGCCAATGGGATTCCTACATAGACACCCACCGGATGTGGCGCTATTCCGCTGCTGTGCTTATGAAGACGCTCCATAGGTCCTACCATTGAAGATTGCACCAGGCCTATGGAGGTGCAGTTTCTCCGTATGAACATGGACGCCCCTGTCAGCGCAAGTGCATCTTTTGCTGCCGGCCTTGACTGCGACACGTCTGGCTACCACCCAGAAATGCCCACCGAAATTGCCTTTCTCTGTGTCCAAATGTGCTCGGCATCTCCTGAAGGTAACTATTGGGACGCAAGCGTGATACTTCCAATGTCTGTCAACCGTGTGAATATTAGCCTTGGGTGCAGTTAGTGTGCACCTCTGAATCAGATGCTACGTGTGGGAACCCAGTTAGACATTATTCCCGTTGTCTGGCCCTTATGCTTAGTGACAGGATCAGTCTGTATCTTGCCAGCATAAGACTGCAATGGCCTTGGTCTGTCCCAGACCAGTGTCTCAAATATTATTCAAAGTCCTAAGCCTTACACAGCAAGAAATGTATATCCATTTACACGTCATGCAGTAGAAAGACTATGGGACATTACTTTATACACTGCACTCTTCTGACCAACTCATTAAGTCCCCTCTTCTGTGTTTACCAGTGATCCCAGAAAATAGTAAAAAATAACATTCAATGCTCTCTCCCAACAACTCAGCAAGTCACTAGCTGCAGCAAAGAGCAGAGAATCTGCCGTCTATTTCCCTAAAAACACTGCATTGGCTGCTGACTACTTCAAGAGAAATCTGCAAACACAGGGGTGGGTGTTCCAGTTACACTTTCCCAGCTCTGTGACCAGCTCCACAATTGCTGTGAAGGGAAATGAGCAGGTGCTGGCACCAACCACTGTTAATTCAAGTGCACAATTCACTTTGCTGCTCTGAAGCTATTAAATATTACCTCCAGATGACTGACGGCTTTATCCATTTAGCTGACCGGAAAGTCAGGAAACAGAATGACTAGCAGTGAGGGTTTTTTTTATGAGAGAGATGTATTATAATATACAAAATAAAGTAGATAAAACAATCTACCATTAAATTGTGACTAGCATACTGTATGGGTGTATACAATATGTTGTAGAATACCTGTAAGACAAGTATGCGTTGATCATTTCGGCACTGATCGTATCCCAGCTATTGAGAATCTGTGTACTGCATTATATCTTAGACATTTAATTTGGTTGATTCCTTTATTTTATAATGTACATCAGGGGTTCCCAACCACGGTCCTCAAGGCACACTAACGGTCCAGGTTTTATGGGTAGCCATAGATGAGCGCAGGTGACTTAATTAGTACCTTAGGTATTTTGATTTAACAATCTGTGCTTAAGCATGGATATCACTAAAACCAGGACTGTTAGTGTGCCTTGAGGACCGAGGTTGGGAATCACTGATGTACATTGAGGAAATAATGAAACAAATTACAGCTGATATAATTATGGCCTTGCACATACTGGGTTATAGCTGGATGGAAAATGGATGGGGTACGACCAAAAACAACACGAGAGACTTGCTGATAACTTATACCACAGCACTTAGGTTCAGTTATTTATATAACCCCCACACTGACATACACTTACTAGGCTATATTTTGTCAGAAACCAATTATCCTATCACTATATTATTGGATTGTGGGAGGAAACCCACGCAAAGACCGGGAGAATATACAAACTCCAGACATATAGGGCACTGGTTGGAATCCAACGATGAACTTAGTGCTGTGAGCAAAGCTAACCATAGTGTTACCATGCTGCCACTTCATACACAAGATAGAGGAATATCTATTGTGGCTGTAGCATTATCAGCCGACGATAATTGAACAGTCATCGGCAGCTGTAATTTCAGCATCAGGGTTGGAAGAAAGACAGGAATCTGTCTGTGAGCTGCTGTAACACGTAACTGTCCTTCACCATTTATCCTAACTGAACCTATGTCTTCTATTTCTTATGTCCACTTAGCTCTTCAGTGACCGCATTCAGTTTCTTGCCAGACATAGTCTGAATAAATGGTGATTTAGCACAAACGTGTACGATACTAGTGACTGGTTAAGGTAACGATGATATGTTTCCATTCACTGACATGTTAAGTTTGGCGGTCAGTATAATTTTAATATACAGGAAATAGTCCCCTGCTTCTGAGTGAGACCTGTTTATGTCAAGCTTCTGTATCCAGGATGTCCCGTTGACTGTAGTATAAACAAGGACTTTAAAATGTGTTTTTTTTTTTCATGCAGTGTTTGGATAGGTTGTTTAAAGTCTTCTCTAGGCTTCATACACACAGTTTGTTCTTTCACGTGTTTTAACAATAAACAAAAAAAACTTTGGTCATGGTTCTCTCCCAGTCAGGGTCCTATCTGTGTGGCCTTTGCATGATCGACTGTTTTTGTGCGGGTACCCTTCTGCAGAAATATCTCCAAGTAGTGATGGACTGGCGGACATGGTGTCCTCTGGGGATCGGTATATCCAGCGGTTCAAATCCCGACGCCGGAAGACCAGCAGCAGTGAAGATCCCAACAGGGGATTAAGGGAAGTAACCCTAACCCTCCCTTAGGGGTGCCTAAACCTCAAACCCCCTAGTGCCTAAACCTAACCCTCCCGGGGGGTTGCCTAACCCTAACCCCCCCCCTTGCCCTAGCCTG
Organism: Taudactylus pleione; assembly: GCA_031769625.1. Taxonomy (NCBI): domain Eukaryota; kingdom Metazoa; phylum Chordata; class Amphibia; order Anura; family Myobatrachidae; genus Taudactylus; species Taudactylus pleione. The sequence goes on from JAUIMM010000300.1 coordinate 465,320, forward strand.
ACACTAACCCACCTCAGGGGGTGCCTAACCCTAAGTCCCATTCCCCCCCCCCCCTGCATGGCTGTCTGTGCCCGCCGCCCGGCTTACCTTCGTTTGGTATGCCGGGCGTCATGCTCCCGGCGTAGGGATTTCGACACCTATCATTAGTCCCCTTTCGGGATTGCACAGTCGGGAAGCCGGCCGTCGGCATTTCGACCGTCTGCTTCCTGACTGCATCCCGTCCTCTGACCAGGAGTCATTTTGTGATCCTGGATCTTGCAGCTGGCTAAACAGTGGACACATTGTGGATGCAGCAGATGTAATCCCTCTTCCCTTCACATTCATGAGCCTATCAAAATCCGTACGGTTATCGATTTTGTAACTGAACAGTTGGAAAACGACCACCAATGAGCTGAGGGTGATCTACTAACTGCGCACATTTGCCTGCATGTGATCTGGTTGGGCTCTAGGTTGTGTACAAACACATTGGATATTAATCCTGCAGTACACACTATTTGATCTTTTGCCCGACGTGACTACATCTGTCAGGCCCACAATTGTGTAGTGTATATGCAGTACCAGGTCTGTCTAAAACACGTCGGATCGGCTCCCTATATCGCGTGTACTGCACATGCTACTTTGGCCTCCTTGGAAAGATTTAGTTCGGAATATTTGGTGTGTACAGATACTGCATATATAAAAAATTGTTACCTAAACTATTTGAAGCAATTATTGTGTAATCTTGTACATTCCACAACTGGAGTTATTGGGGTCGTTTTGATTGTCTGAATTTGTCTGGTCTTTGGCAAATCTGTCAGGTGTGTACCTAGCTTAAGCCTGTGTGTGTCTTCCTTAAATTTAGAATACAGCATATATACCATATTGGTAATTTTTCCAATACATTTTCCAGGCTGTTCATGTAACTTATCATTGGCTAGTTTCTATGTAGCTAGGTCGGCAATGGCTGCAATACTTGCTGCTTACCAAATACGGTTTTAAATTGGTGATCTGATGCTTTCAGTAGTAACAATAGCTGGGTCATTCCATGACCAGGACCAAGGGTCCTCACCTGACCAGCTCCAATATTTTAAAATGTAACTGAAGGTTGGTGTATGTCATATTAACTGGGAAAATTTTTACTTCACAATATCCAATAGTAGCAAGACGATGGCCCACAAAGTGGGGGTAGGTGTAACTGCCGTTGACTCTGGTGCCAATTTAAAAAATTGCGGTCCTAAAGCTGCGTATCCACTACGCAATGTTCCTGAGCAATTGCACGATTACGGCATCTTAATTGTGCACAGATCGGGCACGATTATGTCGGAAACTACCAGTGCCGCGCGCAGCAACTGGTCGTTTCCGACAGCAATTATCTACTGAACATACTGGTCAATCTGTCGATTAACGACAGATTGCCCATATTCAGAGATGATTGATGTGCCTACACTGAATCATCAATCGTTCAGTGTAGGTACTGCAGGGGGGAGGGGAACGACTGTACGATTACGATGTCATAATCGTACTGTCGTGCCGGTATCTGCTAGTGAATACGCGGCATAAGACTTAGCTGCTTTTACTTTTTTCACAGTACGAGTCTGGAGTAGGCAAAAACATTTCTTGCATAAAGCTTATTAATCTGCCTATATCTCCAAAGGAAAATATTATTTTAGTATGACATCCGTGTCGCTACCTACCCAAGTGGGCACCATCATAGTGCTAAAATATCAGACTCCAAACTACTTTACTTCCTGTGATAACATTACCTAAAATTGCTCTGACAAACCTCAGTGAATTTTTTGCCTATTTTTGAAGTAAAAAGAGGACTATATTTTAAAATACAACATATATTTTATTTTCTGGATTTTTACTGGATAGGTGTTTTGCCATTGTAGGGAGAAAGCAGGCTTTAAAATGAGGTAATTTTCGGCTTACGCAACAAAATGTGCCTTTCTGTAGGAACACTGAATGAGTCATGACAAGAGAGGGTTTGGCATGCTTACTGTAATAGCGGTATGAGATATTGCTGTATCCTGTGAGAACAAAAGGTGAATGGGGGAAGTGTTGAGGTGTGTGGTGCATGTAATGCAAAGTGTTCATTAGTATTCTGATCTCTGTATATACAACTTTGAGACGTCTAGTTCTGCTGTGCCAACTAATTGTTTGTTCCTCATGTTGTATAAATTACTCCTCCTTTTCTATTGCAGTTAGACAGCAGATTAAGCTGTAATGACATGACTGTGTTACATGCTGGGCATGTGTTTACTGGGCTACACAAAATAAAAATCAGCAGAGTTAACCTTTAAAACATACAGCTGCACCTTTGACAACTATTGAATTAAAGTTGGATCTGGTTTCTTGTTCTTTGGCTCTCCTTTGTATAGTGTTACTGCTGCAGGAAGGGGAGGGCATGTCCTGCTTTTCAGTCACGGTTTCTTCCCAAGCTTGGACCTGTGACAGTAATGTTCCTGATGTCACCACTTGTCTGCAGCCAGATTTTTAAGAAACAGGATTTCAGTTGAAATGAGCAAACCCCACCCCTGCCTCCCCTCAATTTACCGAACAATGTTTTTAAGCAGGTAGTGTGTTCCCTTTCCAAGCTTTACCGTAATACAGACCAAGAACAGGATCTAAAAGTAATAGTATAAAGTGCCCTCAAACCCCACTCCCTTCCTGTCCCAACTTCGCTGGAGTTACTGAACACCTATTTTTTAGTCGGACTTTGCCAAAAGTGTTTGTCACCAATTAGACTGGCGTGTCATAAGATTATTCATGTTTCTCCCCATATTTTACATGCAACATTTGGTATTCGGATAATTCTTAAAGGGCACCTTGTCTAGGGCTTTAGAGTGACTTTTCTGTATTGTGGACAGGACATGCTGACCATATATGCACTGCATGCTTAGAAATGGGCCACATTAATCCTTAGTGACTATTATTATTGATGGTAGTGTCCGCTATAGTGTGTGAGGGAAATCTTCCCATGCTGGCGGAAGTAATGTAACGTTCTGCAAAGGCACATCTCATCCTTTGTGCAGAATTTCATTCCCACCAAAGGAAAAATAAACCTATATACTGGGGTGGGTGGGTGTGTGTGGTATGGCGTTCATACTGTAAATGCCATTGTGGCAGGTAGTGATGTGATTATGACATAGCGGGGAATTAATTGTATTATTGCGGGAGCTATTAAATTGTTTTTGAGTACCAATCACTTATCGTGCCCAAAATGGAGGGGATTAGTGACATAAAGCGGGTTCTCCCGTCTAAAGTGACAGCTAAGGTGCCCAAAAGCCCGGCGCATTGCAGCGAAAGTGTGAAAAAGCTCTACTTATAGTGGATTTCTGCTCGCACTTCAGGAAGGTGTGAGCAGAAATCCACAATAAGTGAAAACAATTGAATAGCTTCTGATCACTCAATATGGGAGCTACGGACGCCGCAAACAATTGAATCCTCCCATAAAACAGAAACCGACACAGTGGGGGCGATTCATAGGTTTGTGCCAGCGGCTGTCCGTGCCGGGCGCCTGACGGAGCAGTTCAATTGTTGCTCCGTTTGGGTGCGAACAGCTGCCGGCATTTCTGCTCGCCCCTTCCTAATGAGAGCAGATATGTTTGAAAAGTCCTTGGTTTGTAATTTTGGGCACACTAACCAAGACTTTAGACAGGTTTAGCTTCTATACGCAGCTAAACCCTGTCTAATTGGGAATGACAAGCATGATCGTTAATGGGCACCCAAAACAAGTGATTTGCTACATTGGGCGGCCATTAATTATCACGGCGCCCTAAAACAATTAAAATACACCTAGTATGTCCATCTTGCCCTCTACAATAATGTAAGTGCTTTGAGTCCTATTGGGTGAAGGCGCTATAATCGTTATTAGGGCTATACCATTAGAAGATTGGACCAATTAATACTGTCTCTCACTATTTGAAATTGCTGATGCCATTATTTGCAGCCAATAACAAATTGTCCCCTGTACATTTCCTCTCCGGCCTCTTTCTTTATAAATCTATGCTATTGGTGATCATCGTATTGCAGCTTACTTCAGTTCTAGCCTTGGAAACTTATCTGGGATGGGATAAGATAACCACAGTATAGTTTCTGTTGTCAGGAGAATGCGATTTTAGGGCCTGATTCAGCTGTGGATGCAGTTGCAGCTGCGATAGCACAACTCTGGTAATGCAGCAGGAGATGACCTGCATGCATTACTGATCTGAGCTGCATCCAAGGACGCAGCATCAGATCACTTGTGATTGCATCGGCCAGCTGAATGACCATGACCAGCTGACAAAAATGCATGAAAGAGGTCAGGAAATCTGTCAACTGACACAGATCCTGGCCTCTTCCCACCCTGAAACAGCAGCAGACTGTCATTCACTGACCGTTTGCTGCCAAACTCCATCCAACATCGCAGACCTGTACTGCACATGAGCAGATTCCCGACCATCGAGAACTGTATGGGACGGTTCATCTGCATCATCTAATACACTGCACATTAGTTTTGTGGTTTTAAGTTACAGTAATGTAGAAATAGTAATACAGTGGGTAGTTTTAAGGGACCCTTATCTCCTAGTGCTTAATTCATAGATGTAACTGCTGTATGTGATGTATCAACTTTCAGTGGGAAATTCCTGTAATGGTGCGTACACACGGGATGATTAAAATGAACGATAAGGATATCGATCTTATCGGTATTGTTCATATCATGCATTTTTTGGTCCCTTCCAACCCACCAACGACATGCGATGCGCAGGCATGTATGGATGATAACTATATCGTCCATCGCCCCCGTGCATGCAGGCCAACCTGGTTTGATATCGACCAGGTTACTATAGGGACCCACGATCGTTGATTGCGGGTACTTGGCTGTCGTCAGTGGTGTGCTTGGTGTTCGATATAGATCATCTAGCACTCTGGGAAGGTGCAGGACGATCAGTCAGCGATATAGTTATCACTGACTGATCGTACCGTGTGTATGCACCATAAGTCTGCCTCAGCACTGTTTTTCTATATACAAGAGCTGTAGTACTGAACATATGAGCCCAATGTCTGTCTCGTCCACCAGTACTTTATAGTGTAGTCAAATTAAGAGTTGGATAATCAAAAGCTTTTTGTATTGATATTTAACTATGAATAAAAATATAATAATCTTGCTCTGAATTGGTTTTGGTGTTAATTGATTAGAGAGAAGTTAAAAAAAATGTCATTGTTAATTGGAGCAGTTTATTGCTTTGTACGGCTGCCCAATAGCTAACCATTTAAATTGTCCAGCTCTGGAGTTTGCAGCAGTAAAATAATACTTTAATTCCTGTAACCCAGTCCTCACTCAGTCCTTATGCTGAGAGTCCGTGTCCTGCATTTCCTCTCGGGGTTAATCCACCAGCAGGAACAAAACTAATGACTGTATAGGAAGCTGGCTCAAGAATGCAGAATAAATGATCCTGTTCTGATAAAAATCAGATGTTTCCCATTTTAAATGTAACTTTTAACAATCCCCCTAATATTCAATAAATGTATTTAGGTATTCTCATCCCTGGGGTTGCCACCATTTGGTAAACGTAGCAACTGACTGTCACTTACTGCCTCTGATGCAGATGTTTCCTGCTCCTGGGGTAAGATCCACAATAATCAGCACAGACACAACCCTGCTAGCCACAACAAAAAGGCAAAGGGTGGTATTTATCAAAGATGGGAAAATTGTAAAAGAAATTATCAACCAGTCCGCTCCTATCATTTTATAAACACAGCCTGCAAAATTAAATTGGAAGCTGATTGGTAAGTACTTTATCTCTCCCCGCTTTGATAAATACCCCCCCAAAAGTCCATTTAATTCACAAAAAAAGTTTTTACAAGTGAGAAATGAAGAACTGTAACATATTTATACATTTCTGCAAAAATACCCCCCATCATGATACATCTATTTTCCTATAAGTATCTCCTTGTGCTTGGGTTCAGCCCACCTATTTTATGGGTTGATATAATAGATATGCTGGCTTCAGGGTAACCAATTGGCTATGTTCATATATATCTTGAATTTCTCATGCCTCCTGTGTTAATCAGGCCTCTGCTTGACTAATAATTATGACGCCTGATATCCATGTTGACTGGTTCCCAGTACATTGACTACCTACATTCTTTATAAATAGTTAAGTTGGCAACAAGGTTGAATTCGCTGTTTGTAGGTGATAGGTCCATGTGGTACTGCCTGTGACCTGATGGAGTTTGAATGAATACACAGCTTCCGCCTTCACAATGTTTAACTTGTGAAATCAAAGTAATGTTGCTGAACAAAAACAGCTTGCTCTGCTCTACAGTGTTCCAGATGAACATTTGCTAACTGCTCGGTAACTGTCTAGCAATAAATACAAGACTTGAGTGTGTTTGGTTATATTCTGCAGTGCGATTCATTAAGTATGGACTTGTGATGAGTAGGCTGTATGAGGGAATGCTTACCATCTGCTTATTCAATTAAGGCTGATTCTATTGGCACAGCACGTTTCACAATATTTGATATCCTATTCCAGTTGCTGAACGCTGAAGCGTCTCTTAACATTGTTTTTAATCAGAAGAAAAAAAATGAGTAAGCTGGTGCATCATCACACGATTAGGGCCTACGTGTTTCGTAATCTAAACTTAGTATAAATATAACTGTATTCACAATCAGCATGTATCGTTATATGTTTGACTTGGCTATCAGAGCTGTGGGATTATCCGTGCACGTGTCCGTCTGAGAGACAAAACGGATATATTTAAATTATTTTGAACTGGGCAACTTCATCTCCGGACCTTTGAAAGCCCCCTTTATAGAAAATAAAATAAAATCCTTCCTCTGTATGCATTACACATCAATGAGTTTGTTTTCAGTCTACGTGTGGCTAAAGCTGTGTAAACATAAAAACATAAAATCCCGCGATAGCTTGTTTTGGCTTGGGACCTTCACTAACAGTTTCCCAGGTACAACGGGATATAGTCAGCATTCAGAATCCCGGTGGCGGGTTCCCAGCGGGTCAGAACGCCGACAACTTGTAACAGTAAGTATGAGGGTTAAGGATAGGGTTAGGCTGTGGGGGATGGCTAGTTAGGATTTTGGTAATGCTTAGCTTAAAAATATTTAATGAAATTCGCTGGCATTTTCACTGTTGGGATCCAGCTGCTGGCATTCTGACCGTTGGGGTTCTGAATGCTGGGACGTCGTACCCAACCCACAATGGTGGTACAGTAGACCCTGCAACAAGTGTCTTTAATATCAACGTGTTGGGTTAAATACATGGCTATTAACTTGTGCTATATTAAAACACTGAAAAAATAAATAACTGCTGGAAGGAATGAGGCAGACACCAGGATGCAAAATAGTATGCAGCCTAATTTTAAATGTGGCAAGTACATGATCCTGAGGACAAGGCACTGAGCCATTTAAAGAAAGCTTTAGCATTCAGAAGATAAACTTTTGGAATCTATAGCTTTCAGAGGAATCAGTATGTAATAAATCCCGATACGAGAAGCCCGACAGCAGGAGATCCCGATGCCGGCTGGTAAGTACCCTAACCCTCCCCTCTCCACCCCCCCTAACCCTACCTCGGGGGTTCCTAACCCTAAAACTCCTGGGTGGTGACTAACCCTAATGCCCCCCTGGGGGTGCCTAAACCTAACTCTCCTGTGGGAGTGCCGAACCCTTCCTCCTAGGGGTGCCTAACCTCCCCACCCCCACACCCCCTCTCCCCCCCCCCCAAAAAAAAATTCACCCCGCTACACATCCTAAACCCCACCCCTCCTGCTGCTAACACTAAGGACGCCTCGGACTTACCTCGTTCGGGCTGTCGTCCTTTGGCGATCCGGCATCGGAATTCAGATATGCGTCGGTACTTTGACGCCTGTCTGAAGTCCTCCGTCGGGCTCCTCGTGTCGGGATGTAGACCAGCGGCATTTAGTCCACCGGTCTATCAACTGAATCCCCTTTAGGAGAGTTCTTAGTCCTTACACAGGAAACTAACAGCTGTAACTCAGCTATAATAACCGGATTGTAGTTAGCAGACCTGGAAGTCCAACACGGGTCTTAAGATAGGCGTCGAAATACCGATGCCTGTCTTAATCCCGACGCTGGAACACAGACTGAGACACCAGCCCGAACCAAGTAAATCCGGTGCATCTTAGCTGTTAGTCGTGGGGTCAGCTTTAGGTAGCATAGCGGGGTTAGGCACCTCTAGGGGGGGTGGCTAGGGTTAGGCACCACTGGGGTGGTTTAGGCACGAACGGGGAGGGTTAAGGTTGGGCTACAAGAAGGGGGAGGGTTAGGGTGAGAGTGTAAGTATACTTATCCGACCCCTGTTGGGATAACAACCATCGGGATGCCGCTGTTTGTATTTTGACAGTAGGCATCCCGACTGCCGGCATTACATACCCATTCCATAATCTGCTAAGTGCTGGTGTAAAGCATTTAATGCTGTAATTATTAACTCTCTTATATAGAAAGGACACACATTACATATGACTTTACAGTAAATAATCATTCATATCAGTTGCTGCTGCAGTGGAGCTTAGTCTATATCCCCTGCTACGTACATACATGGGTTAATTTTTGTCAGAAGCCAGTTACCCTGCCAGCATGTTTTTGGGTTGTGGGAGGAAACCCATGCAAACCTGGGGAGAACATACAAACTCAACAAAGATCGGGGTCTGGTTGGAATGAAGCCTGTGGACCCCATTGCTGTGAGTCAGCAATGCTGCATATTGAACCACTGTGCTGCCCATATAGAATTACAGTCTGTATTTTTTTGCAACCTTGGCTTAAATACAGGTCATTATTGCTAAATTACAAGTTAATGTATAATAGTGGTTCTCAACTCTGTACCAGTTTACATGCTTTATATAGCATTAATAAAAAATTCTATTAAAGCCATGAATTTTGATGCAAATGGGTAAAATGTCACCTGGTATTTTATATTCTAAGTTTTTTAGTGTTACTTATACAGCGCACACACATTCCGCACCTATTTGGTGGTTCACATCAGTCCATGCCCAGTGGAGCTTACACTCTATATTCCCTACAACATGTACACACACATATACACCAAGGTTATTGTTTTTTTTTTCTAGAAACCAGTTAACCTACCAGTATATTTTTGAACTGAAAGGACTCCGGAGTACCTGGAGGAAAACACAGGGAGAACATACAAACTCATACCTGAGACCTCAGTGCTGCGAGGCAGAAAGCTAGTCATTGTCCATGTTACTGCCCCACAAGCAGCTTTCATACACCCATTTGTTGCACATTTGAAAAAGTTGCTGTTTGTTCGTTCTATAACTATCTACTTTTGACCTCCTTTTTTTTTTTATATTCATAGTCCTCGTGAGTTTTTGTCTGTCTTTGTAAATCTCTTTTTGCCTTATGTGGGAATGCTTATTAAGTTTACACTGCTTGGATGTTCCTGTGCAGGCTTTTAAATAACCTTTACTTGCCTAAATCTTGCCTATGGGCTAGAGCGCTACAGAGGAAATGCAGTGATATGCTGGAGATGGAAGAAAAAAGTTACTTTTTGTTTTCTTTTTTTTTTTTTTTAAATGGGTTTATAGGCTGTACATTCTGTTTGCATAGTTATATGTATTTTCATAATCATTTTACTATTCCATACCACACTAGGGTCAAGAGGAAAGATATACTTGGCTGGATACATAAAATTGAAGAGATTACATATTTTTTTTCTTTTACTATATTTCAAGAATACAGTTCACCTATATAACACTACACATTAAACAAAGTGTCTTCTATATTCACCTTTTTACGTGTTACAAGGTAGTAATAAGTATTCTTGAGTATTCATTTGTGTTTACATGGCTTGGTTATGAGAGTCTGTGACAGAGCTGTAGGAAGTGTACCCGCTCTCCAGAGATTGGCTCTGAATGATTAATGTCCGTGTTCACTTCGCAACCGCTCATTTGAATAATGGCTAACACCATAGCATGTGCAGGGTTTTCTTTATGGATGTGTGTGGTGTAGCCACGTCCCTACGGCCCACTCACTTCTTCGTGGGACCTTGCTGATGACATGGCGGCACTCGATTAGAGCAAACGCAGACGTCACTACCTTGCTGCCCTGCCCCCAGGTACACAGCCGGTATCGGTCTCTGCCGACCCCAGCTTAGTGACTGTTTTTGGGTTGGCACTGCATAAGGGGTGTGCGCCTGTTTATGGCTAAGGCTTTACATTATCACATTAATCTGCTTCCCATGCCTTCTGCTCTGAACGTTTAATAGAAGTTTTGGCTTTATTTATCTTGTCATTGTTTGGGGTGACAGCTGGTATTTCAATTCAAATAAAATTGTTTTTTTTTTGCACTTTTTTTAGAGGTTCTTTGCATAATATATTGTTGAATTTCTAAGTTAGAGCACAGGTGTATTTATTACTGGCTGACGCATGTCAAAAGGTCCACAGGTGGTGCTGACTAATTTATGATACTGAGAAGAACATGCAGCACTAGTAAAATTCTATTAGATTTTTTTATTGTGGTCATGCTGTGGGCTGGGGAGGGGGTTTCCAGGCAAACCGGAACCCCCCCTGTTTTTGGATATGGGCTTTGCGCACAAACATTCTGCTCATCTTTTTTGGTATCGGCAGAAATTTGCTTGTATAAAAGCAGAATATTACTGTCTGAATCTAGCTAGCGTCCAGACAGTGGATGGGGTACCACATGTACATTTTTTTTTTAGCAAGTACTAAAGTACCTTGAAATGTCTTTTCACTACCATTAGAAGGGTACGGACATTATGGGAAAACCTGGCTTAGCTTATATACACACCTTGTAGTATAAAGCTGGCCACACACTAGACCAACTTACATCCAACCAGCCAACTAGTTAATTGGTTGGAATGAAAATCTGGTAAGGTATGAAAACAAATGACAATCAGCAATTTGCTCCCAAACACCGGAAAATGCACAAAAACTGTTTGAACAAATTGTTTAGATCAAACATTTAACAAACTTGTCTGACGACCATTTTCATCTGTTTTCTGGCATTTAAAAGCAAATTGCTGTTCATCAACTCTCATACCCAATTAACAAGTTGGCTGGTTGGATGTAAGTTGGTCTAGTGTGTGGCCAGCTTAAGTGTGTGAAATATTCAGCACTTGTAGTATTTATTCCGTGTCCGTATGTAGGAGTATGCTTTATGGCGTTGTGCGTTTCTTACCCACTTTTGCATATATATTTTAATATTTTGTTCGCACCAGTTACTTGGAAGTTTTAAAATCACAGCACGCAGCAGTTTAGTTGCTTATATTTTCATATGTTCTTTTGATGTGTATTTAGTGTTCATTTTCTTGGCGTGCAGTTTCTGCCCGACTGTGTGCGCTGAAATGTTATTTAATTGATTTAATACTGTGATACCAGCTGCGTTGCTGCAACTTATTTTATTTAGTATGGTAAATGCAGATGCAAAACAGATGGCAGATGGTTATAATTTGTCTGTACAGCTGTGTAGAAACCACACACAGAATGGGATTTGATTGGCACTTGGACTCGATGACATCGTTGGATAACTAGTTCTAATCTCGATTAAGGAAGACCTGCAATCTCTGCCTGTCTGCAAGCAGCTTTCCCCAGCCGCTAAATTGTAGCACACTGTTAATCTATGGTGCATTCTGACTTTATTCAGATACATTGTGTGCTCAGTCTGAATTATTTGCTGCTCTGCAAGGTGAAGACTTGCATACATATGGACCTTGGATCCTTCATTGTTCACTAAGCATAGAACAGAGCAATTCGGAGTTCCTCACGGGAATCATTGGTCAAATAAAATATGTAATATGGGCAGCTTGTATACCAGCGCTTAGTTAGAAAATGTTTGAATACAGGTATGCACTCAAACCAATAGTCACCGCTACTTGGTCCTAAAGTCTTTGTACTATAGCTGCTCTCTGATTAGCGTAGGAAAGAGGGATACCATTGCAAACGGAGTATTTCACATACAGAATAATGACTCTCATTACCAACCTCTAGAGTACATTTAGAATAAAACCCACTATAATTACCTTCATCATGCCTGAAGCGGTTTTTCGTATAAGAAAGCCTACTCCTTTTTCATTCATATCTCCGCATTAAAAGTAAGCGCCAGCTATTTATTGAACTGTATGTCCTGCAGTGCCATTATCATGTTTAAGATGTCTAAAGGAGAGGTGCTTGGCTGTATCATGCTACATAATGTGAAGCAGTATAATTGCCAAACAATGTTTCTTGTTTAATAGTTATCCTATAAACATGGATTTGTTTTTGTGATGTCTTTGGAACAACTATACCTTTTTACAGCATAGTCTTTGGGATATAAAGGTTGTGTTGTATCCCAAAATCCACTTTTTTTTTTTTTTTTCTTGCGAGGATTTAATAATTACAATGGCAACCACATGCATTTATCATATGAGTAGAGGCTTTGTATTGTGCATAGATGGCTTTAAACACTGCCACCCTCCTTACTGTGCCATCACGTGATCACAGGAGCTTAGGGCCTGATTCAGTGGTGGACGCACTGCGCATACGCTGGGAGTGAGTGACAGCGTTTATGGGCGGTAACGGGAGTCTGGGTGGCTAAATGAACAGACATGTCCCGCCCATTTTGTCGGCGTGTCTTTGCCAGCAACTGCTTCTGTGTATGCAGTTGCATTGGCTCTGGCGGCTTACTACCGACTGACAATATGGGTTGACTGGTGGTTGTGGCATTTGCGTATATCTGCAGTAGCGATGCATACGCAGTGGCGATGGGATTAGCGTATAGCTTTTCCAGTAAGTGGCAGAAACCAGGAGGTATATTTAATAAAGTGCTGTTTGTATTTGAAAAGCACTGATATAAGCCTGAGATGTCTCAAGTAAAGGCGCATATCCACTAAACGATAAAGTGGACGATTTGAACGATATCGTTCATCGTCAGCAATATCGTTCAGTGTGTATGCAGTCAACAAGCAGCGATGTGCGCTCCCGCCGGTGGTTGATGATATCTTTCATCGCCCGTATTTGCAGGGCAACCTGACGATATCGTCAGGTTCTGCAAGTAAGGGGATGAGGGAGGGTGCCGGCACTGATATTGTTAATGATATCGTTCAGTGTGGATTTTAATGTCGTTAATGACATTGAGCCCGGCCCTGCAGGGCAAACACTAGACTATATCGCTTGTGGAGCATATCACAGTGGATACGCTCCATAAGCTTGCTGTTCTAGCTATCTGGACAATCGGAAGATAAGGACTCCCAGTATACTTTTAATGAGGGTAGTCATTATGTATTGATGGGTGCAAATCTAATGTTTAATTTTATTAAGCGACTGATATTTATGAATTACATTAAAGGTGCAATACTAATTGGTGTTTAAAAAATATTTTGTTACATAAGCACCATTTATATATCCATAAAACAATGTTGATTTCCCTTCCTGGTTATAAATTCATTTTGAAACGCCAACAAAAACCCACTTAGAAAATGTAGCTGAATACGCCTCCCTCTCATTTGCTGCTATAGAAAAATCCTCCCAGAATAATTTTGGCTACGTATGCAGATTCAAAAAAATATTTGAAACTCACCTCTTTTGTAGAATACTAGCTGATTGTACCCGGTTTAACCCGGGTAGACAGATATTTACTGGTTCCATTTCAATCTCACCACTCCATTAACACATTAATCCTTCACCTCTGTAGTAATGCAACACTGCTATAGTAAGACATTCTCCTCCCTCACATCTGTAGTAAAACATTCCCCTCCCTCACCTCTGTAGTAACACAGTATCCTTGCTCACCTCTGTAGTAACATGTTTTCCCCCTCGCCCGTGTTGTATAACATTCGACATTCCCCTCCCTCACTCACACCTGCAGTAACACATTACTCCTGCTAACTCCTGTAGCATCACATTCCCCTCCCTTGCCCCCTAGTAAAGAATTTGACATTCCCTCCCTCACCTGTGTAGTAACACATTTCCCTTTCACTGCTGTTGTAACACATTCTCCTCCCTAACCTCTGTAGTAACACATTCCCCTCCCTCACCTCTTTAGTAACACATTCCCTTCCCTCACTCTACAAATAGGAGAGCCACAGCAACTGCTAGTGATGTTTGGCAGCACTTGGGATGACAGTTGTGTTTGAATTCTGAATTGTGCTGCAGCCACTATGAGACAGTCAGTCAGAACATTTCTCAGGGGGAGGAAAACCTTTTAGCCCTTCTCACCCTCTTAGGAGTCAAAGTTCGAAAACTCCCTTCTTAGTGGGTACCTACGTCATGGAAGTAATATCCTCCCTGATTTTCATGTTTCTAGGTCCAGGGGTTTGGGCTGGGCTTTTCTCCTAGTTGCTTTGTAGTTGCCTGCATGGGCAAAGGTAGCACACTGGAACAGATATCTTGGTCTGTACTATAGTAATGTGTAGGGGTTTATTACTTCTCCCTTATGGGGTGCTTGAGCCCAAGGTAGGGTAACATAAACATTACTTGTCCCTTACCCTAAGCTTCTTTGCTTTGCCTATTTCAACCAAGCCTTGTAGTTTATGAAAGTTGACAATCCACTTGGCCATGCTTTTTAGACACATGAGGAGGGAATTCAATTGTTTTTTGCGTGCCCTCTCGTGGCTAAAGTGACGGGGCGATATTCAATTGTTGTGCTGATTTGGGCGCGAATAATTGTGCATCCACAACTTTCCGCGCATGTTGCACCCAAATACACCGGACATTAAGCGGCTAAACCCGTCTAAAGTATTGGGCACACTGCCGAAAGTGCAGTTTGGGCTCCCAAAACCCGGGCTTTTTTATTTTTGCCGCCTCAGGAGGGTGTGAGCAGAAATAGTAGGCGACTGCAGCGCTCACGCCCGATGGGCACAACAATTAAATTGCTCCATCAGGCACCCAAAAAACATTTGATTCCTCCCACCATGAAGTTTAAAATGTCTTTTAGATTAAAGCAGTGGTTCTCAAACTCGGTCCTCAGGACCACACACACAGTTCACATTTTTGCAGGTCACCCAGCAGGTGCACAGGTGTATTCATTACTCACTGACACATTGTAAAAGCGCTACAAGTGCAGCTGACTATTTCACTAGTAATTATGTGAGGAGACCTGCAAAACATGCACCGTTTGGGGTCCTGAGGACCCAGTTTGAGAACCTGTGGACTAAAGACACACCACAAAAATTAAAATTTTTTTTTTTTTTTTTTTTTTTTTTTATAGCATCTTCCTCCTTTTACAGTAATGTTTGTGAAAGTGCTGTTTGTTTTACGTATTTCAGAATGATGGTGTATTTAAATGAAAGCACCTTTTATTAGTTATATATTAAAACCTAAAGGTTTTAAACCTGATCAACACTGATGATGTGTTATTTTTAATACAGACTCCTTGGTAAGAAACATAACAAAATGTAAAACGTATAACTGACATGATGAACCCTTCTTGTCTGACCTTTTCACACATTTGGAGGCCTGTTAACAATGTAACATTTTCATCTTTATGTAGACATTAGTCACCCAAACAATTGCCATAATTTAATGTATGTTCTACTTGAATTTGAATATTAAAATAAACTTATAGTGAAATTGCTTGTCCCTTTGCCCGGCAGCTCTGGTACTGACCATTAAACACGGTATTTAGTTGGCATCTTGGCGGTCAGAATACTGGTGCCACAATCCTGACAGCAGTTGGTATCCCAGCTCTAGGATACCGACCTCTGATATCCTGAAGGTAAGTATTAGGGTTATGGGGAGGATTAGGGGTTAGGCACTAGGGGGAGGGTTTGCGTTAGGCTTGCGGTAGAGGGCAGTGTTAGGTTTAGGCTGCGGGAGGAGGATAGGCTGCCGGAAAGGTGGGTTGGGGGTAGCATACTTGCCTAATCCTGTTGGGATTCTGACTGTTGGGATGCCGCTGTCAGTATTCTACCCGCTGGGATCCTGTACCTAACCCATTAAGCACAGCCAGTAGAGCTATGGAGTGTCCCATGCCTGTACTTGAATCAGTCCTATTTTGGTTCTGGCTGGAGCTGATGAGTTTATAGGTTCCAGTCAGAATAAACATGGTCCGAGCTAGTAGGCCTTGACAGGATTTATTGCGTGGGGCCCTTGCATTGTGATTGCTGCGTTTTTACTTACTAGAGGTAATTTCAGCAGATATTACACTAACATTTTGACTCTCTCATTTAAAGTATCCCTAATAATTTGCCACGGTATAACGTTTCTAGTTTAGCTTCTATAAATGCCACCAAGTACACAGACTACCTAGCTTAGACAAAGCTCTCGTTTGGAATAGGGAAATTTTTTATCTCGTATGCCAAGGCCTATTTGCCCAGGTTGAACATAAGCAATGAACAAAACCAAACACCTGTCACTCTTGTAATTGTTTTTTATGGTGAGCTGCTTGGGCAAGTGGGCTTCTTTAGAATGAGTCTGATCTATTGCACCCGTATATATAAATACAGGTTAGTATTCCTAAATTGCAAGATAACATAGAGCCTTGATTCTCAACCCAGTACCAGTTTACACACTCTTTCTTGCATTAATACAATTTAATAAAAAACGACTAATCACAATATATGATGCCGTTGGGTAAGAGACATTAGTAGTCATATATAAAGGTGTAGCTTCATCTAAAAAATTATTCCAACTATATATTCCAACTATATATTGCGGCTTCAATAATTTTAGCAAATTGTTGTCCTCGTTTTTTTTCGTTCTATAACATCTACTTTGACCTCCAGTTTTCTATTCAGAGTTCTATTACGAGTCTTTTGTCTGTCTTTGCATAGCTGTACTTTGCCTTATGTGGCAGTGTTTGTTTGGTTCACCGTACTTGGCTGTTCCTGTGCAGGCTTTTATATAACCATTACATGCCTAAATATTGCCCATGGGCTAGAGTGCTGCACAGGAAATGTAGTGATATGCTGGAGATGGATGCTTTTTTTTTTTTTTGTTTTGTTTTTTTCTTTAATGGATTTATAGACTGTACAATTTGTTTGCACTCCGTTTTATTATCGTGTTTATTGGTTTGGAGACCCTTTTACTGTTTGGCAACCATAACAGTGTGTTTGAGCACTAAATATTTTGTTATCCAGAATAATGTGTTCATTATGTGTGTGATGAAACTGCTAAACTTGGTATGAAACTCTGAATTCTTTTACGTCTAATTGTTCTGGTTAATGGTGCAGCTGTGCACTTGTGTGAATCGCTGAGCAGATGCGACTCTAACCGCTAAATCAATGCATTCAGATTTGTTTATGCTTTATTTCAGCCTAATTATAATTTGTGTCTAGAACCTCATTTTCCTGCAGATATAATTCCCTGCTTTTACATTATTTTTGTTGAGTGGCTTTTTTAGTTGGAAACATTTGAGAGGTAAACGGGATACGTACTACCTCTCCTTGGTGTGTGTCCTTAGTTACAGGTCGTCTGATAGAATTGCATTTTGAGAACAAATTGGTGTTTGTTAATTGTCACAAGTGTCTTGTAGCTTGTAGAGGGAATAAGCGAAAATCATAATTCCCCTGTGCTAGACAGTTAACTCTTTCAGTGCGAAGGGGCCTATGGGACTCATACTTATCTATATAATATTGACTGGTGATAAAAAATTGTCAGCCCATTGGAATGTAATGACAGTTTGTATGAGTTCTGGCCACTCCCACCTGTCAGCGATGCACAGGGGAGGGGGGTGTTAGCGGGCGACAGTGAAAGAGAGACAGTGTTCGGATGGAGCAGAGAGAAAATGTGGGGGTGGGGAAATAGTGTCTGGGATGGAGCCGGAGAGGAGAAATAAAAGCAAAGCCGGCATCACAGATAGTGTACATTGAGTGCCACTCGTCCAAAGCACTGCAGAAGTTTAAATGATGAAAAATCGCACTTAAAAGACCCCCCCCCCCATAGCTTGTAGTTGCTGCTACAGCCGGCGAGATGGCTGGGTGTAATGACTCATTGTGCTGGGGGTTAATGCCGTCAAATCCCACCCCCCTCACAGCAAAAAGCACATTCTTCCCAATCCTGGTACCCACATACTCCCCTCCTTCAAATGAGGTGTTTCCTTAATGTTTTATTTTTTTCTGGCGAGTCCCTGACCATGTCTCTCTGCACTACAGAAATAGTATGACCAGGAAATGGGGGAGGGGCTAAAAATGCTTGATCTGCCCCAGACTTGGCACCTACAAATTCGGGAGCCCCCTTGTTTGAAAGACAAAATGTTGCCCCCTTCCCACCACAGTATTTTTATTTTGTGATGCACAGACAATCGCACCTACACTATAGAAAGCCTTAAAGCTGCATACACAACAATTTAGTTAAATGATTTTCGTTCATCTTTTCAGGTGAAGAATTAACTAAAATAGTTTACTAAAATCATTCATTTACTAAATGTAATGAACTGTTTTTTTGAACTACAAATGATTTTTGCATACTCCCTTACTGAAAATCGTTGAGTTGGTCAGTCTGACTAAACTGCAAACGTGAACGCGCATGAACGATAATCGTTCATTGTTTTAACTCAGAAAGTGAATGGTTTTTTTAAACGATATCGTTATCGATAATCGATTAAAAAATCGTGTGTGTGTATGCACCTTCAGAAGTGATGAGATGCGGGGGGTTCTAATGTCCAGATCTCTCCCATCGTATCCTCCAGGAACACAGGTGTTTTCATTTGATGCGGTAGGTTGTCTGCTTTTGAAAATGGTATATATAATTTGCGTGTTTTATTCAAGTTGGTGAAATAAGAAGAAATACAGCATTTTTAAGTTATTATGAAGCCTATAGGATCAATCAATTAGCGAGTTGGCTCATGTGAGCTGTTTTCACATCAGATTCTCACAACGAATTGCATTTGAAATGCAATCTATTCTCTCTGCAAATTAGCATTTTTTTATTTTGTTTCTGTTCGCACCCCCTGAGCAGGTGTAAAGGTGGGAAAAATCTGTATTTTGAGGTAAAAATGTTGGATACAGTGCAGTACCTTTGGTATACCCCTCCCATGAAGAATAATTCTATTGGAGGAGTTTTAATAATATAATTTGGCCGATACCCCCAGTTTTTCTGTTTATTTTATCTAAAAAGCTCATAATGGGTGTAAATGATGTAGGACATGTATGTGGAGGTGTACATGATGCGGGATAGGTATATGGAGGTGTATAGTGTTCCTTCTAGCTCCGGCGGGAGGCAGGGCGCCGGAGCTAGAGAGGGCATGCACGCGTGCGCGCCTTCGGCGCGCGCCCGTGAAGGGGGCGTGGTCATCAGAAAAGGGGCGTGTCTATAAGACGCATCCCCTTTTCGTCACTCTTGGGGGCGTGCCCGGCACTTTCGGACACGCCGGGCAGCCCCCAAGCCCTGCAGACAGGGAGAATAGATGCCGGGCGCATGCGCCCGGCGTCTATTCTCCGGCGGTGAACGGGTTACCGCATGTTTCTCCACCCGCGGGACACTGCGTCCCGCGGGTGAGAACGGCTCCCGCAGGCTGTGAGGGCAGGGCGCTTTTTGCCCTCCTCCTGGAGGGCAGGGTGCTTTTTGCCCTCCAGAAGGAGGGCAGGGCGCCGCGCCCCGCTAAAACAGCCTAGCGGGAACGCTAGGTGTACATGATGTGGAGGTGTACATGATGTAGGACATGTATGTGGAGGTGTACATGATGTAGGACATGTATGTGGAGGTGTACATGATGTAGGACATGTATGTGGAGGTGTACATGATGTGGGACATGTATGTGGAGGTGTACATGATGTGGGACAGGTATGTGCAGGTGTACATGATGCGGGACAGGTATGTGCAGGTGTACATGATGCGGGACAGGTATGTGCAGGTGTACATGATGCGGGACAGGTATGTGCAGGTGTACATGATGCGGGACAGGTATGTGGAGGTGTACATGATGCGGGACATGTATGTGGAGGTGTACATGATGCGGGACATGTATGTGGAGGTGTACATGATGCGGGACATGTATGTGGAGGTGTACATGATGCGGGACATGTATGTGGAGGTGTACATGATGCGGGACAGGTATGTGGAGGTGTACATGATGCGGGACAGGTATGTGGAGGTGGTGTAATTATGGAAAAGGGGTTTTTGAACTTGCAGGTGGGAGATACAGGTATTTTTTCCATCATTTTACAAACTTGTATTAAAACACTGAAAAATCAATTTACAGTGCTGTTTCTGTAACCCAAAATACTAAAGACTTCTAATTTTAACACCTGCTGGCTGTCATTTTTCACCATTAATGAAAAAAAATAAAAAATAAAAAATCAGCCATGTCACACCTTTTAAAAACCTCCAGTACTTTCCTTATGGCCACTTACAGCCTTCTGTATGGTCTTGTGATCTCATTTAACACTTTTTTTGGGGGGGGGGAGTTTCAGAATGATGTACCTGCTTCTCCATGCCCTTCTCCCAGGTTACATATCGTAAAAAAGTCATGTGACCTTGCAGAGTTCTGCGAATTGGCATTACTAATTTGTATCTTGAAATTCTTTGCGTGCGCAATTGTGCGGTGTATGCTAGTTTACTTTCACAAACACATGCGTAATTAGATTAATGCTGAAGTAAGAGCCACAAAGTATTTCTTGGTTTTAAGGGGAAAAAAAAGGAAACCATACACACTTGCATTTAGTTCACTTTCAGTTTCAATTAAAAAAACTCAAACTTTTTCTTTGCTAATTTGGATGAATGTACTTGTGAGGACATATAAACAAAATAATGCAATTTTCCAAAGAGTCAAGGTTTTCTGAAAAAAAATGAATAAAAGTATAATTTGAGCATCGCACAAATAAATTACTGGTATTGATCTTTGAATGTGATCAGCCCCTAAAGTGCCAAAATAAGCACACCTCAGGGGTGAAAAGGCCTCGGCTACTAAATTTGAGGGTAACCGTTTAATAACTAGCATTTGTTGCAGAAGTAGCAGGCCGATTTTCACATGATTGCAATGTTGGGTTCACTATGAATAACTTTAAAAAAAAATTCACTAGACTTATAATTTTGTTTTTTTTGATCGCATATAGAAGTACACATAATGGCAATATAAAGGTTTACATAGGGACTTATTAAGAAACTGTGAGGTAAATTAAAGGCCAAGATTTCTTAAGTGGAGGGAATTTTTTTTAATATATATTTTCTTTAAAACTGGAAGGAATCTTTGAGTCATGGCATCCCAGCTGGTCTCCCTTTATTGCTAGCACTTATAAATTAAATGTAAACTGGTTCTAATCGTTTCTGTTGAGCTTACTACTATTAGATCCAGTTGGTCCGTATCTGTTACAGTTCAGGATTCTCCCCTCACATGCCTCCTCGCATATCAAGTTCTGTTGAAACTTTTCTCCGATCAAACTTAAATTCTTGTTACACCTCAGGCCTGTCTTTGTAAAACGTGTTTCGATTAGATGATGTGTCAATCTTGTAAAATCTTTATGTACTTTTGTAACTGAATGGGAAATCAAACACCTGGAAGCTTAGCAGCAGGTGTAAGTGATCTTGTACAAAGTGAAAATTTGCTGAGATGACTTTGCAAAAATGTTCTGACTTTCTTAAAGGGCTATGCACTTTGGAACATCAGTTTTGGCACTCAGTCCTCTCTATTAACAGATAACATTAATTAAACCCTATAATTTTTTCTTTAATATTGCTAGGGGCGCTAATTTAAATGCACTCTACTGTTCATTGAAAATGCAGAATTATGTAATTTTGTCTGTTCTGGTCATAAATTGCGGAGTTCAATTGTTTCGCGGGCCGGATCTCCCGTCTAAAGTGACGGGAGATCGCGGGCCGCTATTCAATTGTTCCAGCTTTTCGCGCTGATCGCGCCCAAAGTGGTCGGGTTTAGCCGCGTAAATCGGCTGACCCCGACCAAAGTGCTGGGTGCGATCGCGAAAAGTGCCGTTTGGGTGCCCAAACAGGTCACTTTTTGCCGATTTCAGCTCGCACCCCTCTGGGGCTGCAAGCTGAAATGGAGCACTGGCAGCTGATCGTGTGAATTCCGCTTCCGCCCACTATGATGTATGTATGTGTGTTATATATATATATATATATATATATATATATATATATATTATTTATTATTTATTATTTATTTATTACCAGTTATTTATATAGCGCACACATATTCCGCAGCGCTTTACAGAGAATAGTTGGCCTTTCACATCAGTCCCTGCCCCAGTGGAGCTTACAATCTATGTTCCCTATCACATGCTCACACACATACACACTAGGGTTAATTTGTGTTGGGAGCCAATTAACCTACCAGTATATTTTTGGAGTGTGGGAGGAAACCGGAGTACACGGAGGAAACCCACGCAAGCACAGGGAGAATATACAAACTCCACACAGTTAGGGCCGTGGTGGGAATTGAACCCACGACCTCAGTGCTGTGAGGCAGTAACGCTAACCATTACACCACACACCACACACCAAATAAAAATTTTCCCAGCCCCTATCGCGCACGATGTAGCCATTCAATTGTTGCTCCTGTCGGGCTTGAACAGCTGCCAGCGCTCCATTTCGGCTCGCAGCCCCAGATGGGTGCGAGCTGAAATCGGCGAAAAGTGACCTGTTTGGGCGCCCAAATGGCACTTTTCGCAATCGCACCCAGCACTTTGGTCGGGGTTAGCCGATTTACGCGGCTAAACCCGACCACTTTGGGCGCGAAAATCTGGAACAATTGAACAGCGGCCCGCGATCTCCCGTCACTTTAGACGGAAGATCCGGCCCCCGAAAACAATTGAATTCCTCCCTTGGAAGCAGGAAAAATGAACACGTTTAAAGTTGCTTATCCACTAGGCGATTTTGACAGTTGATTGCATGATAACGACGTCGTTATCGTGCAATCGCCCGCAAATCGGACATGTAAATGACAAAAACGACCAGCGATGCGCGTGCCCGCTGGTCGTTTTTGCCATCTATCATCGCCCGTGCATGCTGGTCAACCCGACGATCCCTTCAGGTTCAGCATTTGTACGGGGATGATGGATGTCCCTGGACTGAACAAGTGAACGTTCAGTCTAGGCACATCACTAGACATACAAATGACAGCACGATTGCAATGTTGTAATCGTGCTCTCGTTGGTATGTCTATAAATGGATACGCACCTTAAGGATCTGAGCGATTTTGACATGGGCCAAATTGTGATGGCTAGATGACTTGGTCAGAGCATGCAATGGTTAGTACCTACCTAAAGTGGTCCAAGGAAGGACAACTAGTGAACTGACAACAGTGTCATGGGTGCCCAAGGTTCATTGATGTGCATGGGGAGTGAAAGTTAGCCTGTCTGGTATGATCCCACAGAAGAGCTACTGTAGCACAAATTACTGAAAAAGTTAATGCTGGCTATTAAAGGTTTCAGAACACACAGTTCATCATAGCCGGCTGCATAGCCACAGACCGGTCAGAGTGCCCATGCTAATGCCTGTCCACTTCCGAAAGTGCCTGCAATGGGCACGTGAGCGTCATAACTGCACCATGGAGCAATGGAAGAAGGTGGCCTGGTCTGATGAATTGCGTTTTATTTTGAATCATGTGGATGACCGTGTGCGTCGTTTACCTGGGGAAGAGATAGCAGCAGGATGCATTATGGGAAGAAGGCAAGCTGGTGAAGGCAGTACCTCCTACCTAAACATTGTTGAGACTAAGTACACCTTCATAGCAATGGTGTTCCCTGATGGCAGTGGCCTCTTTCAGTAGGATAATGTGTCCTCTCCAAAATTGCAAACGTTGGGCATGATTCAGAGCTGAAAGAGCGCTCGCTCTGTATCAGGGCGTTTTTCTTTTCTTTTTTTTTTTTTATGCGGCCTCCTGGCCGCTCACATAGCTGTGGGTGATCACCCACAGCTATTGCGAGCGGCCAGGTGATGGTCGCGATGGTCTCGACCATTGGGGCTTGCGATGAGACCCTTGCTGTGTAGGGTCTCATTCCCGCAGGCCCCAGTGAGCTTCTGGCTCTTAATAGAGCTGGAAGCTCACCACTGGCATCACTCGTGATGTCAGTGGGGCCGCCCCCAAATGGCAGGCGTTCCATCGGGAACGCCTCCGTTTGGCCAGCCACCCCCCTGCCTGCCTCCAAAACAGGGCGAGCTGGCGATCAACATTGGCAGCCGCCCCCTTTTGGTGCGAGAACCGGAGTGACTGAGCGCCCGTCGCTAGCCAGGTCTCAAGCATGCGCACTTCGGTGCCAGCTCCGGCGTGCGCATGCGCAGTGGCCAAACATCGACCTGCTCGCGAGCGCATAGCGCTTTCCAGCGTGTCTGAATCAGGCCCATTGCTCATTAATGGTTTGAGGAATATGACAGTTTGACTTGGCCTCCAAATTCCCCAGAGCTTCTGATTTGAGCTCCTCAGCAATGAGCTAGTAAAAAAAAGTCTGAGGCCTTGCAATTTACTGGACTTAAAGGATTTGCTCCTGACATTTTGGTTCCAGATGCCACAGGGCAGGTATAATAAATATAAATACAGTGCTTCCGGAAAGTATTCACAGCGCTTCACTTTTTCCACATTTTATGTTACAGCCTTATTTCAAAATGGAATAAATTCATTTTTGTCCTCAAAATTCTACACACAATACCCCATAATGACAACATGTAAAAAGTTTTTTTGAGATTTTTGCAAGTTTAATAAAAAAAAACAACTAAGAAATCACATGTACCGTATATACTCGAGTATAAGCCGAGTTTTTTAGCACAAAAAATGTGCTGAAAAAGTATCCCCTCGGCTTATACTCGAGTCAAGTGTAGCGCTGACCGGACGGAGTTCGGTCAGCGCTACACACTGCCAAACACACAGCCGCCAGAGCCGGCAGCTGCGTGTTTGGTCTAATCAGCAGCCGCTGAGAGTCTGTCAGACTCTCAGCGGCTGCTGCTGCTCCCACTGCGGGAGCCATCTTCCGGCTCCTGCAGTGGGTGATGGGAGACACGTCGTCATGACGACGTCTCTCCCATGCAAAGTGGCCGGAGGATCGGACAGCGGCGGGACCAGGAGCGGGAGTTACAGGTAAGTGATTTTTTTTTTTTTTATTCTTGTCATGTCTCTCTCTACTGGGGGGTGGGGACTACAGGGGGCACTACCAGGGGGCGATTACTGCAGGGGGCACTAAAAAGGGTATTACCACTGGGGGAACTACCAGGGGGGATTACTACAGGGGGCACTACCAGGGGGGGATTACCACTGGGGGAACTACCAGGGGGGGATTACTACAGGTTGGGATTACTACAGGGGGGATTACCACTGGGGGAACTACCAGGGGAGGATTACTACAGGGGGCACTACCAGTGGGGGATTAACACTGGGGGCACTACCAGGAGGGATTACTACTGGGGGCACTACCAGGGGGAATTACTACTGGGGTCACTACCAGCTCCTGCCATTTCCCACACTAGGCTTATACTCGAGTCAACAAGTTTTCCCAGTTTTTTGGGGTAAAAGTAGGTACCTCGGCTTATATTCGGGTCGGCTTATACTCTAGTATATACGGTACATAAGTGTTCACAGTCTTTGCCATGAAGCTCAAAATTAAGCTCATGTGCATCCTGTTTCCTATGATCATCCTTGAGATGATCCTACAGCTTAGTTGGAGTCCACCTGTGGTAAATTCAGTTTATTGGACATGATTTTGAAAGGCATACACCTGTCTCTATATAGTCCCACACTTGACAGTGCATGTCAGAGCACAAACCAAGCATGAAGTCCAAGGAATTGTCTGTAGACCTCCGAGACAGGATTGTCTCGAGGCACAGAAAAATATCTGCTGCTTTGAAGGTCCTAATGAGCACAGTGGCCTCCATCATCCGTAAATGGAAGAAGTTAGTAACCACCAGGACTCTTCCTAGGATTGGCCGGCTATCTAAACTGAACATTCAGGGGAGAAGGGCCCTAGTCAGGGAGGTGACAAAGAACCCGATGGTCACTCCGTCAGAGCTACAGCATTCCTCTGTGGAGAGAGGAGAACCTTCCAAAAGGACAACCATCTCTGAAGCAATCCACCAATCAGGCCTGTGTGGTAGAATGGCCAGATGGAAGCCACTCCTTAGAAAAAAAGCACATGGCAGCCTGCCTGGAGTTTGTCAAAATGCATCTGAAGGACTCTCAGACCATGAGAAACAAAACTTTGGTCTGATGAGACAAAGATTGAACTCTTTGGCGTGAATGCCAGGCGTTAAGTTTGGAGGAAACCAGGCACCGCTCATCACCAGGCCAATACCATCCCTACAGTGAAGCATGGTGGTGGCAGCATCATGCTGTGGGGATGTTTTTCAGTTGCAGGAACTGGGAGACTAGTCCGGATAGAGGGAAAGATGAATGCAGCAATGTACACTGTTCCAGAGCACTCTTGACCTCAGACTGGGGCAACGGTTCATCTTTCAGCAGGGCAACGACCCTAAGCACACAGCCAAGATATCAAAGGAGTGGCTTCAGGACAAATCTGTGAATGTCCTTGAGTGGCCCAGCCCAGACTTGAATCCGATTGAACATCTCTGGAGAGATCTGAAAATGGCTGTGCACCGACTCTTCCCATCCAACCTGATGGCGCTTGAGAGGTGCTGCAAAGAGGAATGGGCAAAACTGCCCAATGATAGGTGTGCCAAGCTTGTGGCATCATATTCAAAAAGACTTGAGGCTGTTGATGTACTTTTAGCAGAAATTACAAAGTATTGAGCACCGGCTGTGAATACTTACTGTATATACATCTGATTACTTAGTAATTTTTTTTAAATGAAATTATCAAAAATCTAAAACATGTTGTCATTAAGGGGTATTGTGTGTAGAATTTTGAGGACAAAAATGAATTTATACCATGTTGGAATAAGGCTGTAACATAACAAAAATATGGAAAAAGTGAAGCGCTGTGAGTACTTTCTGGATGCACTGTATGATAGATAGAGGTATGTGTGTGTGTGTGTATATATATATATATGTGTATATATGTGTGTGTATATATATATAGGTCTGCATATAATGAGGGTGAGGGCTGAAGGTTGTGCCTGGCTGATCACCAAGGTGCTTATTGGGGAGAGATCTGCTGCGGTCCCCCATTTTTGATTGTAACAGCAGCCCCCATAGTTTGTGTGTTGGCTGCTTAAGTGACAACTGAAGCATCTCTTCTCATGACTAACAACCCATAAAAAAATGATATCTTGTATTTATTGAATAAAATAAGTCAATGTGAGTAGACCATACCCTGTAATTTAGCATCTTGTAGAATCTCATCGTGTTTGAGGAACATTGGCCCTCCCTCCTGGTGGAATCTGTATGCAATGCCGGCGGACTAAATACCGACGCTGGAACTGTCAGGATCCCGACTGGGGCTGGCGAGTACCCTAACCCCCCCCTCCCCCCCAAAACCCTCCCTTCTCTTCCGTGGTGGTGCCTAACCCTAACCTTCTCCCGTAGTGGTGTCTAACCCTAACCCCCCCCGCACCCTAAACCTAAGTCCATCCGGAGGTTCCCTAAAGTAACCCCCCGCGGCTAAGCGATAACAATGCCCCGCTTACCTTCGTTCGGGAAGCCGCCTGTCTAGATTCCGGCGTCTGGCTGTATACGGGCGTCAGGATTTCGATGTCTGTCTTTAGTTCCGTATCGGGATTTAGACGCCGGGATTTAGTCACACGGCTTCCCGGCTGTTGGCATTTTGACGGCACCCCCTCCTTACAACATTGGTACAGTTCATTGATGTTTCAGGGCATTTGTTATCCACAGCTCTCAAGGTCCTGCCATATTGTCTCAGTGGGATTGAAGCCTAGATCTTTACTTCGTAACTTCAGAAATTTGACCTTCTATTTAGAATCATTGTCCTGTTGTATTTTATCTGTTTTCAGCTAAGCTTAAGTCTTCATGCAGTTTTGCATTTTCCTTAAGAATAATCTGGTATGAATAGGATTTCACAGTGAACCCTATGAAAGTCAGGCTGTTGCTGCAAAGTAACCACAAATAATAGTCTGCCCACCACTGTAGTATGAAGTCCTTGTGATAGTGTTTTTGTCTTCATGCAAATTAATCATATTTGGCATTATTATAGATGTTTTGTTCAGATGCAGCTTTGCAAAACGAAGTCGTCCTGTGACTTTATATCTTCATTTAGGAGAAGTCTTTCTACTGGTTCTCCATCCATGACAGCCATACTTGCTCAGTCTTTTTCTGATAAAAGACTCCTGGGGGGGAGATTTATCATAGTTTGGAGAGAGATAAAGTACTAACCAATCCGCTTCTGTAATTTTACAGGCGCTGTTTGAACAATGACAGGAGCTGATCGGTTGGTACTTTATCTCTCTCCAAGTTTTGATAAATATTCTTCATGAACAGTATATTGAGGTGACAGAGAACTGTAGAACACTGCAATTACTGTAGCGTTTGGTTCTGCATCATATTGTTTGATCTTCTGGGAACACTTTAACTCTTTACTGTTCTCTATTTGTCACTATCGAATGATGGGTATTAAGTTGTTTGGAAATGGTATTATAACCCTTTCCAGGCAGATGCTTTTTATTTTTAGATCATTGCAGATGTCTACTCTCCATGGTTATGGTGTTACCACCAGCCTGAAATGCTCCAGACCGAACTGCCAAATGTCCTGCTTATATAAGTGCGGTGCCACATTCAGGTGTTCCAATATTGAAGTGCACTTGATCTGCAGCACATGGCCTTAATTTTATTTTTTATTGTTATGGAAGTAGTAAGAGTAGGTACTTATGTCACACACTGCTTCTTCATGTCGGCTTTTTATTTATTTTTCTTGGTTGGTTGTGTTTTCTTTCTGGTTGCATACAGCACAGGTTCTCAAATTTGGTCCTCAGGACCCCAAATTGTGCATGTTTTCCAGGTCCTTAATTTTTTAAATGATTTGTCCTTCTGACTGTATGGGCTTACACTGCCAGCTGATACAGATTGAGTATCACTTTTCCTGAGCATCCCAAATGGGCTTAAGGCCCCCATACATCAGGCGTACGATCTCTGCCATTGGGTCAGAAACACCGATTTGCTGGTCGAAAATGAAGACCGGCCGCCATCGATGTTCTGCGAACCGTCGCAGGATCGGTGAAATCCTACATGTTACATTTTACAGATGTGCCAATCACGATCATTATTTCATCATGATCGGCATATCTGTGAAATCCAACATGTTGGATTTCACCGATCCTGTGATGCCGGGTTGTAGGAACGCAGTGATCAGTCGCTGATGTATAGGGGCCTTCACTTTGCCACTCCAGGGGCATTGGGGTTCCGTCTCACCCTCAGTAACCGCCTGTTACTGAGGGTTCCTATACTGGCATCTGGGACAGCTTACTTCTGAGTGCTGCTGCAGCTCCTTGTTGTTGGTAACTAATTACCCACTGGCAGCATACTGTGAACCAGTTTGCTATGTAAGTGAGGAGAGGGCGAGTTCAAGGCACTCGACTTTAAACTCAGGACAGCGTGCTCACCTGGTAATCAGAAGATTTAAGCAGATGCCGGACTTTTGTATTTGCTCTAATAAAATGCTCTTAAAATAACAATAAGACCATCTATGCTTATTAACCCATTGGGTACAGTAGTACCACATTTTGGGTTCTGAGATTTGATATATTCCTTATACGCGACTAGAGAAATCATCATTATTATACAGAAAATATATCTTTACACATGGTGCGGGATTTATGATCTTTTTCCATTTGTACACTTAAAAAGACAATTGCCAGTTGAACGTAGCAGGAATATCACAGCATACTAATTTTCTTGGAAGTTCAGATGAAATACGCCTCAATATGTTGAAGAGGATATACACTTTTTGAGCTCACAACAGCTTCTTTTTTTTTATTTTTTATTTTTATCCAATATAAGATAGGATTTATGACACTTGTGGCTGCAGTGCTTATTAATTTGAGTTAAAATTTTTTGCATTTAGCACAGTCATTTTTTACATGACTGCATGTTCATTACAAACACAGTGGCCAGTGCTGCGGTATATGTGACTACAGTACTCTAAACACTCTTGGGGGGGCACAATAATACAGTGCTGCAGTATTAAATTAATCCCTCCCACGTAAATTCACTAGTCCCTGCCAGGACTTACCCACTTCAGCGCCACAACTGATGGGCTCTGTCTGGATGTGCAGTGCAAAACATGCTTTAATTACATTTTTACACTCCCCTCGTGTGATTTACTTTGGGTGGGTGGGGTAACCAGCCAAACATCGCAGTCGCCAGACTGTCTTATTGCTACTGCATAACACAGGACAACTAAACACACTGGAATATGTGTTTTTTTTTTTTTTTTCAAGCTACATGTGCAAGATTCTGTTAGCCTCGTTAATTGAATGGGTGCTAATTGATCGCCATCCCATATTCCATTAGCCCCGCTTATCGGGGATTTATTTTCTGGCCTCCTAAGACCAAAAAGAAATCCCCGTTACTGTGCAGTTATTGGGTGATAACTGCCAGTTAACTTGCATGTCCGTGAACTTATCACGGATGCTGTGCGGTTTACGCCGATAACCCGTGTTAACGCATGTGGTTAACATGCGTGCTAATACCCCATGATCCAATGGGGATCAAAACTAATCTGTGGCCGCTTGGTGGGAGAGAGGACATCCAGTCACAGTGCGCTAACACTGTTATCGGGCAAATGCCAGAGGCTGATTAAATAGCCCGTTAAAAAGCCAGAGGCTTTCTCCCTTTATTACCTGTGGTCATTTACAGCGGGTAATTGATTTCCCCCCCCCCCCATGGCGTCTTGTGCCGACAAATAACAACCAAATCTAAATTGGATTTAGCAGCGCTGCTACTATTAGTTTCAGTTTGTATTGGTATATACAGTAGAACTCGAAGTCTGTTCATATGGTAAATAGAGACCTAGGAACAGAATGGAAGTGCTTTTTGGTGCCCTCTCCGAATCAGCGACGCTTTGCCCTGAGAATACATATACTGCCTTCACACCACTATTTACAAGTGGTGGGTGAGTTCATAGACTGAAATGAAACAAATACCTTCATGCATAGGAATCTGTATGTAGTGCCGGCCACTATTTAGCCGCTGGATCAAATACCAACAGCTGCAACCCGTGGGGTCGGAATCATATATAGCATCAGGTAAGTAGCCTAACTCTCCCCGCTCCCCCCCCCCCCAACCCTAACCCTCCTTTAGGGGTGCCTAAACCTAACCCAGCCCCCCCCCCCCCCCCGGCATCAAAGGTGAAGCCTCCGTCAATAGAAAGAAAATGATGACTAACTACTGGACTTGGAGCGTCCGAATATATACCGTCTAGAGAGGGGGCAATACAATAGAAAGGGTTCGCATAATCCCATTGGTTCTTCTTCTTGGTTCTTCTGTTACGATGCAGTTCATAGGTCAGTTTGTACAGTTGTAGTTCAGCCCTCCAACGACTCTGTGTATCTTTTCCCGCCGAAGAACAAGTCTAAACTGGCTAATAAACATTACATTACAGAGTACATTTCAATGCCTAACTCTCTATAATCCATAATTTGCAGACGCATGTTGCGATCTCCTTGCTGATGGAACCAGAGATCTGGAAATAAACAGTGGTTTAGAATGGCACCAAACATGGTCTGCTTATCTTCTACTAAACCTTAGATATTGAATACATTTAATTTCACAACCTAATTGATAAAGAATAAAACCTCTAATATTAACCTTAATGCTAGGGAACCTTTCAGTGTAGATGTGCAATGTGTAAGTATAGGGATATTAAATAAAGACTCTGGTATGCATTGTGTGTCTACGTGTTGGAGTACATTATGAAACGTGCTTTGTGGGGTTGTTCATATTGTATGCATTAATAAATGTATGTATTTGTGTAATGAGGCCTTTTGGAATAGGGCAGTGGCAGACGCACAACGCTAATAATAATAATATAGCACCGTACACAGAGGTATCGTGTAAACACCGCAAAATGGCGTCATGCAGATATAAATTTTAGTATCTGGTCTCAGCCAATCATCCGGCTTCGACAGTGCCTAACCCTAAGTCCCACCCCTGGGGGCCCCTAACGCTAAGACACAAGCAAGCCGGGTGTCGGGATTTAGTAGTGGGGCTAATGAGAGACATCTGTTTTTCGACGCCGATCTTTAGTCCCATGTCGGGATATCGGTGGGTAGGATAGCGCCCGCCGGTATCCCAACTACATCCCCATGCATATGCTGTCCCCAACTTCTAAAATACTACAGCCAAGGCCAAAAGTTTTGGGAATGACACAAGTATTGGTTTTCATAAAGTTTGCTGCTTCAGTGTTTTTAGACCTTTTTGTCAGATGTTACTACGGTATACTGAAGTAACATTACTAGCATTTCATAACTGTCAAAGGCTTTTATTGACAATTATATTAAGTTTATGCAAAGAGTCAATATTTGCAATGTTGACCCTTCATTTTCAAGACCTCTGCAATTTGCCCTGGCATGCTGTCAACTTCTGAGCCACATACTGACAGATGGCCGCCCATTCTTGCCTAATCAATGCTTGTAGTTTGTCGGTATTTGAGGGTTTTTGTTTGCCTATCCACCACTTGAGGATTGACCACAAGTTCTTAATAGGATTAAGGTCTGGGGAGTTTCCTCACCATGGACCCAAAATTTTGATGTTTTGTTCCCCGAGCCACTTAGTTATCACTTTTGCCTTATGGCAAGGTGCTCCATCATGCTGGAAAAGCCATTGTTCGTCACCAAACTGTTCTTAGGTGGTTGGGAGAAGTTGCTCTTGGAGGATGTTTAGGTACTATTCTTCATGCGTTCTTAGGCAAAATTGTGAGTGAGCCCACTCCTTTGGCTGAGAAGCAACCCCATACATGAATGGTCTCAGGATGCTTTACTGTTGGCATGACAGAGGACGAAGACTTTTGGAGGATGGCCTGGTATCAAGAAGGGCAGTAATTTAGGTTACATATATAACTTGATGTTGCTACACTATACTAATCCTATAGGTAGATCTAACAATGAACGATGCATCACACAGGAATTGTAATATATGCTTGGAATCATCTGCAGTTTTAATATACTCTGAAATTAAAGCAATAGAGCAAATAAACCATTGGAGATAAAGAAATCCTAGAAGCTTTTTATATAACAGAATGTAATTTTTGACTAGTCAAAGTTACTACTTTGTGCAGATATAATCGCCAAACACACTTGTGGCATTCTTTCTACAATAGAAATCAAATGCAGTTTGGGAAGTTCATCAACAATTTATCACAAATGTTTTCCTCAAGTTCTGATGTAGCTTGGAGGTCTGTTTTTTGGTCACTGTATGATGAAACCTTGACCTACTAGGTGTGGACCAGAGAGAGTATTGCATAGCACTGCAAAATGTTGTGTTAGCCCTTTTAGTTGCCTTTGACTGAGCTCTACTTCATTTACTCCTCATCTGATCTGTAACTAGTGTATTAGCCAGTCAGAACATGGGAATATTCAGTCTCCCAAGGTACTGCAAAAGAGCACCAGACCCTCACACTTCCTCCTCCATGTTTGACAATTCATGTCAGAGGGGTTTATTTAGCTGTTAGTACTCAGCATGTTTTACAAGGACAATGCTTTCAATAGAAAAATCACTTAGTGAAAATGTACAAAAATCCTGCATGATATAGATTAATTGGCCCTTAAGACCACCTTCCAGTCTTCAGCACTGGCGGTGCCTCATGGCTTGGCCAAGCTTGTTTTTCACTGCTGCAGAACAGCAGTAAGTTTTTAACCCCTAACTTGTTCCTGAAAATAGAACTTCTTTTTTTTTTATTGCTACTATTTCAGGTTACTCTCTGGACTTGAATTGCTTACATTTCAATGAAAACTGGAGAGAGAGGCATGTTCTAAAACGCTTGACCTGTAGTATATAATATATGCGATTATCGGTTGCTGTTATTTGCTGCAAATATTGAATTGCGTGACAGGTCTGTTTATTTCTTGAAACCTTTATGTTGTTCAGTAGAAGTGACACTAGTGGTATTTTAGCATAGTTTTGTAAAGGAATTGTACACCTCTATGTCCCCACAGATCCTTTAATGTCACTGAGCCCACCGTGTCTTACAGAAGAGGACCACTCCAGTTTGGAAGCAATCCGAACAATTCACAAACAAATGGATGACGATAATGACGGTGGGATTGAAGTGGAGGAAAGTGTTGAGGTGAGCCCTAGTGAGAGTTTTCCTTTTACTGTAAGATATTTCTAATGGTTGTGATTGCTTGATGCATATTGTATAGTAGAATTTACATCACTCCTGTATTAAACTGGTTGGGTACGGGATCCCGGCAGTCAGAATACCGACAGTGGCCTCCCGACGGTCAGAATCCCGACATAATTCGGCAGACTGCTGTCGGTATTCGGGCATCGGTAATCTGACCGCCGGCACCTTCGGGATGCCGACTACATAACGTATTAAACAGCTATAAAATATTCTTAACTGTAACATCCCTAGTCATTACTGCTTACTGATCATTATATTTTACCATAGTAGTTATGTTAAGACTTGCCTTATCTAGTTTATATACTTTACGTTTTATTTATTCACTACGATAAACAATTTTCACTGTGCTTCATCCCTCCTTTCTCCATTAAATTTAGCTCAGCCGTGCCTTATACTGCCCCAGCCTTTCTCACACACAGCGACCGGACACAGAGTTCTGCAGACTTCTTGCCAGACTGACTTTCTCTTCCTTAAAAGAGAACATACATAATTAAACAAATACATATTGTAATTAAAATTCTATAATATAAGGATATGCCCTTTAATAGCCAGCACATAACTAGGAATGATTTCATTCAGAAATCGTGCATTTGGTCCAATGAGCATTCACTTCTGTGATATATAGCAGTCTATGTACAAAGGATTGGTAAAACCTAAGGATTATTTTGTACAAACTAGCAGTCCAAATAGTCACTTATTTATTTATTTTTTGCTACATATAAACTGGAGTCTAGAACCTTTTTGTAATTTCAATAAATGTGTATGGAACATTTGACAAGTCTGAATATTTCATACAAAAGTGATTTTTTTTTTTTCTTTTTTGCAATAGTTTAAAATCCTCTCATGTTAACATTGCGTTTTGTAATAGATTAAGGGGTCTATGTACTAAGCCAGTGTTGGCTAACCTTGACACTCCAGCTGTTGTGGAACTATATATCCCAGCATGCCCTAATAGCAAAACTGTAGCAGTGCATGCTGGGTTATGTAGTTCCATAACAGCTGGAGTGTCAAGGTTAGCCAACACTGTACTAAGCAGTGAAAAGTGATAAGATGCCAGCCAATCAGCTCCCAACTGTCATCTCACAGGCTGTGTTTCAGAAATGACAGTTGGGAGCTGATTGGCTGGCACCTTAACACTTCCTTATCACTTTTTATTCTGTCTTTTATCACTGCTTAGTACATAGACCCCTAATTATCCTAAGATACACCTATTTTGAAAACCCTTGCTGCTTTTAAGAAGCTTAATGCTGCGATCCTGTGCCTCGGGAACATCTAAGCATGTTCATTTTTTACATTTTTATTTTGCGAGCTCATGACTTGACTCATAGACGGACGCGCTAATGTGATCACACCTGCATTTTCATACGCAACGCAGCTGTGAGACTATGCTAATGTCTGCAAAGACCACCTGAGCATAAAGACCCCACTGCTGCCTTCTTACCTGCATGTGCGACGACTCATACCTGTGTAAATAACATCGGCTCACACTGAGCGGCCATCTTGCCCTTGCAGTGGGTCTCACTAGCCGCAGACTCTGCAGCCCTCCTCTCACGCAGAGGGTTATCATGCTGCCTAGG
The DNA here is from genome assembly GCA_031769625.1 of Taudactylus pleione. NCBI lineage: Eukaryota > Metazoa > Chordata > Amphibia > Anura > Myobatrachidae > Taudactylus > Taudactylus pleione. The sequence continues at coordinate 500,985 of JAUIMM010000300.1, forward strand.
CAATCGCAGTGGCTAATTTATGCACGCCCATGTAACGGCGTTTAAACGTTTCGGCACGCCTGCGTCTTTCTGACCACCCCCGTTACCACCCCCAAATGCTGACCTGTCAATCACTGTGCCATGTATTCCTATGTGCGTCTGTAATCGCAGTGCGAACGCAGCACACACGCAGTGCGACTTATTTGCTTGCACGATAGAAAAACAATTGCTCGATATGCGCATGGAATTGCCATTACGAGTTAGGCCCTCAGTCCACTGTTCCTTAGTACAGTCACCACTGTGCTTACTCAGCTATCTCTGTGTTCACTGATGACCACCATCCAGTGAAGTGTTTCCTTGCTGTAGACATAGGGGATATAACAGACAACCCAGTTTAGGGGCAGTTGGCTGGAATACGGCACAGGCTGACTGCACGGGACGTAAAGCTCCTCATGCCCATAAATGCAACAAGCACAAAGGGAAATAATAATGGTCATAGGCCTTTAGCATTTTCTTCAGCCATTATTTCTGAAGTTTCCTTTGAAGCACCTAAAATATGCACGAGTTATCCTGTGATCTAGGGGTTCTACGGTTATATTCATTTGAATTGCTTTTCCTTATTGACCTTGATACTATGGGAAACTGCTGGGCACAAGTTGTTCATTTGCGTTTGCCATTCTTGTGGGTCTGTCTTGATTCATTATTTCCAGTTGTTTTTCCCGGCCATTATAAGCAGTTCAGTAAAATAATGTGGTGTTCGCGAAAGCTTACAATCTAAAATGTTTTGCTGTAAGCAGCTCTCTGCAGGCAGTGACCGGTAAATTGGAAATTCTTTTCAGATTACTGCAGTGTGGGTTGCCAAGCCTACAATAGGTTCGTTCTTAAGCCTTCCAAATGCGCTTATGGTTTAACATGCCTGCATTACGGAGTTTAATATTAAAGGCGCAGGAAATATTTTGTTAGCAAATTAGATCATTTGTTTCTACTTCAGGGTCCATAGGGTATCCACAGGATACCTTGGGGGTATAGGTGTGACGTCAGTCGCAGGGCACCAAAGAGTTAAGCTTTCAGCCTCCCAGGATGCACTAGGTCCCCCTCCTATACCCCGCCCCCGAGCCAAGGCACCTCAGTTTAGTTTGGTGCCCGGCCGGAGTCGGGTACACCTGTTGGAGTGGGGGCTAGAAGAGCCCCTGAAGCTTTTTCTTCATGCAGCTGTGGCTGCACATCTGGATGAACAGCATGGACAGTCAGTCCTGACGGTGCGGTGCTGCAGGGTGGTCTCTCGCCTATTTAATATATAATTGGTGAGAGGGGTCACATACGTGGTGCCATCATGTCTGAAAGTGATTTTCCCCTCCGGCTACATTGTACCACGTGTAAAGTACAGTTAGCGGAGGGGGAGGGTAGCGCGGAGGGCCTTTGCCGGCAGTGTTTGTCCATGGCGCGGCCTCTTACGGTTACAGCACCGGTACAGGAGCCGCCCTGGGCTTGTTTCGCTCAGGCGCTAACAGCTTTAGTGGGCCAGTTAGCTCCGCAGCCCGCGTTTACTCCGATGGGTTTGTCCCAGCAGTCAGTGGTGTCGTCACCCATGCAGGGTTTCCCACGACAATTGGTGGTACCCCACAGTCTCCCTATTTCCCCGCTCCCGGTTTCTCAGGAGCCAGCGTGGGTTAACTCCCTGACGAGTTCTGTACAGCACTTGTCGGATGTGTTGCAAGGGGAGTCTGTGATGCGGCCTCATAAACGGCCGGTGGCGTCTCTGTCCGCTCCTTATGAGGATGACGAAGGGACGTCTGATGATGGGGAGATTCTGGATCCTTACGATCAGGAACCTCTCCATACTAAGGACGCTGATGCTAAGTCCAAAGTATATATTCCTGGACTTATTTGGGCGGTCCGCACAGCCTTGGTGATTGAGGACTAAGTTCCCCCAGCGGCTAAGTCTAAGTATGCCTTTTTCAAAGACGTGAAGGGCGATGCCACAGTCTTTCCTCTTTCGGGTCAGTTGGTGGACCATTTAGAGGAGGCGTGGAAACAGCCTGGCAAAAGATACCAGCCGCAGCGACGCCTGGCGGTGGCTTATCCGTTCGCGGATAATTATTTTGCTAAGTGGGAATCCCCTCCACAGGTGGATTCTCACGTGACCCGTCTTGTCCGTAGTGCCACATTGCCGATGCCATCCATGTCCTCCCTTAAGGATGCTACGGACCGCAAGGTGGAAATCTGCCTGAAGTCCGCTTATTCCCTTGCGGGGGGGGCAGCATGGCCGGCTATGGCCATTTGCTGGGTTTCCAGAGCGATGGAGCGCTGGGCGGATTCATTAGAGGCTTCTTTTGATTCCGACTGTCCGGCCGAACAGGCGGAGTTGATTGGCAATCTCCGTGATTCGGCCACCTACATCAACGAGGCGGCTCTAGACATTAGTACTCTGGTGTCTAGAATTTCTTCAGCAGCGGTAGCTGCTCGTCGCACCTTGTGGCTGCGATCCTGGAAGGCGGACGCAGATTCCAAGAAGGGTCTGGAAGCGTTGCCGTTTACCGGAGAAGTTCTCTTCGGTCCGGATCTGGATAAGATTGTGGCCACGCTGGCGGCAGCCAAATCGGCTTGTCTCCCGTCGGCCGCTGCTCCTTCTGGTTCTGGACCATCGTCCTTTCGGTCATCTAGGGCCCAGGGCAGGCCCAAACCAAAGTCGTTTCCTCGTAAGGCTGGCCCTAGGAAATCGGTCAAGCCCCGGAAGCAGACATGGAGTACCAGACGTCCGGCCCCCAAGCCAGATGACAAGCCTGCGGCCTGACGGTCCGGGCCTCCCTTTGGGGGATCCCAGGGTGGGAGGCCGCCTGCTGCAGTTCGCCCAGTGTTGGTCGGTCACTACGACAGACACTTGGGTTCTGGAGGTGGTCTCCCACGGGTACGCCCTCTCCTTCCGGCACAGACCCGGCTCGATTCTTCACCACGGGTCTACCATCAGACCGGAACAAGGCTACGGAGCTGCGGAAGGTATTGCACACTATGCTCCAGGCTGGAGTTATAGTGCCTGTTCCATTCTCCCAGAGGGGCCAGGGTTTCTATTCAAATCTTTTTTTGGTACAGAAACCCAATGGGTCGTATCGTCCGATTCTCAACCTCAAAGCACTCAACAAGTCTTTGCGGGTACCGAAGTTTCGGATGGCAGAAGTCCACTCTAATCCCGTCTCGGAGGATTCTGCATCTTGGAGCCTTATTGGACTCGGGACAGCAAAAGATCTTCGTGACGGAGGAAAAGATCTCTGCTTTACAGTCAAGGGTGCGCAGTTGTCTGCACAGCCGCCTTCCTGCAAGCGGGACTAGATCATGGGCTTCGCCTTGCTTCTTTGAAGGTACAGGTTTCGGCCCTGTCTGTCTGGTTTCACCGTAGGATTGCTACAATCCCGGATGTGCGCACCTTTATGCAAGGTGTTGTCCGCATTCAGCCGCCCTTTGTTCCACCTGTGGCGCCTTGGGATTTGGCTGTGGTCCTGAGGGCTCTCCAAGGACCGCCGTTTGAACCACTGGGATCAGTGGATCTTAAATGGCTAACAGCTAAGACTGTTTTCCTTCTGGCTATTGCTTCGGCCAGACGTGTTTCTGAGTTAGGGGCTCTTTCTTGTAGACCCCCTTTCTTGGTTTTTCATGGGAACAGGGCAGTACTCCGCACTCGGCCCGAGTTTCTTCCCAGAGTTGTTTCCCAGTTTCATGTTAACGAGGAAATCGTTGTTCCGGCCTTTAACTCACCGGGTCTTTCCGTGGGTGAGGCCTCTTTGGATGTTGTGCGGGCCTTAAGGACTTATGTTGACCGCACTTCTTCGTTTAGGAAGTCGGACGCTTTGTTCGTCCTCTATGGCTTCCGTAAAAAGGGTTGGCCTGCTTCAAAGCAAACTTTGGCAGCCTGGATCCGTATGGCTATTTCTGAAGCTTATCTTCATGAAGGCCTACCGGTTCCTCCTTCTCTGAAGGCTCATTCCACTAGGTCTGTGGGTCCTTCGTGGGCAGCTCGACGTGGTGCCTCTGCAGTCCAGATCTGCAAGGCTGCTACGTGGTCCTCTGTCCATACCTTTGTGAGGTATTACAGGTTTGATACCTTCGCCTCTCAGGATGCTTCCTTCGGGTGGCGGATTCTCCTTTCTGCACAGGATCGTCCCCACCCTTAAAGGATACTGCTTTGGGACATCCCCAAGGTATCCTGTGGATACCCTATGGACCCTGAAGTAGAAAATATGAGATATGGTAAGAACTTACCCTTGTTATCTCAATTTCTACGAAGTCCATAGGGTTCCACAGGACTCCCGCCCTGTCGCACCTGTGCTGCAGATGGGCTTTGCTCTGGTCACCGGTTTTCCGTCTCCCTCTGGTGAGAATGTGATTCTTGTATGTGTCCAGATCTTTGTTCTCTCTCTTCCTTCTCCTCCTCCGGCCTATGGCTTGGTAACTAACTGAGGTGCCTTGGCTCGGGGGCGGGGTATAGGAGGGGGACCTAGTGCATCCTGGGAGGCTGAAAGCTTAACTCTTTGGTGCCCTGCGACTGACGTCACACCTATACCCCCAAGGTATCCTGTGGAACCCTATGGACTTCGTTGAAATAGAGATAACAAGGGTAAGTTCTTACCATATCTCATATTTTTTGTTATGGTATCTTTAGATTGCTATATTGGAGACAAGGGTTTGTCATTCATTAACATTTATTGGCTTCTCAGAAAATAAAATGCACTGCTAATTTATTTTTAACAAATTATGGAAGGCTTGATATTCAGTTGCAGGTTTTTTGGCTGAATCTCTTTGAGAACAAATTCATTGTTGTCATTTCCCATACTGCACATTAAAAGTGAATTGTGTGTTGCAAATGTTAAGTTTCTTTCATGCTAAGCTATGTTCTGTGCAGGATGCGGTCCGCATGTCCACTATCACACTGACAGTTATGATGTTGACATCTGCAGATGATGACATTATAGATATCGACAAGTGTAAATGCCGTCATTTTCGCCAAATGCCGACATTATGTTTAGGGTTAGGGGTATGGACATCCTTACCTCTGCAACCTCAGGCTCTAGTGGCAAGTTGCTGCTAATGCCGCAAAACTGAAACTAAAGCTGGAACATTAGCCCTCTGGTTAGGGTTATGGTACTTTATGCTGGAACAGCCACATTGTCGATTGTTATGTCGACATTTCAGTACCCACATGCACAGACATTTAGCCTGCACCGATATGCTGAACACTGGATTAGAGGGAGACCATTTTATAGTTAGGGAGATTCAATTCTCTGCTATTGCCGCAATGTGCCTCCTAGAATCAACAATCAGGCGAGTGCACTTTGGGAACAGTACCATTGCTAATTCTCCGCAGGTAAATTAGCATTGTTTGGTTACCGTAATGTAGGGTGATGTGCGCAGCCAAACCTCACCACAACACATGGCCGAGAATTTGTCTCCTTGTAGAGTATTTATTGCTGCACGTATTTTATGTTGCATCGTACTTTATTAAAATGTAATTGTTCTGAAACCTAAAAGTACCCCTGATTTATTGCACTTATATCCTGCAGCACATAACCTACATGGTGACTTTTATTCTTTTGTATAAATGTACAGCTTTCATTATTTTGTTAAATACATTTCAAAAACAAAAAGTTTCTTTTTTCCTAGTTAAAATAAATGGTGTACACCAGTGGTTCTCAAACTCTGTCCTCAGGGCCCCACACAGGTCACGTTTTCCAGGTCACCCAGCAAGTGCTCAGGTGTAATCATTACTCACTGATGCATTTTAAAAGATCCACAAGTGGAGCCAGTGAGGAGACCTGGAAAACGTGCACTGTTGGGGTTCTGAGGGCAGAGTTTGAGAACCTGTGGTGTACACTACTGATGCTACTATTTACAATGACAGAGAATTACCTGCATTTGTAAATAACTGTATAAATGAGGTCACTAGTAACCCTTTAACAACATTTAATATTAGACACATTGAATAAATCTATAAATATTACTATGGTGTCGGTCCTGTGTAACTTTCATTTTTGAGGTGCCTTTGAATGTGCACAGCTCTATTCAGTCTTCATCTACGCATCTGATCTGTGACTAGTGTATTATCCTGCCAGGACATGGGGATATTCCCAGCCTCCCAAGGTACTGCTCTTTATGGCAGTGTAATTAGTGAGGCAAGGCTGCAGGAAGCCACAGATGGCCCCATGGCTCCTGATACCAGGCTCCTCTGCTGATGCAGCAGGGAGGTTTGGGTTGAACATAACTGTGTGTGAATTCACCTTCATACATTCAGTGTATTTTGGTACTTTGCCCACATTTGATGTCCTTCTTCAATGTGCATTTATTTCTTCTGTCATGCCTCATCATGACTTTATGATTAATTCAGTCAGCTCATAGTTCACCAAATTCTTTTAGGACAAACTATTTTCTCCTTTTAAGTACATCAAACACTGCCGATTGTGTAGAATGGGCCGTAATGTGTTTTCATTGCAGCAGCTATGCTTCTGGATCATTGAAGTCCAGACATTGTTTTTGTTTTTTTTTAAACTTTAGAAATTATAGTTTGTCATTTATGTTGCTAAGACATGGAATTGAACTATATAATCTACTTTTTTTGTTTTTTTTGTTTTAAGTTCTGTGCCATAATCATCAATCTAGCTTTATTTCCCAATGGGTAAAGTTTATTTTTTGGCTTGTTAATAAGACAAAAAGTCTGGTATCACACGTGGATGTCCTTGATAATCAGTCAAGATAATGAAGTGACATTTGCTGTGTGAATACAGTGAGTTCTAAATAAAACTACAGAAGTCAAAGTAATGTCAGGTGCAGATGGACATCCGAGAAATTAGAAATTAATGTACACAACATATAGTCATTTATTGGAGGTTTTTATGTGCCGTGATGATTAGAAATATGTAACTTGTATGATTAAATCAGCATTTTGTAATCTTTGCAGGACTTTGAAATTCATAGTTATTTATGTAACCACTCTATTGTGATAGGTAGGTATATATATATCTGTAAATAATACATAGGAAATAACTACAGTGCCTTACAAAAGTGTTCACCCCCCTTGGCTTTTTACCTTTTTTGTTACATCACAACCTGTAATTTTTTTTTTATCTGAATTTTATGTGATGGAACTGCACAAAATAGTCTAATTTGGTGAAGTGAAATGAGAAAAATATATATAAAAAAGAATCTTTATAAATAAAATTCTGAAAATTGGCATGTGCATATGTAATCACCCCCTTTGCTATGAAGCCCCTCAAAAGTTATGGTGCAACCAATTCCCTTCAGAAGTCACATAATTAGTGAAATGAAGTCCACCTGTGTGAAATCTAAGTGTCACATGATTTGTCAGTATAAACACACCTTTTCTGAAAGGCCCCAGAGGCTGCAACACCACTAAGCAAGAGGCATCACACCATGAAGACCAAGGAGCTCTCCAAACAAGTCAGGAACCAAGTTGTTGAGAAGTACAATTCTGGGTTGGGTTATAAATAAATATCCAAATCTTTGATGATCCCCCGGTGCACCATCAAATCCATCATCTTCAAATGGAAAGAACATGGTGCCAAAACAAACCTGCCAAGAGAGGGCCGTGTACCAAAACTCACAGACCGGGCAAGGAGGGCATTAATCAGAGAGGCAGCACAGAGACCAAAGGTAACCCTGAAGGAGCTGCAGAGTTCCACAGCAGAGACTGATGTATCTGTGCATGTGACCACAATAAGCCATACACTCCATAGAGCTGGGCTTTATGCAAGAGTGGCCAGAAAAAAGCCATTACTTAGTGATAAGAATACACGATTTGAGTTTGCCAAAAGGCATGTCTAAGGCTCTCCAAATGTATGGAGGAAGGTGCTCTGGTCAGATGCGACTAAAATTTAACTTTTCAGCCACCAAGGAAAACGCTATGTCTGGCGCAAACCCAACACATCCCATCACCCCAAGAACACTATCCCCACAGTGAAACATGGTGGTGGCAGCATCATGCTGTGGGGATGTTTTTCAGCCGCAGGGACTGGGAAACTGATTTGAGTCGAGGGAAAGATGGATGGTGCTAATACAGGGATATTTTTGAGCAACACCTGTTTCAGTCTGCCTGTGATTTGAGACTGGGGTGGAGGTTCACCTTCCAGTAGGACAATGACCTGAAGCATACTGCTAAAGCAACACTCGAGTGGTTTAAGTAGAAACATTTAAATGTGTTGGAATGGCCTAGTCAAAGCCCAGATCTCAATCCAATTGAGAATCTGTGGTCAGACTTGAAGATTGCTGTTCACAAGCGGAAACCATCCAACATGAAGGAGCTGGAGCAGTTTTGCCTTGAGGAATGGGCAAAATTCCCAGGGGCAAGATGTGGCAAGCTCATAGAGACTTATCCAAAGCGACTTGCAGCTGTAATTGCCGCAAAAGGTGGCTCAACAAAGTACTGACTTTAGGGGGGGTGAATAATTATGCACGCTGAAGTTTTCTGTTATGTTGTCCTAAATGTTGTTTGATTCACAATATAAAAAAAAAACTCAGCTTCACAGTTGTAGGCATGTTCTGTGAATGAAATGATGCACACCTTCAAGCAATCCATTTTAATTCCAGGTTATGCGGCAACAAAACATGAAAAATGCAAAGGCGGGTGAATACCTTTGCAAGGCACTGTAGCTGGGTTTTATCCCGTTGGCTGCTAATGAGATTCCTAAATCACCCTGCTCAATGTTTCCAGGACTGAACAAGTCCTTTCTTATGTAACCGCTTATTAGACTGTGTGGTACGTCTCTGTTGTAAGTGTTGTTTTGTCCATTAATTACTTTTATCAGAGCTGTGGGTCACATTTTTACCTATGCAAATATAGTGCATAATAAAATACACCTGTTCAAATGTTTCTGTATATGCAAACATTTCCCTTGCTAAAATAAACTAGTTGTTAAACCCGTTGGCAGCCATTTTCAAGGTTTCTATTTCAAGACTATTGTGAGCCGAGTCTTTTCCTTGTACTGTATAGAAAGTACATTTGCAAAGGCAGAATCTCTATTCTACTGTAATATTTCCACTCATCAGACCCAGATTGGTGCGGGCCAGCAAATGAGCCATTGAATACTAAGGGCCGGATTCAATTAGCTGTGAAAAGCCGAGAGTCGCCTGTTTTGAGGCAAAGTTTTCACCTACTTACACAATGCGTGATCTTGCTATTCGCCCTATCGGATTGTAAAACAGGCAAAAACGCATATGTGCGAATAGCGAAACTATCGAAAAGACAGGTTCTTTTGGAGAAATCAGTATGTACTCCCCTAAAAATCCTAACTGATGTGTCGAATCAATATAGAAGTGTATTAATAGCCCTAATAAAAGTAATTAGGGATATTATATTCAGTCAAAGGGCTGTTATAATATATTTGCATAAGTGTGGCAAAATTATATAAAGCAATGTCTTTTGTGAAAAATTATTGTTGTAGTTAATTTTGGGGTAAATGTGTACTAGTATATTTATGGGTCTCTAAAATGTATTAGAAAAATCTTTTAAAAATACACCTGCTGCAACCCTAAAAACACCTGTCCCATCCATGCAGCACCCAGAAATACCCGACCCAATACTTACAACCCATTTTCACCCCATAAAATAATATGCCTTTTTTAGGGGGTATTCAGAGTGTATGTATGTGTATATATATATATATATATATATCTATATCTGTGTGTATATATATATATATATATATATATATCTCTATATCTAGATGACTGCGAGAAGCAGTAGTACTGTGTGCTGTTTCCTCTTCGTTTTGTCACTTTTCTGATTGACGTGAGAAATGTCCCATTAAACATCATGCACAACTTATGTGTACTGACTAGTAATGTCTGCCAGTAAGAATGCTGCAGTTCCCTCTCTGTTATGATTCATCCACTTGTTTGGGAGTCAGAGATCCTGGTTGGCAGGATTTTTGACATTCTCTAGAGTCGACTAATAAAGTAGATGTAATGGTCATTGCCTGTATTACTTTCTGCTAATGCCTCATTTTGTGCCGGAGAACGCAGTGCTCGTATAAAGCCTGCTGTTCCTCAATTGGCAAACTTGAAGCCTATTGGCTGATCTGATGAATTGCCAGTCTTTCACACTCCCCATGGCATTCATTACCTATGAAAGTAGGTGGTAAAGGGAATTCAATGATAAGGATGGCACATGGTGATGGCAAACCGCCTCATATAGAACAGATTCAGTAATGGGATGTACTTTATATCCCGGCGGTCGGGATAGAATACCGACCACTGGCATCCCAACGCTAAGTATTGGGGTCAGAGTTAGGCACTAGGGGGAGGCTTAAGTTTAGGCTACGGGGGGTGGAGGGTCAGGGTTAGGCTGTGGGGGTTAGGCTGTGGGGCGGGGGCTTAGGCTACGGGGGGGTGGTTATGATTAGACTGCAGGAAAGGAGGGTTAGTTTAGGAGTAGGGGTTCGTGTTAGGGTAAGTATACTTACCTGCAGGTGTCGGTATCATAACCCTGTCGGGATGCTGACGTCAGGATTCATAACGCTGTGATCCTGAGCGCCAGCATACTGAACCCAATCCCACGTAATGCCTAGTTAGTTCAGAATTGCAAGTGTCCTTCTGTGTAAGAATGAAAGCAATGTTCTCTTGTGCTCAGTCCCCGTGCCCGTGTTCTAAGAAAGCTAATACGTTTGAAATGTTGATACATGTTTTCTTTCAGACTCATTTGATATCAGTTGACTCCACAAGTTTGGTTTAGGACTCATTCAGGCAGAGTATGTACTGGGAAAATGGCTAAAAAAGCAAATGCACCATTTACATATATTTTTAACATCTGATACGTGTGAGCCCTAAACACTCCTCAGAACGTTATGTATTCCTGTGCCCTGAAGCATGAAGTGTATCAGCCTGGGATAATGGGGGGGACAGCAGTTATACTAATGCAGTGGTTCTCAAACTCTGTCCTCAGGACCCCACACAGTGCACGTTTTCCAGGTCACCCAGCAGGTGCACAGGTGTATTCATTACTCACTGACACATTTTGAAAGATCCACAAGTGTAGCTAATTATATCACTTGTGATTCTGTGAGGAGACTAGGAAAACATGCACTGTTTGGGGTCCTGAGGACCAAGTTTGAGAACCTGTGTAGTAGTGTTTGCTGTGTAGCACCATTTCACTGAGACATTGCTCATTCAATTTTGCATTCCTCTGCACCGTACATGTGTTGTCCCTCTATAGAACGTGCCATGCTAGTTCTACAGCCAATATGGTTTCATAATATTCAGTAACTTTTTGGATGCTAAACTGAAGCTCTTTATTTTACTTATTTTTATTTTAGTGACCATTGCAAATGTCACTTTCACGAAGGCTTCATGAACCATGTTACCAATGCTTGACATTATGCTCGGTATTTAAGGCGCTTCTGCATGACCTTGAATGCATTTTGTGATATTAAACTATTATTTTGGTTTCCCTTTCATGCTTCCCAGCTAGCTACAAAGTAAGTTTTCATTGTGTGTATGTGCTGTACATGTCCATGCTCACTTGTGTATTGTTACACATGGTTCCTCACTGCATAATACAAACTGTTTTTTTTTATTGGTTAATCACTTCCAGGTTTCATAAACAGCAGAATTGGGTACAGTTTATACACAAGACTCATTTTACGTGCCAAATCCTTCTAGAAATTGCCATTAAAAAGCAAATGAATCTCAAATTTAAAGATTTATAATATTTGCAGACTGTTAATTCATCCCTAAATGGCTGCCTTGGTGTTGCGTACGTTAGTCTGATATAGGAATACTGATGTACTACCATTAAGTTGATAAAATTGTAGTGAGAAGAATGGTAACTTGCAATTGCTCAATCCTATTAGCCCTGAATCTGCATGCAGCTATATTGTGTACAAAAATCTGCAAGATTGGGCCGCGGGTGGGGCAACTGGCACCTAACCGGGATCAAGCCCGAGGGGTCAGTATCATGCATACACATTTCCTAGCAGGAAAAGTTTCTTAATTATATCGATAGACAGAGGTCTTAGTTTCTATTATGAAGCTACGGATGGGATACAGGAAGTAGTCAGCAGTGCACCACCTTCATTAGGCAGCTACAGTATATATTTCAGCTACCGGTCTAGCAAACAGTGAAATATAGAATTCCTGTTTATTCAAATGATAGGACTGTAAACATTATTCTGAGGATTATATTAACAATACTATTTTAAGTGTTGTTGGATATAAATGTTACTGCAAGAAAAACATCAGTATTTCCATATAATCTCATAAATTGATACATAGTATTGTCTCTATAATTAGCTTCTCTTGTTAAAGACCTTTATTATAATTCAGTCTTTTGTAATGAAAACTGAGTGTCCTATACCTTTATATGGTCTAATATCTGTGACTGGGAACTCTTGCACCACATTTACAGAATATCGTAGGAGGATGTTTCCGTCTGCTACTAGAACGTAGTAGTTGGTGATATGATACAGAGACAGCCTCTGCATGTCAGATGGTTTCCTGTTTTTGCTGCTGTTAATATTTTCATACTTAGTTTTGCATAAGTGCTATTGATCTTTATGTGGCCGGTAATGCTTCAGAAATGTGCATCAGCATTACCTTGTGTGCAATATTACCTTTTTATTCCTGTTAATGGGGTTTGGATTCAGTAAGCCTATGCAAACAGGGTTTATTCAATTCTGTAGTCCTAGGAGCAGTAATCGTAATGATAAAAATTGCTTGAAACCTGGATCAGATAATATCGGCTGGCTGGTGAAGTAGTCACTCATGTAAGCACAAATTCTTCACTCACAGTTGCTGGTTCTGTGTCTCACAGTGTGCAATTATAGGGGGATAAAAACTTCTACCAATATAACTTAGAAATAACAAATTAATCTGCAAAATCCAGGTAAAACCATTATAATAAAAATTAAATTTAAAAAAAAAAATTTAGAAGCATGTTCCCATTTAATATAAATGCCTTAGACCATTTTCCATTCCTTATTAGATGGCGGACATTGCTTATGAAGTATGCAAAGCCCATGTTTTAAGACCGGAAATAAGAGGCTCAGATTTTTATCCAAAGTATTCAGTGGAGCTCTGTAAATATTATAATAAATTCGATTACATCAAGACAATGCACCTGCGGGATAGAAGCAATGGTGGCGCTGTCATTAGATCATGAAATTGAGGAAGGTGAAGCTATTCAGGAGCGGAAAGACTCTCAACTCAATCTTGGACATGTTAAATTGAAGAAAGTACTGGGACATCAAGAGGAAACAGCAAGAGACAGCTGGAGAGAAGTGAGTAGAAAGGTGGTGAGGTAGATCTGCGTATCATTATTGTAGAAATTATATTAGAGGCTAAAAGAGCTGATGAACTCAAAGGACATATAAATGGAAAATAGAAGCAGTCCAAGAACACAACCTTGGGGGAACACCTACTTGTAGTGGAAGTAAGGGAGAAGTGGAAACGGTAGAGGAGACAGAAAACAAGAGTGGTCAGAGGTGGACAGCCAGGTGAGGGCAGTTGCAGACAGTGAAGGATATCCAGGAGGGAGAGTGTGGTACACAGCATCGAAAGCAGCAGAGAGGTCAAGGAGGAGTGACTTCTAGATTTGGCAGCAGGAAGGTCATTGCTGACTTTTTTGTGAGGAAAGGTTCTGTGGAGTGGAGAGGAAGAAAGCCAGAGTGATTGGGTCAAGGAGGGAGGGGGGAAAAAGAAAGGTGTATACAACTGCCTGATCAATCTACTCAAGGAGCTTGGCAGTAGGGATGAGTAGAGAGATAGAGAGAGGTTCAAGATCAAGAGTGGGTTCTTTTTTTTTTTTTTTAATCAAGGGAGGAGACCAGGACATGCTTGAAGAGGGGACAGTTTGAAGAGGTTGGCAAGATGGGAAATGGCAACAAGAGAGAGGGGATTGGGTTAAGGGGTGAGGTGGATGGGTGCGAAGACTGGATTAGGGCCAAGACTTAATCTACAGATACTGCGGAGAATGAAGGCAGAGTTTGTAAAATGGATGAGGAAGGTGGGGAGAGGCTGACTGGTAAAGAAGAGGGCGGGATGACAAGCGTCTGCTGAGATGTGATTTCCTGAAGGATGGATCCAATCTTTGATGTAAAATGGGTAGTGATTGAGGAGGGTTTGGGGGGAGGGTAGATAGAGTTTAAAATGGCAGAGATATAACAGGTTTTGGAGAACTGGGTACAGATAAGTGTTTTGAAATATAACTGTTTAAAGAGAGAAAGGGCAGCACTGTAGGTCGAGAGCATATATTGGAAATGGAAGAAGTCTGCATTGGAGCAGTATTTCCTCCACTGTCGCCCTGCTGTTCAAAAACACTTTTGCAGTATCTGGTTAGTTTGTAATCCCAAGGTTGAGGAGTGAATCTATGAAGGCGAGTAGTGGTAGAGCAGAAGTAAGGGAGCCATTCCTGGGTGTTAAGTGCTTAGACCACGTTGGAGCTATGGCGCATCACCCTATCTTATTGCAAGTGCACATCTGCACATCATTCATAAATACTACAAGCTAGATATCCGCATGTTCCTATGTGTGACACATTACTGCTCATACTCTGTAATTAATTAGGTCTGGAGGCCATTCTCTTGTTTTGCTATTATAGGAGCTAGTAGTAATTGCGTATGTGCTAGAATATCCAAAAGCAGGGTAATGTGGACCACCGTCTCACTACACTAAGAGTACAATTCTTATTCTGCCCATGCCCTTCCTTAGTAGCCAATTATAATGAACAATATTTCAATATAGATAATTTTAATACTTTAGAATAAAAATGTTGATATAAGTGTCACACAAGATAACTCGTATGCTCCTCAAACGCCGTTTTATATACCTGTGGGTTCTAGTTGGCAAGCACTTTCTTTTACCTAAAATGTACGGCAACTGGGATCGATTTAGTTAGGTTAGAATTTACTGTTGATGTTCCTAAAGTGTTCTTAATTTCTCAATTTGTTTAGTCCATAATGAGAATCTTAGGGGAAAAACAATTAGGCGGGGGTTTACCCATCAGCTAATTTAATGCCCTGCCGTGTTAGTCCCTCGCGGTAAGCCTCAGGAGCTGTGAGGAAAAATCTGTGTAAAAAAAATGCAGACTCCAGCACTTTGCTGCTTGGGGAAAATGCTGATTAATTGAATAGCTCCGGGTAAGAAACCCCTAACTATTCCCCGTGTGACAATCCCCGCACCTAATTGAATTTTTCCCCCTAAAAGGTAAATTACACCTTGCAGTGATTACAACTAAATAGACTACCAGGCTCCTTACTCGACATTTCATATTGGTCTTTTGCATATTATGACGTAGACTTGGGACTATCATTTCTCTTGACTGGACTCTGGGTGTGGGGGATAGGTAACAGGTTCTGGTTTTATGGAACTGGGAGTATTTCGGAGAGAGTGTCGCTAAATATAAAGCTGGTTCAGCCGTATAACTGCTTGCTACTGTAAATGTAGCAGCAATCTCGCTGAAGTCCTGCCATTTCCATAATATCGGAACCTATTACATCAACCTCTTAGCCTTCTTACAGACAATAACCTGCTCACTCACAATTTCAGGTGTATTTACATCGCCATTGGACGCCACTTACACCCTGTTTGCAGATTCACTTAAATGGCAGAAGCAAAAGATGTTTATGTAATAGGCTTTTCATGCAAGTCACTTACTTATTGTAATTGAATACACTGTTCGGGACTTTGTTTCAATAAATGTTTAATGTTATATTGAATCCACTGTATAATTTTATTAGCTCATTCATCACTTATTCCAAATGAAAGGAGACTGGCTGAATATAGCTTGTCTGGCTGTCGCTGGCGACACTAAATATGAGAAGTTAAACATCCATTAACATTTAAATGTGCCATCAAAAAATAGGTGTCCTATTTATACATATATTGACACAGGCTAGTTCTATAAAGGGGGCTTCTCCATCCAAAGCACACCACCCCTCCAAAACCTAGATGTTCATGGATTTATTTGTGTATTTTTCTATTTTTTTGTTTGTTTGGAGATATTGCTCAGCATTCTATAAAATGTTGTTTGCAAGAGATTAGAGAACATAATGAAGACCATTGTGCACATCAGAAGATCACATACTCTTGTCGAGTTCAGTCATTAAACTTGATTGTGTGCCATTACCAAATATGTGCAAAATAAAAAAAACATTTTGACTACGGAGTATATTATTGAATTACCATTTGTAAGGCTTTTTATCAGATTTTAAAGTTTTATTTATTTTTTAAACACCTGCTTTTGTCCACTTGATGCTCTTAAGGTGCCCACACACATAGCGATTTTTTTTTTTTTTTGGTCCCGATCTGGCCGGTTCTGACACATTGGAACGACAGGGTAAAAAATGCCCAAATCGTGAGTCCCCACTCTCGATCACGATGCGATGCGCGCCCCCGCTGGTCACACATCGCATCTTCAGATCTGCCGTGCAGTACTGAGACATTGCTAGAAATATATAACTGAAATAAAACTATAGTATTTGATGACAAAATTGCAGTTTATGCAAAACTGTCACCTTCTGCGCTGTTTGTATAGGGTAATGGTTGTACAAGTTTGGTTACAGAATTACTTGGGACCACTCAATGCTGACAACCTGTTCAGATTCTAAATGACCAGTACAATTAGAAGTGATGGTTGCAGTTATTTGCACAGCGTTCCCGTCAACCAGCAGTCACAAACACAACAGATTTTAGTTTGCATAGAGGTTTATTGAAACTCTGCTATGCTCCGTTACTGTAATTCTCTGTATTGTTTGCACCGAACTGAGTTACACTGATAAATGATTATGCTTCATGGCCACATTGGTATAGAGCGAACATGAACTCCTGGAGCACTGCTCTGCGATGTGTATTGAAAAAGAAAGAAAGCGATTACCTCTTCCCTGGGGTGCCACAGCCAGCAGGAGAGGCAATAATTCTTCCTTGCAATGCATAACAAAGTGGGCCCACGGTTTGCTGGTATATGTGTAGTGCAGAGGTGAGAGAAGACCTTCCAGGTAATCTTTCTGACACACAATACATCTTTCATCTGTACCATTTTTAAGGGGGGGGGGGGAATTCATTTAAACCTGATATTTTTTCGGGCGAATAAAATAGGATTTTAGTGCTTGAATTGCCTTCAGGCAGCTTATCCACTGGGCGATTCACACTAAAAACAAAACAAACAAAAAAAAAAAAAAATATATATATATATATATATATATACATATATATATATATAATGTGTATGTGTGTGTATCGCCCAGTGTACAAACACGACTGGTAAATGAACATTTTCTGGTTTAATCCAGTAATCTTCAATTTTAGTGCATACAATTTTAAGGCCCCCATGCACGGTGCGATATAGCAGCCGATCCAACGGTTTGGAACAATATCGCTGCTATATCGACCAGTGTGCGCTCCCATGGGATTGTATATCGCTTCTCCAGATCTTTCTACATGTTCAGTTGATCTGGGGGAGCGATGTATGATCCCATGCAGCGCTATATGGGTAAGGGAGGGGGTTGCCAGCATTTTGGACGGTCGGCCACCGGATCAGCCGGCTCATCGCAAGGTGCATATCGCACCATGTATGGGGGCCTTTAGATTAGATCTATTGAATGTGTTGTCATTTCTACACCTCTTGTTTTTTGGTTGTAAAATGTTAACTATTCCTTCATTCTTTAAACCAAAAAAAAAAGTAATTGGACACGGACAGCAAATAGATCAATAAGATTTTATTGACGTCAGTACTTTGTAGATCCACCACGTGCAGTGATTACTGTAGACACCCTTCTTGGCAAACTGCTCACAAGCTCATGGACAACAGCAGGCGGTATGTTTTGCCATTACGCCTTAACTACAGTGACCAACTGTGACACTGAAGAAGGTTGAGTCGGCAAAGACCGCACCAGTCACTCCAATGTGTCCCAAAGGTTCTCAATGGGGTTAAGATCTGGTCTCTAATCTGCCCAGTCCATCCGGATTACCGAATTTTCTGTATACCAGTCCATAGTCTCCCTGGATACATGACGGGTGGCATTATCATCCTGAAAAAAACATATTTGTTGTTTCCATAGAATTGCAAGTGCATGGGCCTCCCTACCAAGTGTTCTTGTCAAAACCGCCCCATGAGTGGCCATTTGGAACTCATGTGCACTGGTATGCATGGGACCATTTCACTTGAGCGGGGGGTATCCAATCACTTTTGTCTACATAAAAAAATTCTCATGTCTTTTGTATCCTGTCAAAAGTAGAATTTATCGGTGTGTGAAATGAAAAGTAATATGTCAGACATGTCTCCCCTGTGATGTTTACAGAACAAGCTGAAATAGGCAGGCCTGTGAGATGAGTTTTATGGAAAATGGATATCATTGTGTGTATATATTCTTCAAAAGCTAAACCACCTTTCAATTTGCCATATTTATTACCCTATTTACGGATTGGGTATGATATGTTGACAGTCATAATGTGTATGTTGACCATGTCATCATTCATCATGCAGACAGTGATGAAATGTCAACATGTTGGATTGTTGGTGGCCCCGCAGTCACTTACCTGCTCCCACCAGCTCCAGAGGCGTCCTCTGGGTCCTGGCGGTCATGTGACACTGACTCCAGGGTCAAGTATCCAATCCTCTTGCATTTGGGTGAGTATTTCTCCACTATCGCAAACCCTCCCTCACTTTCCTAACCCCCACACCCACGCCGCAGCCTGACTTTCTAATATCAACATTCTGACATTTCACCTGACCACATTGAGAATTGCCTGTCAATATTTTAACAATGTTGACATGATTGTTGACATTGTGGTGCCGACATAATAAATGCTCCTTGGGCAGAGCACCAGTTTCTGACAGTTGATGGTTACAGGCACAGTGCTTGTTCCAGGGTCTGGCCAGCTGGTAATTACAGGCACAGTGCTTGTTCCAGGGTCTGGCCAGCTGGTAATTACAGGCACAGTGCTTGTTCCAGGGTCTTTCCAGCTGGTAATTACAGGCACAGTGCTTGTTCCAGGGTCTTTCCAGCTGGTAATTACAGGCACAGTGCTTGTTCCGGGGTCTGGCCAGCTGGTAATTACAGGCACAGTGCTTGTTCCGGGGTCTGGCCAGCTGGTACTTACAGGCACAGTGCTTGTTCCGGGGTCTGGCCAGTTGGTAATGACAGGCACAGTGCTTGTTCCGGGGTCTGGCCAGTTGGTATTGACAGGCACAGTGCTTGTTCCGGGGTCTGGCCAGTTGGTAATGACAGGCACAGTGCTTGTTCCGGGGTCTGGCCAGTTGGTAATTACAGGCACTGACTTACCAGCAGCTGTTAGATCACTGTTGGCTTTCTAATGAATTTTGAATTAAGTAAATGATGGAACAATTAGCATTCCAAAAAATATATAAATCAAACACTGCATCAGAAAAAAACAAGTAAAATGCACTTAAAAAAAATCCCATTTATGATTCGTAGCTAAAAAAAAAAAAAATAATTTCAAGCATCCTTCCTTCACTTCCTGAGCACGGGGGATTTCCCCAGATTTACTGTTGGAGGTGATGGAACAGTCTGTGGCCAGTACAATTTGAATGGTGCATCCTAGCAAACTCATCTGAATGTTTCAATCACTTATATAATTATCTAAGTAAGTTTGTACCTAATTTCTCAGGTTACCTAGACATCGGCCAGTAAATACCACTGTATTAGTTTGTACGAATAAGATTTACTACTGTTGATTTATAGAATTCCTTCTAATACAACTGTGATTTATTTCAAGCAAGAGTTTATCATCCTACCAATAAAGATCAGTTTGGCGCTGCCCTACAGACATGTTTTCATTATGTTTGTTGTTTTTTTTGTTTTTGTGTGGTTTAACACGTATTGATAATGTTATTAATCGTAGTAGAGAAGTTTTCATGACTTGTGATTGTTGGGCATATTTGCTGCTGTTACAGCTGCTAGTTTGTAGATGGAATTGAGTGGGTCTTTCTTTCCTCACTAAAGTGAATGCATTGCAATGTTTTACAGTTCCTGCGGGAAGACATGAACTACAAGGACGCCTCGCACAAGCACAACCACTTGCACAGAGAAGACAAACACATCACCGTGGAGGATCTGTGGAAGAGGTGGAAAACATCTGAAGGTGAATTAGGACAGCCCTTTTCTGTTCTGTATGGAAATACTAGTACTGTATGTACTGTCATTATTTACTTCTATGTATTTCTTCCTATTTAAAATCCGGGTCTATGAAGGACAGCCTTTTATTTATATGTAATCCACAGATGATCTTTTCTGTTTATCTGCCTACGATATTCAGTATAAACATGTATTTTATCTAATTCATTTTACTCATAAGAGGTAGTTTGTGTGAGTTGTATCACTTTATTGAAAACACTATGGGTATAGATGCCCATTATATCCATTAGGTATAATGGGCATCGGCTTGAAGTGTCTTAGATTATTGTGTGCAGTATTTTCAATTGTGTTTTTTTTTTTTAATTTGATGAGTTTGTGACCAGTATCCTTATAGGGGGTTGGGTATGGGATGCCGGCAGGCGGGCTCCTGGCTGTCAGAATACAGACACCGGCATCCCGACAGGGCTAGCATACCAACGCCTTTTTGCCTGCAGCCTTCTCGTCACAACTTCCTTCCTGATGGTTTGAGCACATGAATCGCGTCTAAGAAAAAAGAAACCATCTTGTATTTCTTCTCTTCCTCTATTACTTCTCCCATTTCCTGAAATCCTATAATCCCTACAATCCTTATACATATCCTGAACGCCGCAAAATATATTATGGCTGCATTTTGGAGAAACTATACAGAACACATGAACTAAAGTTATTACATCTAGCAGGCAGATCTATTGTATGGAATCAATTATATGGAATCAATTACCAGCGTTGTCCATGACTCGTATTGTAGATGTATAGATGTGTGTTCCTCTTGGACTCCATATATTGAGCTCACACCCTAAAGATTAATAACACGACTTGTCTCCTGAAACTCTAAATTATCTAACTAGATAATGAAACTCTTAACAATTCAACTGCAAATATTCCACCTCCGCGTTTACTTTTTCCCTTTCTCTTAAGTCACTTTGTGCAAACTTTATGCCATGGCTGTCTCTGTGTTTCACTTGTGCAGGGTTCTCTGCGGAAGGAACTGTACTGCTTTCAGTACCTGTATATGAGTTTTGTAGTAGTCTTTGCTCACCTGTGTGGTTAAAGGATATCACACTCTATCTACGTGAAAAGTTTTGTAGAAAACTAGACCCAAGAAAAAAAAATGACCACATGGGGTAACACCCATCTCTTCATCACTTACCTGGTGGTGTTGGGTCAGTGTAACCACGTAAAGCTGTGCTTTCACTGACACTGCTGCATCTGATTTGAACGTGTCTGATCACCTACTGGCGGCAGCTGGAAGGCAATGTTCTGCCAGATGCTGGGCACTTCCCCCTCGTGTCCCTCCCCCCAGTCTTCTCCTCCAAGCCTAGGTATAGAGGGGCATTCCCTCCCGGCTTGGCCTGACTGCAGCCACACCTTTTCTTCTCCCATGCAGCAGTGATCATTAACAGCCACCGCCTGCTGCTGGCTTCCTTTCTTCTATGAAGTCCTGCAAGGAGTGTATGCAGGGCTGTATCTAGGGGTTTGCGAGCGGTGCCCTCGCACAGACTGCAGGGCTCTGTGGGTGGTTCCGTCGCCCATTGCCCTTGCTTCTGGCCATGCACACTGCAGCCTGTACATCCTTTAGGAAAATCCTCAGGACCCCCCGGGCAATGTTGTACTTGCTGGCAAGTCGAGCTCCCTTGGCATGACGTTATTCGGTCAGGGGTGTGGCTGGCACAAAGCGCAGTGGCAGCTAGATAACCACTGAGCGTATGTAATGCAGTACAAAAAAGTTTACTGTGTTAAATATACACATTCACGCACATGTATAAACAAAGTAAAGTCTGTCTTTATTTGTATAAAACTATTTTTTTCAAAAATTGCCATAATTTTTATTATATCAAATTATGATATAACCTGATTCAGTATACATTTATTAATAACAGAAATAACAAAAAAACACTTAGAGGGCACACTAAGCATGTAAAGTCTTAAATTGAAAACGAGCTTAAACACTATATTGTAGCGATAGGGGAAGGATCCAATCAGAAATGTCAGTGCTGGACACTGATGAAAGTTTTCTTTTCTTCGAAAAATCCGCAGAAGATTATTCAGACAGTTTTTCAACAAAAGGTTCTAAAAAAAACCCTCTCACCAAACACCCAGAGAATTGGCCAATAAGGCCTCACATTAGACTCAAAGCAAAGATTTTATTCAAATTCACTTGTCACTTGACATAAATTTATAAAATATTACTTCATTACTAAAAAATTGCTTACATCTGTAATAATCCATTGCCACAGTATGGGAAAGATATGTATCCTGCTGCTACCCGCACAAGATACATATTTTTCCCATACTGTGGCAATGGATTATTACTGATGTAAGTAATATTTTATACATATATGTCAAGTGACAAGTGAATTTGAATAAATCTTTTGGTTTGAGTCTAATGTGAGGCCTTATTGGCCGATTCTCTGGGTGTTTGGTGAGAGGGTGTTTTTTAGAACCTTTTGTTGAGAAACTGTCCGAAAAATCCGCAGAAGATTATTCTAAGAAAGGAATACTTTCATCAGTGTCCAGCATTTACATTTGCGATTGGATCCATCCCCTATCGCTACAATATAGTGTTTTAGCTCTTGTTTTCAGTTGAAGACTTTACCTGCTTAGTGCGCCCTCTAAGTGTGTTTTGTTATTGTTCCCACTAACAGGGGAGCTACTTGAGGTGCTGCATTATTGTAGCGCAAGATAAGGGCATTGTTTTTATACTCTACAGTTATTAATAAACCTGCATATTTGTTAAGAAAATGATACTGAATCAGGGTTAAATGGCCATTATTTACATAATTTGATAAAAGAATAGTTTTGGGGACATTTTTGGAAAAAATATCAAGTGGTTAGTGCTTTTTCCCTTATATTCATCAATTTCTTTTTCCATGACGAGTAGCTGCTTATCTTTGCCAGCTGTAATATGTTTTATGGCCATCTGTAGTACTCTACAGGTTCTACCCCTCCAGTTGAGTGGGGAGCTGAGGGGGGAGAAAACGAGGACTGTCCTCTGAGTAGTACGCCGGCCCGGTCTCGGCCCCTTCTAGTGGGCTACCCACGTTCTTGCACCTGCCCGGGCCCATGAGATCAGGCCATTTATATATCGCTTTAACATCATTTTGCGTTATCCCGATTTTCCTCCATCTGTCTGTAATGTGCAAATGGTGTATTTATCGTTGTACTATGTCTCTCCTTACTGCCGTGGCGTGGACTCCACTTCACCTGTTCATTTTTCTTTCTCTGTAATTTTCCACTGCATGATATAGGTTCATGAATTGCTCGTTCTGCTCACTGTATGTAGTGCACCCTGGATGGCTGTATTGCCTGGTACTTTCAAGGGCAGGATAAACAACCCACTGACTTATTTGTGCAGGGGGCATCCTCTTAGCTCACTGTACTCTTTATTCCTGTATTTCTTAGTTCCATGTATTACCTAATTGCACATTGTAACCAATGTAGTGCCCCAAACATGGCTGCCTCATCTGGTAAACTGTAGAATCAACAATGCATGCTTCTGATGAACTTGCAAGGATCTCAGCTAGAATTTTGATCTCTTCCATTATCCGTCATCGATTAGACATGGCCTATTCTGCCCAATGTAGTGCTCCCAAAATGGCTCCCTCACCTGGAACCTTCGTGGGTAGGATGAGTAATCCGGCCACTGATGGCCCAAAATGGCTGCCACACCATTTGTATTCTCTTCATGGTCTCTGCATTTC
Organism: Taudactylus pleione; assembly: GCA_031769625.1. Lineage (NCBI taxonomy): Eukaryota > Metazoa > Chordata > Amphibia > Anura > Myobatrachidae > Taudactylus > Taudactylus pleione. The sequence goes on from JAUIMM010000300.1 coordinate 524,791, forward strand.
ATGCAAATCTAAACCTTTATGTCCATAGTTACTGTACTTTTTTGAAAATCTAAACCTCCCTATATTGTTTTACTATCTGTTAAACTCATTGAGTTCTATTGGAAAAAGAGCGCTATATCAATAAAATTGTTAGGCTATAAACTTGATCTAAATTGTTGTCTTTTAACATCCTTATTTGGGGATGTGTTGCTGTATATTTTTCTAGCTCTGGTGAGGTGCCGGGGGAGGTTAGCTCAACCTGCAACTGCAAATTTCCATATATCGGGACAAAGTTATAGAGGATGTTTCTCGCAGACTTGCAAAAACTTGGAGACTGTCTTTTGCTGCATCAACTGTGCTATTTCGTAAGGGTCCCCAGTGAAGTAAACATCTCTCTAGTAATCAGCACAAGCACCTTCCTTTTTACCTCATAATTTCTTGCCTGTTCATGTAATCATTCGTTCTTTTTTTTTTTTTTTTAAGCTTTGATAGGCGCTTAAACGCATCTGCTTTTACAGGTGTTCTTGTTTGTGTACTTTTCCAAGAGTAGTTTTGCTCCCTCTTGATCAGTGATTCCAGCTTAGTTTTCCTTAGCACTTTTTGTTTTGCCTTGTGTGGAGTACACACTTGGCTGACGGGACAGCCGGCCTATTTGGTAATTATGTGGCCGAGCATACACACTTACCAATGAGCCGACCTATATGAATTGGCGCAGGAATTGTTAGTGACGTCATTGCCGCCGGTTACTGCGGGCAGCATACGGGTTGGTCGCTCATACACGCAGGCAGATGGGTACAATATATATCTTTCATATATATTTCATCTGCTGTGCTACACGGCCGACACAATATATATATGTGAACAACTTGGTACACATATATTGTGTGTACCCAGGCGTGACGATATATCGTTTGTTACCTGGCTGGATGAATTACATCTCTCAGAAACTCAATGTTTGTGTTTAACTCATTGTCGGCAAAACCAAATTGTGCTAGGTCACTCTTCTAAGCTGTCTGTGTGCGGTGTCCCATCATGTCCATGTTTCAGTTACAGCAAATTTTCATATTGATATCCTATTTAACAGGCAGCATATTCTAAGATGGGTCATACCTAAAGCACAGTGTTTTTCTGTATTATATGTAATGCATGCCTTTAGTACTGTCGTCTGGCAGTGGGAGAGGATTATCTTATAGTAGGTTTTCTGTTTCTCCAAGGCAATTCTAATACACAATCCCAAGCATTCCCATGGCAAGTAGTCACTTACAGACTGATGTTTTGTTTACAGCCGCAGATATGATGTAATGATGGAACAAATCTATAGATAAAAATGCATTTCTAGTGTGTGTGCTTTAGGTGCAGGCCAGAGCAAACGCTATTCACACTTTATTCCATATAGATTAACTTTCTGTGCTAAAGAAGACTGCCTTGATGTTACTACTATGGGTTCTACAGATCCTACCATACTAAGCAAGCAAGAACTCTCCCAGTAAAAGCTGTCCTTTGCGATGGAAGGACTTCCATGTTTAGGACCCAGGAGTCCTTCTGCACATGCGTCGATTGACGCACGCGCAGCGATGGGTTCTGGGAGGCATCCCTCTCGGAAGTACATATAGAAGCCTATGGACTTCTATTTGGCAACACCATCTAAAGATGGCATTGCCCACTGCAGCTAAGCCCCGGAATGTATCGCATTCCTGGAAGTTGCTGCATTTGCGGTAAGCGGCCAAACTTCCGCAAATGTCATTTTCCGAGGTTTGTCCGCAAAAACTCTTTGATGCATCCCGCCTCTGGTCTTCAAAGTCCTAAAATTTGATGACCTTAATCTCATTTGTACAATAAACAAAACACATGTATAGCCATATCAAATCTGTAGTTTTACACAGACGTTCACCATTGTCGACTATTCACCAAGTCCTAACATTGACTTCTCTAATCTGGCATAATAAATAACTCTTAACATACAGTACTGTCAATCAACAACAAAAATGAAGACACATAAGTTGTGTAGAGAACAGACAAGTACATGTTTGTAGAATCACCTTCAGCAGCTAACATGAAGTGTTTGATATTGTATTGTATGTGTTTATCATCCTCATATCATATTTGATACATTTTAGCCCACTCCTTCTTACAACACTATTACAGTCCCTTTCTGGGAGAGGAGATTTGTTTATGCACAGCTTTGTACACAATCACCCACCTGCCCACTATCTCGGAGTTATGGTCTGGCCATTATAAAGGTTTGATTCTCTCCCTTTAAAACTGTTCAGTTACATATTTGCCTGGTGTACTTAGGATTGTTGTAGTGTTGTAGCCAAGCTTCAGTTGCCTGACAAATGGCTGAACAATTTTACTGTAGGGTACTTTGGTATATAAGTTCATGGTAGACTGAATGGTTGAGGTTCTGTGGCTTAGAAACCAGTTCAAATTGAAATTGACCATCACTGTGCTTGGCATTTTGTATGAGGTTCTTGTGGGTATCAGCTATGTTTAGTTTTCTCCAAGTATGGTGTTGTACACTTAAACCAACCAACGTCACACTGTCCATATAATGTTGTACCAGATACTTTGTGTGTTTGTTCAAATGCTACTTTGCTTACCTAAAACGTAGAGTCCTGATCTGTAACCTACACAGAGTTTACAGAAGTCTGTAAACCACTGCAAGTAGCTTTTTGTTTTTTTTGCAATTTGTTACTGCATTGGCTCTCAACTTCAGTCTTCAAGTACCCCCAACAGGTCATGTTTTCTGGACGACTTTAACCTATTCGCTTTTGAGGACGAGTGGGGCTCGTCATCCACACCACCACATCCAAACCTTTCCTTCTCCCTCACCGGCTCTAATTGGGTGGTTAGTCCCAAATGTGAGGGGGCCAGTCCCGGAGGAGTGACATTGGCGTAAATGTGTACTGACGTCATTTTAAAGTTAAAAAGTATTGCCAGAGAAGGGGCGATGGACTTCTCTTCCCAACTGGAACATAGAGAGATGGGGGGGATCCCTGTTTGAAAGAGGGCAGTCCCCTTTTTTAGATTTTATGTGCCTCCATATAGATTATGCGGCGAAACCACTTTCATTACAGAAAAATCATGGAGTCCAAGAATGAGGGAACCCCCCCTGCCACAATAAAAGCAGGGGCACCCATTTTAGAAACGGGTGGTCCCCTCTTTAAAATGTAGTGTCCCCTTGTCTGATCCCCTATGATCACTGGACAGTGTTACTCAGCTATTCTGCCCTCTTAACCCCATAATGACATTGGCAAACTTGTGGGTACCCATATTTGAAAGAGTGGTGGCCACGCTTTCAAATTATGTGACTCATTAGTAGCTATTGTCTGGCGATCACCAGATAACACCCTGCTCTATGGAAAATAGACATTTTCCATATATGGGTGGGAGGGCACGTACCTGTCATGCCCATAATTACACCTGTAAATGTGGGGACACTCACATATGGAAGAGTCCTCTCTTTCAACTGATGTGGTCCCAGACAATAACTTCGCAGCAGTTATTGTCTAGTGACCTACAGTACTGTCCCGCACACACATGGGGGCACCCTGTCTAGAAAGAGGGGAGTCTACTTTTTCAAACAATATTCCCCCCTAGCCGTTGCCATTAGACAATAACTGAAACAGTATGCAAAAAAAAATTCCTCAAATTGTAGGGTATCTAAAGCCCATATCTCCCCCATCTTGTGTGTAAAATAAAAGAAAAAATGGTCTCTAAATTAGTGCTTTAGGTTGTCTGGTTTATAAAGTGATAGCCCTTGTTGGACTTCCAGATTCTTTCTACACATAATAAGCATTTAAATTGAGAGGGTGAAAATTTTGGAGAAAAAAAAAATGCATTTTCATTTTAAGTGCAGATTGTTTTTCAAAACCTACTTTTACTAATTTGGGCAGGTGGATTATTGGCGAAACAAGAACCTCAAAATATTTTTCTGGTGGTTTTAGGAGACAAAAAAAAAAATCACATATTCTCTTAGTTCCCTTTTCTAGAAATCTCTATAAAAAAAACCAAAACACTTTAATGGCCATTTGGGTTTAAACGTTTCTTTTTTGACATGTTAGAATGAGTAGAACAACTAATGGTATTTTTTTTTGAAAATTCAAAGTCTTCTGAAAAACAAACAAACAACGTATATGTGTGGGTAAAAAATAATCATTGATGTTTGAATGTGACGAGGGCTAATGTTGGAGAATAGTCTTGGCACAAGATAGAGAGCCCTCAGCAGCGCAGGGGTTAATCATGCACATGCGTATTAATCTATTTTCTTGGGTCAGTAATTATCCCACCTATTTCCACATGTAGAAATCTTGATAACATTACCTGTTGGGGGGTACTCGAGGACTGGAGTTGAGAACTATCATCTTCGTGCATCATACCAAACTGCTCTTACTCTGCATTTTCTGTGATGTCCACTTCTGAGTCCTCCATGTGTAACCCATCTTTATCACTGTAGAACAATGAAAGTCAAGGGACAAGCCGTGAAATGATGGCTTAGAAAAATATATACAGTCAGGTGATGTCTATGCGTTACAGACTTCAGGCTGTAATTGCCTGCAAAGGATTTGCAACAAAGTATTAAACAGTGAAAATTAGATTTAGGATTGTTTAGTTTGTCCCATTACTTTTGGCCCCTTAAAAAGTGGGAGGCACATATAGAAACCGTTGTAATTCCTACACCGTTCACCTGATTTGGATGTAATTACCCTCAAATGAATCTGAAAGTCTGCAGTTAAAGCACATCTTGTTTGTTTCATTTCAAAGCCATTGTGGTGGTGAATAGAGGCCAAAATATGAAAATTCTGTGAATGCCCCAATATTTATGCACCTGACTGTATACAGTATCTGTATATCTTAAATGAGAACGTTTGTTTGCGAAAAAACTCTGGAACCAGGTATGGACTTGGGCTGCTCAGCAGCCCTGAGAGTCTCCCAGCGCGCCTTCAAAAGGGGTGTGGTCTGGGCTCACGAGGGCATGGCCTTGCCTCACGGGGGTGTGCCGCGAGTCACTGGGGCCTTGCCGAGCAGAGCGCCGCAAGGCGCAGCTGCTCGGCCAGGGTTTGACGCTGGACCGGCCCTTCTGGCATTTGCTAGAAGTGCCAGATGAGCAGTCTGGACCTGCACTTAACCAATTGTGATGCAGTTCGCACCATTGTATAGGTAACTTTCTCAGGCAGGTTTTATGCTAGGGTGGGTGGGGAAAACGGCAAAGTAGTGGTCACCGCCGGTGAATGGATGTCAGGCGCATGCGCCCGGCATCCATTCACAGTGAACGCGGCACTTGGGGGCTGCCCGGCATGTCCGTAAGTACCAGGCACGCCCCCAAGAGTGACGAAAAGGGGATGCATCATAAAGACACGCCCCTTTCATTGACCACACCCCCTTTTCGGATGAGCACACGCCCTAGGTCCGGGTGCCTGTCTGCCGCCGGACCTAGAGTGAACAATACACATCTGTATACATGGCCTGTTAGGTGCCCCAATTGACCTTCCCTATTGAAACATTCTCTTTGGTGGAATGTCCATTACTGATTCTTTACTCGGTGAGGAAGTGATGCAAAGTTTAGAATGTATGTTTTCATACGCTATAAAAAAATTGAGGGTTACATAGCAGCCTTAAAGTTCCTGTGTGTGCCTGGTTTTGCCTTTCTAGATATAAACTATATACACAGCTATCTATATAGTTTATACATTGTGTAAGCAATTTTGATAACACCAGTAACCAGCTCCCCTTTTAGGGAAGTGTTGCAACACTTGTTTGTCAAGTATCTTAAACCTTTGTTATAAATCCTTATAGACGTAAACTTGCGCCTTATAGGCGTCCTACCTCTTGGTCTGTTATTATCCAGTCTTTTTTTATTACTTATTTGTTCCCTATTGTAAAGTACAATGGGCTATGCTGGCGCTGTATAAGTATGTAATAATAAATGCACATTTAGCCAGCACCCCTTGCTGTGTCACTGCACCGTCCTGGGATGTCCCAGCAGTGCAGGAGGAAAGCCAGTTTGATTTTGAGAGTGAACATATTTAAGGGCTGATTTAGAGTTGCATGGAGGTCTACCACAAGTTCATCCACGTAGCATGCATGTAAATAAATGCAGATCTTCGTCCATTTGCTGACTTACATCTGTGGCTCCACACCGCCCCGTGTCCACCCCTATGCAGTCAAATGCAGCACCCCTATACCTGGTGCAAGAGATCTATCCAAAATCGGTTGGATTACTGAATAAATTCAAACCTGCATAGCCCGCAATCCTGCCTGCACGTCCTCAGAACTCTTATTCTATGTGCAGACTACTCATAGCCACCCTGCTCTTCCTAGTAAGCCACAAGTGAAGATGAGACTGATATGCGTGCTGCTCTGTATTGCCTGTAATAGTTGCATGTGCTTAACTACGGTGCATGAATATTGCTAACAATCACAAGATCTGTATGCAAAACAGATTTACAAGCAACTGTGGATCAGCCCCTTCATGTTAATTCATACCTGTCTACTTTCCCGAAACAGCCGGGAGGCTCCCGAAAATCAGGTAGCTAAATTGCATCACTGTAGCCCTGCCCTCCGCTTTATAATGCCAGTAATCTCTGCATTGTATAGTGGGGACGAGCTGTGATCGCGACACCATGCCCCCCGCATCGCCTACCTATACCGCCATCATGCACCATGCTGTGCTGACCTAGCTGCCCCCTCCGGCATGTATTTTAGTATTTCAGAAAAGCTGACTGATATGACAGTCACAGGATGACATCTTTACAATATGGCAGAATACTTAAGCTGGGTACACACGTAAAGATTTTCTGTCCAACCATCCAACTAGTTGATTGCTTGGCATGAAAATCTGGTAACGTATGAGAGTAAATGATCAGCAATTTGCTCCTAAATGCCAGAAAACAGATGAAAATGGTCGTCAGACAAGTTTGAACAAATTGTTTAAATCAAACATTTAACAAACAACAGTTTTTGCCCATTTTCCGGGGAAAAACTGGATGGTTGGACAGAAAATCGTTACGTGTGTACCCAGCCTTATACTTTCTAACCAGTCTTTTGTGACTTAAGATGAAAATAGGGTTCATGGTTTTTGCAGGTTAATATATATATATATATATATATATATATATATACACACACACACATATATAATATTATAATGAAGGGTGGATTACTGTGCTCTTGTCAAGAAAATAATCAGGAATAATGTACGAGTTGAAAGAAAATCCATGTTTGCAAAATATTCTGTAGCTAAAGTACAGCTTGTAAGTGTTATCCTCCAAAATGTTCTAAATATTAATCTGGATAAATACTTTCCAATGAACGATTGTAGTAATACTTCAACCTATATCTGGGCAAGCCGTGGCATGTCTGTGTGTGATTATGTTTAACACAGAGAAGGAGGAAAAAATATTTTTCAGTGTTTGCACAATTATTATTGTGTGTCCTGTGTGTAACCAGTTGCAATAACTAGTCCCCCCCCCCCCCCCCTTCTCTCCCATGTGGCAGATGGGTATTCCGCTGTGCTGGACCACCCACAATTCTACAAGGTCTCCCAGGTTGACACCAGTGGACACTTTAAGGGATACATGTAAACCATACTTGCCAACTCTCCCTCATTGTCAGGGAGACTCCCTGAAATAGCAGCAATCTCCCTGTCTCCCTGAAGAGTCTACCAATCTCCCTCATTTCACCTTAACCCCATTATGACACTGTTTATATAAAAGAAAAAACAGATATATACATTCAAATGGGATCATTAGTATAATTTCCCTGCATTGGCTATAAGGCACAATAATCCCTATGGTTACATGTATTTTCTGAGAAGGATCAGTGTGTTTTCATCAACAAGTAGATCTTACTAACTGCTTTGGGGCTCATTTACATGTGGATGTAAATCAATTTTATGACACGCCTCTCAGATGTAGCAGTACTCGCCCACTTTACCGCCGCGCTCATTGGTGCTGCTTTCACAATCTCCCTGAAATGCTTTTTCAAAAGTAGGCAAGTATGATGTAAACTCATTATGTGTTCCAAACCTAGAATGAGACACTTGATTATGCAGCTTTATTCCAATGAGCTATAGCTAGTATAGGGACTGCCCAATCACAAGAGACACTGTCATTATTCAGTGGTATGGGAAGCTTTCTGAATCGTGCAGGGACCTTTGGCACTCTTATTTAAGGGAATGTTAGTGGTACACACGGAGGGACCCACACATAACTGATGTTTTGGGACACAGTAATGAAGCCTGTATCGCACTTATCCCATTCAGTTCACTGGGGGATTACATTGTGTGTGATATGGCAATATTCTATAGCCAAATACTCAACCAGCCCAAGGTGCAGCTGGTTTCCGCTATAACAGGGGGATACCAAGATCTTTAGGTGGCCCTGCTATGGCAAAGACAGGTCCCAGACTGTTCAGCACATAGCTTGTGCCTCTATTGGGGAGGGGGGGAATTTGATATGGAGGAAAAAATGCTGATTATACCATTTTATTTTTCAAAGATATTTTAAAAGCATCACTAGTGAAGTCACATTAACCTCTTCATTGCAGCCAATGAGTCGGACTAGTACTCATATACTGTACATTAAACGACTGTGGTCACCAGGCAATAATAACCTGCACTAAAAATTATTTCCATAGATGGGGTGCGAGCACTAAATGTTCCTCATCCCCTAGATCAGTGGTGGGGAATCTTTCTTCTGCCAAGGGCCATTTTGATATATATAACACTATTCACGGGCCCGGTGCAGGCCACCACCCCTCCGTGTGATGTCACATAGGGGCGGGGCAACAATTTCCAGTGATTACTGCAATGCCCGGAGCATCCGGAGGGTGCTCCGGGGAGCTGTAAGGGCAGCGGTGTGACAGTCTGAAGCGTCCTAAGGATGCTCCAGGCAGCACTGCTGAATAGATTCTGGCTGCAGGGTGCTATTCTAGGCACCCTGCTAGTCACATGTGGCTAGTAGAAAAAAGCTCAGCGGGCCAGACCAAATGATTCCGGGGGCCTTATATCCCCATCCCTGCCCTAGATATTGGCACACACACATGTTGAGGATCCCTCGTATGAGCCCCCTCTTTCAAACCAAATGTCCCCTTATAGTCTAGTAATCACATGCAATCACTACCAACGCTAAGCAAAATATGACATTTTCCAGTGATGGGGGATTTTGATGGCCAGCTTTCCTCCATCCTGGGATAAAACCATATTGTACACATTTTATCTGACAGGTTTTCTTGTTTGTGATGGTATGCTTTGTTGTTCTGCCATATTATTCTTACACATTATTTGTGTATCCTCTCCAATTGCAGAGTTTATTATGAAAACCTTGGGAAGGGTGAATTAATGAGAAGCAAGAAGCACAACGCATTTCTTTGCTGTGTTTAGGCCATTTGCGATGCATTTTATTATCTATATGAGAAGGTATAAACAAATTGTAGGGTATTTCCAAAGTCTTCAGGAAAAAAAAATCCATGTAATTTTTGTGGGTACTACATATAAAAAACGCTAAAAAGTTACTGATGTTGGTATGTGACCAGCACAAAAAGTTTAAACATGGGCTCAGCGTAAGGGGTTATAATTGTTAAGATGGCAAATGCATTATCATAGTCAAGTACAGATTTTGTTATGAGAACCTGCTTTGTGCTATTTTGGGAAGGTGGATTAATCTGAAGCCATAACCACAATCATTTCTTTGTAGTGTTTATTGTTGTAGTGTATTCTACTTTAAGCTTAATAAATCTTTTTTTTATTTTTTTTATACTTCCCTGATGTTGACCAGATAAAATATTACTTGCAAACTTGCGTTTACCACTCACTGATTTAGACCATTTAATTTAATAACAGGAGAGACTCTTATTCCTTATATGGTGCCTCGACACAGACTCATTAAGCTTTGTTTTCCAGCTTTCTACATATCACATTCCTGATGGAAGCGCTGATAGAGATTTTAACTCTTAAAGACATGTTGTAGGTTTAGTCTGACCTAGAGCCCATCACTATATGAAGAACATGAGTAGCATAAACTATGTGGTAATAAAATCTATTTTAGCACATAAGAATGTTTTTCCTTGTGCTATTGTATGCCTGGCTAACACCCTGGGAGCCAGGTAGCTGCACCAGTATATCCTGCACACATCCGGATTACTTTGCTTGTGCCAAGTTATTGACATAGTGCAGGAGGCCTGCCATCTTTCAGCCTTTGGCTTTGACTACATGAGATTAGTGTTATACATGAATTTATTTAGTAGTTTTTGGTAAAAAAAAAAAAAAAAAGTTTGACCCATTTCTGCGAGTCAGCAATGTTATCCACTGCACAACTGTGCTACCCCATTACTAGCTTTATAGGTACCGCAAATGCATGCTGCGAGGGTGCTTCAATAACTAATGTAAGAAGACCTCTCATTGCATAAATGTATTCATCTCGTACATATATGTATAATCAATATTATGGCCCCATACTTGTTTAAGCATTTGTTCCAATGGTTCACCAAGGCATCTATCCCGGCATAGAAGAAATCAAAGTCAAGCTCCTGAAGCCAGGACATGGCGGCTTGCTGAACTTCACGGTCTGTTATGAATCGCCTTCCACTCAGGTGCTTCTTCAGTGGTCCAAAGAGATGGAAATCACTCGGTGGCTGGTCAGGACTGTAGGCAAGTTGATCCAGTACCTTTCAGTGGTAGCACCGTATCAACTCGCGCATGTGGTCGGCTAAGTGTGCCCTGGCGTTATCGTGGGGACGATGCTTGTCTCCACGTCATGGATGCTTGCTTAGTCTCCAGTGTCACATGATGCGCCCATGTTTCATCACCTGTTACAAAACACTGCAGGAACTGCACCCCCTCCTCATGGTACTGCGTCAAGTGCACGAAAGACATCCCATCTCATTGGTTTTGTGAACTTCTGTGGATTGCTTCCGTACCCAGCGTGAACACTTTTTTTTTTTTCCTGTACCCCATTTGCTCATAAACAATGTGTACAGTACCCTCTGAGATGTTCAGTTCGTCAGCAATATCACTAACTCAGAAGCATCTGTCCTCCTGAATCAAACCTTCAATGCCACACATATTGCCATTTGTGATGGATGTGCTTGGCCATCCGGTTCGTTGCTAATCTTGAACGTCTGTCCTGCTGTTATCAAAGACAGTGCACCAAGCCTCTTTCCGTGACACGACGTGATCACCGTACACCTTGACAAGTTGGCGATGAATTACAGCTGCTGATGTGCCCTTTAGATGCAGAAATCTGATCACACTAATCACCTCAATGTGGGACTATGTTTTCGCCAGCCCCGCCATCCTACAACTGGTATTGCGACAGTATGATGACTGTGATGAAGCGCAGTCTAATGGCCGTGAGGGGAAGCAGTGGTCTGTTTGGCCTGGAGGGAAATTAGAATGAACTAGTGAACATTACACATGAGGTCTTGTTACCTTATTGAACCACCCTCGTGTATACAGCTGGATTCTTAGAAAAACTGTTCTCTGTTCTGTAGGCAATAGTCACATGTCCTAGCACAATGGTAATAATGGGTTATAACCAGTATACAGGGCATGGGACCTGTCACCTTACACAAATGCATGCTGTATCAGGTTTGACGGATCTCTGCTCCATCTGTGTCTCTTTAGTTACATCATGAGCTGGCTCAATTCTGCTTATTTGCAAATATAGTTAATTATGCTAAGTCAGAGCAACTGATTAATGACGGAGCACGATTCAACATAGCTTTAGTCATCACCAGGACACTGATATCCATAGCTGCTAAGTCTACTGAGTTGTATCTTATTGTTGCTGTGATTTAAGTCCAACTGTGAGGGGCATTTTCTACTCTGTTCAAGTGATTGTGTGTGTGACCAGCTATGGGTGGGCAATAAGCGGTCCTCCAGCTGCTGTTGAACTACATATCCCAGAAATGGTTTTAGCATGCCCTGATACCATAACACTGGCAGGGCATGCTGGAATGTGTAGTCCCACAGCACATGGAGGGCCCCACCCAGGCTTGTGTACCTTATATATTGTAGTAGTGACTTTTTAATGATTAATAAGGTAAAGTGTTATTTCTGATCTGTGTTTACACCTAAGAGATGGGACAGTCTGTAATATTTAAACTAAAAATAAAAACAAAAATGATTTTTAGATATGTAGTTACATGGATAACCAAACTACGATTACTTAGAGCCTATATATCTTATTCAAAGGGCTTGTCTAAGCCCTGTTACAGAGTGTCCAAAGTGTGATTCTGTAGTTTCTTGGCCAAAAATGCTTTTATGCTATTTTGTTTACTAACGTGGTACTACACCATAAGAGGCTGTAATACTCTGTAATTCCTAATCACTGTATTAGGGAGCGATTCAAGAAGAAGTAACCCTTTATTTGAAATGTGAATGGCTATGAAAAGCCTGTACTGTATATATGACTATCTGATATGCACCTCACAGTAATAATTGCATTATCCCATTTATGATTAACATACAGAACTGCACTAATGGCCTTTATAAATCTATTTTCATGGTATGCCTGCTGTAATGAATGTGCCTTGTCTTCCAGTTCATAACTGGACGGAAGAGGAGACGTTACAGTGGCTGTTTGAGTTTGTGGAGCTCCCGCAGTACGAGACGAATTTCCGAAAAAATTCTGTGAAAGGAACAACTCTGCCAAGGTAATCACTTCTGTCCCTCTATACTAAACCTTTCACCAAATCCCATCCTACGTGCTGACCATGAAACATGACACCGATCCTGCACGTCGCGCGTATGACACTTTTACATGTGATATGGAATGCCGAATCCTAGGAAGCAGGTAATGGAAGTGATCGGTTCTCTGTCACTTGGAAACCATTATGAGGTTCGATTCAAAAGTAATGAGAATGCCTCTGTTTTTGTGTCCCATAGACGTGGCAACGCTATGCTGGTTATTGTGAAGCTCATACATCTATGTGTCTGAACCTGCGGTAGGACTGCCGTAGTCTACTTTTTTTGGTCACAGCGAGAGGAAGATCTTTGTTCGTTTCGTGATGGCGGATGAGGAAGACGTGTCTGTGAGATTATGTCAGAGATGTGTGATTTTAAATTTTGTGTTAAACTTGGAAAAAGCGGAAATGTTTCCATACATTGGACTGTTGTTTGGATTCCGGATCATAATTACGAATCCACGATTCATCACACGTCACAATCGATGTCAGGAAATCGGGTATCCTCTCCGACATTCGAACAGTGTTTTTACACGATTCAACTTGTCACATCTGCTCTTCTGAGAGATTTATGGGTAACCCACCTGGCACACATGCGATGCATTTTCAGTTCCTTTGTCACAACTAGCTTACATAAAAACCTACTAGTGCAAAAGTTCTTTTCCACATTTCCCTTTCCCTAATTTACTCCTTTCTCACAATATGCTGAACTCTTTCTAGTGAGATGTCAAGTGAAGCCGAAAGTTTGCGTAGAGTTATCCTTCTGTCACTTTGTAACATCGCAGCAGCTTTGGCAATGTTGACACCTGTAACCGCGGTGGATGGTCTCCCAGAACGCGATTCGCCAGTCACTCGTGTATTACCCTCTTTGAAGTGCTTCCACCACCGAAATACTGCATCGCTGCTATTCGTTTCTCCACCGTATGCTTGCCGTAACATTTCATGAGCTTTACTTCCAAGTTTAACACAGAATTCAATCACACACCTCTGACGTAATCTCAGACATGTCTTCCTCATCCACCTTGATGAAATGTACGAAGATCTTCCACTCGCTGAGACCAAACAAAGACTACGGCAGTCCAACCGCATGGTCAGACACATCGATGTATGAGCTTCACAATAACCAGCATAGCGTTGCCACCTCTACCTATGGGACAGAAAAACAGAGGCCGTCTCATTACTTTTCAATCAGCCCTCATATGTTTAACAGTAACATCTTCTATGCTGAGTTTTCTCAAGACGTTTTGTTAAAATCTACTTGTGTAACACGTACGGCTTATAGATAGGCCATACTGTGTGCTTTGCACTCTGTATGTAAAAGCTGCTTGATCTTTCATGTTCTCAGTGGTTGCCAGGGGCTGTCATTTTTAATACTGGAAAACATTTGTGTTGAAGTAGAGCTGGTATCTTGGCAAGCAGGTGGCAGGTCCGGTCCTTTCCTGGTAACTAACCTCAGGGTTCGGACATTTTGGATAAGTGGATGCTAACAAAGATGTCCTTAAAGTGAGCTGTGTCCTGGAAACCTGAAGGCTTCCATGTAGACTGGAAAACATGCAGTACCTTTGCTGTCGTACTCAGACCCAGGAACAGTCCTCTCATCTTTCTGAGGGAGAAAGGGAGAGGACATCTTTCTGTGGCAAGGGAGAAGTTTTAGATGTTAGGTTTCTGTCACCCTCCTGTACAGGTCAGTGTTATACTGTACTTTTCATATGGCTGATTGGTGCACTTTAACGCCAGTGCCAGATACCCATTAGCTGTTACTGTCTTTGTGGCCTCTTTCTATGCTGCCATTAAGTTGGTAACTGGTAACTTTCACATCTTAATAATAGAACCAACGCAGTCCACTGGGACATTCAGATATCCTATTGTGCAATTATATTATTTTCTTTTACTCTTTAGTATTAATTTTCACAATCATACTTCTGATGGAGGCCAAATTAAGTCAATTTTGTCTTCAGTAGGAAATTGTTAGTGCCCAGTGTAAATATAGCTTCCCCAAGAATATGATTCAATACTTATGCACACCGTATATTCAGGTTTTTGTTTCTTCATCTGCTTTTGTAACATGAAACAATGTAATTTCTAAAAAAAAAAAAACCCATATTGAAGAAAATTGGTCATGGGTCTGATTGCTATAGAGCAGGGGTTTTCAGCTCCAACCTTTATGTACCCCCCCCAACACATCATGTTTTCTGACTGTAGAAACAGGTGGAATAATTACTTACTCAATAAAATGGATCAAATCACCTGTGCATGATTAAAGAATAGCTGAAAACATGGCCTGTTGGAGGTACTTGAGAATTGGCATGGAAAACCCTTCTACAAGTGCATTTGAATATTAAATGACTGCCCTGTAAGCAAATGATGTCCGATCCATATTGCAGTGAAATATGTTCTCGTCTGTTTTTTTTTCCCATGTGCAGAATAGCTGTGAATGAGCCGGCATTTATGATCACACACCTGAAAATTGTGGATCGAAGCCACAGACAGAAACTGAACCTTAAGGCGTTAGATGTTGTCTTGTTTGGACCACTAACAAGTTAGTATTAATAGAGTTAAACTGTTCATAGTGACTAAACGATGTATCTGTTCTGTATGGCGTGACCGACGTAAACATTATTTTTACAGGACCTCCTCATAACTGGGTGAAAGATTTTGTACTGACCATTTCTATCGTCATTGGTGTTGGAGGATGCTGGTTTGCCTATACCCAGAATAAGACGTCTAAAGAACATATAGCGCAGATGATGAAAGACTTAGAAGGGCTGCACAAAGCTGAGCTAAGTCTCTTTGAATTACAGGAAAGGTAGGATCATGGCTTATGGGGTTACATGGGAGAATCCTGTTTAATGTTAATGAGCATCTCTTTCATTAAAGCTAGTTTGTTTCGTATTGGTCCTTAAACATTAGTTTACCCATTTCTGCGATGTTTGGTCCTGGTGTCCTCAAATCTTCTATTTGCAAATAAAAACATATATTTGCCTTTGTCTATATTTGCATTAGTGCTATCTAGTCTTCAGCATGCTTCAGATTTGCATCAATATGTATATTATATGTCACATACACCCAACCACGCTGACACGTGAGCTGCTTCCCTGTGGCTTCTCTCATTATGGTCCTAATCACAGTCTATGACAATAATAGGTGTATCCCTGCTTATAGGCAGTAACTGATGAGGTTTTCCTTCAGGGCAGCAGATATGATCCCGGAACAGAGTGAGCTATATGAGAAGATACTTCAGCGATGTGCCAGGAGATGTACACACCCGTGGGTTCCCCTGTGGGATGGGCACCCCTGGTGGAGCATGTATTAAGGCTCGAATGTTACATGCAGATCTGTCATACAGAGCACTCTATTCTAAAGGTGCGTACACACTGGGCGATAAAGTGGACGACTGAATGATAACGATATCGTTATCGTTCAGTCATCCACTTTATCGTCCATTTTTAATCCCAAAAAGATGAACGATAACGACGACGCGCATTCCCGCGGGTCGTTCGTCATCATCGTTCATCGGGCTGACATGCAGGCCAACCTGACGTTGTCGTCTGGTTGCTTCATGTCAGGCAATGGGGGAGAGAACCCGGCGCTGAACAATATCGTTAATGATATCGTTCAGCGGCTGTGCTCAATGTCATGAACGACATTGAGCACAGCCTGCCGGGGACACACTAGACGATATCGCTCAGGGAGCATATCGTCTAGTGTGTATGCACCTTTAGATAGATTCAAACTTCTCTGCACTGGTTAAAAAACAAAGCCGGTATGTTCTGGCAGATGACTGGTGTTTACCTGTGTCACATTATTTGCTAACCACATACCAGGTTCGCATGCCATCCGCCTATCACAGTTTGGCCATCCAAGTGTGACAGAGTAAACAATGTGCAAACAGATACCGATGAGCTAGGCCAAGGGGTCTGCACCTGTTCATTTCTGGACCTTTTATTTTTTTAATTTAATAAGCATTGTGAGCAGCTTCTCTCATGCAGGTGGTATATATGGAACCTGCCCGTATAACCGGGAGTACATTTGCTATTTGGGGGCATATTCAATTAGGTGCGAGAAGTCCCATACTTTTCGCATGCCGGACTTTTTGCCGACATCGCTGGTTTTCCATGCGGAAAAGTATCGCGCTTGTCCCCGCTTATCCCCGTATTCAATTTGAAATCGCCTAAAACGGGACCTGGTGAATTCGAACCTGGCGTAAAGTCCTGTCAGATTTGGGGAAATCAGCCTGACACCCCCCCAAAAAAGGACTGACATTGGGGATAACTATAGATACCCCCGAATAGGCCTGCTGAAGGTATTTGGGGTACTTAAATGATCTCAATAGCTGCTAATTAGCGTCTTTGCTAAATGCTATTCTTCACCACTTTAGCAGTGTTGTTTGCAGAAAATAAGTAGCCCCAGCAAATTGAAAATGGGTACTAGCATATTTTAAAGTTGCTATAGTGAAGTTTTAAAAATCGTAAAAAATCCACCTGTCGCAAACACCTGCAAACCTAAAAACTCCTGGGGCATACTTGGGGGGGCCCCCATGGAGTCTATTTCGCTAGTTTTTAAGTTTGTCCCCCAACTTTGTAATTTTTCGCCCCCTTTTTCAAAGTAATTTTTTGGGGTAAGTATTTTTTAAACTTTTTTTTTTTAACAGTTTACCTTTGGGGGGCTGTCCCGTGGGTGCAGGGTGGTTCCCACAAGTTTGCATCCCAAAACCCTAATTCTGCACTTTTTTCAACAGCTTTTATAGGCGAATCTTTTTTTTGCCTATTCCAATGCATTGACTTTCTGCGCTGGCGAAAAGCCTTTGGAATTGAATGCAGGGATAAGTTTTCGCCTGGCGAAATTATTTCACCGGTGAAACTTTTCAGCAGAAATGGGCTTTTTGTACCTAATTGAATACGGCCCATAGTGCGATCATGGATGCTCAGTAAGTAACACTCATCACTGTTCAACCCTGACCCAAGTTCTATATATGAACAGCTGCCCCATGCATGGAGTTTTAAAATACTGTAGGTGCCCTCATTCTGAAATGCTAAATTAATATTATATACTGTACTAAATCTCTATCAGTCTTAAGCTGGGTACACACCTGAAAGATATATCTGCAGATCGACTGATCTGCAAATTATTTCTGCAGATGATGGTTGATCATACACACTGAACTGCCATCTGGCCAGGGGTCCTGCTGGCCGGGGGTCGCGTACACCCCCCTCCTCGGGGGCCTGTGCACCAAGTGTATGGGCGGTTGTCTGACCACCCGTATGTACAGCACAATGGGCAGATGCATCTGCAGATATATTTGCCATCAGCTGTGCTGCACAGCCGACGCAATATATCTGTGAACGACGCCAATAACATACATATCGTCTGTACACAATGTCCGACACGCACAATGTATCAGTCGTTCAGTTGAATGGCCGAACAGTCTTCATGAACTAATGAAATGGCATCCATCGTAGTGGGAGTGGTTTCCTATATTACTGAGTGAGAAATAGCACTAAGGCGGATGTGTTATGGAGTATTACCTTTTTCTGAACATTAAACCGTAGACAGTCGAAAGTGATTAATGATGTAGGATGGATGCTCACTGCATTCTGGCATATTTCTGTAAACAACTTCTCATTTATTATTTGATAGCATCTCTGACGAGTAAGGAAAGTAATTTCCTTTCTGACGCTTGGTTTAAGTTTTCCAAAACTAAACAGTGATCAAAAGAACATTCATAGATAATTTTTGGTGGTAATGAACACATCATATACATGTTATGACAGTGGGGCACGTTGTACACTGACCAAGAGTTATACATGTGATTTGTTTTTGTTTCTTTTACCTTGTTCATACAAGTTTTGCAAGTCGTGTTCACAGTTTCTTTGCACTTTGTATCTATCTTTTGTACTTTAAGGCTGGATAAAGCTCAGGAAGAAAACAGAAATGTCGCCGTAGAAAAGCAAAACCTAGAGCGCAAGTTAATGGATGAGATTAGTGATGCCAAGCGCGAAGCCCATCGGCTCCGAGAGCTGAGGGAAGGAGCAGAGTGTGAACTCAGTAGACTGAAATATGCAGAAGAGGAACTAGTTCAGGTACAACATCGCCCGGTTACTCTCTCTACCTGTCTATACGCCTACCTCAATTGTAGTGTAACCACTAATTCAAAGTCTTTAGAAAGTTAGCTCTTAAAATTCTGGAATATCTGAAGATTCTGTAAAAGCGACTTTGACATCTGGTTTATTTACAGGACTGTTTTTTGTTAAGATAAAATGAAACACCCTTACAAACTATTTACAGCAGACCGTTTTAGTGCTCTCTGGAACTGTCGGCTTGTCGGCAACATTCGGGTTCACTAGGGTACAGTAGATAAGACCCATTGATGGTTAACTACTGATGGTCTTGCCATCGATGGCAGAGATCCAATGGTTCCCTGTTATGGATACCTAATTAAAACCTCTATGCAATCCTGCCTATACCTTCTAAAATTGTCGCTATTTAGCGTAATGAGTCGCACAGTAAATAAATGCTTTCAGACTTTGAATGTGGTTCCAAAGCACAAAAAGTTATTATTCAATATAAAAACAGATGGTTACACGCTGTGATCTAAAGACAATTAGCGCAAATAAATCATACAGACCCAAGGTACAGTTGTTATATACGCACGCGCTCTGGGCCCAGATACCGGCATCAGCATTAGAAACCTCCGTCAACAGCACAGCAAGAAGACTCAAGACTGGGGTCAGAGAGTGCACATATATACTCTTACAGAGATAGGCAATACAATAGACAAGTTTGGCATGATTCCATTGGTTCTTCTTAAAGGTGCTTCTGTTACAGGATAGTTCATAGGTCAATTCGAATGGACACAAACAGCCTCTAACAACCCTTTGTGTCCTTTTTCCCGCTGCATGCTAATCTAAGCTGCTAACATTACAGAGTACATTTTAATGTTTTAACTCTCTATAGTACATAGTTTGCAGACGCATGTTGCGATCTTCTCACCGATGATACCGGAAATCTGTGGAGACACAGTGGATCAGTACAACACCAAACACGGTCTGCTTACCATGTACTAAACCTTAGATATCAAATAACCTTTATTACACAACATTAATAATTACTGCATAAACCTTGGATATTACACTTTAATGCTAGGCAACCTTCTATGTAAGTGTGCAGTATGTAAATATTGGGGAATTGGGAAAAGACGCTAGTTAGCGTTGTGCGATTGTGTTTTGTGGAGTACACCATGGTACGTGTTTTGCAGGGATAATCATTTTATATGTTTTAATGACTGTATTTGTATGGTGAGGACCTTTAATGTCTTTCTATTGCGTGGGAATCGCACAACGCTAAATAGCATCGCTGTATGTACTTATAATGGCGAGTTTCACCAAAATGGCGCCTGGCGGCAAGTCGCAAAATGGCGTCTCATTGCCATTCGCAAAATGGTGTCGCCCCGATCTAATTTTACACTGATCCTGTCTCAGCCAATTATCCGGCTTCGACACTGTCATCAATGGCATACTAGGAACCGATGGATTTTTTCTGGTTACAGATGTCACAGGGCTTAGCGGGACGCCCACCTGTGGTCCACTAGGTGCTGATTGGTCTGTGGCCCGCTGTGCCCCCCAGCAGTGGTGCCCATCGAGGATTGCAAACCATTCATCTTTCACCATAGATGGTTTTGTGCCATCGACTGTAATTACTGATGGAACCGATGGCTATACCTAGGTTCTACAGACAACAGCCGACAAGCTGAGACCAATACGACCTCTGTTTTAGTTTCTGCTTCATTATGTTCGGAGTTGTTCTATTGAAAATGAATCACTGGTGATACATGCCTGACTTTATTTACAAATGTATATGGTTGGGGAGAGTTGATAAAATAAACTCTGCAATACAAACAAAATGTGATGTGGTGTGGTTAGAGAGATGGGAGTAAGAGGGCTTAAAAAATGCAGTAATTAGTAAACGAGGTACACAACTAAAAGAAACCCAAATAGTTATGTCGCTAAGAAAATTCCAATGTGATAATGCCAGGGAAAGGGTTAGATACATGCACAGTAAAGTTCACTACGTCATCAGTGCCTTTAATTGTAAATCAACTACTCCTAATGCATATTATATTCATTTATAACAAAACTAGTTTACATCTGTTTATTGCTTTGCTGCACAAGTACTTGATTGATATCTTCATTGCTGCACAATAACTCTTCACTGTTCATACTGCATAGCTGTCTATGAGCCATAGCAGCAAATAGAATACCTTCTAATTTACCCCTAAGAGTGACTGGGAATCATTCTATGCAGGGATGGGGAAGAAATAGAGGGGGGTACTTACCTAAAGGTCCCAAATTAATAGTTGATGTTGCTGGGGGAGGGCTTGACGACGTAATAGCACCAATGATGTGATGATGACCTTTAGTCCTATCCCCTACAGGCAGAGCACTGCAGACATTTTCAAAAGCCAGAAAATGATGCAGAGAGCTCTAAAAGTTCTCTGTCTCCCCATCCTGAGAGGTACATTGGTATGATAGAGGAATCCTCACTTGCAAATGAGTGACTTGTGACATGCTCCACAGCAATCATTATGAAGTTCAGACATGTTCCCCATCCTGGCTTTAATAAACTCGGAGGAACTCTTGTTTGAAATAGGGGAGTCACTACTTTCAGTGTGCCCCCCTCAATTTCCTACAGAAAGCAATGGTTCTAATGCCCACATCTCCCCCTTTCTGGTATCAATAAAGAGGGTTCCCTTTATATGGGTATCTGGATGACCGGTTGAAAAGGGTAAACAATAGGTCAAAAGGGACAAATGGTTGACACAAAAGGTTGACATTATATTTTTCTGGGTTTTTTCCAACATTTTTAAGGTTAGGCTTAGGCGCCAGGGGGAGAGCAATCGGGCTTAGGCGCCAGGGGGAGAGCAATCGGGCTTAGGCGCCAGGGGGAGAGCAATCGGGCTTAGGCGCCAGGGGGAGAGCAATCGGGGTTAGTCACTGGGGGTAGGGTTAGGTGCCAGCTGGAGGATTAGGGTTAGTCACTGGGGGGGAAGGCCAGGTGGAGGGTTAGGGTTAGGTACCAGGGGAAGGGTTAGCTGCCAGGTGGAGGGTTAGGGTTAGTCACTAGGGGGAGGGTTAGGCGCCATGTGGAGGGTTAGGATTAGTCACTAGGGGGAGGGTTAGGCGCCATGTGGAGGGTTAGGATTAGTCACTACGGGGAGGGTTAGGCACCAGGGTTAGGGTTATGCTACTGTTAGGGTTAAACACCAGGGGGATGGTTAGGATTATTCTTAAAATAAATAAATAAATAAAAAAAGTCGACCACTTTTGTGTCAACTTTTTGATCCTGTTGACAATTTGGTGTCGACCTAACACCTGTCGATCTCGTATACCACACCCCTTCATATGATGCGGTCGTTTATATACGTGTTATGCATTGTAGGAGCTACCTTATTATTCCTACACATTTCATGTGTTTCATTTAAACATGTAAAAAAACAATGATGATCTCAAGTACAGATTATATCATGAGAGCCTTTTGCGTAGAATCCAGCCTTTTGCTGTTTTGGAAACACAGATTAATGCAGAAGTACGGAACACAAAGTACTTCTCGGTGGCTAGAAAAAAATGCACATTTGCTGTTGGTATACTTTCTTACAATATCAATTAAAAAAGAAATGCTTTAATGGCCACTGTGGGTAAATTTATATTTGCCACGTGAAAAGTGATAAGCAAACGAACATTAACTTCTAAAAAAAAAAAAAAGATGATCTAATTTCCCTGTGTACGGCAGATAAAATGACTTCTATTGATGTACGCTTTTTGACCAGTCTAAAAAGGGCGAAAATAGTCTCAGCAGTAACGGATGGAGCTGGATCCTATGTACAAGACTTCCAGCTAGCTACACAACACAGAGGCCTGGACAGAATATCTACTTTAATGTGCAGACATTTTAGAACATACAAATGCTGCTACAGGAGACACAATAAAGTCTTTGCAACCGTCTGGTGAAAAAACCAGGATAAATAATATAACGAGTTAAGGAACTGTGAGCACACTCTGATATAGGCCCGTATTCAATTTGAGCCGAGCCGAGTTAACTTAACGCGGCCCGGACTTAACGCTGGCTTCGCCTTTTTTCCAGGCGTTAAAGTAAGTCACACCACTTGGGAATGGTCAGTAGCCGGAGCCAATCAGCATCCGCTCTACAGTCAGCGCGGCCGCTGATTGGCTCTCGGGACTGCCAGCTCTGTGGATGTGCCGTCAGCTGGCATTCGGGAGATATGAGTATGTGTGGCAACACACATACTCATAGCTAGTTCGTGGATCGTGTAGTCGTGTGTGTTTATTTTGCCAAGTACGTGGATTACTGCGGAGACTAGCGCCAGGATATAGGTGAGTATGATTTTTTTTTTTTATTTGCAGGGCCATGTTTGTGGGATATTCTACGTGGAGAAGGGGACAGATTCATCTGGTATAGGTAAGTATGTGTGAATGGGTAGGTGTGTGTAATAAAGTTATACTGTTACGTTGTGTGGGTGTTTGTCTTTTTTTAACTATTTATTTTACAGTGAAAATACAGGTACCGCATGTCTGCTGGCACTTGTAGTTCCAGAAGTGCAAAATGGCAGGCATGCTGGTACTTGTAGTTCCACTGTAAAGTACAGTAGTGTTACATTATTTGGCCCCCCTATTACCCCCATACCCACCGCTCCAGGGGTATGGGGATGAGCCCCAGGCTTCAGCGTAAGTCTGTGGTGCTCGGGAGAGGGTGGACCCTTTTTTGGAGGGTCCCCGAGATCACCGGCTTGCGCTGACCGACTTGGGGTGTAATGCTTTGGACCTGGAACCACGGTGATTGGGTCTCCAGGCTGTGGCATTACACCCCAGTCGGTTGGGTCTGGTGCTGGTCTTAAATATAGGGGGTACCCCACGTCTTTTTTGCCCCCTATATTTAAAACCAGCACTAGTCCCTGCAGCCTTGTGTTGGTTTCTAAAATACGGTGGAACCCTACATGTTAAAAAAACAGGAATTTTCGGGAAATATTCTAGGGACCCCCCTAAAGATGTGTAGACATGGGGGGTTCACTATGGATACCCCCATTTTGAAGGAAGTCGGGGTTTCTAATAGCCGCGTCAGGTGCATAAATGCGACTTTGAATAAGGTGATGCAGAAGAGCATTTTGGGGCAAAACAACTATGGACATCAAATTTGGGGTACTTAAAAATGGGGTTCAGCATATTTTAAAGTTGCTAAAGTGACTTAAAAAAATGTGAAAAACCCACCTGCTGCAAACACCTGCAATCAAAAAAAACACTTGGGGCATACTTGGGGACCCCCCCAGAGTAAAGTTCGCTATTTAAGTTTGTACCCCTCCTTTTTTTTTCTTCGTCCCCTTTTTCAAAGTAAATTTTTGGGCTGCCCTTAATTTTTTTTTTTTTTTTTGACAGATTACCTTTGGGGGACTGTCTGAAGGCTGCACGGGGGTTCCCGAAATGTTGCACCCCAAAACCCCAATTCTGCACTTTTTAACGCCTGCCATTCATAGGCGATACTTTAACGCCTATTACATTGCATTGACTTAACGCCTAGGCAGAAAGTCTTTCAAATTGAAAACTAAAACAGGCGATTATGACGCCATCAGCGGTAAATTACCGAGAATCCGGACTTAACGCCTCAAATTGAATACGGCCCTTAGTGGGATAAAACATTAGAATTTGGAAAATGGATTGCACATTTAGAAAGGACCTACATATGCAATTCGCTGTGCAAATTTGCCATGAAAACGACTCTAATCACAATGAAATAAATTAATATCCTTCAAAACCAGAATCTGTGGGGTCAATTCAATTAAGAGCAATCTATAAATTAGTATTGTTAGGAAGAACAGGTTTCTAATTACAGCTAAATATACTCTGTCTGTTTGTGCATATATCAAAGTAATGAATATTTGGTGTTTGTAGGTTCGCATGGCTTTGAAGAAAGCTGAGAAGGAATTTGAGCTGAGAAGTAACTGGTCTGTCCCTGAGGCTCTGCAGAAGTGGCTGCAGCTAACGCACGAGGTGGAAGTACAGTACTACAACATCAAGAAACAGAATGCCGAAATGCAGCTAGCAATTGCTAAAGAGGAGGTGATGGCAATTCTCTGTACTATATTGCCAAACTTGTATTTGTAAATGTTTACTCTCTCATACCATTATAGAGAAGGCTGTGATGGAAAATCACACGTCACCTTGTTTTATTTATTACAGACACTTTCTATATTGTTTCCACTAAAATGTTTTTTGTGTGACATCTGTTGGCCCGTATTAAACATTATTTACTACCAAACGGTGTACGTGAACCCGCCGAGGCTGCCATTTAAAAAGATCTATCCAATATTAGCTGGGAAGATGGGGAAATGTGGTTGGAGCGTGACCAGAACATGCCTGTGTGTCCAGACACGCACATGTATATGTTAGCAATATCTGACAGGGAATCAGTATGTACGACGCTAGATGTCCGGCAGGGGTGAAGATCCCGACAGTGGATTTAGGTAAGTAATGCTAACCCTCCCTTAGGGGTGCCTAACCTCCCCCCCAGTGCCTAATTCTAACCCCCCGCTAAGTGCCTAAACCTAACCCCCCGTCCCCGCAGCCTAAACCTAAGTTTCCCAGGGGGATGCCTAACCATAACCTCCCCCCGGGATGCCTAACCCCAACCCCCCCCTTTCCCTAGCCCAACCCTCCCGGCGGGGTGCCTAGCCCTAAGTCCACCCGGGAGCACTAAAACCTAACCCCCCTCCCCCCCCCACGGCTGTCCGCGCCCGGCATACCTTCGTTCGCTATACCGGGCATAGTACCCTGCCAGGATTTGACAGACGGGAGGCCGGCGGTCGGCATTTCGACAGTCCGTTTCCTGACCGCATCCCACTGACAGCTGCTCCGTGGGAAGCACAGGCCCCATGTACGGACTACTGATCAGATTCACTTCCATGAAAAAGTTGATTTTTAGAATCCAGTGCTGATATGTACTGTATTGCCCTATCCATTCATAGCAATTATAGATAAAGTAGTTTCTGTAATAGTGAGTTTCTGTCTGCGCCTCCCTGATATGTGCAGCAGTTTATCAATTGTCATCTTGCCATTTGTTCCCTGAGCCTCCTAAATCAAATATATTTAAACCAGCTGTTTGTTTTTCCTTCTCTATATACTCAAGATTGTGTAACTCTGCAGCACTGGATAGTCAGCATTACAATTGTACGTAAGTCATGCCCACTTACTGCAGAAAGTTCACAAGGACCCTAACCCACCTGTGTGGAGGCTGAGCTGCCCTGCTGCTCCTGTGGGCAGGAAAAACAGACTACTACTAATAGGACAGGTGATACCTCTAAGGGCCTAAAGCTCTAGCAAAGTTAAGGAGCACCTGTATGGGTTAACACCGATCCACTTTTGCAATGGTGGGGCAAGCGTATGAATTTGCAAGACCTGCAATTGTAGCTTAAAGCTGGCATATACCAGACCAACTTTTCCCCCAACTATCCAACTAGCTGGTTGGTTGGCATGTTAATCCGGTAATTCAATCAGCCATTTCCCAAACACTGGAAAACGGACGAAAGCTGCTGTTCAGACAATCAAATCTATATCTAACCAACGTGCCTGAGTGACCTCTTATGTGTTTTCTGGTGTTTCCGAGCAAATTGCTGATCTTCTCTGAGTTGGGGGCACTGTCCAGCATTTGTTGTGGTAATAAAAAAAATAAATATATGTAATATTGTTTTCTTAATTATATTTCTAGAAGTTTATATATCTAAAGCTGGGTACACACTTCACGATGTGTATGCCCAGCGCCTGCACGATGTGTATGCCCAGCGCCTGCACGATGCAGTGATTTAGCAGCTTGGCATCGTTCATCTCATCGTCCCATCTACTATGCAGCACAGCAGATTGAAAGATGCAACGAGCGACCTGAGTGCATGTGCGATCGGGTGTACAGACTATGCGATCCACACGATATATCGCTCCGATCCGCATCAGAACGATATATCGTGCAAGGGATCGCATAATGTGTACCCTGCGTAAATCACTTTGGGATGTTGCCTGGACTTTCTCAGTTAACAATTGTTTAGTTAATGTTTTAGATGTAAAACGTTCTGTTCTCTGCATAGTGAGGTTCATGCAACAAATTCTCTGTCCCCCTATTATTGTACTATACGGCAATCCTTTGGGATACATATTTATTCAGTCCTCCCAGTTCTGTGCTGACTGTACAGTGAGATTATGTAATGCTACTGATCAGCCTGATCACATGAAGAGCAGACACACCGATGGTCGTCCTATTTTGCCATTTATTTGTGTTTTAGGCAGAAAAAATAAAGAAGAAGAGAAGCACAGTATTCGGGACACTGCACGTTGCGCACAGCTCATCTCTGGACGAGGTGGACCATAAAATTCTTGAAGCAAAGTAAGTAATTGTCGCTGTGACATTTAAACACTTAATCATGAAATGTGTAACAATTTCTGCTGCGTTTCCTCCCGCGGTCACCCGGCTACCAGCACCAGGGGAGAGCAGGCACAATTAAATGGCCAATGACTGATCACCATGTTTATGATAGCAGGCTATTACAAGACAATGAGGGAGATGTACTAAGCCTTGGACAAAGAGAAAGTGAAGGCAGTTAGCTGGGTACTTTATCTCTCATGTTACAGGCTGTGTTTGAAGAATGTCACAAAGCAATAGGCAGCGCTTGTAGCATTTAATTAATGAAAAATATTTTAATATGCAGATATAAATAAATACTCAATAGTAAAAATAGCTGAATAAGTAGTATTCACAGTATAAAATGGAAGAGATCACAAAAAAATGATATAAAATAGTAAAATACCTAAATACCTCACAACATTTGCATGAATATGGATTTCTGGAGGGTGTATAAATATAAAGCAGACACATACAAACTAACTATGATCTAGATTCAATGCCAATATATTGTATCGTATCAAGTACTTTTCACCTGACAATTATACAATTGGTGATCAATCTGAGCCAGTGTAGGGTGTTTAGTCAACTGACTGAGTGTTGTGTCCCGATGAAAAAAAGGAAGGTGAGCTCAAAAGTCATGTGTAAATGGGATACCCGTGCATAGGTGCCGTGTCAAGGCACTGCCACCCATAATAGTGTGGATAAACTTGGGACAATCCAGTCCATAATACCCAGGGGATTGACACGGCACCTATGTACAGGTATCCCATTTACACATGATCTTTGAGCTTACCTTCCTTTTTTTTTTCATCGGGACACAAAACTTAGTCAGTTGACTAAACACCCTACATTGGCTCAGATTGATCACCAATTGTATAATTGTCAGGTGAAAAGCACTTGATACGATACAATATATTGGCATTGAATCTAGATCATAGTTAGTTTGTATGTGTCTGCTTTATATTTATACACACCCCAGCAATCCATATTCATGCAATTGTTTTAAGTTTTTTAGGTATTTTACTATTTTATAGGTATGCTAGCTGCTGTCTGTTACTGCATGCAGTGTAATCATGGCAATCATTTTATCTCCTGAAGCTTCGGTTATGTTGAGGTTTATATGCAGCACTGAATGAAAGTTCAGCCACCCCCCTGCCAGTTCTCATCTGTAAGATCAAGTATCCTATGGAATGACGGTGGTAGGAGCAGAATAGTCAGTTTTGTTGTCCAACATGTGATTTGCTTTGTAATAGTTATCAGTGACCAATGTTAATGTTTTTCTTTCTAACGCAAAATGAACTTTATCCATCAGGAAAGCACTTTCTGAGTTAACCACATGTTTGCGGGAGCGGCTCTACCGGTGGCAACAGATTGAGAAGATGTGCGGTTTTCAGATAGTCCACAATTCTGGTCTACCAAACCTGACATCCAGTCTGTACTCTGACCACAGCTGGGTGGTTATGCCCAGAGTTTCTATCCCTCCTTACCCAATTGCCGGGGGAGTGGATGACTTGGATGAGGATACGCCTCCAATCATTTCCCAGTTCCATGGTATGTAGTCTCCTTTCAGCTTTAATCCCTATTGATCAATAATTGCCATTCTCCCTATTTAAATAACCAAACATCTGTTATGTGTGTTAGAGGCAGCTACAGGTATAGTACTCTGCTAGTTTGTTACTGCAGCTAGAACGTTTAATCACTCTTCTCCGTTCCCATAAGGGCGGTGTCACACAGCAGCGATGGGCTGCTTCCTGCTGGGAAAGTACAGAGAGTACAGTGCTCCTTAGATTCATTAAAGTAGCAAACTAAAAAAAAACATAACTGCCCTTCACATAATACAAAACATAATGGCTTTATTTATCCGACATTTGTACAAAAGGAGCCCTTTCTGTCCTAGGACAACAACGCTATGGGATAGTATAAAGATTGCTTTGGAATTTACCTATAATATCCTACATGTTGTATGATTTAACTTTATAAACAGAGCCACCTAGTGTCAGCACACACTGCCAGAGAACATGTACAAATTGCCGTCCAGAAATATTATCAAGTATGTAAGAGTTAGGAGTAATAAAAGTTTTTAATGGTCCAATTGAACTTTTTTTTTTTTTTGCCCTCCTACATATACTCGCTGTATTACCTAGTGTGTACTACATGTTTTTGCTATGGTATGCTCAGAATTCCTCTCCTGTCTCTAAAGGTTCCATCATAAAATCTCATGGAACATTGGCAAGGAGCAGCAGCATGTGTCGTCCTCGACGCAGTGTTATTCCACCGTCCCCCCAGTCTCAACACGTCCTTCAGTCACCTGATCCAGACATCCTCTCTGTGTCCAGCTGCCCTGCTCTATATCGCACCGAGGAGGAAGAGGATGCAATATATTTCATTGCAGAAAAGCAGTGGTATGAGAAATTTTGTCACGCTAATATGCTTAAAAGGTATATTGTATACAGATTTAAGTATACATTGATAAATACACATGCATATATGAAAACATTTCTGGTGGATAAACCGGGTCCACAGGGACCCCTGGACAGTTCATCATGTTTTCCAGATCTTCTAGCTGGCACACAGGTGTATTCGTTACAAACTGTGATCTGGAAAAGATGGACTGTTAGGATCCCTGAGTACCAATTTTGGCTGCTTCTGCATTATAGCATAAATAGTTGCACATGTGATTCACAGAGTCAACAAGTATAAAAGATACACAAAGATTTGGTACATTCACAAAAATTTAGTGTAGGGCTAAGTTATTGGAAAACTAGGGCAATAGCTGTTACTGCTAGTACTGTAAGAGTGATATGTATAATCGGGACCTTTTTTCCAGATAATGGGGGATAAAATGGGTAAAAATTGGCACAGAGGCTATTTTGTTATAGTCCAAATACATCACACCTGTAGCATTATGAAGAGGCTAGATTGGCATGCTTAGGACGGACTCGAGCGGTGAGCTTGATTGAATCGACCTCATAGACTGACAGTCGGTGGGATATCGGTGAATTGGGCTGGCGTGTTTGTGACAAGTCTGTAAGAATTTGGCAGTTATAAGTTTTATAGGATTTTTTTTCTCTGTAATGCCCAAAATGCATTAGTACTATAACTTTGTGGTTTTGTTTTTGCCTTAAGTAGATAATCATAGTTAAGTCCTGTGAACATTGTGGTCCCAGGAGATGCTACCAGGAAGGCTTTAGATGTAGAATCAAGTAATAGCCAGCATTTCCTCTTTTACACAGCGACATCCGGTTTTAGAGCATCTGTTTGCTAAAATATTCAGAAGTTTGTTACTGTATAATATAGGCAAACTTATGTTCTACCACAATGCTCTTCTGATGGAGTCTTGCAGCGTTATAATAGCCTAGCTGCCGTTATACCTCTGAGGGAACCCATCAGAAGAGTGCAGCAATATCATGCTCTGAGGTGTAAAGACCAGAGACATAAGGGATGAACTGTCTGATTATCATGTGCTGGCCTATTTGCAGGCATAGAAATAATGTAATTGGTACTGCAGCTCGACATGTTGACTTAATAGAGAATGCGGTTTTCGGAGACCTACCCATTTTACATGTATTGTATTTATATATCCAATCAAAATAATACATTTGGAATACGTTAACATTCACAAATATATCTGAAATATTTTGTTTTCTCAGGGAAGTTCAAGACACGGTCTCCGAGTGTGATTCCCTGAACTCGTCAATTGGAAGAAGGCAGTCCCCTCCTTCCAGCCTGGAGGTGCAGCAGGTCAGCGCCCACATCCGGAAGATCTCGCGAGAGGAAACCTCATGCGAGGAGTCTTTATCCACAGACTCTCCTTTATCAACAGATGTTTCTAAAGCATCTTCACCTGACACCACGGGTTTGACAGAAAGCCAGAGCATGGTGTTTAGCCCAGCGAGTAAAGTATACAATGGCATTCTGGAGAAATCCTGCAGCTTACATCAACTTTCCAGTGTCTTACCCGTCTCAAAACCACCCCATCCAGCGTTTTCTTCTTCTCCCAACGACGGCAAGCCAGTTCAAGAGGTCCACGGCATCCCTGTGCTAAAGACCTCTCCACACGACCTTTCTCAGAACGGGGAGAAAAAGAAGCAATCCAAAATAAAAGTTCTTTTAAAAAAGATCTCAAAATAAGTCACTTAAAGGAAAGTTACAGACAGTGGAGGAAGCGTTTTTCTAACGCTGTAAGGCTGCAACTCCGTGTGGAGTTTCCGAGACTGGATGTTCTGGTGAAATGCTCCAAAGTTTGCCTACTATTTTATTGTCGCTGAAGGTCACGCCAACAAATCACTGAATTTCATTAGAAAGTGGATCTGTTTACAGTCACTTTTTATCTATTTATTTCTGCTTTTAAGTTTTTAGTTACAATTTTTAAGAAGCTACTTTGGACTTCCGAGCTTTAACAGACTACTAAGCCCATTTGGGCTTACACAATCTCTTGTTTACTGGAGCATCTTCTTATCTTTCCACTGAGCTATGACATTTTACATAATGGGCTAAATAACGAAATTGCACTACAGTTTTCCAGCCTGGAAACGGATATTTGCAAGCGAAGTAGTTTTGATTTGTAAAATGACAGATAAGAGGGTCTGTTTTCACTTTTAAATCAACTGGGTTTGTAAGTAGAACCTAGCGTTTCTAATCAAGGTGACTTCCGTCGGAGCTCATACATTTTTGTATGGGAGGTTTGTTTAGATTACCTTAATTCTTACGGTTCCACATGGAAAGTCCTGCTGTAAAGATATTATTTTCATTCTCCAGGGCTTTTTTTTTTTTTTTTTAACTGTGATCTCACAGAGCTGTAAGCTGTATCATATATGTAGATATTATATAACAAGAGGACACGCTCTTGATACTTTATGCAAGTGATAAAGGTAGAACGTAACAGGAGTTAATGCGCTTAGATTGGTGCTTTAAGTGCTATTAACAAAGTAGGAGATTGTTTACAGGCAAAGGGTTAGTGCATTTGCTAAAAGTCTACTGTGTTAAAGTTGGAGGCATTAACTGTATTATGGGCTGCCCCACTAATTACATTAGCATGCAGATGTGCTAAACAAACAATGTTTATGGTTTGTATTTTGTTCATAGTTCCAGACTGACACCATGGGTATTAATAATCATGTACTGTATGCCATACACCGTTCACACTACCCAAATGACTGATACCTGCAGCGGGTGCCCTTATTGCTCCAACTCACATTTTCTTTCTCTACTAGAAGAGATTTGTACATGTTGTACAATGCCACTTTTAAACTAATACTTTTGCTACTACGGACACGTATGTCTACCCCTTTTGCCAATACCTCTACATGTTCTCTTGTTTTGCCTGTTCAAATCTTAATCACTAGATCTGTTACATTTCATAATGTAAAATTTTCCAATAAACTAATTTATTCGGTTTCTGGAAAGTGATTTGGTTGCAAGACACGCCTGATGACAGGTGGTTGGCAAATGGCTCATGCAATACATTAAGGCAGTGCTCACCATATATTGTGTTGTTTATATGTGCATGTATGTATGTATGTATGTATGTGTGTGTGTGGTCCTATCGTTTTATAGCACAACAATTCATTAAACTCCATTCATGCGATCCTCTATTTTATTTCACTTAAATACTATGGAAAATCATTGCTACCTGATTTTTAGCAGGAGATGTCAAAGGCACAGCTGCTGATTGATTCTATTACCCGCTGTGTTTATGCAGCATATTGATAATGAGATCCAGGCAAAATAATACAAAAGCAAGTTCAAAGTAAGCGTGTGGTATATTTTCTCGACATGGTAATGTTGGCATAGTTGCTATGTCGATATGCAGCATGTCAACACAGATGAAATGTAGACACGATTAATGACATAACATCCTTGGTGGTCTAGTGGTGACTTACCTGGTACAGCGGGACCGGCGGTGACATCAGGATGACTTCCAGCAGATCCTGCAGTCCTTCCGACGATAAGTATCGATAACTTCTGACTACAAGCCCTTCCCCTAGTGCCCATCCCTAATCTCCTCGTAGTGTATATCCCTAGCTCTCCTCTCCTGTAGCCTAACCCTCCCAAACAGCTTCTACCTTCTGGCAACACCAGGAACATGACTTCTACAAATAAATGCTGGGTTACCTGCAGCTCTGTCCCTTGAAACTGTGCTCTCCTCCCACACCTCCAGGTCGAAAGCAGAGAAGGTATTGAGGTTCAACTCCTTTGTCCACTCTGCATGTTCACAGTTCTACCAAATGTTCCATAACTCTCATTCCCATGATTTGCAGTACATGCTATCTGTATTTTTAGTCCATTCTCTATGCCAGTCTATCCCAACTCCAGTCCTCAGGAACCCTTAAAGGAACATGTTTTACAGATCATCTAGTTGTTGCACAGGTGTATTCATTATTGGCTGAAGCATTTTAAAAGATCTACAGGTGGAGTTAATTACTTCAATTCTGATACTGAGGAGAACTGTAACACACGCACTGTTAGAGGAGTCCCTGATGACTGGAGTTGAATAACACTGGCCTGTGCTGCTGCTGTGACCTGTGGTTCCCCAACACCATCCCAAAAATGTACATTTCTCTGCTTGGCTTCCTCATGTCTTATCCTCTGACATCATAATCGGGGATTCTAATATGCAAATTAATTTTCCACATCTCCTTGTGTCTAAAAACAACTCTTGCAACCTCTTGTGGCCTCCCCAAATGGACTGGCTCTTCTGTGCATTGCGATGCCCATTGCTTTAATATGGTTTTCGCAGACTCTGTTCAGCTATTTCTTTAACAATTTTTTCCTTTACTTGGACAATCCCGTTATCACATGCAAGCTCATAAACTGTACCAAGCCTTCTCACACACTCCGTTACATCCTTACACCTCTCCTAAATGTCTACATTCTCTGGCAGAACCACATGTTAAGATGCAGAGGCTCCAGCTAGTCTTTGCGTCATCCACAATCCCAGCCATTGCACACTAAAGATATGTGCTGCTTTCAAATACATTCTTGCAAAGTTTATTTTTTTGGAGGGGTCTTGTGTATTTTTTTTTTTTTTTAATTCAGTTTTAATACTATTATTTCGGTACAGGTCATCTATTGATCTTTTCACTGGTTTATCCTTTCTATAGATAAATTGTGGTTTATCACGGATATCCTTAAAAATTTTATCTTTTTCTTGAGGCACCAATACTTTCAAAACTTTTATATTCTTTGATAGCTATATTGAAACAATCCTTAGTGTGTCCTCTTGTTAGTTTGATTATAATAACGGTTTTAAATCTCAGCCTTAAGCGTGCCTAGAAGTGGCTGATTGCAAAAGCCACCACTTAGTAAGTTTAAAGAGGTGGACATATGCCAAGAAGGGTGTATGTAGCCATTCCTCTTGGTTAATGTTCCAGTATGGTTCCCAAGTCACTAAGTGTGGACAGTTAGTTAGGGAGGGACCTGGGCCGTTGAAACAAGGTACACAAGGACGTCATCCAAAAAAGCAAACTTTTATCTTGCAGGGGTTCCATTAAAAAGAAACCTTAAAGAGTATGTGAACAGTGAATCAGGTGGCGCTGGGGATATCTAAAGCTAGGGTGAAATGAAGATGAGAATAATACCCCTTTTATACCGGAGCTAAAACCCGGGTTATTGAAGGGTTAACCCGGGCAGCTCCGTGGTGTAAAAGGAGAGGGTTGGATCGACGGGTCGAGTGACCCGGCAATCCAACCCAGGTAACTAGCAGGGTTTAACACGGGCGTAGCCCATGAAACCCTGCTGTGAGAACAGCGCACTCCTGGTCACGATGACCTGGAGTGCGCTGCTAGCCGGCCGCTTGATCCGGCTTCAGTGGCGCTTGGAGATGACGTCATCTCCAAGCGATCAATTTCACTCCAGAAAAGCCGGGTCTATGCAGACCCGACTGCGGTGTGAGTCGGCACCGGCAAAATTTCGGGACTGATCCGGATAGGAACCCTGTTCCAACTGCGGGTCAGTCCCGGAATTTTGGTGGAAAAGGGGTATAACTCTGCATTCAGACTACATCTCCCCATAGTCCATTCAATAGAAATGAACTAAATTATAGAAAAAGCAAATGAGCCTAACCAAGGCTGGGCCAAAGGCTTTACAAGCTAACACCTGGTATAGATGCATATATTTCCAGAGCACCTTTAGTATCTTCTAGACAGAGAAACATGTTAATGCAGGTCCAGATGCTTTTAACAGGGTAGCGACTCTTCACATACTCAAGCTGATATGTAGTCAATAGATCAGGCATGACCGACTGAAGCCTTTGCCAGATGTTTAAAATCTGTAACAACGAGAGTAATAGGCAACAAGTTCGGAGTCCTTATTCGGTTTGGGCAAAAAACTGAGTGCTATTAATGTGGTGTAGGTCAGAGCTTGCCTATGTATTAATAGGTAAAGTTCAAGTTGGGCAGCATGGATGGTGTGATGTGTGGAGTTTGTATGTGCTCCCTGTGCTTGCGTGAGTTTTCTCTGGGGTCTCTGGTTTTCTCCCACACTAGCCCCGGGCTATCAGCCTAGGCCTGGGGCGCCCTGGACAGGGGGATGCTTTAATTGGGGGGGGTGGGGGCTCACCAGGGATCCCCAGCCTGGGCTGACTAGCGGTCAGGAGTAATGCTTTGGCCGGGGGACACGGTGAAAGGGTTCCCTGGCTTATATATTTAAAGTGCCAGCTCCACTCATCCATCCATCTATACCCCAGTGTCTTCTGTGGAATCTGAGAAAGGGATTTTTACCGGTAAGTACCAAAATCCTATTTTTGCCACAGCGCTAGGGGTAAGGGTGCTGTGAGCCCCTTAGCTCAGTGCAAATCCTGGCAGAGGAGACTGATGCGCTGCAAGCAGTCTCCTATTGCAGTCCAGCACACAGCAGCGTGTTCTGAGCTGCTGACAGGTAAGAGGGAGGGGGGTGGTCTTCGGGCCCCTGTCAGACCCCCAAAAACAAGCATGGGTAAATAGTACCTGCACCCCTGGGCATAACTAGAACTTTGTGGGCCACATAGCAAGTTCTTAAAAGGGCCCCCCAGATGTAAAAAAAAACTTGCCCCTACACAGAGCCCATTCATGTTATGCCACACAGCCCATACATATTATTACACACAGAAGTATCCCTTACACATTATTTCACACAGTAATGCCCTTTACAGATTATGCCACATAGTAGTAGTGCCTCATATAACACATCATTCCACACACAGTATTGCTCCTTACACATTATGTCCCTCCAGCTGCCTCTTGCCTCCCCCTGTGCTACATCGGCAGCCAGCATTGGCAGACATGGACAGGCAGCGCTGGCACAATTTGAAGCTGATGCTGGTTGTGAGTCAGTCGCAGTCTTTGGACTGGCAGCCAATCAGAAGCCGCCACTGCTGATTGGCTGCCTCTCCGCAAGCTCTGTTTGCCTCGCGACTGGCAGTGTTGTCTCTCCATGACTGTCTGCCAGTGCGCCAGCTGTAATCGGCTGTGAGCTGGCATCAAATCAACGTTGCGGACACCCGAGCCTGCCTCGACAGCCCAGACTGGATCGGACCACCTTGTGTGCGTGACTGGGTCCAGGGGGAGTGGCGGGCCCAAGAGGCAGCTCGGGCCCCATAGCAGCCGTACCCTTTGCAACCACGGTAGTGACGCCACTGTTTGCACGCATGTTAACAGTGGGGTGTGTTTCAGGATCAATGGAATGGGGGTATAGGTGAAGATAATGTAAACAAAGGCTGCAGGTGTACTTCAGGGTCCAGTCTTCAACATTGCGTATCCCAGCTTGTAGTAAATAATGAAGCCAGTGTATCCGATGGGACTTGCCTATTTGTGTTCAAGAAGTTTCCACATACTACCAACCTGGCTGGAAACTGAGGGTCTCATTCAGACCCGCTCGCGAGCGGGTCGATGGTACCCAAATGCGTAGGACGGAGGGTAGCCGTCGCTTGGGGTCTCGCACCAAAGGGGGCGTGCTGTCGATGGTGAGTGACAGCACGCCCCCTTTGGTGGGCGTGGCTGCCAGACGGAGGCGTTCCTATGGGAACGCCTACCGTCTGGGTCCGGCCCCACTGACATCACTAGTGATGTCAGTGGGAGTGATTTTGGCTCTGATAGAGCCAAAAGCACTCCAAGGCTTGCGGCAGCGAGACCCTACCGCAGGGTCTCGTCGCAAGCCCGATGGTCGTGATGGTCTTGACCATCGCGACCATCAACATGGACGCTCGCATAAGCTGTGGGTGGTAACCCACAGCTATGCGAGCGTCCAAGAGGCCGCTCCAAGTTGAGGAAGGAGGGCCCTGATTCAGAGCGAGCGCTCTGGTCAGAGCGTCCGGCTCTGCATCAGGCCCTGAGTTCCCAAACAAAGTCTGAGGATGGGCTATTGGGTGCTTAAATATTTGAACACACACTCGCTCCCTTAAATCTGTATGTGTAGTAAGATAAAACATACATCTGAATCTTAGTGAGTATCCTAGATACATTTGCCAATCCAGCTGTTTCTAATTTCTCTCACATTGTATTCGGCAGACATCCGTGCTCCTCCCCCGGGGGAGGAGACATTTCCCTGTTCCTTCCATAGGAAGGAACACAGCAAATGTCTGTCGGCCGCTGCTGCGTCCGACAGTTTAGCGGGAAATATCGCATGGGACGGTACATGCTGGACAATCCGGCATGCCTGACCGAGCAATATTTAACCCTCGGTCGCCCACCCACACTCTACAATTATCGGGGCGATCTGCCGACATCAGGCGGATCGCCCCGATAATTGTAGCGTGTATGGCTAGAATTCCTCTCCAGACTTGACAGTGAGTATCCAGCGGAAATACAGTATCAGCTCTGTGTTTCTTTAGCAATGAGATGACTCTCTTGTGCTTAATTTTAGTCAGTCATATGTAGGTATGTGGAGCTAGTGTTATGTGGCAGTGAAGGAGCACTCACCCTACTCTCTCTGGGAGCATGGTATTGCAAAAAAAAATCTCATCTAGAAAAAGATCTCTTTGTCCACGTGATCAGAAAGATCCATGGATGAGGGATAGGAGG
Source organism: Taudactylus pleione (assembly GCA_031769625.1). Lineage (NCBI taxonomy): Eukaryota > Metazoa > Chordata > Amphibia > Anura > Myobatrachidae > Taudactylus > Taudactylus pleione. The sequence continues at coordinate 562,905 of JAUIMM010000300.1, forward strand.
TGCTATAAAGGCAGTACCGCTGCAGGGAACACTGTAGAGACAACTCAGATAAGGAGATACCAGATTGTACATAAGCTAAAGAAAAATGCTATGGAATAGCAACAAGCTTGTTGGTTCAACTATGTGAGAGAGGAACTCAAGCAATAAATAATTTAACAATATCAATACTTTATGCATGAGAAATTATGGTGAGTATTAAAGTAAAGGGGGGAAGGGAATCATTCACAGAGTAAAAGTGAATTGAGGTCCCCTATTAAGTAGCAAGTACATTTCCAGGGGAAAAAGAGGAATAATGATCCTCTGGACGATTGGGTGAATGAAGTGAGGGACGCGCTCAGAGGAAAATGGGCTTTAAGAGCCCAATACATCATTCGGCCGTTTCACCAATAGGAGCGGAATCGCCGGTCGGCATGTCCGACCGTGTGCCATTGACGATCATTGGGGAATCTGAAATTCTTCATATTAATAATACTTGATTTTCTGATTCCGACAATATTCATCTCCAGGATGAGCAAATCGGGGAAATCCAACATGTTGTGTTTCCCTGATGCCCTAACCCCGGTGTCTGGGGATCTGTGACTTGGCCTAGTACAGTGCAGATGTATGGAGCCATTAGCCTTGTCTGGATTAATAGACCAAACACTGTGTCCCTAGACTTCCACTCTTGACCGTTTATAGGAGAGAGTTGATTGTTCTCTGATAAATGTTTGCAGATGGGAAAATTTTCTCTCTTGCACGGCAGCGGCTTGAACAATTAGCAGTTTATCATCCACCAGAATGTTTATTTTTTTTTTTGGGTAGACTACCAGTATCTTTTCCTTTTCTCTGAATCCCAATCTGTAAAGGACCACCATTAGAAGAGATGCCAAGGGCCCCAGTCCAGGTCACATTGAGATAGAGTGCTCTAGCTCCTAATAGATTCTGGGGGCCTGATGAATTGCAGATTATTTCTTCTATTCCAGTATTCTAAATCATCGAGTTTCTATGGTACAGATTGAAAAGATCTGGTCTGAAGTCGCTGTCTTTGCTCGAGACATAGGCGTGCGCAGAAGCTGGCACTGGGGATGCCACTTTGACCCTCTCCCCTCTGCCAAGTCATGGACTACCCCCCCCCCCTCCTTTTGGGACATACACTACTCAACTGGCCGCCCAGGTGAGTAATATATGTCCCCGAGGGAGGAGTAGATAGGGTAGTCCATGCATCGGTGAGGGGGAGGTGCTAAGTGGCATCCCCTGTGCCAGTATTTGCGCACGCCTATGGCTCCAGAATAGATCTAAATGAAGAGTTAGATTCCACCTTAGCCAAGGATATGCTAAGTTTGCTTTTAAGATACTAATTTTCTGCAATATGGGGCATGATGATCGTAATCAAAATTGTTTCTGACATTGAGGTGGTAGGCAACAATAATCTATCCCGTACGATCAGGCAGAGGAGGGTCTTGTGAGGAGGCAGAGACTTGTTTCTAGTGGGTCTATGGGTCTATTTTTGTCAGTCTTGGCAGGGGATGAAGGCTTGAGGTAGATTTTGCCCATAACCTAGAGCAGTGGTTCTCAAACTCTGTCCTCAGGACCCCACACGGTTCACATTTTCCAGGTCACCTAACAGATGCACAGGTGTATTCATGACTCACTGACACATTTTGTAAGATGCACAGGTGGAGTTAATTATTTCATTTGTGATTCTGAGAGACCTGGAAGACATGCACTGTGTGGGGTCCTGAGGACCGAGTTGTAGAACCTGTTACTAGTGGTTAGATAAAGCAGATCAGCTGCGCTCACACATGAAATCTACAAATTAAGAAAAATTCACATTAAGTTAAAATGGAGTACATGTACTGTAAATAAACCCTAAATATATTCCTCGCCACTAAACAAGGAATTATATAAATTGGTGATAAATTAAAATTGTCTATAAAGGTTTAGCACAATAACTATAAAAGTGACAGTAGCAGGACACTAACAGAGAAGATGGCACTAGAGTGAATCCACTAAATCAATCCAAGCCCACAGAACAAACCATGACAGATCAAAGAGAATGACTCCAATAATAAAGTACTTGAAGAGATGTTAGGGTGTACAGACAACATATGGACAACAATTAAATAAAACAGAGAGAGAAGGCCTTACTATTGATGATGATAAACCGAATGGACTTGTACAATAGAAAAAGTATGGAATAATATGGAAAACTGACTTATGACAGAGAGCTGCCACTAGATGGCCTCAGCAACCTATGTGTACATTTATTCCTTTTTTATTTTTGTAATAAAAGAACTGACTGTGCAATTAATTATAGAGAATTGCTACAGTAATATGTAGGTAGATGATTCAAATGCAACCGAACAACAGTAAGAAAACCGGATAGCACTGTTCAGGCAAATACACAGCTGCAGCAGTACAGTTACATGGGTCACTGGCACAGCGCACACTTTTTTTTCTTTTATCAAAATGGACCAAGATTCCAGATCAGCAGAGATCCTGTAGGAAATTGTAGGGATAGAGACGGGACAGAGAGGTACTGTGGGTGAAGGGTGGGGTTTGTAAAAGAATAAGGAAGGATACAGTAGTTGAGAAAAAGATTTAGCAGGGAGAAGTGAAATGGAGAACAAAAGATAAAGATTCTGCTGCAGTTTAAGCTAGGCTAAAATACTCTGTGTTTGGTGACAACTTAAACAAGAAATCCTGGGGTAACAGGGTCCACAGGAACTGTCTATTCCTTGGAAAGTCTGATATGGATGTAGTTAAAGTTCCGGTAATGCAGGTAACAGTGGCTGCACGGTGATCAGAGCGGACAAGTCTCCCACCCAGGGTGTCAGTAAGGTGTTAGAGTCAGAAGATGTGACTCTCAACAGCAGGTGGTGATGAAGGACTACACCACAGGAGCTCCAGGCCCCAGCAGATGACTAGGATCTCCTCCAGGGTGTCCCAACCAGAGTGTAAAACAGTATGCATTGCTGCAGTGACCAACGCTAGTTTCCGCATATTTTAAGTAAAAGGCCCATTCATTATTAGGGGCCTGATAATATTCAGCAAAATCTGAAAACAACGTTTGCAAGAACCAACGCCATCTTCAGATGGAGCTAGTTCTCGGTACCTCGCTGCTTTGAAGGAGGTTCGGGGTTATGAAGAGGGATCCGAGCAGATTCCTCTACCGCACAGTGTGACATATACCAGTGCTCATGCGCAGTTGGCTGAACGGGCACCAGTAAGTATCACTGCTACTACTGCTTTTCGGTAGCACCTGTTCCCGCACCAGAGCAATATTGCATTGCTCCTGTACTTAAATATCCACCGTCTCAATTTGCCGTGAGTTGGATAGTTAATTATCGGGGGCCACGCGATAATGAATAGACCCCCAAGTGAGAGTATAGGACAAATGTCTCTGCACCATCCAGCAGGTGTTGGAGCAAAATCAGCCACCTGTCCATTCGTAGCATAGAGAAAACAAGTTCACTGCAGATTGTCTGTTTGCTGTACAGGACTACCTTCAAGTACAAGAGGAAGACTGGGACAGTACCAATGTGCACGCCAAGGTCAATACACTCCAAAAACTTCACTCTGGTAAATGGCCCAACGCAATCCTAGGAATTTTAAGAGTTATAGAGATATATCACACACACCGGTTTTGACTGGCCGGCAAAAAAACTGGTAGTTTTTTTTGCCGTGTACTCATTTTAGTGAACTATGTAAATAGATGGGTCCTTTCAGATGGCACGAACATGGCACGGTCACCGTGTTACAGCCAGAAATATCCACTGACAAGGACGGCTGCCGTGCTGTGTCCGTGCCATCACTGCAAGTCAGTGAAGTACATGGTGCTATATTTGCTGTCACACACACCGTACCCGCTTGTACCCGCCCACAACTAAATCTTTTCCAAGTGTTGTGGTACCGGAGTGTCAACAAGAGTGACAGCTGTGACACAGATACTGAGAGGCTGATATCATTAGTAGAAGCCAGACCAGTTTTATTGTGTATAAACTAGTATTATCTTTGACTAGAGCTGCTGCTGCTGCAATGCCTATTACATTAATAAGACAAACCACAACATTAAAAACGGCTCAAAGCCGTTGCATGTTAAAGGCACTGATTGCCGGAAAAAAAACATCCGGCTTTGGCCGTTTTTTTTTGCCAGCCGGTCAAAACCGGTGTGTGTGAGATAGCCCATAGACTTCTCTAAAAGACGCAAGTTGTAGCCTTTTTATAGAGGTGATGGGTTTTATTTAGGAAACAGCAGCCGTTTACTAGTGGGCTGGAGTTTAAACTGAAAAACGGCCCCTGTAGTCAGTGTAAAGCCCACGTGATGGAGTACACATGTCACAGCAACACTAAGGGGCATATCCAATTAGCCACGGGGTTTACCCCGCGGCTAATTATCACGCAGGTCAGGATTCAATTAGCGGGGACGCCACGCGTGGGTGTCCCCGAGACCCCGCGCGCGAGTCCCCGCTGTCAGGCTTTACCTCACACCTCATGTAGGTGCGAGGTAAAATCTGTGTGAGGCTGCCCTATTTGGCCTCGCGCGAGCATGAATAACACACTGATTCTGCAGTTCTCGCGTGGAAGTCCTGTTTTTGGACGCGGGGAAAAAGCTATTTAATTGAAAAGCTTAACCCCGCGCCGCGGGACTTTCACCCCTCAATTACTTGCGGGAGAAGTCCCGCGGGTAATTGGATATGCCCCTAAGAGAGCGTCCTGCCATCGCCCACAGAGGAATTTGCACCACGACTGGAGATCCCACTCTCTGGGGTATATTTACTAAACTGCAGGTTTATAGTGGAGATGTTGCCCATAGCAACCAATCAGATTCTACTTTATTATTTATCTAGCGTCTGTTAGAAGATAATAGCTAGACTCTGGTTGCTATGGGCAATAGCTCCACTTCTAAAAATCCACACTTTAGTAAATATAGCTTAATCTTTGAGACATATGCTTGTCTCAAAGATTAAACCATGCACGTGTAAGTACACACAGCCGGTACAGTGAAACTGAGAATGGCTCATTAAATCAGTTCCTCTTGGGACTTGGTGAATTATATTTTATACACATTTGTTACTATTTACAGGTTTTTAATACCTTTTTACTATGAAATATTTTTTAACAAATACTACACTTATTTCATGGTGCTGGGGTTTATTACATACTTGCTGCAACCGCTTATATGTCATTGCTGTGATGACCATAATTCATTTGGAGTGATATCAGATAAGCCTGCTTTAATTACTTATATATTTACAACGTGGCAAATTGCCGCGCTGGACCTATTCAATTAGCGGGGATACCCTGCGCGCGAGTCCCTGACTCCTCGCAGGCGTACTTTACCTCGTAGCTCATGGAGGTGCGAGGTAAAATCCACATAAAAACCACCTAATTAGGTTCGCGCGGGGAAAGAACCCATTGATTCTGCAGTTTATGCAGTGTGTTTCCGTGCCTAAGTCCCGATTTTTCGGCGCAGGAAAAAGGCTATATTATTGAATAGCTTTACCCCCGTGCCACGGGGATTTTGGCCGGCAATTGGGCGTGGGGTAAATCCTGCGGCTAATTGAATATGCCCCAGTGTCTCCTAAAGGTCTTAATGAAAAGGTTCAATTGGAATAGCTTAATGTAGTAAGTACCTTTTATTGATGAAGATTATGATAAGCTTATGCTGATGTAGTGATGTATATATGTGTGTACTAGGGGTGAGCGGGTTCGGATTTCTGAAATCCGAGCCTCCCCGATCTGAGTCCAATCCGAGTCAGGCTCGACTTTTCCCGCCTGACTCGGATCTGAAATCGAGGCAAAACGTCATCATCCCGCCTTCCGAGTCTCGCGGGTTTTGGATCCTATATAAGGTACCCGCGTCGGCGCCATTTTCTCACTCGGCTGTGGACAGTGAAGAGGGAGGGTGGGAGTTAGGGCTGTGTAGTGTAGTGTAGTGTAGTGCTGCTGTTGTCCACTACTTCAAAGTCCATAGGGGCTGGCTGTGTTGTGCTGTGCTGCTGTTGTTAATAGGGGCTGTGTCCACTACTTCAAAGTCCATAGGGGCTGGCTGGACTGTGTTGTGCAGTCAGTTCTCCATAGGGGCTGTGTCCACTCCAAAGTCCTGTGCAGTGTCCCAGTCCTAAAGGGGTGCTGTAGTGTTGTCCAGGGGGTGCTCTGTCCATCAGGGGTGCTCCCCCCAAGTGCTAAAAAAATAATATATTTTCTGTGTTTGTGAATTGTGTGCGCAGTAGCCGCACGTGCATCAACAAAGTAGTGCCAAGCGTGCGCCTGTGTCATAAGTAAAGGGCCGGCTGGCTTGACCGTTAAGGGTGCTGTAACCCCCGAAAGTACACTCCAGTCCAAACTAAAAAAAAAATTATTTTCTGTGTTTGTGAATTGTGTGCGCAGTAGCCGCACGTGCATCAACAAAGTAGTGCCAAGCGTGCGCCTGTGTCATAAGTAAAGGGCCGGCTGGCTTGACTGTTAAGGGTGCTGTAACCCCCGAAAGTACACTCCAGTCCAAACCAAAAAAAATTATTTTCTGTGTTTGTGAATTGTGTGCGCAGTAGCCGCACGTGCATCAACAAAGTAGTGCCAAGCGTGCGCCTGTGTCATAAGTAAAGGGCCGGCTGGCTTGACCGTTAAGGGTGCTGTAACCCCCGAAAGTACACTCCAGTCCAAACCAAAAAAAAAATTATTTTCTGTGTTTGTGAATTGTGTGCGCAGTAGCCGCACGTGCATCAACAAAGTAGTGCCAAGCGTGCGCCTGTGTCATAAGTAAAGGGCTGGCTGGCTTGACCGTTAAGGGTGCTGTAACCCCCGAAAGTACACTCCAGTCCAAACCAAAAAAAAAATTATTTTCTGTGTTTGTGAATTGTGTGCGCAGTAGCCGCACGTGCATCAACAAAGTAGTGCCAAGCGTGCGCCTGTGTCATAAGTAAAGGGCCGGCTGGCTTGACTGTTAAGGGTGCTGTAACCCCCGAAAGTACACTCCAGTCCAAACCAAAAAAAAATTATTTTCTGTGTTTGTGAATTGTGTGCGCAGTAGCCGCACGTGCATCAACAAAGTAGTGCCAAGCGTGCGCCTGTGTCATAAGTAAAGGGCCGGCTGGCTTGACCGTTAAGGGTGCTGTAACCCCCGAAAGTACACTCCAGTCCAAACTAAAAAAAAAATTATTTTCTGTGTTTGTGAATTGTGTGCGCAGTAGCCGCACGTGCATCAACAAAGTAGTGCCAAGCGTGCGTCTGTGTCATAAGTAAAGGGCCGGCTGGCTTGACTGTTAAGGGTGCTGTAACCCCCGAAAGTACACTCCAGTCCAAACCAAAAAAAAAATTATTTTCTGTGTTTGTGAATTGTGTGCGCAGTAGCCGCACGTGCATCAACAAAGTAGTGCCAAGCGTGCGCCTGTGTCATAAGTAAAGGGCCGGCTGGCTTGACCGTTAAAGGGTGCTGTAACCCCCAAAGTACACTCCAGTCCAAACCAAAAAAAAAATTATTTTCTGTGTTTGTGAATTGTGTGCGCAGTAGCCGCACGTGCATCAACAAAGTAGTGCCAAGCGTGCGCCTGTGTCATAAGTAAAGGGCCGGCTGGCTTGACCGTTAAAGGGTGCTGTAACCCCCGAAAGTACACTCCAGTCCAAACCAAAAAAAAATTATTTTCTGTGTTTGTGAATTGTGTGCGCAGTAGCCGCACGTGCATCAACAAAGTAGTGCCAAGCGTGCGCCTGTGTCATAAGTAAAGGGCCGGCTGGCTTGACCGTTAAGGGTGCTGTAACCCCCGAAAGTACACTCCAGTCCAAACCAAAAAAAAAATTATTTTCTGTGTTTGTGAATTGTGTGCGCAGTAGCCGCACGTGCATCAACAAAGTAGTGCCAAGCGTGCGCCTGTGTCATAAGTAAAGGGCCGGCTGGCTTGACCGTTAAGGGTGCTGTAACCCCCGAAAGTACACTCCAGTCCAAACCAAAAAAAAAATTATTTTCTGTGTTTGTGAATTGTGTGCGCAGTAGCCGCACGTGCATCAACAAAGTAGTGCCAAGCGTGCGCCTGTGTCATACGTAAAGGGCCGGCTGGCTTGACCGTTAAAGGGTGCTGTAACCCCCGAAAGTACACTCCAGTCCAAACCAAAAAAAAATTATTTTCTGTGTTTGTGAATTGTGTGCGCAGTAGCCGCACGTGCATCAACAAAGTAGTGCCAAGCGTGCGCCTGTGTCATAAGTAAAGGGCCGGCTGGCTTGACCGTTAAGGGTGCTGTAACCCCCGAAAGTACACTCCAGTCCAAACCAAAAAAAAAATTATTTTCTGTGTTTGTGAATTGTGTGCGCAGTAGCCGCACGTGCATCAACAAAGTAGTGCCAAGCGTGCGCCTGTGTCATAAGTAAAGGGCCGGCTGGCTTGACCGTTAAGGGTGCTGTAACCTCCGAAAGTACACTCCAGTCCAAACCAAAAAAAAAATTATTTTCTGTGTTTGTGAATTGTGTGCGCAGTAGCCGCACGTGCATCAACAAAGTAGTGCCAAGCGTGCGCCTGTGTCATAAGTAAAGGGCCGGCTGGCTTGACCGTTAAAGGGTGCTGTAACCCCCGAAAGTACACTCCAGTCCAAACCAAAAAAAAATTATTTTCTGTGTTTGTGAATTGTGTGCGCAGTAGCCGCACGTGCATCAACAAAGTAGTGCCAAGCGTGCGCCTGTGTCATAAGTAAAGGGCCGGCTGGCTTGACCGTTAAGGGTGCTGTAACCCCCGAAAGTACACTCCAGTCCAAACCAAAAAAAAAATTATTTTCTGTGTTTGTGAATTGTGTGCGCAGTAGCCGCACGTGCATCAACAAAGTAGTGCCAAGCGTGCGCCTGTGTCATAAGTAAAGGGCCGGCTGGCTTGACCGTTAAGGGTGCTGTAACCCCCGAAAGTACACTCCAGTCCAAACCAAAAAAAAAATTATTTTCTGTGTTTGTGAATTGTGTGCGCAGTAGCCGCACGTGCATCAACAAAGTAGTGCCAAGCGTGCGCCTGTGTCATAAGTAAAGGGCCGGCTGGCTTGACCGTTAAGGGTGCTGTAACCCCCGAAAGTACACTCCAGTCCAAACCAAAAAAAAATTATTTTCTGTGTTTGTGAATTGTGTGCGCAGTAGCCGCACGTGCATCAACAAAGTAGTGCCAAGCGTGCGCCTGTGTCATAAGTAAAGGGCCGGCTGGCTTGACCGTTAAGGGTGCTGTAACCCCCGAAAGTACACTCCAGTCCAAACCAAAAAAAAATTATTTTCTGTGTTTGTGAATTGTGTGCGCAGTAGCCGCACGTGCATCAACAAAGTAGTGCCAAGCGTGCGCCTGTGTCATAAGTAAAGGGCCGGCTGGCTTGACCGTTAAGGGTGCTGTAACCCCCGAAAGTACACTCCAGTCCAAACCAAAAAAAAAATTATTTTCTGTGTTTGTGAATTGTGTGCGCAGTAGCCGCACGTGCATCAACAAAGTAGTGCCAAGCGTGCGCCTGTGTCATAAGTAAAGGGCCGGCTGGCTTGACCGTTAAGGGTGCTGTAACCCCCGAAAGTACACTCCAGTCCAAACCAAAAAAAAAATTATTTTCTGTGTTTGTGAATTGTGTGCGCAGTAGCCGCACGTGCATCAACAAAGTAGTGCCAAGCGTGCGCCTGTGTCATAAGTAAAGGGCCGGCTGGCTTGACCGTTAAGGGTGCTGTAACCCCCGAAAGTACACTCCAGTCCAAACCAAAAAAAAATTATTTTCTGTGTTTGTGAATTGTGTGCGCAGTAGCCGCACGTGCATCAACAAAGTAGTGCCAAGCGTGCGCCTGTGTCATAAGTAAAGGGCCGGCTGGCTTGACCGTTAAGGGTGCTGTAACCCCCGAAAGTACACTCCAGTCCAAACCAAAAAAAAAAATATTTTCTGTGTTTAGCCGCACGTATATATCAAATCGATATAACATAAATGGAGGACCAAACTTTCTCCGATAAAAATAAAATAGAGAAAGATCAAGAACCACTTCCTCCTAGTGCTGAAGCTGCTGCCACTAGTCATGACATAGACGATAACATGCCATCAACGTCGTCTGCCAAGGCCGATGCCCAATGTCATAGTAGAGGGCACATACAATCCCAAATGGCAAAGTTCAGGAAAATGACCTTGAAAAAGGCATTTAAATCAGCTGAAGAGAAATGTAAACTTGCCAATATGCCATTTACGACACGGAGTGGCAAGGAACGGCTAAGGTCGATCCCTAGTATGTTCATGACTAGTGGTTCAGCTTCACATGACGATGGAAGCCCTCCTCCCACTAAAAAAATCAAAAGAGTTAAGCTGGCAAAAGCACAGCAAAGAACTGTGCTTTCTAAGAAGATATCACAAATCCCCAAGGAGAGTCCAAGTGTGGTGGTGGTTGCGATGCCTGACCTTCCCAGCACTGGACGGAAGAGGTGGCTCTTTCCACCATTTGCACGCCCCCTGCAAGTGCTGAAAGGAGCACCCACAGTCCACTTGCTGATATGCAAATTGAAGATGTCACTGTTGAAGTACAACAGGATGAGGATACTGGTGTAGCTGGCGCTGAGGAGGAAGTTGGCGAGGAGGATTCTGATGGTGATGTGGTTTGTTTAAATCAGGCTCCGGGGGAGACAGTTGTTGTCCGTGGGATGAAAAAGCCCATCACGGTCATGCCTGGGCAGAAGACCAAACATTCCACCTCTTTGGTCTGGCAATATTTCTATCCAAATCCGGACAACAACTGTCTTGCCATATGTACCATATGTAAAGGTGAAATAAGTAGGGGTAGGGACGTCAACCACCTAGGAACATCCTCCCTTATACGGCACCTGCAGCGCGTTCATAAAAAGTTACTGTCAAGTTCAGAAACTTTGGCTAAGACCGTAAGCAGTCCAGGGACACCTAAATCCCGTTGTCCTGTTGTATCCAAGCGCCTGCAAACCACACCGTCAACTCCCTCCTCGTCAATTTCCTCCTTAGTCAGGATCGGAAGTAGTCCTGCAGGCCATGTCACTGGCATGACTGACTCTCCTATCCGGGATTCCTCTGGAGGATCCTGCATTGCTACGCCTACTGCTGCCGCTGCTGCTGTTGCTGCTGCTGGGAGTCGTTCATCATCCCAGAGAGGAAGTAGGAACACCACTACTTTTACTAAACAATTGACCCTCCAACAGTCCTTAGCGAGGAGGATGAAGTACGACAGCAGTCATCCTGAAGCAAAACGTATAACTGAGGCCTTGACTGCTATGTTGGTGTTAGACGTGCGTCCGGTATCCGCCATTAGTGCAGTGGGATTTAGACAATTGATGGAGGTAGTGTGTCCCCGGTTCCAAATCCCGTCTAGATTCCACTTCACTAGGCAGGCGATACCGAGACTGTAGAGAAACGTCAGAAAAAGTGTCCTCAGTGTCCTGAAAAATGCCGTTGTACACAATGTCCACTTAACCACGGACATGTGGACAAGTGGAACAGGGCAGACTAAGGACTATATGACTGTGACAGCCCACTGGGTAGATGTATCACCTTACGCAGCAACAGCAGCAGCGTCACCAGTCGCAGCATCTCAGAAACGCCAGCTCGTTACAAGGCAGGCTATGCTGTGTATCACCGGTTTCAGTAAGAGGCACACCGCCGACAACCTCTTAGAGAAACTGAGGGAAATCATCGCCCAGTGGCTTACCCCACTTAGACTCTCCTGGGGATTTGTGATATCTGACAACGCCACCAATATTGTGCGGGCATTACATCTGGGCAAATTCCAGCACGTCCCATGTTTTGCTCACACAATAAACTTGGTGGTGCAGAATTTTCTGAAAATCGACAGGGGCGTGCAGGAGACGCTTTGGGTGGCCCAAAAAATTTCTGGCCACTTTCGCCATTCAGCGACTGCGTGCCGAAGACTGGAGCGCCAGCAAACACTCTTGAACCTGCCCCGCCATCACCTGAAGCAAGAGGTTGTGACGCGGTGGAACTCAACCCTCTATATGCTTCAGAGGATGGAGGAGCAGCAAAAGGCCATACAAGCCTATACATCCACCTATGACATAGGCAAAGGAGGGGGTATGCACCTGACTCAAGTGCAGTGGAGAATGATTTCCATGTTGTGCAAGGTTCTCCAGCCCTTCGAACTTGCCACACGTGAAGTCAGTTCAGACACAGCCAGCTTGAGTCAGGTCATTCCCCTCATCAGGCTTTTGCAGAAGCAGCTGGAGAAAGTGAAGGAGGAGCTAAGACGGAGCGATTCCGCTCGGCATGTGGGACTTGTGGATGAAGCCCTTCATTCGCTTTGCTAGGATTCCAGGGTGGTCAATCTGTTGAAATCAGACCACTACATTTTGGCCACCGTGCTTGATCCTAGGTTTAAAGCCTATGTGGTGTCTCTCTTTCCGGCCGACACAAGCCTGCAGAGGTGCAAAGACCTGCTGGTGAACACACTGTCAGCTGAAGCGGAACGTGACACGTCAACGGCTCCTTCTTCATTTTCTCCCGCAACTGGGGCTGCCAGGAAAAAACTTAGGTATCCTAAGCAACCCGCTGGCGGTGATGCAGGGCAGGCAGGACCAAGTTTGGACATCTGGTCCGGACTGAAGGACCTGGCAACAATTTCTGACATGTCTACTGTCACTGCATATGATACTGTCACCATTGACAGAATGGTGGAGGATTACATCGGTGACAGCATCCAAGTAGGCATGTCAGACAGTCCATACCTGTACTGGCAGGAAAAAGAGGCAATTTGGAGGCCCCTGTACAAGCTGGCTCTATTTTACCTGAGTTGCCCCCCCTCCAGTGTGTACTCCGAAAGAGTGTTTAGTGCAGCCGGGAACCTTGTCAGCGAAAGGCGTAGGAGGTTGCTTCCACAGAATGTGGAGAAGATGATGTTCATCAAAATGAATTATCAGCTCTTCCAGGGAGACCAGCCTCCAGAAGGTACAGAGGGACCTGTGGTGGTGGATTCAAGTGGGGACGAGTTAATACTTTGTGAGGATGAGGATGTACACACTGAAGAGGGTGAGGAATCGGTGGATGAGGAGGATGACATCTTGCCTCCGTAGAGCCAGTTTGTGCAGGGACACATTAATTGCCAGCTTGTTTTGTGGGGGCCCAAACGAACCAATCATTTCAGCCACAGTTGTGTGGCAGACCCTGGCGCTGAAATGATTGATTTGTTAAAGTGTGCATGTCCTGTTTATACAACATAAGGGTGGGTGGGAGGGCCCAAGGACAATTCCATCTTGCACTTCTTTTTTTTCTTTGCATTATGTACAGTTTGGGGCCTAGTTTTTCTAACTGCCATCCTGTCTGCCACTGCAGTGTCACTCCTAGATGGGTCACGTGTTTGTGCCGCCCACTCGTGTCGCTTAGCATAGTCATCCAGCTACCTCGGTGCAACCTTTTGGACATAAAAACACTATTGTGAGGTGTGAGGTGTTCAGAATAGACTGGAAATGAGTGGAAATTAAGGTTATTGAGGTTAATAATAGCATAGGAGCAGAAAAACCCACAAATTCTGTGATTTTAGCTGTTTTTATGCTTTTTTTAAAAAAAATACAGATCCAAAACACAAAACCCAGAACCCAAAACACGGAAGGGTGGTTTTGGCAAAACCAATCCAGATCCAAAACACGAAGAAAGATCCAGATCCAAAACCAAAACACAAAACACGAAAAGTGGCCGGTGCACACCCCTAGTGTGTACTATTTATGCGCTGTGTAGCAGATTGCATGTGTTGCACTCCTCATTTTACGCCATAGGTGCTGTCTTTAGTTCATATACTGTATGATTTATGTTTTTATATTGTATGTAATATGGTGGAGGTCTGTGCCTGCAGTCTGCCAGGGAGTGTGGAGACGTCAGCTGGAGTGCGCACTGTGTGGAGCACTCCACACAGTGGTTGCTAGGCACCGCAAGCAGACGGGACCCGGAAGTGCGTGTGTAGTGGGCATCCTTAGCTCGCGGCTGGCGGGAGCGGTGGCATGTACTTTGGGTATTTATGGTGGGTAAGTGTGTGTATATCCCTGTATTTGTGTCCTGACGAAAGGGCTGATACCCTGAAACATTGACCAAGCTATAATGCACTTGGATTTTTGTTGCCTATTCATTTTTTGGAATATATATATATATATATATATATATATATATATACACACACACAGCACAGACTGTGTAATGGTTAGCATTACTGCCTCACAGCACTGAGGTCATGGGTTCAACTCCCACCACGGCCCTACCTGTGCGGAGTTTGTATATTCTCCCTGTCCTTGCGTGGGTTTCCTCCGGGTGCTCCGGTTTCCTCCCACACTCCAAAAATATGCTGGTAGGTTAATTGGCTCCCAACACAAATTAACCCTCGTGTGTATGTGTGCGCGCATGTGATAGGGAATATAGAGTGTAAGCTCCACTGGGGCAGGGACTGATGACCAAATATTCTCTGTAAAGCGCTGCGGAATATGTGTGCACTATATAAATAACTGGTAGTAATAATAATAATAATAATAATAATTATATATATATATACACACACACATATATTTATATATATATTAGAGATGAGTGGGTCTGGTTCTCCGAGAACCGGACCCACCCCAACATAGGGGATCCTTTGCTGAGTCCCAGGTTGTCTAGCTGTGCTGTGCTCCACATCCACTTCGGGGGGAGGGAGGGGGGTACGGTGTGTCAAGGGGGCTGTTGTCCAATCCAGAGGTGTGTACTGCTGCTGTCACTGTGCTCTGTGTGCTGTGCTCCATCCACTCCAGGCCAGGGGCTGTTGTCCAATACAGGGGTGTGATGTCCAAAACGGGTTTTCTGTGCTCCATTCAGGGGGGGGTCTGTATTGCCCATCCAGGGGTGTGCTGTGCTCCGTCCAGGGGGGAACTGTGTGTTCAATCCAGGTGTGTGCTGTCACTGCTCTGTCCAGGGGACTATTGTCAAAAGCAGGGCTGTGCTGTGCTCTGTCCAGGGATGGTGGTGGCTGTGTTGCCCACCCAGGGGTGTGCTGTGCTCCATCCAGGGGGGCTGTGTCTCCATCTAGGGGTGTGTTGTCTGTCCACAGGCTGTAAAGAAAAAAAGTTATAAAGTTAAAAAATATAGAGATTTTTTTGTGCTGTACCCCAGTGTATCCATGTAAGCACTGTGACGCTGTATGCCGTACCACCCCTCCCCCCAGTGTATCCATATACTGTAGGCACTTTGCCGCTGCTGGCCATACCGCAGTGTAATATTCCTAAAATTCATACCACAGTGTAATAAGTATTGTGACGCTGCCATCCGTACTGCTGTGTAATATTCCTAAAAGTATTGTGACGCTGTAAGTCATTCATACCTCAGTGTAATATTCCTAAAAGTATTGTGACGCTGTAGGTCGTTCATACCCCAGTGTAATATTCATAAAAGTATTGTGACGCTGTAGGTCGTTCATACCTCAGTGTAATATTCATAAAAGTATTGTGACGCTGTAGGTCGTTCATACCTCAGTGTAATATTCATAAAAGTATTGTGACGCTGTAGGTCGTTCATACCTCAGTGTAATATTCATAAAATTATTGTGACGCTGTAGGTCGTTCATACCTCAGTGTAATATTCATAAAATTATTGTGACGCTGTAGGTCATTCATACCGCAGTGTAATATTCCTAAAAGTATTGTGACACTGTAGGTCATTCATACTGCAGTGTAATATTCAGAAAAGTATTGTGATGCTGTAGGTCATTCATACCTCAGTGTAATATTCATAAAAGTATTGTGACGCTGTAGGTCGTTCATACCTCAGTGTAATATTCATAAAAGTATTGTGACGCTGTAGGTCGTTCATACCTCAGTGTAATATTCATAAAATTATTGTGACGCTGTAGGTCGTTCATACCTCAGTGTAATATTCATAAAATTATTGTGACGCTGTAGGTCATTCATACCGCAGTGTAATATTCCTAAAAGTATTGTGACACTGTAGGTCATTCATACTGCAGTGTAATATTCAGAAAAGTATTGTGATGCTGTAGGTCATTCATACCTCAGTGTAATATTCATAAAATGATTGTGACGCTGTAGGTCATTCATACTGCAGTGTAATATTCAGAAAAGTATTGTGACGCTGTAGGTCATTCATACCTCAGTGTAATATTCATAAAAGTATTGTGACGCTGTAGGTCATTCATACCGCAGTATAATATTCATAAAAGTATTGTGATGCTGTCAGTCATTCATACCGCAGTATAATATTCAGAAAAGTATTGTGACACTATAGGTCGTTCATACCGCAGTATAATATTCAGAAAAGTTTTGTGATGCTGTCAGTCAATCATACCGCAGTATAATATTCAGAAAAGTATTGTGACACTGTAGGTCATTCATACCGCAGTATAATATTCATAAAAGTATTGTGACGCTGTCAGTCATTCATATCGCAGTGTAATATTCAGAAAAGTATTGTGACGCTGTAGGTCATTCATACCGCAGTATAATATTCATAAAAGTATTGTAACGCTGTAGTTCGTTCATACCGCAGTGTAATATTCATAAAAGTATTGTGATGCTGTCAGTCATTCATACCGCAGTGTAATATTCAGAAAAGTATTGTGACGCTGTAGGTCATTCATACCGCAGAATAATATTCATAAAAGTATTGTGACGCTGTCAGTCATTCATATCGCAGTGTAATATTCAGAAAAGTATTGTGACGCTGTAGGTCATTCATACCGCAGTATAATATTCATAAAAGTATTGTAACGCTGTAGTTCGTTCATACCGCAGTGTAATATTCATAAAAGTATTGTGATGCTGTCAGTCATTCATACCGCAGTGTAATATTCAGAAAAGTATTGTGACGCTGTAGGTCATTCATACCGCAGAATAATATTCATAAAAGTATTGTGATGCTGTCAGTCATTCATATCGCAGTGTAATATTGAGAAAAGTATTGTGACGCTGTAGTTCGTTCATACCACAGTATAATATTCATAAAAGTATTGTGATGCTGTCAGTCATTCATATCGCAGTGTAATATTCAGAAAAGTATTGTGACGCTGTAGTTCGTTCATACCGCAGTATAATATTCATAAAAGTATTGTGATGCTGTCAGTCATTCATACCGCAGTATAATATTCAGAAAAGTATTGTGACACTATAGGTCGTTCATACCGCAGTATAATATTCAGAAAAGTTTTGTGATGCTGTCAGTCATTCATACCGCAGTATAATATTCAGAAAAGTATTGTGACGCTGTAGGTCATTCATACCGCAGTATAATATTCATAAAAGTATTGTGACGCTGTCAGTCATTCATATCGCAGTATAATATTCATAAAAGTATTGTGACGCTGTAGTTCGTTCATACCGCAGTGTAATATTCATAAAAGTATTGTGATGCTGTCAGTCATTCATACCGCAGTGTAATATTCAGAAAAGTATTGTGACGCTGTAGGTCATTCATACCGCAGTATAATATTCATAAAAGTATTGTGATGCTGTAGTTCGTTCATACCACAGTATAATATTCATAAAAGTATTGTGATGCTGTCAGTCATTCATACCGCAGTGTAATATTCCTAAAAGTATTGTGACGCTGTAGGTCATTCATACCGCAGAATAATATTCATAAAAGTATTGTGATGCTGTCAGTCATTCATATCGCAGTGTAATATTCAGAAAAGTATTGTGACGCTGTAGTTCATTCATACCACAGTATAATATTCATAAAAGTATTGTGATGCTGTCAGTCATTCATATAGCAGTGTAATATTCAGAAAAGTATTGTGACGCTGTAGTTCGTTCATACCGCAGTATAATATTCATAAAAGTTTTGTGATGCTGTAGGTCATTCATACCGCAGTGTAATATTCATAAAAGTATTGTGATGCTGCCATCCGTACCACAGTGTAATATCCATAAAAGTATTGCGATGCTGCCATCCGTACCGCTGTGTAACATTCATAAAAGTTATTGTGACGCTGCCATCCGTACCACTGTGTAATATTCTAAAAGTATTGTGATGCTATAGGTAATTGGTACCGCAGTGTAAAAGTCATACAAGTAGTGTGACGCTGTATGTTCATACCACAGTGTAAAATTCATACAAGAATTGTGATGACGTAGATCATATCGCAGTGTAATATTCATGCAAGAATTGTGATTTGTGACGCTGCCCGCTGTACCGCAATATAATATTCATACACGTATTGTGACGCTGTATGTCATACCGCAGTGTAATATTCATACAAGTATTGTAATGCTGTAGGTCATCCCGCAGTGCAATATTCATACGGGTGGAGTCTCCCATATCCAAATATTCCGAAATATGGAATTTCTTTAGCATGGCTGAGATAGTGAATCTTTGCTTTTTGATGGTTCAATGTACACAAACTTTGTTTAAGGCTTAAAATTATTACAAACAAAGTATAAAATTACCTTTAAGCTTTGTGTATAAGGTGTATATGAAATATAAATTAATCTGATGTATCTACACAAACTTTGTTTGAGCCACAAAATTATTGAAAATATTGTATAAAATTACCTGCAGGCTGTGTGTATAAGGTGTCTATAAAACATAAATGCAGTCTGTGTTTAGATTTAGGTCCCATTCCCAAGATATTTCATTATGGTATGCAAATATTCCAAAATACGAAATATTACGATATCTAAAATACCCCTGGTCCCAAGCATTTTGGATATGGGAGACTCAACCTGTACACTATTGTGATACTGTAGGTCATACCGCACTGTAATATTCATACAAGTATTGTGACGCTGCAGGCCATACCCCAGTATATCCATATAAGCACTGCGAAAAAAAAAAAGCCCATTGTCATGCCTGGGCATAAGACAAAAAAATCCACCTCTTTTGTGTGGAATTATTTCTCCCCAAATCCGGACAACAATTGTCAAGCCATCTGTAGCATTTGCAAAGCCACAGTAAGTAGGGACCTTAACCATCTAGGAACCTCCTCCCTGTTACATAATTTTCAGCGAGTTCATGGAACGTTTTTGGGTAAATCAGAAACTGGTGCTATAAAAATAACAACAGACAGGTCGGCATCAGTTAGCTTCTTTCCCTCAGATAGATCCCAGCAGCACCTGCAATCTCCACCGCCAACACCTTCATCATCAATATCCTCACTAATGATCGGAGGTAGTTCTGGATCCAGGATAAGGAGTTTAAAAAAAAACTATTGACTGTTAAACAATCCTTTGTTAGAGGAAGCAAGTATGACAGCTGTCACCTAGTTGCACAGCGGATCACTGACGCCATGACTGCTGTGCTAGTATTAGATGGTGAAATAATAGAAATTGGGGATGATAGTGTGGAGCAAGTGTAAAAGGAGGATGAAGGGGATATGTGTGTCCTATCTGACTCTAATGAGGATGTTGATAATGAGGGTGTGGTTTGCGTAAATCAGCCACCAGTGGCAGCAGTTCGTGCTCATGATAAAAAAAGCCATTGTCATGCCTGGGCATACAACCAGAAAGCCAAACCAATGACCCTGGCGCTTATATAACTATATGTAAATAATTACAATTTGAATGTATTTATCAGTTGCAAGGCACCAATAAAGGGCTTGTGAGTACCCAATATACAAAAATACAACAAATTAGGACTGCGCTGTTTATTTTAAACCTTTTTTACTATGAAATGGCAGAAAGAAACACATCAGTCAGGGCTCCAAGGGTTAAAAAATCAAATTTACAATTTAAATCACATATAAAAAACACATCTCGCAATTTGTATAAATGAATAAAAAAATATAATGCTATCACTTAAGTGTATTCTTGCGGTCCCTTCACTACAATAATAAAACACTTAAACCTTTTTTTTAGGAATATATTATAGTTATATCTCTGAGCTATACCCAGAGTAATATAATTTAGAAGAACATTTTGTTTCAGTCTGTCAATTAGACCAGATGTAGAACTTCCAATAAGCAACTACTTAGTCCGATTTAAGGTAAAGTCCAGAATAATATAACTGCAGCTATGGATTGTTTCCACACCGTGAATTATAATTCCACAGTTGATGAACAGTTGAGTATAATACACACAATAGTTCACAGAGTGTCCTGTATATTTACCACACTACGGGTCTCCTCATTCGCTCAGATGGCAGCCAAGGTCGGGCTACGCCTCATCAGCAGTCTCTCTGTCTCCCATGCCTGTCAGCTCATTTGCCGCACCTGATATGCCAGAGCCAGTTGAAGACCCAGCCTGGTCTGTATAGAAGCTTTCCGTATTAACTCAGGTTAAAGAAAGAAGTTCAAATTGCTCCAATATGCTGGTTCCACTTGGAGTGCTTGTCAATCTGGGGGTCTACTGACGCGTTTTGCTCCTTTAACATAAGGGCTTTCTCAGAGTCCATGTGTTAAATTGGCAAAACGTGTCAGAGGATCCCCAGATTGACAAATGTAATTCTATTTAACAGGCAGACAGGATGAATTTCTGTAGGGTCTTGTATGCTCTGTGGGTGTATGCAGAACATTTTTCTATATGCCTAGTGCAGTGTACCCTCACTAGCTTGACATACATTGGGCGATTCGATTGGACTATTCTGCCCCCCCCCAACCCTCCAGGGCTAAAAGTTGCCAGCACCTTACTACAAATAATAAAATATATTTAAGTTAAAACCTGAGACATGAGCAAACATTTACTATATTATCATTATGACCCATTTCCACTCTAAAATGAATTACTTCTACCAATAATTGCTGCGGGTTTGTGCTTGGTTTGTATTAGGAATTGCCAGTATATAATTACTTAAAAGGTTGATCCTTATTCATGTGAAGTGATTTTATTTCATTAGTTGGGAGAAGTACAAGTATACTGAATTTTAAAACTTTTTCCAGTAAAAGGTTTACGGGGTTATACAGCAGAAAGTTTGGCAATATAAAATGTTCCAGCTCTCTGAGGCTTCACTATAATTTTATACATTGCACCTTTCACGAAATGACAGACAGACACGCTGTAACTATATATAATGCAGCACAGATAATTGTAATATATTTGATATAACTGCTAGGGGAATGCAGTCTGCAATGAAAGCTTTATATTAATCTCCCCCTCAGCCCACTAGTCTCTCACAGACAGTGACATTGGGACAGCTGGGATCTGCGTACAGTGATATGCTGGTCTAAACATGACAGTATACACAGAAGTCACTTACTACTAGACATCACTGGCTGCAGATGCTCTGTGCTATTCATACAGCTAGAGCCAATATAAGTATTCCAAAAGTTCATGACAGTCACTAGGTTTCCAAGGTGAGAGTTCCAAAGATTACAGTTTATTTTTTGCAGATTTTTCGGATATTTGCTTTACTTGCGTTACAGACTGAAGGGCCCATTTATCAATTAATTTTCTCATGCGCGTATGATAATGGTGCTCCAGCCAATCTGCTCCTAAATGTCATCTGTTTGAAAAATGACAGTTGGGAGCTGATTGGCTTGAGCAGCATTTATCAGATTTATATTAAAACTCGTTGCGTATGATAAAACACGTTGATAAATGGGCCCCTTACTAAGAAGCATAGTTGTGAATCATCGGGTTCTAGACCTGATAATTATAATTACTTATTGCGGCAGTAAGAAATAATTGATCGCCGGAACGTATCATTAAACACATGCAGGGACAGGGGCTCCGAAAGGAACCCATCCTTGCAATGTGTTAGAAGTAGAGATGAGCGGTTCGGATTCAGTGGAATCCGAACTGCTCCGAATACTGGAGATCCGAGTCCACCCGAGCTGCAGCGGTGCTCCCGACGTCGGATTCTTGCGAGAGTTGGTTTCTATATAAGGTGCCGCGACCGGGACTCTGCGCCATTTCACTCACATGCTGCGCACTGCTCTGCTCATTAAAGTGGCTGTGTCCAGACTCACAAGTGGCTGTGCTGGTAAAGTGACTGTATGGGGCACACTGCACGCTGATGTATGCTGCGCTACACTCTGCTGATGAAAGTGGCTGTGTCCAGACTCACAAGTGGCTGTGTGTACAAGGCATGCTGATGTATGCTGCGCTGTACTCATTCCCATTTGCTCCAGGGTGAAAAAAAAGTAAAATATATATATTTTTAAAAAAAAATTATTTTTTTTGGAGCTGTACCCCACTGTGTATACAAGCACCGTGACTCCTTGGTCCGTAGCCCACTGTGTATTCAATTACTGTGACTCTGTTGGCTGTACCCCACTGTGTATACAAGCACTGTGACTCCTTGGGCCTTAGCCCACTGTGTATACAAGCACTGTGACTCCTTGGTCAGTAACACACTGTGTATTCAATTACTGTGACTCTGTGCAGTGTTAGGAGACAGAGTGAAAAGTGATAAGGTGCCAGCCAATCAGCTCCCAACTGTCATTTTTCAAACACAGACAGTTGGGAGCTGATTGGCTGGCACCTTATCACTTTTCACTCTGTCTCCTAATACTGCTTAGTAAATAGACCCCATTATGTATACAAGCACTGTGACTCCTTGGGCCGTAGCCCACTGTGTATACAAGTACTGTGACTCTGCTGGCCGTACCCCACTGAGTGGGTGGGAGGGCCAAAGGACAATTCCATCTTGCACTACCTTTCACTTCTGCCACTGCTGTGTGGCAATGTATCATACTGTAGATGTGCTTTAAACTGCGGTGTCTGTGCCACTGCTCTGTTGCTTAGTAACCAGCCAGCTCACTGCAGCCTTTGGACAATAATGGTGAAAACAATTTTAAGAGCTGTGACGTGGTCTAAATAGACTGGAAATGAATGTTATTGAGGTTAATAATACTCTAGGAACAAAAAAAAGCCCAAATTATGTGATTTTAGCTTTTTTTGTGTCAATTTTTGTAAAAAATCCAAATCCAAAACCGGACTATGAATCAGAGCCAGATCCAAATCCATCAAAAATGATCCGGTGCACATCTCTAGTTAAAAGTGAGCGCTACTGTAATCACTTTAAAATCGGAAATAAAGTAAATCCCATAAAAACGTATGGAGGCTGGTTTTACAGTCAAAAGGACTTCAGGATGTATATATAGGCTTTATTGCAACGTCTCCCAGGAGCTGTGTGGAACATGCCTGTGTTCCACTGTGGAGCTCTAACACAGTGACAAGATGGTGCAGCGGCCATCTTGGTAAAGGAAAGATGCTTCCCTAAAGTAGTGGCCAGAGCCATAACTAGAATTTTTGGTTCCCTGTGCCAGAGAGAGCATTGGTGCCCACCCCCCCCATTTTTTAAACAGGGACATAAGATAGTGCACCTGAACAATGGTCATGGCTTCATGGGGAAGGGCCAGGGAAGAGATAGGGGAGGCCAGGAGTTGCTGGGGATAAAAGAAGAGGAAGCTACAAGTGTGAATGATAATAAACAGGAAAATTGACAGGCCCAAACAGCGCCCCCCGCCCTGCGGTACCCTGTGTCATGCCACTGGTCTAGGGGCGTTTCTAGAGAGGAGGGGGCCAGTGTGCAATCTCCGACACAGGCCCCCTCTTCTCTGTCCGGCGTTGTAGACTCTGGGCACTAGAGTGCGCTCAGAGTCTATAGAGTATGCGCAGATCACCGGGAAAATGGCTGTGGCAGCCATTTTCCCTATACAGCGCATACGATGGGAAAATGGCTGTGGCGGCCATTTTCCAGTCGTTTTTACAGAGTTGGACCCCCGCGCCCTCGTGGGACTCCGGAGAGGTAAGTAATACTATGGGACCCAGGGACCCTGTGAGAGACTTTAGCTGGGGGACTGATGTCATCCCTGAATTCAGAAAATCACTCCACAGTGAGAACAAGCTCATACCCTGCTAAATCTCTAGCAAATATCTCACGTCCCAGCTAGGTATCTCATTATAATTACAGATGAGCGGTTCGGATTCTGTGGAATCCGAACCGCTCCGAACATTGGGGATCCGAGTCCACCCGAACCCTGTTCGGGTGTTCACCGCCTGACTCGGATCCCCGTTCGGGGCCGAACGGCGGCCGCCTGATGTCGGATTCTCACTAGAGAATCCGACATCAGGTCTCCTTTTGTGTAGGGCAGAGCGCAGTGATAGCGCTCTGCCCTACACAGACACAAACACACAGCCGCCAGCGGCAGCTGTGTGTTTGTTACAGCAGCCAATGAGAGTCACACAGACTCTCATTGGCTGCTGCACGGAGGGAGCCGGCTGGAGCTCACACATGAGCTCCGTCTTCCGGCTCCCTCCTCAGTGTGTGACAGAGCGGACGGCGCGGGAGCGGGGATACAGGTAAGTTTTTATTTTTTATTTTTTTATTTGTGCAAGGGCCGGGGGCGCTACTGGGGAGGGGTGTCTGCTACTGGGGGTGCGGGGGGGCCATACTACTGGGGGGGGGGTCTGCACCACTGGGGGGGGGTCTGCTACTGGGGGGCCATACTACAGAGGGGCCTGCTACTGGGGGGGCCATACTACTGAGGGGCCTGCTACTGGGGGGGGGGGGCCATACTACTGGGGGGGGTCCTGCTACTGGGGCAGCCTACTACAGGGGGGGCCCATACTACAGGGGGGGCTACTACTGGGGGGGGCCATACTACTGGGGGGGCCATACTACTGGGTGGCATGCTAATGGGGGGCATACTACTGGGGGGGCCTGCTAATGGGGGGCATACTACTGGGTGGCATGCCAATGGGGGGCATACTACTGGGGGGGCCTGCTAATGGGGGGCATACTACTGGGGGCATTCTACTGGGGGCACTTCATAGTGGACCCTACTACTAAGGGGACTGCATAGGGGGCACCACTGCTGGGGACATTGTGTAAGGGACACCGCTACTGTGGGCATTGTGTAAAAGGGTCACTACTGTGGGCATTGTGTAAAAGGGGCACTACTGTGTGTCGTAACATAAATAAGAGACACTACTTTACGGTGTAATGTGAATCAGGCCCTATGTGCGGTGTAATGCGAATAAGATTGTGCACTGTGACTCCTAGGGCCGTAGCCCACTTTGTAAACAAGTACTGTGACTGCTGGCCGTACCCCACTGGGTGGGTGCACTACTTTTCTTTTCTGCCACTGCTGTGTGGCAATGTGTCATAGATGTGCTTTATACTGTGGTGTCTGTGTCGCTTAGTAACCAGTCAGCTCACTGCAACCTTTGGCCAATAATGTTGAAAACAATATTATAAGCTGTGATATGGTCTAAATTGACTGGAAATTAATGTTATTGAGGTTAATAATACTCTAGGAAGAAAAAAAAGACCAATTTATGTGATTTTAGCTTTTTTTGTCAATTTTTGTAAAAAAATCCAAATCCAAATCCAAAGCCAGTCACCGCAGTTTGGCAAATCCAAATCCAAATCCAAAGCCGGACGACGAATTAGAACCAAATCCAAATCCGGCAAAAATGGTCCGGCGCACATCCCTAATTATAATATATATATATATATATATATATATATATATATATATATTAGGGATGTGCAGGCTCGGACAGGTTCGAGTTTGCACGCTGAGTTCGGGTTTTTCCCTCCAAAAAAACGGAACTCAAAAAGAGGCAAAACGTCATCTTGCATGGACAAACATCATCATTCCTGGACTTTTGTCCAGGAATGATGATGTTCGTCCATGCAAGATGACGTTTTGCCTCTTTCTGAGTTCCGCTTTTTTGGAGGGAAAAATCCGAACTCAGCGTGCAAACTCGAACCTATCCGAGCCTGCACATACCTAATATATATATGTCGCACCCGGCAGGGAAACACTAAACAGTTCACCTTGTGGCCTGCATGCTCGTAGCAGGTTCTTCGGATGAATTCGGAAAGGCAAGGAGGATGGGTGTCACACAAAGGTACGGATAAACAGTTTCTTTCCGTAGAGCATGGTTTTATTAGTAAACAGACTGTAACTCTCAAAGATTACGGAAATAATCATGTAACATAGGATTCTTCACAATACGTTCACTTGGCAAATCTTACTTTTCACAAACAAACAGCTGGTCATAAAATGACATCACATTGATGGCAAATATGGTGTGCAAAATACAATTCAAGTGATCTCACAATGACCGGTAATACTGCATAGTTACCATTATAATTGTTACTTCACATAACCAATAACTTACATTGCAAAACTCTGATAAACAATCCCACAACCCTTGACTAGTGCGCATGAGAATAATGTCAATACTCTAGGCCATTGTTGGCTAACCTTGACACTCCAGCTGTTGTGGAACTATATATCCCAGCATGCCCTGCCACAGTTTTAGCATGCCCTAATAGCAAAACTGTAGCAGTGCATGCTGGGTTATGTAGTTCCATAACAGCTGGAGTGTCAAGGTTAGCCAACACTGCTCTAGGCTGATCAGCACGTTGGGGCCCAAGGGTAAGTATGAGAAGTACTTTATTCTCCTTATATGACATATATGTCCTTGATGATTCCGGTTATAACTACAAGGTGAGAATTTCATAGTGTATAATAGCTATTATACAAGGAAAGTTACTGTAGCTTTGCTCCAAAAACAGGCTGTCCCAATGTACTATGGCAATAATAGTGTCCGAGGTGTATGTGAGTGTGCTGCTTAATGTCACAAAGTTCAGAACTCACCACAGTGCTGCCTGTATCACTTTGTAGTCTGTCTCTGGTGGAGCTGCCTGACTCACCACAGTGCTGCCTGTATCGCTTTGTGGTCTGTCTCTGGTGGAGCTGCCTGACTCACCACAGTGCTGCCTGTATCACTTTGTGGTCTGTCTCTGGAGGAGCTGGCTGACTCACCACAGTGCTGCCTGTATCACTTTGTGGTCTGTCTCTGGTGGAGCTGGCTGACTCACCACAGTGCTGCCTGTATCACTTTGTGGTCTGTCCCTGGTGGAGCTGGCTGACTCACCACAGTGCTGCCTGTATCACTTTGTGGTCTGTCCCTGGTGGAGCTGGCTGACTCACCACAGTGCTGCCTGTATCACTTTGTGGTCTGTCTCTGGAGGAGCTGGCTGACTCACCACAGTGCTGCCTGTATCACTTTGTGGTTTGTCTCTGGTGGAGCTGGCTGACTCACCACAGTGCTGCCTGTATCACTTTGTGGTCTGTCCCTGGTGGAGCTGGCTGACTCACCACAGTGCTGCCTGTATCACTTTGTGGTCTGTCCCTGGTGGAGCTGGCTGACTCACCACAGTGCTGCCTGTATAACTTTGTGGTCTGTCTCTGGTGGAGCTGGCTGACTCACCACAGTGCTGCCTGTATAACTTTGTGGTCTGTCTCTGGTGGAGCTGGCTGACTCACCACAGTGCTGCCTGTATCTCTTTGTGGTCTGTCTCTGGTGGAGCTGGCTGACTCACCACAGTGCTGCCTGTATCACTTTGTGGTCTGTCTCTGGTGGAGCTGGCTGACTCACCACAGTGCTGCCTGTATCACTTTGTAGCCTGTCTCTGGTGGAGCTGGCTGACTCTTTTAGTCAGGAGCTGCAGCCTCCATTCACTGCTGTAGTACAATAGTTGCAAAGATAGGGGGAAAGGCTCACAGCTATGACTGCTGTAGATAGTTTGTAGAAGTGTCATCCACTCTGCTGTCTGCACCCTGGTGTGATTGCTGTTAGGATAATGCAGCTCTCCTAGCACTCTGCCTCAGCCATCCACTGCCTGTCTCCAGGGGTCTTGCTCTTCTCACACTACTGCCTCACTTACTGTAACTACAGGGGCTCCAAACACACAGCACTCCTGCTCTCCACTTGGCCTCTGGTCACCAAGTGCTTTCCCCTCTCCTCACACTTCCTGGGATCTCTCTCTCTCAGGGCCTGATTCAGAGCTGAACGCTCTGACCAGAGCGCTCGCTCTGAATCAGGGCCCTCCTCCCTAAAAATGGAGCGGCCTCTTGGACGCTCGCATAGCTGTGGGTTACCACCCACAGCTATGCGAGCGTCCATGATGATGGTCGCTGGTCAAGACCATCGTGACCATCGGACTTGCGACGAGGCCCTGCGGTAGGGTTTTGGTGACCGCAAGCCCTGGAGTGATTTTGGCTCTATCAGAGCCAAAATCACTCCCACTGACATCACTAGTGATGTCAGTGGGGCCGGACTCAGACGGTAGGCGTTCCCATGGCAATGCCTCCGTCTGGCAGCCACGCCCCTGGCACGCCCACCAAAGGGGGCGTGCTGTCACTCACCATCGACAGCACGCCCCCTTTGGTGCGAGACCCCGAGCGACGAACTCCTCGTCGCTCGCCGGGTCTCGCGCATGCGCACGACGGAGCTCCCTCCGTCGTGCGCATGTGTATTCGGCCACCATCGACCTGCTTGCGAGCGTCCTTCGCTCGCGAGCGGGTCTGCATCAGGCCCTCAGTCCGGGCACAATCTGCTTACACATGCTCCCTACAGCCAGCTCTGGGTCCTAAAGTCCTCCTCTTTCTCCAAGCACACTGAAGACCTGTGCTATTCACGTGAAAGGCTGTCAGGGAGTTAACCCCTGCTTTCAGGGGTGTCACATATATATATATATATATATATATATATATATATACATGTGCACTTTACTGGTCATCAGGGACATAAAGGATATAAGAAATAATTTTCTGCAAAAACACATGGAGGGTTTATTATTCAAGTGCTAGGCAATAGCTTCCTTATATGACGGCGAGAGAACATTGCCTGAAATCACAGTCACAGGACACGCTATAAAGAGACTGAAATATTCAAGGACTCATCTTTATGCTAATGAAAGTATTATTGCATTTTATTTATAATAAAGTTTCTTATGACTTACTTTACTGAAGTCCTAAAAGACTGAACTGTATACTTTAACTGTACGGATTTGACAAACTGTATAAAGATCTCTTCATTTTTTCTTTTGGGCAATTAATTTGTGTATTAGCGAATTGTGGGCCTGATTCAGCAGCTGCGAAAATATGCTAATGCTTATCAAAGCAGCGCCGACATAAAGACGCCCACTGCTGCTTTCTCACATCCGTCCACTGTCGCTCTTCTGTGTAAACATCGGTACCATTGATGCACATCGACCACTCACGCAGCATTTACACCAGGTCTGACCTGCCGCAGACACTGCAAGTCTCCTCGCATGCACTGGGCTCTCAAGCCGCTTATGCTGTCGCAGTGGCTAATGCATGGTCAAAACAACGGCGTTCAAACGGACAGGCACGCCTGCGTTTTTCCGACCACCCCCGTTCCTCACCCGCAAACGCTTACAGCCTGTCACTCACTCTGCAATGGATTCCTCTGTGCGTCCGTAATCACAGTACGATAGCAGGAGCATGCACAGCGCGCTTATACGCATTCACAATGGTTAACAATCACTCGATCTGCGTACTTAGTTGCATTTGCGATCACTGCTGACTCAGGCCCTGTGTTTGTGTGCTAAATATAGCATTTAATGAGCCTAAAGCATTGCATTATTCACTTTAACTGCAATCCACTTGTAACTATGTACAGGGCCGTCGAGGGCTATGAAGGGCCCGTGTACAGGAGGGAGGTGTGGTCACGCCCCTTCCCTTCAAAAGATTGGGCAGGGGGTGGGTTTTTCAGTGCTATTTCATAGAAATTTCTCTGGCCGGGTGTTTCCCGCCCTCCCTCCCGCCTTTATTCATTGAGTTGTTTGGTGTCGTCTTTTCTTGTGGCGGGAAAGAACTGTAGCAGTTGCCATCTGTCTTTGGAGCTTGAGGTGCTCTCCCTTCCAATACATGGCTTAGGCTGATTCTGCTACCCTACTGGGGTCAGCGGCAACCACCTAACCAGGTGGGCCTCACGTCGTGTCATTGGGGTGGGAGGTGGATACCTTGGGCGTGGTAATGGGCTGGCTGCTAGCCTCCATTTAGAAGATCGGTGTCAGTGTGCAGTTGGTGTCTGTCTGTCTTTCTTTCTTCTTCTATTAGTTAGTTCAGTTTTATATTAAATAGTTTAATTAGTTTAAAATAAATAAAGCTGACCTTTCTTTCCCCTTATACAAGTCTCTGTGTCGTTATTTCATTATGATTATGGTTGATGGTTTACCCTGCGCTGTTAGGAGGGAACACTCATCAGGCGATGGGGAGTTTAGTAGTACCCACTCAACCCCCCTCTCGGTGTGTCTGCCGAATTCAAATAGAGGGCGAAAATCCACTAGCGACGGAAAAGTTTTGCCTGTTGCCACTTTTCACCTGTTTGCGTCTTATCTACAAATTCAATTCTAGGACCAATTTGCCTAAGCGGAAACTCAATGCACTGAAACAGGCGGAAAAGTTTCTCCAATGAATGGCAGGTGGAAAAAGGTGCAAAATCTCTATTTTGGGGTGCAAATGTGGGGAATTGATTCAGACCTCTTTGGATACCCCACCAAAGGACAAATCAGTCTAATGGTGCATACACACGGTCAGATTTTTCCTTCAGATATGAACGATAACGATTTAAAAATCGTTCAGTCGTTCATATCTGAAGGAAAATCTGACATATCTGACATGCCTGAACGATGGACGATCAACGATGCGCGTTCCCGTTTGTCAGATAACGATATCTGACATCTGATGGGTTTGCAGTCAGACTTGGACGATTCCATTCATTTTAATGCAGTCAAAAATCGTTCAAATCGTTCAAATCGTTCAATCGTTCAGTCGTTCATCTGACAAATCTTACAAGTCTGACAAATCTGACCGTGTGTACGCTCCATAAAGCAGCATACACACAACGATTTTGTTGCCAACGATTTTCTGAACGATTTTCTGTCAGATTTTTTAAAGTGTAATGAACGATTTTTTTGAACTACAAACGATTTTTGCATATTCCTTTAATGAAAATCGTTGAGTTGACAAGTCTGACTAAACTACAAACGTGAACGCGCATGAACGATAGTCGTTCATCGTTTGACTCAGAAAGTGAACGATTTTTTAAACGATATTGTTTAACGATAATCGTTCAAAAAATCGTTGTGTGTGTATGCAGTTTAAAAAAATAAAAAAATTACATTAGAACACCCCAAAAAAGACTTCATTTTTGGGGCAAAAATGGAAAAAGTGGGGTGACAAGAATAAAAAGTAGCAAAATAGGTTTCTTGGGGGCCTGTATGATGGGGCAGGTGTTATTAGGATTGCAGGTGCTTGCAGCAGGTGGATTTTTCTAATTTTTTAAAAGTGCACTTTAGAGACACAAAAATATGCTAGCACCCATTTTCAAGTACCCCAAATTTGACTGGACTATTTATTTTCCTCAAAAAATACTGTTGTCTATCATTCTTCACCACTTTTACAAATATGCTTCTAGAAAGCATTTAACACAACTTAAGGACACAGAGGCCCTGATTCAGAGACAGACGCTCTGACAGAGCGCTCGCTCTGAATCAGGGCCGTCCCTCTGAATTTAAGAGCGGCCTCCTGGCCGCTCGCATAGCTGTGGGCAGGGCCGGCGCTAGGCTTTGCTGCGCCCAGCGCCGTCCTGTGTGGCCGCCCCTTCCCTCCTCCGCTCACTCCCCCTGAAGCTTCATAAACACTTTAGCACCAGGAGGGAGGGTGGGCGTTTCCAGCGCCCGCCGGACACCATGGCGCTCCGGGCGACGGCCCGGCTTGCCCGGGCCTAGAACCGCTACTGGCTGTGGGTGACCACCCACAGCTATAGCGAGCAGCGAAAATGATGGTCGCGATGGTCAAGACCATCGCGACCATTGGGCTTGCGACGAGACCCTTGTGGCAGGGTCTCGTTGCCGCAAGCCCTGGAGTGCTTTTGGCTCTATCAGAGCCAAAAGCACTCCCACTGACATCACTAGTGATGTTAGTGGGGCCGGCCCCAGACGATAGGCGTTCCCATGGGAACGCCTCCGTCTGAGCAGCCACGCCCCCGGCACGCCCACCAAAGGGGGCGTGCTGTCAATCACCATCGACAGCAAGCCCCCTTTGGTGCGAGACCCATAGCGACGGCTTGGCCGTCGTTATTCGGGTCTCGCGCATGCACACGACGGAGCCGGCTCCGTCGTGCGCATGCGCACTTGGCCAACATCGACCCGCTTGCGAGTGCTCGCGAGCGGGTCTGAATCAGGCCCAAAGTACGTTTATTAGGGCACATAATGATTTCCAGTGTCAGTGCGTCTTATTTTGGGGTTCAGACTGATTCCCACAATCTATTCAGTACTTTCCGCCTATTATTCATTCACCTATTTGCGTTTTCATCTGTTCTGCAATTGAATACGGTGAATCGCGGGGATGCTCATGGTGCGAATTTGCATCTCAAACAAGCGAATGGCGCGGAAAGTACGATAGGCAAAAAGTCTCTGACTTTTCACGTCTAATTGAATATGGGCCTATATGTTTTAGTGCAAATTGAAGCATAGAATACCTCCAAAGAGGATCGTGCTCGTTAACTTACTGTTTTCATGCTGTAAATGAGGCCTATGTTGAGTGGTGCAGCCATCTTTTGACATGAGGGGGGAGCAAACATGGAAAAAATAGGTTTCCCAGGCCCAGGTGATTCCCACGTGCCTCTTATAATGCCCATCAGATGACTGAAATGCCCAGCCCCATCTGTGTGTCCTATTTTGTGCCCACCCTAATCTGTATGTCTAATATTGTGCCCTCCTGTCAGTATATCCTGTACTGTGCCTCACCATTGATATGCATTATGTTCAGTATCCGCCACCACAATAAAGGCCCCCCCCCCCAAAAAAAAACAACAACCAAAAAAACCTGTATGCACTGTATTGTGCCCATGCCCTTTCCTCCAGTCCTGAGCCCAGATGTGGGCACCCCTGGCACCAGCTGTCAATCAGGCCCTGGCCTTCAGCTGTTTGGAAAATGTGTGAGATATATTTGTATTTCAGCTATCATGTTCCATTACTGAAAATCTTGACATTGTTAATTAAAACCATCTGCGTCTTGATTTTGGTGTTGGTTTTGTTAAAACCAGGCTGGCATTTTTTTTTAGATTTCATCCACCGTAATTGCGTCTACATTATGTGCACTGAACTAAATGTATATATTTGCCCATATGCAGAGTTATACGCATCACTGCTGCCGGACTGCCCCATTCATATGCTTGGTTTCAAAGCCTTCATCATCCTCAATGTATTCTTGCATCAGACCTATCCTTGGTGCAATAGATAGTTGTGTGCAAACCTCAACATAGCCTGCAATTCTGACAACATACAAGTCTTTAATCTTGGCCAACACACACTCATTCAGCTGTAAGTGGAGATGCAACTGATTGGCCTATGACTGCTTCCTATGTTGTGTATGCACGCCCCGTTCAAGGGGAACAAATACATTGCAGCGATGAGCACGCTGGGGATAGTGGTGCTGTTAACCCCTCAGCCCAAGGAGATCAGTGTCAGCAATAAATCAGTCCTGTGGAGCTGATGAATCAGTATACGGAGGTTGATGTATATGGTCCTTTTACTGAGCAAAAGACTACACTGAAATGTGTCCAGCTTGGAGACTAATGGCTTAACGCGTTTCTGTGCTACGTCACGCACTTTCCTCAGAAGCATATGACCAAATTCTTTGTAGTGAGCTTTGTTGCTCAACAAATTCCGTAAAGATCTTTTTCTATCTTCCTACTCCCCCGACTTTTCTTGCTTCACCGCCAATCCAACTGTTAAGTACCAAAACCCTCTTGAACAATGAAAGACTTGCTCTATAAGGAACTGCAATGTGAATGACTGGCCAGGGGCCTGTTCACAAGTAATCAACCAGAGCAGAGCAAGTCTCTCTCATCCCCAATATTAATCATCATCAGTACATATCTTTGCATCAGGGGTACAGCACTTGCAAGAGATATTGGGGTCCATTCATCGTCACTTGATGAATGTACATTTTCAGAAAATAAGAGAAGGCCACCCAGCGCTGCTCTGAAAAACAATTATTTGTTAAAAAGATTAATAAAATATATTATGAAAGGTTCTTCTGTCCGATAACACCAATCCAAGTCCTTAGGGAACTTCAAGCAATCGATGTCAACTGATATATCCCAATGAGAGTATGCTCACCTCAAAATGGTGAAAAATGTGCACATAAAGGTATCTTTAAGGAGATCTTCTAGATTTATTCAGGGATAACCTTTGTCCTACTGTAATCGATGTTCCATGGACCCTCAAATAGAATCACAGAGAGCGCACTCCCATCGTGTAAAGCAGTAAAGCAATTTATTCACAATAAACACGTAACAAACAGCACAGGACAAAAAGATATGTATAATAATAATAATTTTAAAAATCCCCCTTCGGGGTATCCTGCGTACCGGAATGGGCCTAGAGATAGGCACTGTAAAGAACGTGGGTGGATAGATGTTAACCCGGGTACATCTCCTCCCCGATCAGTCCAGAGAAAATCCTTTCCTAGGTCCAGCCAGGCAGCAGTAATTTCTCCCACACCACCAACGCGTTTCGGAAACCTGTTCCTTCCTCAAGGTGTATGGGAGAAATGGAAACTAAAGCTCCTTATATACCTGAACACATGATTGATAGTGTTCATTAGTAAAAACACCTGTGATCCTAATGATACATTTTTTAAAATAATAAATGCGTCAAAATGACCAAAAAAAACTCTGCAATATCCACATAACATACATGATGATAATCCCAAGACCCTAAAACAAAACAAACTTTAATAATAAATATATAAAAAATATATAAAAAACATGTAAAATCTCACAAAGTGTCCCCGATTGGTAAGAAACAAAGTGCGGTGCATAATCCTAGCATAAGGCTATCCATCCTTAATGATCCAATTATTTCATTGATCCATTTCCTGCTTTGTTAGTACAGAACGATGTATCCAGAATGTAGCTGCGACGTAATATCCGGTGCGCGGAATCTAAAACCGGATGTCGTTTGCCGTCAGTGAGTCCATCTGGCTTGACACGCAAAAAAGGTATTTCCGGGATATGACCCGCAAAACCGGAAAGTGTAACAATGTCTCAAGTCCTGACTGTAGAACGCACAAGCGGAAGTCATGGATGGAATGGAGAAATTGCTCCGCAGTGTAAATATCAATTAGCCACGCGCTCCGTTAACTCTTTGTTCACTGCATCTCCGTTCACTAAATAATACCATGGGGATGGAGAATGGTCTCAAAAAGCTGATAACACTGCAGGCACAGGGATACCTCATAATAAAGAAAACATGCAGTAAGAGAACAATATAAACAAACACCTAATACATTCTAAAATTATAAATATTATAAAAACCACTTAGTCTCAAAGTCAATATTGAGACCCCTTGGGGTCAAAGTGCGTAGATCATAAATGGTCTTCATTTCTAGCCTGGCTAGGTCTCCTTCCTGATCTTGGGTTCTCCATTTACAGGGAGATATCTTAATGCCACAAAAAGAAATTAAATATTTAGGATCACATAAATGTTTATCTTTAAAATGGAGGGGAACACTATGAGTTTCAACACCCTTACGGATATTCCTACAATGTTCTGAGAGTCTTTCTTTCAGCATACGAGTAGTTCTGCCTACATACTGACTCCCACAGCTGCATTCCAGTAAATAAACACAATTCTTGCTGTGACATGTAATAAAATCTTTAATAATATATGTCTTCCCTGTTTGATTTGATTTATATTGAGTGATTTTACTTGTGGGGCTCTTACATGTTTTACACATCATGCAAGTCCCACATCGATGGAACCCCTCGGTTTTAATCATTTTCCTTGGACCTGGTTCGGAGGTCATACTACGTACCAAGGAGTTGTTTAAATTATCAGCTCTTCTATAAATAAAAGTGGGTTTCTTCTCAATAAACTTTCTTAATGCTGGATCTCTATATAAAATCTGCCAATGCTTAGAAATTATGTTCTCCACTTGACGAAATTGATTATTGAATTTTGTAATGAAGGGGATACATTCCTTGTTATATTTTTTATACCCTCCATCTTTTTTATTAAAAAAATCATTCCTATCAGAATTTCTAATTTTTACACGTGCATCCTCAACTTTTCCAGCATCATAGCCTTTCGCCACAAAATGTTTTTTTTAAAATTTCTGATTGTTCTTCGTATTCTAAAATCTCCGTACAATTCCTACGAATGCGTTGGAACTGTCCCGCAGGAATACTTTTTAACCAATTAAAATGATGGTTGCTAGTGTAATCTATGTAAGAGTTGCAATCTGTAGGTTTAATGTAATTCCGAGTTAATAGACATCCATCCTTTATATAAAGTGTCAAATCCAAAAAATTCACTTGGTTAATACTAATATCAAAAGTTAAAACAATATTCTGAGTATTGGAATTAAGGGATGAACAAAAAGTGTCTAAGGATAATCTGTCACCTTTCCAAATAAAAAAGATGTCGTCTATATAGCGTGTCCAGAGCACTAGACTGGCCCCAAGAGATGGATCCTCAAATATCGAAGTGGACTCCCAATGGGCCATAAATAAATTGGCATAACTCGGAGCCAGTCTAGTGCCCATCGCTGTCCCAGATACCTGAAGATAAAAATCGCCTAAAAACCAAAAAAAGTTATTGTTTAAAATGAAGGATATACCATCAATAATAAAAGATTTTTTATCCTCTGAGATGTCCTCCTTGTTCAAAAAATATTTAATGCCCTCTAGACCTGCTTGATGTTGTATTATGGTATACAGTGAAGTAACATCCGCAGTGACTAGAAACCAACCTGCCTCCCAAACAATATGTTTCAATCGTTCTATCAAAGCTAAGCCATCTTTCAAATAAGAAGGGGTTTTGTGGACTAATGGCTGAAGTAGATGGTCTAAAAAATGGGCTAAATTTGAGGTCAAGCAGTTGGTTCCAGCCACAATGGGGCGCCCTGGGGGTTTTTCAGCATTTTTATGTATCTTGGGCAAGATATATAGTACCGGTATTGACGGTTTTTCTATTTTCATATATAGTCTCTCTGAATCTGAGTAGATATCCTTATTTGCATATAAAGCCAAAAGGATATCTAAGTTTTTTACAATCCTTTCAGAGGGGTTACCTCTCAACTTCTTATATGTGTTGGAGTCCCCTAATTGTCTTAAGACTTCCGCATTATAATCCTCTATTGACATAATTACAACCCCCCCCCCTTTGTCTGCGGGTTTTATAACTATTTCCTTGTTCTTTTTTAGTGATTTAATAGCTTCTAGTTCTTCCTTTGACAAATTCATGTCCCTTCGTTTCCTTGGTTTCAGCAATTCTAAATCTTCTTTGACTAGTTTCTCGAATGATTCAACAAAACATCCTTTCTTGTATGTGGGATTAAATGTCGATTTCCTCTTAAATACTGATATTGGACCTTCTGGGATGGGTTCCATACCCTCACTTTTCTCTG